>CM046458.1:4426564-5034064 GCA_025506515.1 Flaveria trinervia | reverse complement strand
CTAATATCGAGGTCACAATATATGTTTTATTAATAATGAAAAACCACACATTACATTTACCTTAAACAATACATATAACAACACTTGATCACCAAGACTTTTAAACCAACTCAAATCGGGAAGCATAATTAACACAAATACTAATTCCTAAAATACCTCAATCTATCATTATTTGACTTAATATTCTTCCATGATATAAAAAATTAATAAAAAAAATAAACTGTAACAATTTACATTCTACACTTAAACAATTACTATTTCATTCTACCACTTAATCTTAAGTTGTATCTTTAATATCTTGAATTCACAACAAGATGTGTAACCATTTCTCTTTAATCCTTGACCATTTCATATTCTTTTATTGGATCCCCTTGTGGATCATATAGACCATTGTATTTTATATCAAACGGTCATTCAATCATGATAGCTCCATCTTTATCAGGACAATCGCAGTCATGATGTTCATGTCTATTTTTCGTGACTTGCCTTGAACACAAGCAAGAGACCATCTTCACATAATTTAATCTGCCAAAGACAATAGTTAGGTCCGGCTTCACACATCTTGAATCACTTAGGTCATTCACACCAAATTGAATCACTCAGTTTTGTTCGTTCAAATCTTTCTTTCACACATGTGTCATACCTTAATCCGTAGTCTGAATCACTTAGATTTATTATTCCACCAAAAGTCATCTTGAAACCATATATTTTCTTCAAACTCCTTCACTGGTCCACATAGGTCCATCTTTCTCTTCATCAATCTCCCATATAATGATAATTCATAATCTTCTTGGTCTTTTCCTTGATGTACTCCTTGGATCTATTCAGTTCCCAATTGATGAATAATCTACCTTTTTTTCCTTCTTTAGATTACACACATCTAACTTATAACGCCTCTCAATTGCTTTGCATAGCTAGCATTTACAACCACTTAATCATCTCATAGGATGGACAGTGGCTTCCTACTGTTTTCATAATACCGTTTCACTCTCATAGCGTCTTGATAACCTTAATTTTCTCTTATGGTTATCGTCTATGTGGTCTTGTTCTTTCTTAATCTTCTATTCTCGTTATAATACCACCTAGTGAAAAATCGGTCAAGTAAACACCAAAACATCATTATTGTGACTCATCACAAGATCATGAAACTTTTTGTTAATAATAAAAGATCACGTTACTTTGACCTTAAATTTTCTATTTGTACACATACAAGACATTATAAAGGCTATTAATACAGTTTAAATTAGTAGACTTAATTTTAACACCTTGATTTTTTAAAGAAAAAGCAATTTCAAAAGTTATAATTACAAGGTGAAAATGTAAATTCAAGGGAGTTTTAAATTCTGGGTTTGTTCATCATATTCATCAAGGCAATTTCGAAATTCTCTCATTTTCTATGTTTTCATCAATTTTTGGGATGATATGGATACTTGTTATGTTCTAAATTATAGATATAATGTTCTTAATGTTAAAATTACCACCTTTATGTTTAAAATTCCTATTTATGAGATGTTTTGCATGCAATCTAAGTTCATGTATGTAAACCCTAAATACATGTTAATAATTCAATGATTTTAAATAATGTTAAAAAAATGATGTTACTGTTTTATAAATTTAATTACTAATTTAGACAGTACATATTCAGATGTTATTGTTCATCAACGGTGATTTGTTTACCTGAAGGTGAGATAGTTCACCCATACGAGAGAGAATGGCTCACCTAAAGTTGACACTATGTCCTAACATTGGATCCACTTAGACATATACAAGAATACCAATGTGCCTTTGGTTAGCCTTACTTAAAATTTTAGTCAAACTAAGTATAGGTGCTTTTGCACCTGGCACTATTCACCAAACGTGAGATGTTTAACTAATCATGCAAAAATATACAAATAACTCTAAGTGTTGAACACCCATTTAAGGATTTAATCACCCACACATAACCTATAGCTACACATGGACTTGAATATATAGTTCGCCCGTACGTGAACATTTTCAATTGAATATGATAATAGTTTAAACCGCATTTGAATGTTCACCTAAAATTGTCCATACTCAACAACATTTCAAGGAATATTAATCACCTGAATTTGAAGTTGTACATGCGCATGTAAAAGTCTACCCACATCTATGTCCTTATGAAAACTTATCATACTAATTTTTCACCCGAATGTAAATGCTTATCCACATCTAGGTCTTTGCCCGAATCTGATGCCACATAAAATGATATTCTTTGTCTAATCAATATGTCACTAAAAGGTATATGTATGTTAAGATTTAGTGTATATTACAGTTATCAAGGGTTAAAGTGTATTGTGATTTGCATATTATAAATGTTACCTTTGTGGTCTACCTATCACATGCGTCTTGCTTTGTGCAAGCATTCGATTGATTTGCTTTATACATTGCATGGTCAATGGAAGACTGACAAGCATTTCATTTCCCTGCCTAGTGTATTGCGTGGGAATTGATGTCTTGCCTTTTGAAAGAATTTGATTTCTTTAGCTATATAAATTACATGGTCACTAGAGTCTTGCAAGCAATTGAGTGCCTTATTTGTGTATTGTACGGTCATTGGAGTTTCACCTTGTGTAAGTATTTACTACAACCTTGGCTAGTGTAATCTATCTATAGAGTCTTACATTATGTAGGCATGTCATTAGGGTGTTGCCTAGTGTAAGAAGATGATTATCTTACTTATGCACTACAAGATCACTAGAGTCTTGCCTTGTGTAAGTATTGGATGTCTTTATATACATTGCATGGTCACTGGAGTCTTGTAAGTAATTGTTTGTCTCACTTTATGCATTGCATGGTCGCTGGAATCATGCCTTGTGTAAGCATGTCATTGGACTCTTAACTAATGAAAGAGTTTGATTGTTTTGCTTTATGCATTGCATAGCCACTAGTATCTTGCCTAGTATCACAACATATGATTGCCTTGTTTTCTGTATTGTATGGTCACTAGAATCTTGCTTTTAAAAGCATGTTATTGGAGTATTGTACTTATATACATGTAGGTTGCCTAATGATGTTTTCATATGGTTTCTTTATACTAAACTTAAGATTATTGATTTTACGCACTCTCATTGTATGAACATTTAACATATCCAACAATGCTAACTTTTAGTATATATGTTAGGTAAATCAAAGTATGGCTGAGCTTCGATTGGAATGGCATGAAGTAGCTTTCTAAAATAAAAACTTGCATTCTGTGTAATGATTATCTTATGTAAAACAAAAGATATTATATGCTTGATTTTATATTATGTTTCCTCGATTGAATGATTTATATGATTTTATTATATTGAAAAATGAAACTTTAAAGATAAGTTATGGTTATGATATATAAAACTAATTATAGAACTGCCGATAACGGAATATACTAACACCTAAAATAACTCAATATATCATTATTTGAATTAATCATCTATGCAAATAAAAATACTGATAAAAATAAAATAAATGAAAACATGTATCTCTTTGTAATCAAACAACTAATCAAGATTAGCATTTCATTCTACCCTTTATCTTAATTTGTACTTCATTGATCTTGAATTCATAACAAGACCCGTAGCTTTTCACTTCAATCCTTAGGACCATTTACCTCACTTTCTTTCTTTGGGTCCATTCGTTGGTCATATAAACCATTTTCTTCCATCGAATTTTCGACCTTGATTTCCCGATATCTATCATGATAATCATAGTCATGATCTCAAGTTCTTTTCTTTTTTTGTCCTTTTCAAATGTATTTTCTTTGTTGTTTGGTCATTGGAAGTTATCATCCTTGCAACTATAACATACAAACTTTTCTTGTGCATTCTTTACTTGATGAGGATCCCTTGGATTGTTTACCTTTGTTTCTACTGGTCGGCCGACACTTTGGTGTATTTAGAGTTAACGATTTAATGTTTTAATTAAACTCATACCTGGTGTATTAAGGCTTATTCAAAGACAAGCACTCATAGGAGGTTCACTATCTAGTGTTCTTGAACGCATGTTTGACAAGGATGATTATGACATTAAGGGGAAGGGGTGCCACTTTGTTGTATGCTTTATAATGTTCCACGGACCAATATGAGATTGTTGCATCACTACAAGAATTTGACCCTATCGCGACTAGACCTATGGCGATGACACGGTTTCGTCGCTATAGGTCACCCTATCGCGACGACATGTCGTCGCCATAGGGGTGGTTTGATTTTTGGCTACTGCATAGCTATAGCGACGCCCTTTTGTCGCCTTAGGGTGCAATCTATCGCAACGACACAAAAGTCGTCGTCATATTTAGTCGCTACACGTAATTTTATTTTAATTTTGATTTATTTTAAATAACACAAAATGTTGTTTTACCTATCGCTACGACATGTCATCGCGATAGGTAAAAAACAAATTTTTTTCTTTTCTTTTCCCACTAAATAATTTGGAGGCAAATAAACCCGCGTTTTATGAAATATCTATGGCGACGACATGTCGTCGCCATAAGTAAAAATCAAAATTTTTTTCCTTTAAATAAAGGAATTATGCCCGCCTGTTATGAAACATCTATGGTGACTCGCCGTCATAAGGTGTTTAACTTTTTTAAGAATTAAATATTAATACAAATAATAATTATAATTATTAGTATAAGTATTAATAATAATTTATCTACATGTCATTGATAGTATTATAAGTTTTGTTATAATTATAAGTCATAATAATAATATTAAGAAATCTTATATTTACTAATTATAATTATAGATAACTTATATTAGTTAGAATCAAATATATTCGGTTATGATAGTTAGTTTTGATTAAATGCGTTAAAGATTAAATCCAATTATCATTATCGATGTTAAATTATATATGTTGATGGTACTTTGTGAGAATATTAGTTTATTAACTATAGTTTAAGTTTATTTCTGCATAACTATCAGCAATGAATTTCAAACAATATGAAATATATTTGGTTACGATGATAACATTAATTATATTCGTCATATGCTAGTTATGATCCAATTATATCATTTGTATTCAATATACACTATGATATTATCAATCAAATTCAGAAAATGTCAAATATATTCGGTGATGATGATTAGGTTCGATCAAATAAATTAAAGATTAGCTATGATTGAATTATGATGATCCATGTTAAATTTACGGGAATGATGCTTATTAACAGTAAGTTATTTTTATTTATGCTTAACTATCATCAACGAGTGTTAAACAAGACAAATATTTTAGGTTATCATGATTATCACCGATTATATATGTCAAAGGTTAGCTATAATCCAATTATGATCATTGGTGTTAAATTAAATACAATGTTGGTAATGAGACTGGAAATTATGCTTGTTAATGATAAGTTAAGTTTATTTATACTTTAGTATCATCAATCAGTGTAAAAAAGGTCAAATATGTTTGGTTTTTATGATTAGGGACGATTAAATACATTAAGGTTAGTTATGATTGAATTACGATGATGAGTGTTAAATTAAGCAATTTGATGGTAATTTACGGGAATGATGCTTATTAATGGTAAGTTATTATTATTTACGCTTAACTATCTGTAGAGAATATTTGAAGAGGCTCAAGCAACCAAAGTCTTTCTGCATGCATGTTGCACAAGTCCTAAAGAAGAATGCTTTGGAAGTTTCACACAAACATCAGAAATATTCTAAGTGTGAAATCTTCCAAAGCCAAGACTAATATCTTTTGAAGCCAAAGATGACATCTTCCGAAACTTCAAAGACAAAGTCTTCCGAAGCTCAACTCTTGAAGACAAATTTCTTCCGAAGAATTTTAACAACATGCTTTATCTAATGTACTTTTCTATAAAGTTAGACCCCTTTCCACTGCAACTCTGTAAAATCACCAAATTACATGACTTGGTGAAAAGGTCCATGCTTTTGGTAACTGTACATTGAGGTCTTGAGTCTGTAAACTTTCTACTACATGTACTTTATCCTTTTTGTAATATATAAGGATGTGAGCTATGGCATGTCATAGTCACAAAGTCAAAAAGGCAATCTGCCTTTTTGACTCTACAATTCATTTTGTTTCGTGTCTAGTCAATTGTATCCAGCTGGCTTTCATAGTATGGCCGGCTATAGGATGTAGTATAAGTATGTCATGTTCTTGTAACTTTATCTTTATGCTTTGTAACACTTGTAATAGAACATTTACAAAGCAATATACTGCAATCTTAAAAACCATCTCCTTGTGTATCTTGCTTTTGTGTTCTATCTCATAATTACTTGTGTTCTTAGTGTCTTTACTTGTGGTTAATCCAATTCACTGTTTGATTAAGTTTACTTACTCTCCTCTTTGTGTTGTTGTGTTGTATTTGACCACCCTTCAACGGTCCTGTATTTGGTATCAGAGCATTCCAGGCTCTTGATATAAGATCTCATCATTTTAAGATCCCTCACACATAAAAATTCTTAACTTTTCAAATGGCAGCCATTTCCAAGACTGATATGGAAATTGAAACCATGAACAAGTCCCCACTGATCACTCTAGATGACTTTGACACCCGGTGCCTAAGAATGGAAGGTTTCATCAGGTCTCTAGACTCAAGAATGTGGGAATCTGTTGAGAATGGACCTTACATACCAAGCACCCCTTCTGCTACTGGTGCTGGTATGATCTCCAAGGCTGTGGCAAACTACTCTGATGAAGACAGGAAGAGAGTAGAGATTGATAGAAAACCCATGACAGCCCTTCAGGCTGCTCTTCCAAACTCTATATACAGAGGTTTCAAGAAATGCAAAATAGGTAAGCAGTTATGGGATGTACTGAAACTGATGTATGAGGGTTCCTTTGAAGCTAAGGAGAACAGGAAGGATCTCCTGAAGTAGTAGTTTGAAAACTTCACCTTCAAAGCAGGTGAAACCATGACTCAGCAATAATTCAGGTATATTAAGATTGTGGATACCCTTGTGGATGGAGGAGTTCCTCTTGAGAATAGGGACATTGTAAGGAAGTTCATGTCCTCACTTCCTAGGCAGTGGACACACTACTGTATGGTGATCAAGAGGACTGAGAATCTCAAAACTCTCACTCTGACAGAATTATATAGGATTCTTAGTGGCTACCAGATGGAGATGAACATGCAAGGTTCATCTGGCAACTCCAACAATCAAATGGGTTCAACCCTTCATGTGGTTGAAAGGGATAGCATAGAACCCCAACATCATCTCATATGCTACCCTAACAATTCACCAAAGGTTCCTTTCATCACCTTCCCAAAGATACCAAGGGAGAACTACACTCAAGAAAGCCCATTCCAAGAGACAAGCTCTTCTCAAGCTTTTGTGTCTTCTGATTAAAGTTGTGGAAACTTTCTTTTCACCATTGAAGACTTGGACTGTATCCATCCAGATGATCTGGAGTACATGGAGATAGTCCAGCAGATGGCTCTTCTCACTCACAGAGCCAAGAAGTTCTACAAGCAGACTGGAAGGAAGTTTCCCAGCAATACAGCCAGTGGAAAGTTTGACCTGGACAAAGGCAAAGTCAATTGTTACAACTGTAACTTGATGGGCCACTTTGCAAGGGAGTGTAAGGCACCTAGAACAAATGGTGGCCAAACACAGTCTAGACCCAACTACACTGTCAAAGCTCCCCATAATGAGAAGCCAAAGCAGCAAGCTGCAGTTGCTGTTGAAGAAGGAGACTAGAGCTTTTAGGTGGAAGATGCTTCTCCAAACCAAGCACTTATGGTAGATCATGATGAAGCCAAGGTATTGGAACATCTTTGTACCACTGAATGCATTGCTAAAGTCAATAGATACAGGTCCTACAACTTGGAAATGAGATCATATCTTGAGTCCTTAAAAATTTTAAAAGCTAATTTTAGAAAGTCTAAAAATGATTATAAACTGAAGATAGAGGACTTAGAGAAAACTATCTCAGTTCTAAAACATGAGCATACAGATTTTAGGACTCAAATCAAGGATCTCATAACCAAGCTGACTGAGTGCTAAGCTGAGCTTGTGATCAGCAAAGTCAGAGCAGACAAGTGTGTTATTGAAGAAGAGACCTTCAAGAACATGATATCCTCATCCCTGCACAACAAAGTGTGCTATCAAAACAAGTAGGGACTAGGATCAAATGCGATAGCTCCTCCACACACAATCTTGTCTGTAAGATCACCTAGGTGTGGAACTTGTGAAGATGAGCTCCCTCTCATAGATCCTTTGAGTGAAGAGGATGAAGAAGTGATCGTGAAGAATTCCTCTAAAAAGTGAAGAGGAGGATTCTAAGAAGGGCCACTATCCTTCTGAGGAGAAGAAGAAAACTATGATGACCAAGTCAATAAGGAAGAACTTGATCAGAAAGAGCAAAAGAAAAGCTAGGAAGGCTCAAGATATCAAGGCTACTTTTGACTCCAAGCAGAAACAGGTTTTTATCTCTACAGGGTTTCAAGTGGTAAAGACTGAAAACATCAACCTCATCTCTTCTACTAAGAGTTCTAGTTCATGTTCAAATCATCTCAGTACCAAAAAGAAGACTGATCTGCTGTGTACCACTGCTACATAGCCTGGAACATTAAAGTACAAGAACAGTCCTCAGCCCAAAAAGACTGTCTCAGCATTTGCAAAGATAAGGATGGAGAAGGGATATGACCAAAGTCAGTCTTGTACCCAGAAGACTCTTGGGAAGAAGAAAATGGAGTGTGTTATGTGTGAAAGTACTGCTCATCTTGCTAAGGATTGTCCATACAATCCTAAGGGTACTCTTCACATGATCAAATCAAAGACTTCCAAGAGTTCTAACAAGATTCAAGCTTCGGAAAGAAAACCTGTTTCCTTCGGAAGCTCCAAAATCAAGAAGGAGGCAAGTGGAAAATTGCCTTCGGAAGAAAAGTTGGTCTCGGAAGGAAGGAATACTTCGGAATCACTGAAGTCTGCTGCAGTGTCTGTAGAATCTTCCGAAGGTCCAGTCATCAAAACTTCCGAAGTATCAAAAGCTTCCGAAGTGTTGAAGGTCAAGTCCAAGCTTCCAAAGGTGGTGTTGTAAGGCCCCGTTCCTAGGACGCTTACAACTGGTAAATCATTATGCATAAAAAATACATCTTCATTTATCTTACAAAAATATTGCAGCGGAAACATTCAAGAATGACATTTCATTTCAATATAGTAGCTTTTGCAAAATAATACATCGTTAATCGGTTACAAAATACATTGTTGCATTACATCACAAAAGCATTATATAAACAGATGCCATCCCAAAAAAGCTGAGTAGCCATCTCATGACATCCTCAGCAATCGTTACCTGCCAACTGGAAACACATCAAAGTCAGCGTTGCTGAGTGAGTTCTAGTTTTATAAAATAAATATACTTTTCTTTCGTTAAAACCGTTCTTTACTTTCATGCGATCATACATCATACGTACATATAGATAATATCACTATTATCTGTATCATTCGTTAACTTCCGTTCATTCATTCATTCATTCATTTGTTCGTTCATCATTACATCTTTTCCTTTCGTTATCACCATGAACTTTACCCTTCATGCTCATGATACTAGGCCTAAGCCTATCATAGACCTTCATTCATGGTGCACCGCACCTCTGGCCACAGTACCTAAGATAAAGTTCAGGTATACCATTGCCATGTGCTATGACCTTCATGTTCATGGTACTGGACCTAAGCCTATAATAGACCTTCATTCACGGTGCCCAGCACCTCTGGTCACAGTACCTAAGGCAAGCAACAATGGTTCCATACATATGGTCAATCACAAAGAAATACCCCGATGTGCATCCTCCCGGGGTAGTGAACCCGCACACCGTTGGGCTAACACCTTTTAATGGCATGTCACGACATACAGTGCTTGCAAGACTTTCATTACTTTCATCATTCATTAATGCATGCATTCTTACTTCATGTTCCTCTTTCATTATCTTTCACTTTACGTTACATAACACTTTCATTTCATTCATTAACGTTCATCGTAAAGCCACAGGAAAGATAAACACGCATCATAAGGAACATCAACATACACATACAATATCATCATACAAGGAAACATCATACATACATAACATGCATAAACATACAATATCATCATCATGCCTAACATGCCCTCTAAGGCCTCAACAGTCATCTTCCATGAACTTATGGGAACCTTTACGTCAAATTTACATCTGCACTTTCCCTCGAAAGTCAGAAGTTAAACTACACTTTTCCTCGAGTGCAACAGCCCTATTCGGGCGTATGGACACCCATCAGTCACATGGCCCCCATGCGACTGAACATCATACGAATGGACCAATGCGGATGAACACCTATGCGAATGAACACCCAATTGTGTGAATGGATCTCATGCGGGTGAGGCTAATGCAGATGAGCACTTATGCAACTGGACCCGCAGTCGCCTAACTCCCCATACGACAGACCCCAATCGTGTGAATGAGCTCTCAATCGTGCGAATGAACCTCAATCGCCCCTCGTTCGGCCGTATGGCCTTCATTTGGTCGCCTAGCCCTAGCTAGTGCAGAATGCAGTTCATCCTGAACCCAATCCGCCATTATCGACCTCCAAGCTCATCTAAACCCATTCTAAGTCCAAATCAACCATCCTAAACCTTAGGAATGCATACCACAAAACCCTTCAAGCACACACAAGCCCAAAAGCAAGACCCAAACGAATCATACACATACACATACATACATAAATGGGTCAAACACACACACACATAAAAACCCGATTGTCAGATGTGTTCCAGCCCCAAATCATTCAAAAACGTATAAAAGAGGGGTCCTAGAACTCACACAAATGACCACAACGAGAAGAGATTCGTTTTGACTCACTACACGACGATTTTGCTTACTTGAACTAACTCGAACCAACTTTTTCTCCTTTTTCTCTTCTTTCCCTCTTCTCCTCTTTCTTTTGGTTGAAAATGTGAGTGTGGGGAGAGGGTAACGGCTGCCCTCTCCCTACAAATATCACCACATACCCAAATTTTCTCTCGTTGGCGAGTTTGGTCCTCGACTTTGGATTTTATTTCTTTTTATTCATTTGTCGGCTTCAAAATAAATAACCGGGTGTTACAGGTGTGGAGGTCTAAGAAAGACCAAGTGACTGAAAATTCTCCATCAACAACAGCTCAAGATCCTCCAAGCACAACCATAGGATCTATTACTGTTGCATTACCTTCTGTTTCAATTAGTGAGCCCAACACAAGTAAGGATTGGGTTTCCAATGTAACTAATCATTTTCTTTATGCAGGGATAGCTGAACACAAACAAAAATATCTGGATCATTGAAAGTGGCTATTCAGGCACATGACATGCAATAGGTCACTACTCCAGAACATTGAAAGGATTGATGGAGGGATAGGTTCCTCTGGAGGAGATGAAGGTGGTTACATTTTTGGAAGCGGCAAAGTCACAAATGGTAAGCTCAGTATTGAAAAGGTAAACTTGTCAAGGAGCTTGGGTACAATCTTCTGAGTGTATCCCAATTTTGTGATCAGAGCCATAACATGCTCTTTACTAAGCATGAGTGCATTGTTCTCAAGCCCGGGGTGGTCATTCTTCGTGAGCATATTCTGCTTAGAGCTCCCAGGAAAGGGAACATGTACAAGATGGATTTGCAAGAAACATATCCCTTTGTAGAAGTTTCATGATTTCTATCTATAGCAAATAATGATGAGTCTTTCCTATGGAATAAAAGAATGTGCCATGTGAACTTTAAGAATATGAATAAACTGATTAAGAATGATTTTGTAACTGGAATGCCAAAGAAAGAGTTTACAAGTGATGATAATTCTGTTGCATGCCTGAAACGGAAGCAACACAAGGTATCTCAAAAGCCTAAGGAAAGAAACTCCATCACTACTCCCCTATACTTGTTATATATGGATCTCTCTGGCCCCACTAGTGTAATAAGTCTAGGAAGGACCTCTTATTGTTTGGTGATCACATATGACTTTACAAGATTCACTTGAGTGTTTGTTTTTAGAACAAAGATGAGACTCCTGAGATTCCGAAGAATTTCATCTTGAAGATTGAGAATCAATCTAATCAAAAGGTCAAAATCATAAGATGAGATTAGGGAACTGAATCCAAGAACCAAATCCTTGATGCATTTTGTGATGAAAAAGGTATTACAAGACAATACAGTGCTCCCAAGACTCATCAGCAGAATGGTGTTTCTAAGAGGAGAAACATGACACTGATTGAAGCTGCAAGAACCATATTGTCTGACTCTAAGTTGCCCATCACCTTCTGGGCAGAGGCAGTCAACACTACCTACTATGTGCAAAATAGAGTTTTAGTGGTTAAGACTCATGGCAAGACTCCTTATGAACTTTGGCACAAGAGGAAACCTTTCATTGGTTTTCTCAGGTCATTTGGTTGTCCTTGCACCATCTTGAATACCAAGGATCAAATTGCCAAATTTGTTGAGAAATCAGATGATGGACACTTTATTGGATACTTTTCTCAAGCTAAGGCTTACAGAGTATACAATCTCAGAACTAGAATTGTTGAGGATTCAGCCAATGTGACTTTCAATGAACACACACCCTATGTGGCTAGTTCTGGTCCTGATTGGCTATTTGATCTTGATTTAATTACCAATTGTCTTAACAAATCTTGTGAGTTTGTTTTAGGATCTGCAGATGATGTGTGTAAACTATATATATCTTTAGTAAGGATTTTTCACACAATTGAGTTTTAATTTAAGAAATGATTATCACTCTTAAACCAACTACACACAATAGGCAAGTGCACCTATCGCATAGTAGTATAGTCTTAGGTAAGAATCGAGTATCAATCCGTGAACACAAGAGCTCCTGATACTAAGTCTTTGTCATTATCTGGCCGATAAAAGATGAGTTGTAAATATTATGATTAACCAAAGTAATTAGTCTAATTAAAATAAGTAAACAAAGATGAAGATAATCAATCAATGGAAGATATCACTTAGACTTCGAATCCGCTTAGCACAACAATGACAATATGCATGAATCTATGGTGAGATCATTTTATACACATGAAACATGGAAATAAATTAGACCCCTGTCAAGGTTATCCAATTATATAACTTGTTGGAAAGCTAGAACGATAAACACACAATAGCCACCTAAAGTTATTCTTATGAAAGACCAATGATATTATCAAGCCAATGTGAAAGATGGTTGGACTCCCGTCAGGGTTAACTAAACCCACAAATCTTTGGAAAGTTAACACGATGTACACATGGTAACCACCTCAATTTGTATAATGTAACAATAGCTATGTAAATCCCTAAACTTAAGAATGTCCTAACATGAATACATGAACCATAAATTTGCGCATTATCTATAGCTACACATAAACAAAGCTAGGAGAATTTCATAACAAATACAATGACTTTCACAACACATATATAAGGATGCACACTTGTTTAACATTACTAAATATTCAACCCTCATTTACTATTCCTAGTTAAATGCCATAAATCACACACTACAATATGCAATTCATGAATGAGCCTTCAAGCACACACGATTTTCCAACATAGTGTGGTTGAAACACCTTCAAGGTTCAACATATCATCAATTCAAGCAAGCACACATTATCATTAAAATACATTCATAGCTTTGAAATTAACATTGACATAATCATCACCAAAGATTGCATACACGAAGTCAAAATATGCTAAGCTTCATCTAATCTAAGTGATAAAGAGTGTTTAGCCCATAAGGCTTACAAAAACCACAACCATACGTGAAGAGTAGAATGATAACATCACAAGTTGAGAGTTGATCAAACCAAAACAAGAAGAGGTGGGTTGTATGATGTTAGATTCTTCCTTGGAGCAATTGATCTTCAATCTTCGCCTTCTTTCTTTAATAAATGCTTCAAAAATGACTTGGAGGCTAGAGAGAGCTAGGGTTTCTTGTTCCAAAGTGAGAATGACCCAAATGAAGCTCAAACTAGGTTAAAAAGAGTGCCTGGGCCCGACATGGCCGTGTCCTAAAGTGACACGGATATGTGAGGTGTTCTTCAGCAAGATCAACATCACATGGCCATGTGATAATGTCACACAGTCATAGCAGAATGTTAGGCTTCACAACTTCACTTATTTTTCTTGTGTTTTCCATAAAACTCACCAAACGGCCGTCCAAAACTACAAAATTCAAATCGTACATAATTAAGCATCGATCCGAATAGATATGCAGCTAAAAACGTATGAAAATGGGGAACTATATACTTTATTAACATATATAATTATTAACATATCAGCAGAAAACTTAAATTTAGGTGATCCTGATCCAAGATTTGAGCTGAGAAGACCTTCAAATAACACATCTTCAGCTCCAGTTGGGACAACTTCTGCAAATGAAGTCTCTATCAGCACCACAATGACACACTCAGCTGATACATCTAGTATGCCTTCAAAGTCTAGCTCAGAGGCTCCACAACCAGATAAAGATACTTCAAATGCAGAAGACAATGATGGTTATGGTGATAGTGATCAAGACTTTCTTGATGCTGATAATCGCTTCATAAATGACAACATAAATGATGCCACACGCTCATTGGATCAGGTCTCTCTTGATAAGTGTGATGATGTGGTGGGAGAAACATGTATGCCAGATCTAAATTTCTCTAATTTAGATCTTTCTCAGCAACTTGCTGTGATCCCTTAGCTAAGGATCCACAAGTCTCACCCCACCACTAACATCATTGGAGATGTTGTCACAGGGTTAAAAACAAGAGGACAAACCCATAAAGTAAATTTTTGTATTCACTCTTCTTTCTTATCCCAGATAGAACCAAAGAAAGTTGATAAGCCAAAGAAAGTTTAGAACCTTTGTCCTCTTCCTCATGGGAAGACTTCCATTGGAACCAAATGGGCATTTAGGAACAGGAAGGATGATAGAGGATTTATCATCAAGAACAAGGCTAGACTAGTTGTTCAAGGATATACACAAGAAGAAGGAATTGACTACACTGATGTCTTTGCTTCTGTAGCAAGAATGGAAGCTGTTAGGATATTTCTGGCGTTTGCTGCATCCAAGAACTTCAAGGTCTATCAGCTTGATGTAAAGTGTGCTTTTCTGTATGGAGTGATTGATGAAGAGGTGTATGTCAAACAGCCACCTGGTTTTGCAGATCCTGATCATCCTGATTATGTCTCCAAGCTTGACAAAGCTTTTTATGGGCTGCATCAGGCACCCAAGAAGTGGTATGAGACTCTATCTCAGTATCTTTGCAAACATGGATATAGGAGAGGTACTATAGATGGAACTCTCTTCATCAAAGGACACGAAAATGACATATTGCTAGTTCAAGTGTATGTAGATGACATCATCTTTGATTTAACTAAACCAAAACTCTGCAAAGACTTTGACAAGCTAATGAAGAACAGATTTGAAATGAGTGCCATAGGGGAACTCAATTTCTTTCTGGGAATTCAAGTGAAGCAAGTTGAAGATGGCATCTTCATAAGTCAGTCAAAGTATGTTAAAGACATACTCAAGAGGTTCAACATGACTGATTATAAGATTGCTAAGACACCCATAGCTAGAAACCACTCTCTTGGACCTGATCTTGAGGGGGAGTGTGTAGATGAACACTTATATAGGGCTATGATTGGGTCTCTTATGTATCTTACAACTAGCAGTCCTGATATTATGTTTGCCACTTGCATTTGTGCAAGATATCAAGCCAAACCTAGGATGTCTCACCTTATTACTATCAAAAGGATTCTAAGATATCTTAAAGGTGCTTCAACACTTGGTCTGCGGTATCCTAAGAATCCTGACTTTAATCTGTATGATTATACAGATAGTGATTATGGTGGTTGCAACATGACTGCAAAGTTTACATCTGGGGGTGTCAGTTTCTTGATAAAAGGGTTGTCTCATGGCAAAACAAGAAACAATCTTGTGTCTTTGCATCAATTGCTGAAGCTGAATACATTGCTGCTGCAAGCTGCTGTGCTTAAATGCTTTGGATTCAGAATCAGATGCTGGAATATGGGCTAAACTTCAAGGAGACTCCCATTCACATAGACAACAATAGTGCTATCTCAATCACAGAGAATCCTGTGCAGCACTAAAGGACCAAACACATCAACATCGGGTATCATTTAATAAGAGATAATTATGAAAAGGGATTAATAAACCTGTCAAAGTTCACACAGATAAATAATATGGTGATTTGTTTACAAAGGCTTTTGATGAACAGAGATTTAAATATCATATATCAGCTATTGGGATGATCAACTTTGAGTAGGTTTTTCTTAAAACTAATTCTTATTATTTCTTAAAATATGTGTGTCCTAAGGTGTGTAGTTCATCACTTTCATAAGATCTTGTTTTCTTTGGATAAAACTTTTTAAAGATTTTCTTTAGAATTATGATAATTTTCATCCTTCGGAAGTTATGTTTTTAACTTCGGAAAAAACTTATGCCTTTAAAACAACTAATTGCCCAAGTATTTTACCTTCGGAAGATATTTCTGAAATGTCTTCCGAAGCTTAAAATCTCCTTTGGCACTTGTATGTTTTCAAGGACAACTTTCTTCCAAAGCAAATTAACTCTCGGAAGTTTTGTTCTTTTGAACAAAATTCTCAAGTCTTATTTTTTTTCCAAAGTCAAAATTCTCAGAATCCTTAGGAAATTCTTCCGAAGTCATTTTAGCTTCGCAAGTTTTTCCATTAAATCTTCCGAAGATAATTTACCTCCGGAAGCTTTTTGACTTCCAAGAAAGCTACTTTTTGAGCAAATGTAAACTACTTTTTCAAAGGTGGGACCTACATTCGGATTTCAAAGTTTATCCTGTTTCATTAAACTTTATCTGAAATCCTTTTCACATATAAACCAACAGTTTCCCCCTTTTTCTATCATCTGCTTCTTTCCTCGAAACCTAAAACCCTAAATTTCTCTCTGAAATTACTTTCTTTCATCTTTCTTCATCCTTAAGCTCTCCCAAAATGGCCAACCCTCTTCAGAGAAATGACTCGAACTTTACCATACAGTTACACATGCAACATAATCAAGTTGCTCTGTTAAACTCTGAGAAGGATCCTCATTTCTCAGAGGTTTGTCGTTTCTAAGCTCTATCGAACTACTTCACCTCCATAACCATTGATCCTCCACTCTATCAGGATCAACTGCTAGAATTCTGGAAGACCTTCCAAGAGATCATAATGGACGGGGAGAAGGCACTGTCTGCCACAATGCAGGGGAGAACAGTCTTCATCATTCCGGCCATCATCAACATGCATCTTCAGCTGGATGATGAAGGTGAGTTGTTCTTCCCAAAGTAAGTTGTAAATCATTCCTTTGAGCAGATGGGTTATGAGGGAGACTACTATCTCAAGACCTTCAGGAAAGGGAAGGTCTCATCCAAATGGAAATTCCTTCTCCATGTGGTTATCCACAGCTAATCAAACAAGCATGGTGGATGGGACCAGATTCCTAAGGATCTCTCCTTCATTGTCTATGGGATGGTTAAGGGGGTCAAGTTCAAGTATTCTCAGTTTGTTACACTAATCTGCTTGCAAACATGGACTCCTTAGAATATTACATGTTCCCTAGATAGGTCCAGTACATTCTTAACTATGAATTGGGCTCATAGTTAAGGGGAACAAGTAACATTCTTAAACTTGGACAGATGAAGCCCGACATCATTAAAATACTAAGAAAGCCCACTGTTAGCTTCTCAGGGGTAGAAACAGCCCCGGTCCCAAAAATCTTAGAGCTCATTGCTCAAGGTGACAACCTAGCAGCACCAGCTAGTGTTGAACCCACACCTTCTACATCCCAGCCACCTAAACAGCCTCAAATCATCCTCACCTACAAAAGAAAATCCAAACAACCCCTACTCAGGCTATTCAGTCTGTGTAGGACCCTATACACTCACCCATATAGGAAGAAATTGACACTTGAGATCCTACTTCTCCTGAGGAGCAGACCATTCCCATCTCTTCAAAGATCAGTGTTGAGGTTCGTCATGCTCAGCCTGATGATCTCAGAAGCCAAACTGCCTTAAACCATCACTTTGAGTCTCAACACTCAAGTGAACAACCTTTAGGGGACAGTTACCATCCCCAGCCTTTAGACCTCAACCAACCAATCCCCAACCTTGACTTCTACACTAATAAAGATCTAGGTTTCAGTGAGTACCATGATTCTCTCTTCTTTTCCCTTACTCAAAGAGAGATGAGTGCTTCTGAGGCTCCTATTTCTAGCCCACATCAGTCACTTACTACTGAGGTGGACGCTTCTGAACTAGTTCAGGATGTCTATATGGAAGAGGCTCTCACTTTTGAAAGTGATCACATCATTAAGACCTCAACCATGGCAACTCAGCCCACTAATATCTCAACTAGGATTGCTAGTGAGCAGAGAAAATCCAACAGCCAAGAACCTGAAGCTGGTGGTGAGAGTGAGGACTCTGGTCTAATCATCTCATCCCCTAATGATTCTTCTGATGAAGATGAGGGGAATTTAAGACTAAAAGTGACAACACTGTCTCAAACATGTACCTATTTAGTCTCCAAGGTTAGTCACCTTGAATCTCAAGTGACTACCTTGCAGAACAGGGTCAATGATCAGCAACTTGAGATTTCATATCTTAAGGAAAAACTAGTTGGGAGACCTTTAAGAAGAGCTCAACAAGGAACACAAAAACCTGTGGATGTGATTGATCTAACTCCTGGCTCACCTATGCAAGTGGGTGATGCTACCAAAAAGGGGGAGAAAGTCATTACAATCATAGAACCTGGGAGTTTATGGACACTGAGGACTCAGCATCCTCACTTACAATATTGTATTCTCAGCAACCTCCTCAAAATCACATCGATGTGTACTACATAGACTCCTTCATACAAAGTCTGTTTGAGGAAGGGATACCAAGGCCTATGTCATCTCCACCATCTTTCGATCATATCATTGGGTGGAGGTATGATATCAACAGGAGAGCCCTAATCATCATTAGAGTTCAAGGTAGCAAGAGATCTTCAACTTT
Source organism: Flaveria trinervia (assembly GCA_025506515.1). Lineage (NCBI taxonomy): Eukaryota > Viridiplantae > Streptophyta > Magnoliopsida > Asterales > Asteraceae > Flaveria > Flaveria trinervia. The sequence goes on along the minus strand of CM046458.1, from coordinate 5,015,097 downwards.
CAGACCTTGAATTTCTATGAAGGTCTGGATTTAGTCAGCATGCCACTTGTCAATCCAAGCCAATCAAGACAAGCTGACAAGTTGGCTCAAAGAATTCAAGACCGGATCACTGTAGAATTCAGTCTTAGAAGAAGACTATGGCAATCAGACAATGTTATCGGTCAACTGGATGTTGAGGCAGACCCTAAGATTAGCTTCATAGGGGAAAACTTGACTGAAGGCCCAGTGACAAAACCTGAGAGCCTTGTCTTATCACCAATAACTACTACAGAGATCAATTCCCTTTTTGAGACACCTGCTGATGAGGGTGCTTCTCAACCTCTCTCTGGCCAAAGCTTGGAAGCTACATCAAGCAATAAAGGCCAAAGCTCTCTCCACCCTGAGTCACAAAGGTCAATGAGTGACAAAGAGAAAAAAATGACTTCTAAGGAGTTTAAGGAGGAGAAGAGAGAAAGGAAAAGGAAGCTGAGGGGAGAAAGTTCCTCTTTTGAGTCTTCAAGACTCATGGAGTCTGCTATCAGGGTTGCCCCCAATCTAGATACTCATAATGATGCATTAAGAGCAGTCAGGATAAACTATCTGCAGATAAGGAACTATGACATAGACAATGTCATCTCTCTCCCCTTGGAGGAACTAAATGAACTGGTTAACCTAGAAAGGTCAAGGGAGAAGAAAGAGACCGAAGATGCAGAGCTACTTGTACAAATCAAAGAAGACAGAAGAAAGAAAAAATTGTACAAGCATGTGCCTACTCTCTCCCCAGTTCAAGAAATCCCTACATACGAGGATGTGGTTCAACAAGAACCTCAAGTAGACAAAGAAGAAGAAAGGATCAAGATGATCAACTACCTGAGTGCCACAGGCTTCTATCAGGTAGAAGCACTTCTTCCCTTATCCTTTGACTATATTGAGTTTGAGTATCTCAAACAACTTAAACTTGAGATAGTCAAGGAAAGAAAGACAACCAAAAGAAAGCTAAGGGAAGATGTTGCTAAGTCAAGAGCCATCATCCAGAAAAGCATGAAGAAATCTGCTGACAGGTAGAGGATGATGCCCTTCTTGAAGCTGTATGGATTCTCCCGAAGGAGACTTGGCCCCATGTCTCTATCCACTATAGATGAGCATATCAGAGTGATAAAGCAGAAGATAAAGAGTGGAGATCTAGTTGACTTACATTCCACTCCAAGTCAAGCTCCACCTGAAGTGGAGGTTAAGGTTGAACAACCAGAGATAACAAAACCTATACCTCCTACTGAATCTCAGCAAGCTTCATCTTCTGATCCACAACAGGGTCAAACTCACTCTTAATCTGAACCTGTGAGAGTGGAAGACCCAACTGGGAAAGATAATGAAGATCAATCAGGTGTTGCAGGCCAGTCTTCTTAGTTAAAAAATGTTAAGATAAAGAAAATGATGGCTTCAAATCCAAAGCCAAAAAAGAAGAGACTGCATCCTTTTCTGAACCTTAGGATGAGCCAGAACATCCTTAGGATGTGCAGCCAGAGGATGCTCCATCATCTCCTATTCCAATAGCTCCGCTAGCATCAGAAAGACCCATCCTATCTTGGACATACACTACAAATCCAGAAAGGTGGCATGCCATTAGAGATCATGGCATTGAGAATGTCTACACTTGGCAAGACATGCTTTAGTTGCCTCTACATGATCTCTTTGACATGAGAATATACTTTGACAGTCTGAAGGATCCTGATCATCTTATGAAGAAAGGGCTGGTTATTATCCTCATGAGGACTGTTGAGAGTTTTGGTAGCATCAACCTAGGGGAGTTTGTAGAGAATATTTGAAGAGGCTAAAGCAACCAAAGTCTTTCTGCATACATGCTGCACAAGTACTGAAGAAGAATGCTTCGGAAGTTTCACACAAACATCAAAAATATTCTAAGTCTGAAATCTTCCGAAGCAAAGACCAATATCTTCCAAAGCCAAAGATGAAGTCTTCCGAAGCTTCAGAGACAAAGTCTTCCAAAGCTCAACTCTTGAAGACAGATTTCTTCCGAAGACTTTTAACAACATGCTTTATCTGATGTATTTTTCCATAAAGCTGGACCCCTTTTCGCTGCAACTCTGTAAACTTATCAACTTACATGAGTTGGTGAAAAGGTCCATGCTTTAGTAACTGTACATTGAGGTTTTGAGTGTGTAAACATTCTACTTCATGTACTTTATTCTTTTTGTAACAGATAAAGATGTGACTATGGCATGTCATAGTGACAAAGTCAAAAGGCAATCCGCCTTTTTGACTCTACAATTCATTTTGTTTTGTGTCTAGTCAATTGTATCCAACTGGCTTTCGTAGTATGGCTGGCTGAAGGATGTAGTATAAGTATGTCATGTTCTTGTAACTTTATCTTTATGCTTTGTAACACTTGTAATAGAACATTGAGAAAGCAATATACTGCAATTTTAAAAGCCATCTCCTTGTCTATCTTGCTCATGTGTTCTGTCTCTTAATTACATGTGTTCTTAGTGTCTTACTTGTGGTTAATTCAGTTCACTGTTTGATTAAGTTTAATTACTCTCATGTTTGTGTTGTTGTGTTGTATTTGACCACCCTTTAACGGTCATGCACTATCATCAGTGAGTGTTAAACAAGTCCAAATAGTTTAGGTAATGATGGTTGGGATCGATTACATTCGTCAAAAGTTAGCTATGATCTAATTATGATCATTTGTGTTAAATTAAACACGATCTTGGTAATTTAAAGGAAATTATGTTTAGTAATGGTAACGTAAGTTTATTTATGCTTAGATATCATCAATGAATGTGAAAAAAGGTCAAATATGTCCAGTTATGATAATTAGGGTCGATTTCATACGTCAAGTGCTAGCTATGATCCAATTATGATCAGTAGTGTTGAATTACACATATTAGTAATATTAGCTTTCATTTAGTTTATAAATATGTGCACGAAACCTGAAATATTAGGAAAAAACTAGAAAATATAAAAATAATTTATAAATTAAATATTAAAAAACCTGAAAAATATAAAAAACAATTAAACATTTCGGGGCTACGGCGACGACATGTCATCGCAATATTGTTTTAAAAGTCTTTTTATTTTTATTTTTATTAAAATTAAAAAAAATTATTTGGACCTATGGGGATGACATGTCGTCGCCATAAGCTGAAAAATAAATTTATTTTTAATTTAAAATACAATATGAAAATTTTGTGCCGACAACTTTGTGCGACAACATGTTATCGGGATAGACCTCTATGACGACAAGGGTTTTGGCGACGAATAAAAAATAAGCTATAGTGACAAGTCTGTGACGATTAGGTCTATGGCGGCGACATTAGCCTATGGCGACGATAAACCGAACCTATTGCGACGACAAATGTCATCACGATAGCCCTTATTTCTTGTGGTGCATTTTCTACGTGCTTATATGTTCCTTGATCGTGACATTAAAAAATAATAGTTAATTTGTAACCTCTATGATAGCCTTTTTGTCTTCATCTACTAGTAGCACAAAATTAACCGACTTTGTGACAAATATCCCTCAACTTTCTCAGTAACACATATAAGGTACACCGGAGGTTTTTACGAATCAAAAGAGTTATAATGTTCCCTATAACCCTTTCCTAAAAATCTTTACCTTGTTGACTATTTTTCTAACAAAAATAAATACAAGTTTGTTTAAGTTAAACTTATAATAATTAATCACATGATAGTTTGAGTTTCATGAACGACTTCTAAATCTGGTGATCCAGAAAACTTTCCTATTAGCAAAAATTGGCCATTGGTGATGATTGCGTTGGTGATTGGAGTTGGTAACAAAGGTTTTGGTTGAAAATCAATGTTGTATTGCATTTGTATCGGGTCAATGGGTTTATTTGGATTGTAGGGAACTTGGTTGAAAGAGTTGTACGTTATCTAGGTTGATAAATGGATTCACAGTGACTAGTAGAGTAGACATTTTAGAGTAGTAGAGTATTTTTTATTCCTTATTTTTGTAGTAAAAATAGTTTTGGATGAATATTGTATTTATCGAGTACAACTGTATTTATCGAGTACAATAACTGATATATTTATTTTCTAAAATAGCCAACTATTTTAGGTGAAAACGTCCATATGTATATTACATGTCTCAATGGCTACTTTTGCAAGCCACTCACGGCTAGTGCAATCACATTCTTATCATGGTGGCGGTGTTCTCACAGTGATAATAGGTTATTACGGGCACATCATCACGCCACATTACCAATATCCTAAACTTCCAAGAAAAATATCTAAATAAACAATTTGATTGTGCAGTGTATGTATATAATTTATACATGTGTATATAAGTGTTAGAAAATAAAAACATATATATACATATATACATATACATATATACATATATATATATATATATATAGACACATATATATATACACATATATACATATATATATATATACATATATACACACACATACATATATATATATAATAAGTCTAATAAAAAATTTATTTACCTGGCTTACTTTTCAGAAGTATAAAATTAAAAAAACTATTAAATATTTAAATAGTTTACATGTTATATACTTGTATTCTAATAAGATTTAGTATTTAGAAATGATTTTGAGGAATAATCCTTTTGAGATAACCGAAGAATTAAGGTTGCACTACACATGATCTTAAATTGTATAATGTACACTGCATGGATATAAGACAAGATGGATTGATACCCGGATAACGGCATCCTCTAAAAATTAGCTTTCTACGTCTGGCCGGTGTATTACATATATATATGTTTGCAAGCAATTGTATCTTTTGCGACGGCCATATCCTTTTTGCAATGTACTCTCACGTAAGACATTTACGTATATGATTAACGAACTAATATCAGCACATACATTTGCCGACGTAAGGAAAAAGGTTAAAGTTAGGGTTAGACAGAATATCTCTACGGTTTGGTGACAACCATCATTGTTCATTGACATGTTATATGTCGTGTAAAGTGGTGTTTAATGTCTATGGATAATCTTTTTATTTCTTTAAATATCTCTCTTTTTCATTTGAGAAAATAAAAAAGATCTTCTGTCAGAGAAAAGTGAGAGACTTTAGGGATGGTACCATTTGAAAAGAATGGCTCAAATGTACGTGTGCTTTAAGATATTGAACATGGATGGTTCTATGGTTAAAGCATAATTGTAATTGTTATGTTATATATCACTACTTGTGTTATAAATTTCTCTAGTATTGAAGCAAGCATTTAGTATCATTAAAATAAATTATCGTAAACAGGTTCTTTTAAATGTCAAATCTACACTACTTATGTCAAATCTCTCTGGTAAAAGTTCATTTGGTTTACTCTACAAGAGAATTTGTCACTTACCATTGGCCTACAACCCAAGTGGATGGTCGTAAACATAATTGGCCAGACGCCATTTATGACATTTTTTCAGTTCACAAAAATCATTAGTTTTTGATCAAAATGAGTTGGTGATGGTTGTTAGGGGCATGCAAAGGTAATTGTTTGTATTTGTAACTGTCAAGTTAATGACTGATTTGGAGTATTTTGTTTTGAATTTTTTTTACTGGATTAGAATTGGAATTAGATTTGAATGCTTCAAATCGTATTCAAATTTGAACTCTAAAACCAGTTTGGATTTGATTTTCAAAACTCTCAGCATTCAAATTATATTCGAATTGAATCCAAATTCATTCAAGATACAATTTAAACTAAATGAGTGATGAAAATAATAATAAAAATGAGTGAAATGAATATATATTAATCTTGGTAATTAATAAGTGACTTTTTAGATAGTAATAATAAACTTTCATAATTATTATATTTTTATCAAGCTGAAATAATAAATCAAAAACAGTACGTAACCAAAATATATACTTGTGTCATATGCCTACTTAATTTTAAAAAGTTTAAACGTTTATGAACTATTAATACAGATTTAAAACACTTAGAGAAAGTTAAATAACTTTAAAAAATTAAAAATTAAGTAACTTTGTTAAAATAATTAAGAAACTTGTTTAGCCATTGTTTTTATGATTTATTGTAGGCCTGTAATTTAAGTATACCTAATCATATGAATTTTTTATTAAAAACACTTAAAACTAATTAACTTAACCTTAAAACTAATTAACTTAACCTTAAAACATGTAGATTCGTATCAAATTCTCATACTATTCAAGTTTGAAAAATAAAGGCTAAGGTTAGCGCATTACTTAAAAGAGTGATACTGTTTTTACACAAGTGCATGTACCGGAAGATAAGACCACAAAAAATACAACATGGATGAGGTGGAAATTAAAGATAGTCAAGTTTGGGTTAATTTAATAATGTCAAAAGAGGAAAAAGGAAGAATTAAAAGTTTCTTTCAGACATGCATGATGTATACTTGTATTGTGTGAGACTTTTAAGAATGTTGGGGAGAATTCAAATATAATTCTTTGTCGGATAGAAATGGTAGATACAAATTTTAGGATAAGATATGTGATGTCTAAGGTTGAATTCTATAAACAATTATTATATACATAATAATTGACACCAGCCCAATTCATCAAAATCTTCCTCACGTTTCTTTGTTGACGCTTTTTATTTTTAAACTTTGATTAAAATGTTAGAAAATGTCACTTTAGCCCACTTGATTTTTAAAACTTTGAGTTTATCTTTTTTACATTTTAACTTAAAAAACTAATTTTACATTTTTTTATCTACGAGTTGGGTCGATTGTACTTTATACTTTATAACTTTACCCATTAAAGCCGATGTAAATATTTTGACATAAATTTAATTTGGAAACAAGTCGTGTCGATTGTAGTCTATACTTTATCACACCGCGCGTGATACTGCCGCAACGTGCGGACGGTTAAAACTAGTTTCTTTAATTTATTAACAATGATGTTAAATTCTTTAAAATATGAAAACATAATATCCATATAATTCTAATTATCTACTTGTTTCTGCATTAGTTGTTGTAAATTATTATTATTTTTATATACATTCCACTATACATTAAAAACCAAACATGAATTTTTATGTAAAAGTAAAACTATATATTGCATAATTTTTAAATTATTTAATTAAACCGTAAGAAAGTTATATCTTAACTCCTACAGGTTAGACTGTATTTATATTTTGTATCGTTTATTTATCTACTTACTTTTTTGTCAGATTCATAATTTTTAATTAAAATTTTCTTTTCTATTTTAAATTATTAAATTTAATTATATTATATATTATAAATGTCAACACCTATGTTCATATTTTATGCGATCTTTACAACCATTTAATTTTTTTTTATTTTTATTTATACTCCATATTATTTTATTTATACAATCATCCCCGACTATTTTTTCATTGTACTTTTTATATTTTATAATTTTTCTCGTTTTACATTTTGGTTTAACTTTTGAGAGTTGCACGTCGTAAAGTGTGTGTTTGGTTTAACATTATTACACTTAATTTTTTTTTCATTTAATAGTCTTGTCGTAACGTGCAGGTCCAATGTTGACTTGAATGTTTTATGTTTTAAAGTTTTATGTTTTAAAGTTTTTACGCCTACTTTTCGTTAGGTTTTATTTTCATTTTTGTTTTCATTTCTTTTTAATACGTGTTTTTCTGGTTTTAATGTGACATTGGTTCAATTTGATACGTTTTTACGCTCCTCGCTGCAACATGTGGGCTTGATACTAATATATTCTAATTATCAAATTGTATGTACATATTTATATGCATATAATACAACCATCTAATTTGTTTTAATACTTATACACATTTTACAATTTAACATCTACATTTTTTCACTTCCAACTTTGTTTCCTTATGCTTTTTACCTTTTACAATTTTTTGTTCTAGATTTCCATCTAAATTTTGAGAAACAAACGTAGTAACATGCGGGTGTAGTACAATGTTGGGCCACCTATTTTTTTTTCATTTAATAGTCTTGTCGTAACGTGCAGGTCCAATGTTGACTTGAATGTTTTATGTTTTAAAGTTTTATGTTTTAAAGTTTTTACGCCTACTTTTCGTTAGGTTTTATTTTCATTTTTGTTTTCATTTCTTTTTAATACGTGTTTTTCTGGTTTTAATGTGACATTGGTTCAATTTGATACGTTTTTACGCTCCTCGCTGCAACATGTGGGCTTGATACTAATATATTCTAATTATCAAATTGTATGTACATATTTATATGCATATAATACAACCATCTAATTTGTTTTAATACTTATACACATTTTACAATTTAACATCTACATTTTTTCACTTCCAACTTTGTTTCCTTATGCTTTTTACCTTTTACAATTTTTTGTTCTAGATTTCCATCTAAATTTTGAGAAACAAACGTAGTAACATGCGGGTGTAGTACAATGTTGGGCCACCTATTTTTTTTTCATTTAATGGCCCGTCGTAACATGCAGGTAGTCTTAGACCAATTTAGTTAATGTTTTTAATGTTTTACGTTTCACGTGCGTTATTCAATGTTTTTACGTATACTTTTCGTTTGTTTTTATTATTTTTATGTTTTTAATTATTTTTAATAAGATTTGTTTTTTGTTTTGCTGGTCGTTGATGGTGGTGTGATGTTATGACAACCCTAAAAGCTAAGGTTAGACGAGTTAATGTTTAAGGAATTTTCAACATGTATCTTACATTATTAAGTATATTTGACTAACACCTTATGAATTTTATGTGTTTTAGTAGTTATATATAGATATATATGGTACATATGCATGCTTGCATGCATGCATAAGAATTTACATGATCATGTATTATTATACATGAATTTTATAATTTATGTGTTTGGATATCAAATAGTGAGATTACTTCATTAGTTATTTCAATAATGTAAACAACATAGTTACATATAGATATATATCACAAAACAAAATCATATCAAGAAAACCTTTTACCAATATTAAAACTAAAAAAACCCTAATCACTTAAACAAACAACATAAACATACCATAACTAATCTTGGTGCATTAAGGGTACTATACCAAACCCGATTAAGTATTTAAAATTCGGTTAATCCTAAGCTTAATGACTAAGTATGTCATTAGCATCAAAACTGCCACCCAGCCACTAACTTTTCCTATAATTCGCCACCTATCACCATCCTTACACTAAGCTCTCCCTAATGCTTGCCACCTCCTCACTTAGAACCAACTAAACATCCCTATTAACTACCACCACATCAAGCTAGGGAGTAGGCCTAATGATGGCATCTCCACTACATGAAGGACTCGGCTCATGGGTCTTCCACTACCATCACTTTCTCAAGCTACACACCGCCACACCATCACTCTTATCCTTTGGTTCTACAGACCTCAAGCACCCTCACCATGAACCACCATAAACCACCACAACAAAATCTTAAACCGGTCCCAAAATTATCAACACTTCCTTCTCACGGTTTTCAAGTCACCAACCATCTCATCATCATCTTATCGACTAAGACCTTTTCCAGTTCAAGAACTTGAAAATCAAGCACCAAGAAGACCACCTCAACCAAGCTATCGATTCCTTAGTTACTCATTCAACTAAAAGGTTAGATTCTTGACCATATCTAAAGAATCCATATGTGTTTAAAACAAACACATATGATCTAAAAACAATCATCAAGAATAATCTTTAAAAACCACATAAACTTTGGTTTTCTTTTAAATCAGTAAGTATAAGATATTTAAAATAATAGGAAACTTCTCATAAACAAAGGTTTTAGGAAAACTACAAAAAGAGAAGAATAAAAATGTAATTTTTTTGATGAGTTGAATTAAATACTTAAATGACTGTGATTGTGGGAATAAAAATAAGAACTTGTTAGAAAATATTAGAAATAATAATTTGTAAATTTTAGTATAACTATAATAAGTAAACTAATTATATAATTTATTTAAGTTAATAAAAGAAAATTATCAACAGGAAGATACGAACATGATAAAGAGCTGGAAAATTTATATGATGATCCTTATATTTTATAGGGACTGTAGAATAAATTTTGTGATCTAATTTGTAGTTATGCATGAGTTATATTTTAGAAGAACCTGTAATTCGGAAATTGGGAAAATTATTTAAACTGTAAGATAAATTATGAAAATTTGATACAATATGATATCCTGATTAGAACAGTTTGTATAAAATTGAGAATTTTTAGATATGTTATGCTATTTTACTAGATTATTGTTAAAATACAAAAAAAGTTATGTTATGAACTAATACCCTAGGAATTTATTGGATAATATGGATTTTAGAATATAGGTTTTGATAAATTTTGGTAAATTTTAAAAACCTATAGGTATTTTTGCAAATTTATTCAAATATTGTAAAAATTCTAGAAAATAAACTGAAAATAATTGTTGTATGAAACTTTTACATATTAAAATATATTTTTATATGTTTTAGCTATAAAAATTTGGTGATATATGGGTAACTGTAACTTCTGTTTTAATTTTTGTATCTTGAGATGCTAAAAAGTTTAAAGAAAAGACATTTTTTCTAATCTATAAATATTTTTATAGGGTACTTGCTGAAATAAAAGATCAGACTCATAGCTCCATTGTGTACTTATAAATTTTTAGGGGAAAAACATACTGTTTTTGAGATTGATACCTCAAGACCGTAGGAAGGGTGCAATACACTTTTACAACACAACAATACAAGTGAAGAGAGTTATTTAGAACACTTAACAGATTAAATGGGGAACTAGAAAAACCAGTTTATATGAGAGCTAAGAAACACAAATAATAAAGAGCCAGAACTAGAACCCAAGTATTAGTTTTCAAGGATGATATATATTTCTTTCTAGTTCCTTAGAAGTGTTTACAAAGCAATGATAATAAGATATAAGGACCAAAGATACTTATACTACAACCTAAAACCGACCATACTTTGAAGGCCAGCTGGATACATGATCTAGACAACAACAAAATCAATGTATTGACTAGTGACTATGACATGCCATAGCTTACATGCTAATATATTACAAAAAGGATAAAAGTACATAAAGTAGAAAGTACAAACTTAAGACCTCAATATATAGTTACCAAACGCATCGAAATTTAACCAACTTATGTAAAGTTGGTGTCTAATCAGAGTTACAGCAGAAAGGTGGTTCAACTTTATGATAAAGGTACAACAGATAATAGCATGTTATAAAAAGTCTTCGAAAGAAATTTGTCTTCAAGAGTTGGCTTCGGAAGACTTTGTCTTTGAAGGTTCAGAAGACTTTACGTTTGGTTTTAGAAAATATGGGTCTTGGCTTCGGAAGATTTCACACTTAGAGTGTTTTATAAGGAAGAGTGTGAAACTTTCGAAGCATTCTACTTCAGTACACTTGTGCATGCATGTTGGAGAGACTTTGGATGTTTTGGGTTGCATCAGCCTTATATGAAACCTTACAAACTCTCCCTAGGCTGATGCTCCCAAAACATTTGAAGAATTCATATATCAATAGTCCTCATCATGATGATGACCATCCCTTTCTTCATAAGATAATCAGAATCACTCAAACTCTCATTGTGTCTTCTCATGTCAAAGAGATCATGTAGAGGTAGATTGAACATGTCTTGCCATGTGTAGACATCTTCAACACCTTGATCTCTGATGACATGCCCTCTTTCTGGATTTGTAGTGTATATCCAAGACAAGATGAGTCTTCCTGATGCTAGAGGAGCTATTTGAATTGGAGTTGATGTAGCATCATCTTGTTTCACATACTTAGGATGTTCCGACTCATCCTGAGGTTTAGAGATGGATGCCTCTTTCTTCTTCTTCTTTGGCTTTGGTTTACAGGCCATCCCTTTTCTCCTTTTTGAACCTTTTAACCGAGAAGACTAGCCTGCATCACCTTGTTAATCTTTTTTGTCTTTCTCAGTTGAGTCTTCCTCTCTCACAGGTTTAGATTGAGAGGGGACAGAACCCTGCTATTGATCAGAAGTAGAAGCTTGTTGTTGTTCAGCAGAGGTTCAGGTTATGTTGACTCAAATGATTCAACCTTAACCTCCACTTCTTGAGGGACCTGACTTGGTGGTGAGTGTAAGTCAACTAGTTCTCCTCTTTGAATCTTCCGCTTGATCACCCTTATATGCTCATCCATAGTGGATAAAGACATGGGGCCAAGTCTCCTTTCGGAGAATCCATACAACTTCAAGAAGCTCATCATCCTATGCCTATGAGCAGACTTCTTCATACTTTTCTGGATGATGGCTCTTGAATTTGCAGCTTCTTCCCTTAACCTTTTCTTTGTGGTTTTTCTTTCTTTGGTTACTTCAAGTTCAAGTTGTTTGAGATACTCGAACTCAATGTAGTCAAAGGATAAGGGAAGGAGTACATCTGCCTGATAGAGGCCTGTGGCACTCAGGAAGTTGATCATTTTGATCCTATTAGTTTCTTTGTCTACCTAAGGTTCTTGTGGAGCCACATCCTCTTGTATAGGACTTTCTTGAACTAGGGAGAGGGTAGGCACATTCTTGTAGAGTCTTTTTTGTCTTCTTTCTTCTTTGATTTGAAGAAGTAATTTTGCATCCTATGCCTCCTTCTTTCCTTTGACAATTCCATGTCAGTCAGTTCATTTAATTCATCTAAGGGGAGGGAGATGATATTATCAATATCATAGTTCCTGGTCTGTAAATAGTTTATCTTGACTGCCCTTAACTCATCATCCTAAGTGTTTGGCCTGGGGCAGCCTTGATAGCAGCTTCTATGAATCTAGCAGACCCAGTAGAGGAACTTTCTCCCCTTAGCTTCCTCTTCCTCTTTCTTTCCTCCTTCTCAATCTCCTCAGAAGCCATTTTTTCTTTTCTATTTACCAATCACAGACCTTTATGACTTAGGGTGGGGAGAGCTTTGGCCTTCATTGCTTGGTGTAGCTTCCAAGCTTTAGCTAGATCGAGGTTGTGATGCACCTTCACCAGCACGTGCTTCACTGAGGGAATGAATTGCTGAAGTAGTTGTGGATATGATAGGGCTCTCAGGCTCTACCACTGGGCCTTCAGTCAAGGTTTCCCCTTCAAAGCTAATCTTAGGGTCTGCCTCAACATCCAGTTGACCAATAGTATTACTTGATTGCCTTTGTCTCCTTCTAAGTCCAAACTCTTTAGTAGTTCTATCTTGTATCCTTTAAGGTAGCCTATCAGCTTGTCTAGATTTGCTTGGGTTGACAAGTGGCATGCTAATAAGGTCAAGACATTCATAGTAGTTTAAGGTCTCAAAGTTAAAGGTTTCCTATTGTCCTTGAACTCTTTGAAGAATGAGGGCTCTTCTATTGGCATCATACTTCCACCCTATGATGTAGTTGGAAGATCCTTGAGGTGGAGATGATATTGCCCTTTATATTCCTTCCTCAAAAAGACTCTGAGTGAAGGAGTTTATAGAGTCCATATTAATGTGAACTTGAAGAAGTTGCTGAGTATGGACAGTTGCAATTGAGGATGGTGAGTCCTTAATATCCATACTCTGTGAGGAACTCCTAGGTTCTGTGTCTGTGATAATTTTCTACTCTTTTTTGGTAGCATCACCCACTTGCATAGGTGAGCTAGAGGTTAGATCAACCACATTCATAGGTTCTTGTGTTCCTGGTTGAGCTCTTCTTAAAGGTTTCCCAGCTAATTTGTCATTGAGATAAGATATCTCAAGTTCCTGACCCTATTTTGTAAGGTAGTCACCAGAGATTCAAGGCGACTAACCTTGAATACTAGATAGGTTCATTTTTTAACAGTTTTTGCACTTTTAGTCTCAAATTCCCCTCATCTTCATCAGTATCATTAGGGGATGAGAGAATTGGACCAATGTCTTCTCTCTCACCACAAGTATGGAGTTCTTGGATGCTAGTTTTACTCTGCTCAATGAGACCTTCAGTTGAAGTCTCAATGGATTGAGTTGCCATGGTTGAGGTCTTAATTATTTAATCACTTGCTGAAGTGAGAGCCTCTTCCATAAGGATATCCTCAACAAGTTTAGAAGTATCCACCTCAGTGATAGGTGATTGCTGTGGGCTAGGCATAGGTGAGTCAGGAGCACTCATCTCTCTTTGAGCAGAGGAGGAATAAATAGACTCGTGATACTCACTGAAACCTAAATCTTCATCAGTATAGAAGTCAAGAATGGGAATTGGTTGATTTAAGTCTAAAGGTTGGGGATGGTAGCTATCCCCGAAAGGTTGTTCATCTGAGTGTAAAGACTCAAAATGAAGGATTAAGATAGTTGGGCTTGTGAGCACATCAGTCTGAGCATGTGGAACCTCAGGACTGATAGTTGAAGGGATAGGAGTGGTTTTCTCCTTAGGAGAAGTTGGAGCTCTAGATTCCACATCTTCCTATATGGGTAGTGATATGTGGGCCTACACAGACTGAATAGCTTATGCAAGGGTTTGTTTGGATCTTCTTTGGTAAGTGAGGGTGATTTGTGGTTGTTTTGATGGTTGAGATGTAGAAGGAGAGATCTTCAGGTTTCTGGTCCTAACCACCATGCTTGTTGGATAAGCTGTGCATGACCACATGTAGTAAGTACTTTGAATGGGATGAGACCTTCCCTTTGTTGAAGGTCTTTACAAAGAAATCCCCTTCATAGCCCATCTACTGGAAGGACTGGATAACAGCTTCTTTGGGAAAGGACAACTCACCTTCCTCATCATCCAGAAGTAGATGAGTATTTATGATGGTTGGAGTGATGAAGATTGTCCTCCCCTGCATCGTAACAGACAGTGCTTCTCCCCATCTAGAACAACCTCTTGGCAGGTTTTCCAGAAATCAAGCAAATGATCCTTATAAAGGACAAGATCAATGGTAAGGGAGGTGGAATAATTAGACAAAGCCAAGAATTGGCAAACCTCAGAGAAGTGTGGATCTTTCTTAGAGTTTAACAGGGCAACCTACTTGTGCTGCCTGTGTAACTGCATGGAGAAATCGGGATCAATTCTTTTGTTAAGGTTGGCCATTTAAGAAAGCTTAATGGTGAAGGAAAGAAAGAACGAAGATGGTTGTAGAAAGAATTCTAGGAATTTAGGTTCGGAGAAAAGATGAAGATGATAGAAAGAGGGGGAAACCATTGGGTTTATATGAACGAGATTTAAGACAAAGTTAATAAAAGAGGATAAACTTTGAAATCCGGAAGTCAGTCCCACCTTTGAAAAAATGTTTGCTTTTTGCTCTACAGTAGTTTTCTTGGAATTCAAAAATCTTCCAAAGGTAAATTGTCTTTGGAAGTTTTAATGAAAAAGCTTTCGAAGCCAAAATGACTTCGAAAGAATTTCCTGAGAGTTTTTAAAAATTTTGCTTCGGAAGAAAACTATGAGTTAAAAGTTTTATTCAGCTAAAAATAAAACTTCCGAGAGTTAATTTGCTTCGGAAGAAAATTGTACTTGAAAACATGTAAGTGCCTAAGAGAAAATTTTAAGTTCGGAAGAGATTTCAGACATTTCTTCCAAAGGCAATTTTCTTAGGCAGTTATTTGTTTTGAAGGCATAAGTTTCTTTCGAAGATAAAATTTATATCTTCCGAAGTAAAAAGACCAAGAATTTTCAAAATTCTAAGGAAATTTCTTCTAAGAAAATTTTTAGAGAAAACAAGAGCTTATGAAGGTGATAGAATAGACAACTTAGGACACACGGTTTTAGAATTAATATGATTAAGTTTTAAGAAAAGCTACTCAAAGTTAATCATCTGAATAGCTACTCAAAGTTAATCATCCGAATAGCTAATACAATACTTGAATCTTTTTTCATCAAAAGCTTTGGTGAACAGATCATCATATTGTTTATTTGTGTTAATCTTGACTAGTTTGATTAATCCCTTTTCAAAGTTATCTCTAATCAAATGATACCTGATATTGATGTGTTTTGTCCCGTAGTGCTACACTAGATTTTCAGTGATAGAGATAGCACTATCGTTGTCTATGTGCATGGGAGTCTCCTTGAAGTTTAATCCATAGTCAAGCATCTGATTTTGAATCCAAAGCACTTGAGCACAGCAGCTTGCAGCAGCAATGTATTCAGCTTCAGACATAGGATCGTTTCATGCATTGCCACGAGACAACCCTTCTACCAATAAACTGACATCCCCCAGATGTAGACATTGCATTCATATTGCAGCAACCATAATCACTATTTGTATATACATATAGATTGAAGTCAGGGTTCTTGGGATACCAGAGGCCAAGTGTTGAGGCACCTTTGAGGTATCTTAATATTCTTTTGGCAGTGAGATGTGACATCTTCGGTTGGCTTGATATCTTGCACAAATACATATGGTAAACATGATATTAGGCCTGCTAGCTGTAAGATACATAAGAGATCCAATCATAGTCCTATAAAGGTGTTTATCCACACACTCCCCCTCAAGATCAGGTCCAAGGGAGTGGTTTCTTGCTATTGGTGTCTTAAAAATCTTACAATCAATCATGTTGAACCTTTTGGGTATGTCCTAAACATACTTTGACTAACTTATGAAGATGCCACCTTCAACTTGCTTCACTTGAATTCCCAGAAAGAAATTGAGTTCCCCTACGGCACTCATTTCAAATATGTCTTTCATCAGCTTCTCAAAGTCTTTGCAGAGCTTTGGATTAGTTGAACCAAAGAGGATGTCATCTACATATACTTGAACTAGCATCAAATTATTTTATTGTCCTTTGATGAAGAGAGTTCCATCTATAGTATCCTTTTTGTATCCATGCTTATAGAGATACTGAGATAGAATCTCATACCATTTCTTTGGTGCTTGGTGCAGCCTATAAAGAGATTTATCAAGCTTGCAGACATAATTAGGATGATCAGGATCTGCAAAACCAGGTGGTTGTTTGACATACACCTCTTCATCAATTTCCCCATAGAGAAAAGCACACTTGACATCAAATTGATAAACCTTGAAGTTCTTGGATGTAGCAAATGCCAAGAATATCCTACCAGCTTCCAGTCTTGCTATAGGATCAAAGACATCATTGTAGTCAATTCCTTCTTCTTATGTGTACCCTTGAACAACTAGTCTAGCTTTATTCTTGATGACAATTCCTCTGTCATCTTTCTTATTCCTAAACACCCATTTGATTCCTATAGTAGTTTTCCCATAAGGTAGAAGACATAGGTTCCAAACCTTCTACCTTTTGAATTGAAGCAACTTCTCTTGCATAGCTTCAACCCAACTTCCATCCTTCAGAGCCTCATCATTCTTCTTGGGCTCTATCTGAGATAAGAAACAAGAGTGAAGACAAACATTTGTTTCATGGGTTTGTCCTCTTGTTCTTACCCCTATGTCAACATTTCCAATGATATTTGTGGTGGGATGAGACTTGTGGATCTTTAGCTGAGGGATCATATCAATTTGTTGAGAAAGATCTAAATTAGAGAAATTTAGATTTGGCATTGATGTTTCTCCTACCACCTCATCACACTTATCAAGATAGACTTGATCCAGAGAGTGTGTGACATCATTGATGTTGTCTTCTATGGAGTGGTTGTCAGTATCAAGAAATTCTTTATCACTATCACCACCCCTATTTTATTCTACAATTGAAGCTTTTTGTCTAGTTGTGGAGCCTCTGAGTTGGAATTGGAAGGCATCTCAAATCTATCAACTAAATTTGTCATTGTTGTGCTAATAGAAACTTCATTTGCAGAGTTAGTTACAACTGGAGTTGAAGATGTATAGCTTGAAGGTCTTCTCAACTCAAATCTTGGATCAGGATCACCTGTAGGTAGTATGTCTGTAGATGTTCAAACATGCTCATAAGATTTGTTAAAACAGTTAGTAACTAAATCAAGATCAAACAGCCAATCCGGACCAGAACCTTTCACACTAGGAGTGTGCTCATTGAAAGTCACATTGGCTGACTCTTCAATGACTCTAGTTCTGAGATTGTATACTCGATAAGCCTTAGCTTGGGAAGAGTATCCAATGAAGTGTCCATCATCTGATTTCTCAGCAAACATGGCTATTTGATCTTTGGTATTCAATATGGTGCAAGGACATCCAAATGACCTGAGAAAACCAATGAAAGGTTTCCTCTTGTGCTAAAGTTCATAAGGAGTCTTACCATGAGTCTTAACCACTAAAACTCTATTTTGCACAAGTAGGCAGTGTTGACTTCCTTAGCCCAGAAGGTGATGGGTAGTTTAGAGTTAGACAACATAGTTCTTGCAGCTTTAATAAGTGTCATGTTTCTCCTCTCAACAACACCATTTTGCTGAGGAGTCCTGGGAGCACTATATTGTCTTGTAATACCCTTTTCATAACAAAATGTATCAAGGATTTGCTTCTTAAATTTAGTTCCTTGATCACATCTTATGGTTTTGACCTTGTGATCAAATTGATTCTCAATCTTTAAGATGAAATTCTTTAGAATCTCAGGAGTTTCATCCTTAGTTCTAAGGAAGAAGACCCAAGTGAATCTTGTGAAGTCATTTGTGATCACTAACAGTAAGAGGTCCTTCCTAGACTCATTACACTGGTAGGGCCAAAGAGATCCATATGTAACAAGTGTAGAGGAGTAGTGATGGAGTTTCTTTTCTTTGGTTTGTGAGATACCTTGTGTCGCTTCTCTTTCAGGCAAGCCACACAATGGTCGTCACATGTAAACTCTTTCTTTGGCATTCTAGTTACCAAATCATTCTTAATAAGTTTGTTCATGTTTTTAAAGTTTACATGGCATATTCTTTTATGTCGAAGGAAAGACTCATCACTATTTGCTTTAGATAGAAAGCATGAAACTTCTCCTGAAGGAGATGTTTCTTGCAAATCCATCTTGTACATGTTCCCTCTCCTGGGGGCTTTGAGCAGGATATGCTCATGAGGAATGACCACCCCGGGCTTGGGAACAATGCACTCATGCTTAGTAAAGAGCATGTTATGACTCTGATCACATAATTAAGATACACTCAAAAGATTGTATCCAAGCTCCTTAACAAAGTTTACCTTCTCAATACTGAGCTTACCATTTGTGACCTTGCTCCTTCCAGAAATGTAATCACCTTCATCTCCTCCAAAAGCAACTGGCCCTCCATCAGGTCTTTCAAAATTTTGGAGTAGTGACCTATTGTCTATCATGTGCTTGGAACAACCACTATCAATGATCCAGATATTTTTGTTTGTCTTGAGCTGTTCCTACCTAAAAAAATGATTAGTTATATTTGGAAACCCAAGCCGTATTGGTCTTGGCTCCTCAAAAGAAGTAGAAGGTAATGAAAAAGTAATAGATCCTATAGTTGTGCTTTGATGATCTATTGTTGTTGTTGATGGAGAACTCTCAATCATTTGGTCTTTCTTTGTCTTCCACACCACCTTTGGAAGTTTGGACTTGACCTTTAAAACTTCAGAAGATTTTGTGGCTTTGGAAGTTCTTATGACTGGACCTTCGGAAGATCCTCCTAGCACTGCAGCAGACTTCAGTGTTTCGAAAGCATTCCTTTCTTCCGAAACCAAATTTTCTTCCGAAGACAATTTTCCATTTGCCTTCTTCTTCATTTTGGAGCTTCCGAAGGAAACATATTTTCCTTCCAAAGCTTTCTTCTTCTTCTCCACTCTTAGAAGTTTCTTTCTTTGTGATGTGGAGAGTACTCTTTGGATTGTAGATACAATCTTAAGCAAGATAAGAGCTTGTAAGTTCCCATTCCCGGGACGCTCACAGCTAATCAATCATTGCACATAAAACATATAATTACATTAATTTTGATAAAACATTGCAGCTGAAACATTTAAACAACCATTTCATTATAAATACTTTTCAAAGTAATACAACATTCATTACAAAATATTATTCTTTCCCATTACAATGCAAAAATGTTATCATATCATAAAATGGATGCCATCCAAAATGAGCCAAGTAGCCGCCATGTGCGATCCTCAGCAACCATTACCTGCCAACTGGAAACACATAAAAGTCCGCGTTGGTGAGTGAGTTCTAGTTTTATAAAACATTATATTAACTTTCATTCATTAAAACATTTTCTTTATTATCGCACATGATCACACATCATACGTACATCAAGGTAACAATTATTATCTTCATCATCATTCGTTTCGTACATTTCGCACATTTCGCACATTTCATACTTATCGCACTTTTCGTACATTTATTATCTTTCACTTCTATCTAGGTCCTGTCATATGCTTAACCCCCTTCTTGAGCACAAAGCTATATCGTCTAGGGTTAAGTGACAAGGACCCCATATCGCACGTATAGAGTAGTCACATAGACTAACTCCCCCTATGTGTGTGAACTCTTATGGGTTAGCCTAAAATCGTACGCTACATAACACACAATAATTACCAAATTGCACATATTGGAGCAGTCACCAAGACTAACTCCTACTGTGTGTATGAACCCTTATGATTTATCCAAAATCATACGCTGTAAACACACAGTTGAGCTAACAACTCTTAATGAGTTTGTGAACCTCCTTTCATTTGTTTGCAAGAATTTTCATTCGTTCATTCATTATGTTCCACTTTCATTATCTTAAATCCTTCGATTCGTTAAGATAATACTTTACGTTTATTATCATAATCACACCACGTAAAGTCACATCATAATACATAATAAGGAACACAAGAAAACATATCATACATAAACATAACATCATCACGCATCATGATACATAACTTATACCATCACACATCATAAACATCATGCATCACACATTCACATACATACACATATGCACCACAAGCATAAGTCATCATCAAACATAACTGATCCTCCGTGGGATAGCAGGGGTTCGGGGGCGGCAACCCCTAACAGTGGGGTCTTAGGGGCAGCAGCCCCTAGTGGGGTCCAATGAGCAATGCCCCTGGCTGGGGTCGTGCAGATTAGTAGCTTCTCAATCAAGCTTTGAAAGCAAGGGTTGCACTACACAGCCTGTAGATAAGTTAACACTCAAAGGAGTTAATTTCTACCTAATTTCGCGGCTAGTGTCACTGCAAGATCAGTAGTTTCGCTATTAGTTTTGCCAGCAGTTTCAATGGCATCTTCGCAAGCAGTTTTGCTACCAGTTTCGCCCAACTTTTGTTTGATAATCATGTCTGCAAAACTACCTGTGAAACTATAGTTTCGCAGGAAGACCCATAGTTTCACTCGACAAATACATAATTTCGCTGGATGAACACCTAGTTCGCAGAATGGGCTGAAAATTACGAACCAACCGATTTTTGACCCAAAAATTCAATCTTTTACATCCAAACCTTGGTTTGTCACCCAATAAGCTATATCTAAGCTTCTTACATGTTTTCTTACACAAAAACGTGAGTTTTGGGCGAATCTTTGGCACTTTCAAAAACCCAAGCCCTAAAATCCGGGTTTACATCAAAATAAAAGATTAAATGATGTTTCTCACCTGGATTCTTGGTGTTTTCTTATTGTTTGGATGCCCACAAACACCCGATCTTCAATCCCGTGATCAACCAAGCCTTGAATCTTCAATTTTCTCCACTTTCTCTCTTTACACTCTCTCTCTAGAATTTGGGGTGTTGAGTTGCAAATGAGAGATGCTCAAGTTGATTCGTTTATATATACCGGGCTTTCTCGGGACCTTTAACTCGCCAAACACGTATCCCGCGAGGTCTACTAGGTCCATGCTCCATTACCCGCTTATTTTTTAATAATCTTGTATAAGCCCATTATTATTATTTGGCTCGCTTAGACTTTATTCCGGGCATTACAAGTCCACCCCCTTATTTAGGTTTCGTTCCCGAAACCTATTAGCCGCTGAATAGTTGAGGGTAATGTTGCCTCATCTTCAGCTCAACTTCCCAAGTGGACTCTGATCCCTTCCTGTGCTTCCACTATACACGCACCAAGGGAACCACCTTATTCCTTAGCCTCTTCTCTTTGTGATCGATGATCGCCACTGGTTGCTCCACATAATTGAGTGGTTCATCCACTTCAATATCCTCTACTGGCACCACCATATCCTCCTCGGCTAAGTACTTTCTTAAGTGAGATACATGGAAAGTCGGATGAATTCCACTTAACTCACTAGGCAACTCCAACCTGTAGACCACCTCCCTTACTTGAGCAATAATTTAGAAAGGCCCTATGTATCTTGGGCTCAACTTTCCCCACTTCCTAAACCGAATAATGCCCTTCCAAGGTAAGACTTTTAACATAACTCTGTCACCCACCTGGAACTCAATCGGTCTACGTCGTTTTTCAGCATACAACTTTTGCCTATCTTTAGCTACCTTTATAAAGGCCTTGATCCTTTCTAGCTTCTCAATCGTAGTCTCGACCACCTCGATGCTCCCTAACTCTTTATGGCCAATATCACCCTAGCAAGCAGGTGTTCTACATCTCCTACCGCATAGCATCTCATAAGGAGGCATGCCAATGCTAGCATGATAGCTATTGTTATATGAGAACTCGGTTAATGGTAAATGGTCATCCTAACTCCCTCCAAAATCATTGACGCATGCCCGAAGTATATCTTCCAGCATCTGAATCGTCCTTTCTGACTAACCATCTGTCTGGGGGTGATATGCCGTGCTGATATGTAACCTCGTCCCCATCGCATCAGGAATTTCTTCCAAAATTTAGATGTAAACCGGGTGTCACGATCAGACACAATAGACACCGGCACACCATGACGAGTCACAATCTCCTTGATGAATAGATCCGCCAACCTCTCAGATGAATATGTCTCGCAGATCGGTAGGAAGTGAGCACTCTTCGTCAGACGATCAACTACCACCCATATAGCATCGTACCCTTGCGCGGTGCGTGGTAGATTCATAATAGACTCCATGGTGATATGCTCCCACTTCAACTCGGGTATATCCAAAGGTTGGATTTTCCGGTATGGCTTCTAGTGCTCGGCTTTCACTTGTAAACAGTAAGACACTTATTCACAAACTCCGCTACATCATGCTTCATACCTGGCCACCAATAATCTTTCTTCATGTCTTGGTACATCTTCGTAGCACCGGGATGAATAGAGTATCGAATCTTAATCCAAGAAAGTCATGCTTCTTTGAATGACTTTCTTGAATAGGCTTCTAGCTGTCCATAACATCCAAGAAAGTCAATCCAACTTCAAATTCATTCAAGACTTCTCTAAGATAGCTTTTTCGCTGACTAAGTTGGATTGACTTTCTTGGATGTTATGGACAGCTAGGGTTCGTAAAATTATGAAGTATTCAAAGTGTTCTCTCACTTGTTATGTTTTTCCATGAATTAAGTGGTATTTATAGGCTTGTAGTTTTCATTCGTATGATTGAACCATTAGCATGGTTCAGTCGTGCGACTGAATCATGTGATTGAGTCATACGCACGAATGAAGGTTCAGTTGTGCGATTGAGTCAATCTTATGTCTCAATCATACGACTGATCCAGTCTCCTAGTTCAGTCGTGCGACTGGTCCATAACAATGATGTATTCATGCGTATGGTCCATTAGCATGAATACTCATTTAACTATGTTAAACACATTTCTCAATCATTGTTGACTAAGAACTATGTATAATAACTTCAAACCTACATAATAAGTTCATACATATGAATAATACTCAACACAATAATAATATGAAATAAATAAACAACAATAAGCATCAACCACATATTATATTTCATTGAATCAATTCATTGTATATGTGTAAGACATGAAAGACTTTTATATTTAAGCTCATAAACTAGGAACAACATGTATCTACAAACTCCCCATTGGTTCTAGTTTATTCTATTGTCTAACACTCTTCATATGTTCTTCGAATTTTGTTGTACTTCTCTTACTTTTAAAAATCCTTCATGTATTTTAAATGCAAAGCAGAGTCTTATGACGTGTTGAAACTGGAGAGCTTATACAATATACTGTGTATCATAAAACAATGGCCACTTGTATAATGTGTAGATATCTTCAGCTGACAAGTTTATAAGCCACATTGGGTCGAATACCCGGATAGTATCAATATTTCCATTTCTGTTTAGAACTATGACCGCTTCGCCTGTTTGCCAATGGTAATACCACCATTTGAAGTGTGGAGTGAAGTCCTGAGGCATTTCCCGTAAGGGAATCTTTGACATTGTGCGTGGGGGACTCCACTTTAGCACCATTTTAGATCTTCCACATATGGGGTCCACTACAGACTTACGGATGTACCTCTTCGGTTGTTGAGGTCTGAAGTTTACCCACCTGGTGTGGTATTCCTTCTTTATGTAGCCTCGAACCATCCTGACATCTTTCTCGGATTTGCATAAAGAAGATCTAAACATGCCAGATGGTTGAGCTCAAAACCAGGAAAAGTCTTCAAATCATACGGATATCTGAAGTACTCGATTCCTTTCTCCCTTTTCACAGCATAGACCATTAAGTCTTTAAAATACGCCCACGCTATAATCTTGCCTGACACTTTCTGATGTCTTTTGACTTTGTAGAGCTTTGTGTAGGCATTCTGCTTTGGCGGCGTGCGTTGGGCTTTTATCTCCGCAAAACAAGTTGCCCATTTAGCTTTCTTGATATCAACATTTTCGTCCGAAGCTTGGGTTGTGATTTCTTCTTTCTCCTTTTCTTTCTTTACTTCATCCAACTTCTCAAACGTACCACTATCAAATATTCACCCAAATTAGGGATAACATGTCCTTCCGGATCAGTGTACTGTGGATAATGCTCAGCAGTTGTTGATACATGTATGTCCCTAGATCATGATATGAAATGTAATAGATCTTGTTATCTGATTCGGATGTAATTTGATATGATTAATGAAATGATATTGATTGTTTGTGATTTGTAATTTCTAATATTTCAATAATGAGTCGATATTGAATTGGTTAATTAGGTTAGTGATTGTTTGAATGGTTACACATAATGTTTATTATTAATACATTCAAACTTAACATAATGAAGTTCTCATGTGAATGGCCAATGCGAATGGACCACACGCATGAATAACTTCATACGATTGACTCAATCGCACGACTGAACCAGGAGACTGGATCAGTCGTATGATTGAGACATAGGATTAGCTCAGTCGCACGACTGAACACTCCGTCGTGCGGATGGATCAACCGCATGGTTCAATCGCACGACTGAACCATACTTATGGTCCAGTCACCCGAATGAACAATACTAACCTATACATACAATCCAATTCGTGGAAAAAATAATTCATTCTATTACGACTCCAGACATACCCTAGCCGTCCAGAAGCCTCCCAATCATTCTACAAGTTCATAGAACATATTAGATTGATTCCCAATTGATTTCTAACGTTAGTTTCAATTCTTTATTGATTCTTCGTGTGTTCTCACTGATTGGATCGCCAATCAAATAGGATTCCACACTATTTGATCTGGTTTACACGCTAATCACTAGGTATTTCGTTCAAATCCAGGTCCTGACAATTGGTATCAGAGCTTTGCTCTTGATTACGTGTGATTCAATCAAGATTGATAAAAAGTTTGTGTTTTTGCACTAAAAACGCAATCTTTTGTGTCAAAAGTGATCTTGGACGTTCCCTGCTCATCAAAGTTTGGTTTCTACGGACTTAGGCGATTAGACCTTGTGAAATTTCGAATTCTTATGGCTAAAACACTTTAACCTAGAATTTTCGCAAAACAGTAGCTTCAGTCGCACGAGTGTGCCATTCGCACGACTGGACCTCATTCGCATTGCTCAGACGCACGATTGGACATAGTCGCATCTCCATTCGTACGATTGAACCATTCGTTCGCAGTGTTCATACGCATCAGCTTCATTCGCACGACTGAACCAATCGCTTAGTTCAGCTGCACGATTGAACCATTCGCATAGTTCATTCACACGGATAGCCCAATCGCATCCTTCAATCACACCAGTTGACAGTTTGTTTTAGTAGACTTAAAGTTATTCGCCATGGAAGATCAAATGTCAGCATTTACTGCGGGGAAGGACTCTAGGATCCAGAACTTGCTGTTACTTGAGAGTGAGGTGGGTAATCATAATAAACCACCAAAGCTCTTAACGTTAGATGAGTTTCCCCACTGGAAATAACGTTTTGAGATCTACCTCAATGGAGTGGATCCGAATCTGTGGGAAGCTATCGAGATTGGGTATAGTACGCCAGTGGGAGCCGATGGAGTAAAGCTAACCTTAGGAGGGATGACAGGCGCGCAGAAAGTTAAATATAATGCAGAGAAGAGGGTTTATGCATTGATTACACAGTCTATCCCTAAAGACATTTTCCACCAGTACTCAGAGAATAAGCAGTCCAAGAAACTATGGGATGAGCTGGAAAAGAGGTACGACGAGAATGCTTCGTTGAAGGCAATCAAGGCTAAGGACTTAAAGAAGGAATTCGATAACTTCTCATCGATGGGAAACGAGAGTTTGGACGATGTTATAGATAGATTCTACCATCTGATGAGTGAACTGCATACACATGGGGTGGCTACTACCATGGAAGAGAAAGTTACTAACTTTGAAGACGGATTACAGAAAAGTGGGCTTCATTCGTGTCTAACCTGAGACAGAATGGAATGCTGGCAAAGCTGGATACAATGACTTCATTCTAAAGCTGCAAGAAGAAGCACTTAGGATGAACTACAGAGCTCAGAAGTCTTCGTATACTCAGAATCCAGCTTTGTACAATGCCACACCTCAAGCTAAGACATCTGGAGCACCTCTCCAGACTGTATTTGTGTCCAGCTCATCGGGTCCTTCACATGCTTCTCCTTTAGGATCAGACACGTCGGGGTCTTCTTGTACCCATCATATTGGATCTAAAACAAATGCTACTAGACTGAAGACCGAGAACCTCGGTAATGTGACTGTAGAAGTAGCTCGAGAACACATGGATCTTTTGGCTGCAGTGGTTCATTCTTATGATGGACTTGTTGCTGGGAAGATTGGAAACTACCATCTGGCAGACGAGGACTACGAGCAGGTGGACGAAATGGAGCTTGAGAGAATGGACATAATGTGGGCCTTAGCTAGTGCTGTCCGGAGGGCGAAGAAGTTTGTGAAAAAGACCGGACAGAACTTGGTACCTACTAAGGATACCACATTTGGCTTTGACAAGAGCAAAGTGACCTGCTTTAACTGTGGAGAGAAGGGGCACTTCAAGAGAGAATGTGTTAAGCCAAAGAAGACGGGTAACGGGAACCCATTCTCGTCCTTCACTTGTCAAGACAAGCAAGCTACTAGTTCTACTTCATCAAGCAAGGATCCAAGAGCCTTGACTGCTCATGATGATGAAGGACAGGACTGGAGCTTTAGGTTTGTCTCTCCAGGGGAATCAAACATTGCAATTGTAGAAGACATTGACGATGATTCCGCGAGTGAAGGAGATCTAGCAGTTGAGATAGCGATGTCAAATATTGAAGAGACAACTGCAACTGAGGTCAGCTACAAGCCTAAAGAGGAGACTACCACAGCAAAGACAGAAAAGACAGAATCACCAGAACCAGAGACATCTGATGCTACGTTGATGGCTAACTCTTCTAAACCAACTCAGGTAAGTACCACTGACCAAATGTTTGATAATCATGCTTGTTCTGATTGTAATACGTTTAGAAATAGCATAGATGAGAAATTTTCTAGGTTATTAGATCATAATGATAACTTAGTAAAAGATTTGCAACTGTGCACTAAGGCTAATCGAGTATTAAAACAAAATGAGCATAGTTACAAAGAAAAGATAGACCTTTTGACTAAACAGCTTAGGGAAACCGAAGTAGTTGCATTTAACCAAGCTAATGACATTAGGTACTATCTAAACTTCCTAGAAGACACTAAGAAGCAAAAGGCAGTTCTAGAAGTAGAAGTAAACTCATTAAAACAGAAACTGCATAGTTGGACAAGTTCATCACACATAGTCCAACACTTAGTGAGAGAAAAAAACAACAGGGAGGGTTTGGGTTACAAAGTGGTTCCACCACCACCTGAGACCTTGATGAACACTAAGAGTAGACCAGTAAATAATAACCCCATCAAGGATCGTGTGGTGTCTATTCCTCTTGTTAGTGATCCAGATTCCTCATGTTCATCTATTGAATCTGGAAACAAACAAAAGGAGGCCACTTCAAAGGCAAAGGGTGAATTTCCTTGTGTTAATCTGGAAAAAGAATTGAAAAGGTTAACTTAAAGTCAAGGTCAAACATAGTCAAATCAAAACCTAAAAAGACTTCTAATGTTAATCTTTCACATGTTTTACGTCAAAAACCAGTTAACCAAAAGGAAAAAGATGTTAAACATGTTAAAACAGTTAACTTTGTTAAACAAGAGAAAACATCAAAAGAACCAGAGTCAAAACCTAAAGTGAGTGATGTTACTAGAGTGTCACACACGTCTCCACAAAGAATGTTTAATCATAAAGTTGATAGCAGGTCGTACTACAACTGTGGAGAATGTGGACACATTGCTTCCTATTGTCCTTATTATCAGACACCTAGGAAGAAGATTGAACTTCAGGACTCAAAACCTAGGTCTTCTAAGAGGAGTTCTTTAACTCCACCTAGAAGAACTAGTGACATAAAGTTCAACCCGTTAGCCAGTCGAATGTTTATCACAAACAGGCATTTCACAAATCTGGATTATGGAAAGAAAAGTCATCCTCCGTGTCTGGTAATGATGACAAGAAGGAACCTGAGCTACCCTCACTCTCTAAGGGTCAATGGGTGGAATTCATGACGTGTGATGCCTCTGGGAAATCCAAGCCAGTAAGGCTTAGGTTCCTAACCTAAACTAACGGTTTTACGTGGTATGTGCAGGGTGTTCGCTAGAGTGCTGAAACCAACACGTGGATTGTAGACAGCTGAGCATCAAGGCACATGACAGGAAACATGGCTCTTTTATCAAACGTAAAGCAAATAAAAGGAGGGCATGTTTCGTTTGTGGGAAACAAGGGAGGCTATATCACAACTCAGGGAGAAGTTGGAAATCAGAAAGTTAAGCTTGATAGGGTGAACTACGTCCAGCAACTTCAAAACAACTTACTTTCTGTTTCCCAAATCTGTGATAAAGGTTTTAGAGTCATATTCGACAACAAGAAGTGTTACGTCCTAAAGAAAGATTACCTGATTCCGGAGGACCAAGTGCTGATGACAGCTTCAAGATATAAAGACCTTTATGTTTTGGATCTCTCAATAGTTTCTACAACGGATCATGAAGTTCAGTGCTTTCTATCAAAAGCCACTGAGAAGGACTCCATCTCCTGGCATAAGAGAATGGGTCACATCAATCAACGGAACATGAATCACTTGATCCAGAAGAATCTTGTGAGAGGAGTTAACGTCAAGAATTCCAACTTCCTGATTTTTGTGTAGCTTGCAAGAAAGGCAAACAGACGAAGAAGTCTCTTAAGGAAAAGAAAGTTCATTCAATAGAACTTCCTCTTGACCTTCTTCACATGGATCTGTTTGGCCCAGTCAGTACAAAGAGCATTGCACGCGACTTGTACTGTTTTGTGGTTACTGATGACTACTCAAGATTGTCTTGGGTAATGTTTCTAAAGTCCAAATCAAAAACATTTGAGTCATTCAAGGAGTTAGTGACCACACTGGAATCTCTCTACAAGCTAAAGGTGAGACAAGTACGCTCAGACAATGGAACTGAATTCAAGAATCAGTGGATGGCGGATTACTGCAAGGAAAAGGGAATTGTGCATTAATTCACTTCTGCATACACGCCTCAGATGAATGGTGTTGCTGAGAGAAAGAACAGAAGCTTGATAGAAATAGCACGGACATGCTGGCAAACTCAAAACTGCCTATCCAATTCTGGAATGAGGCAGTGGCTAATGCATGTTATACACTGAATCGAGTTCTGATAGTCAAGCGCCATGGAAGACATGTTACGAGATACTACAACGACGTAACCGAATCTAGAGTATCTCGAACCATTTGGCGCACCGTGTACACTCCTGAAGAAGACTCAAGAAGGTAAATTCAGCGAGAAGGCTGATGAAGGAATCTTCCTAGGATACAACATACCGAACAAGAGAGTTTACAACAAATCAACAGGTCTAGTAGAAGTGTGGTGTAATGTTGATGTTCAGAGATATACCACACCACCTACTGGAAAAGGACCTGCCTACTATTTCGACTATGATGGATTCTTTAAGTCCTTCAACATCCCTATCTCTCCTTCTGATGATGAGTTGGCTACTCGGATGATGGATGATATCTTGAATACACCAACTCTTGATTCAACATCATCGACTTCACAGGAGAATCATCTACTCAGTCAGGGGAAGTAGTCGATGACAGTGACTCCTCCTCTGAAGATGAGGCTGAAAAAGATGACCAGAACAGTCAGGAGCAACAGGTTTCAGTTCCTGAAAGTCCACAAGCATCTAACGGTGATGCACCTTCGACTTCAGAACCTCAAACTCCTTCTACCTCTGATGCAGAACCAAATGTTCATAATCTTGGCTCTGAGGTAGCTGTTCCTACTACTCCAGGATCACGTCTAAACGTCTATCATCCCTTGGACAATGTCATTGGGGATGTCAGATCAGGAGTACAAACCCGAAATCAGCTATACTCAGCTGATTATGCCTCTGTTATGGAAAAGGGTTACATTCATGATGGTGCTTATCGGTGTTTTGTCTTGCAGTTTGAGCCAAAATACGTAAGTGATGCATTAAACGATGAGGCATGGGTGAGTGCCAGCAAGAAGAACTTCTTCAATTCAAGAAGTTAGAAGTATGGACTCTAGTAGATAGACCTAAAGGTGCTAAAGTCATTGGCACCAAATGGGTCTTGAAATGCAAGAAGGATGATCAAGGGGTCATTATCAGGAACAAGGCTCGACTGGTTGTTCAGGGATTTCGCCAAGTCGAGGGGATTGACTACAATGAAGTGTTTGCACCAGTGGCAAGGATGGAAGCCATCCGTATCTTCCTTGCCTATGCATCGTATATGAAGATTAAAGTCTATCAATTAGATGTGAAGAGTACATTCCTTCATGGGGAAATTCGAGAGACAGTGTATGTTAGTCAACCTGAGGGATTTGAAGATCCTTATCATCAGGACAGAGTTTACAAACTCGACAATGCCTTATACGGGCTTCATCAAGCTCCTAAGTCCTGGTATGAGAAACTCTCAACTCCTCTTGTGAAACACGACTTTCGCAGGGGAGTTATTGACTGCACACTGTTCATCAAAGAAAAAGATGGAGACCTACTGCTAGTACAAATCTATGTCGATGACATAATCTTTGGTTCAAAGAACGATGAATTATGCAAAGAGTTTGAAGCAGTTATGAAGAAAGAATTTGAGATGAGTGCTATGGGGGAGATGAAGTTCTTTCTCGGGTTACAGGTGGATCAGACTCCAAATGGGATATTTGTACATCAGACCAAGTATGTAGGAGACATTCTCAGTTGTTTTGACATGTAGAATGCTTTTTGACAGGATCAGCGATCATAAGTTTGATGTATTAGAGTTCAAAGCAGCGGAATAAGAACATGAATTAGACAAATTGTAGCAAGAAATCGATGTTTGTATGCATTAAGAGCACATACGGTTATAGCGAGAGAATATATTTCTGATTCAAGGAATGTTTATAGATATGGAATATTTCTAATCAAATCATTCAAATCATTCATTATTACAATAGGTTGACACTCCTTATATAGAGTGCAACAACCACTGCCGTTATCACGGAAAGTGACAACTGGCAGATCTATTACAAAAATAACTAAATCTTAACAAACTACTGAAATGTTCACAACTACTAAGACATATCAGAGTGTTAAGTACAGAATATAAAACTACTGATTAGAAACTACTGAAACTACAACGACTGAAGAACAAGCTCTTCAGTCGTTTTACAAAACTACTGAAACTAGAAATATAAAACTACTGATATCACAACTACTGAAGAAGTACTCTTCAGCAGTTGTGACAAACTACTGAGGCTTCAGTACTTGATCTTCAGACTTTGACCTTCAGATGTTTCATCAGCTAATGACTTCAGTAGATATCATCAGCTGATGTCTTCAGTCTTTGTCTTCAGACTTTGTACATCAGTTGTTGATCTTCAGCACTTGTAACTCTTCAGCTGTTGTTCTTCAGTACTTTGGTCTTTCAGCTTCAGCACTTGTGTTCTTCAGCTGTTCAACTTCAGTACTTGCGTTCTTCAGCTGTTCAGCTTCAGTACTTGTGTTCTTCAGCTGTTGTACTTCAGCACTTTAGTTCTTCACTGTTGAAGTCTTCAGCACTTGATCTTCAGCTGTTGAAGTCTTCAACACTTGTCAAACTGCTGATGAGCTTTCAGCAGTTGTTGTGATACCATGTGGGACTTAGAGGTTTTCTGATCTTGGCTCATTGGTTCTTTTGGTCCAACAAACTCCCCCTGAACCAATGCATCCAAAACCTCTAAATATTTATTATCCCACTTATTGTTGGCAAAATGTTGGTCTTTTTCCTTCTTGATCAGTAGAGAAGATGACCCATGTAAGCTCCGGCCTGGGAAGAAATCTCAGATATTTGTTTGGCAGGGTATGAATGGGAACTCTGTTTTGGGGAACTGGACACAGAGTTGTTATCCCATTCATGAGATTTACTTCCCTATAATGAGTCTGTATGACTCTCGAACATAGGCCTCAAGGAGAACAACTTGTTCCTCCTGAGAGAGTTCTTCTACTCCTCCTTCGAAGAAGAACTCTGGACCATAGTACTCTGATAAGTACTTCATGGTCCTGCCATTTTTCAGCTCCACCGTAGTTACCTCCCTATATACAAATTCATCAGGATGGTTGCCTTCAAGGAGTAACTGGAGCTCATTCTTCTTGATGTCTTCAAGCTTTTAATATAACAACCCCTTCTTAATCATCTTGTTTTCTAGTAAAGCTTGAGGGGTCATCTTTGCTTGGTGAGCTTTCTTGAATTCATCAATGATTTCCCAAGGTGAGACTACAATGGCCAACATGATGGTAGAATCTATTGTTTTTCTGACCTGGCCATTGTATCTGTGTGGAATAGTTCTTTTATGGATTCTAGAACTCACCCTGGGGTCTGGCCATACTCTCACTCTCTCCTTCTGATACTGAAAAGTGTACCTGAGAGTGTATAGCCTTTGAGCATGCCCTTTCATGGCTTGAATAGATGATGACTGAGGAAATTCCTTGTCAACCATCTTCAACAGTTGCTCATCGTGCTGTTTCTGCTGTTCTTCATCTTCTATCTTGACTCTGACCATTTCCCTTTGAGAGTCAGGTGTGATCATGGTTGACTTCGGGTTTTTGGTAGCTTAAAACAGCAGAGAGTGGCAGACTATCATCTTCATCCTCCTCTTCTTCTTCTTCTTCTTCCATCCTCAACACCCTTCTCCTCCTTCTAGGTGCATTACTGGATGATGGTTGGGTGGTGAAGGAATTGGTTTTGAAGAATGAGGATGTTTGGATTTTGGCTTAGAGATTGGTTGGGAGATTTGAGGGGTAGGCTGTGTTTGAGTGGGTGGAAGGGAAGGTTGATCCAACATCTTTGTAGTAAGTTTCGCCTTTGTGAGTTTAGCCATCTCCAACCTTTTACCAGCCCTAGCCTCATCAAGGGCTTCCACAATAATCCCCTGTTGAATTGCTCAGACAGACAGATTCTGGTGGCTATAGCCAGAATGCTGTCCCTGGTCCACGCGCGAATCTCCATTAACGATCTTCCTAAGTATTTTGCAATGAAGCGGATCATTATTTCCAATCTCTCTTTTTCAAGAGCATCATACCCAGCCCATCGGGTTTGTATCTCTTGCACTTCCTGTAGGGGTTCCAACATATTTATCAAAGCACATATATCATAGATTATATATGTATAAACGCGCAGCGGATTTAATGTTTAAAAACATGTTAATAATATATTTGTTAACCCATTTAACAAGGAACCCCAAACCATGGATCTTTATACACAATACATACAAAAGAACATAAAAGGAAGAAGTGAATACAACCTTTTGTAGCTACCTTCAAACCCGAAGAGAGAGCTGTGGAATGAGACAATGTGGCTAAGTTTTCAAGCTAGAAAACCTCAAGGAGTGATACCCCAAGCTTGAACAAAAACTCCCTTTTTACTAGGCTTTGAATACAAGTGTAGTTCTCTCTTTCTGTGTTGTTTTTCAGCCTTGAACCTTAGTTTTCAAGCTGAAAATAGATCTTCAAACCGTGATCAAAGAGGGAGAGAGAGAGGAGATTCTTGTGTTGTGTTTTGGTTGAGTGTGTGAATGGAAAATCTGAAAAATGATAGAGTGTTGTGCATGTGCTTGGACCATCAATTAAGAGGTTCCCAAGACATAAAATGGGCGGCCGAAATGGGCAACCCTTGGTCCCTCTCTAATTCAAATTTTTATTAAAATCCATTCATACAATCCACCCTTTTGTAAATAAACCAATTTAATTTTTATAACACATACAACTAGTCTTTTGTTATTGTTTAACTAATTTAAACAATGCACAAGAAAAACCTCATGAACAAATTACATTATATATAATGATGTTCATCTACAAAAGTAATTATTCAGAAAATCCAATTTTCTAAATTAGTGTAACTTATTATTTGTTATGATCTTATCAACAAATAAGTTATCTTTCGGTGTTTTTGTAGGCTTGTTATTGGGTATGACCCGACTTGGATCATATCACACTAGCCACATCAATTTTATATGTATCTTGGGCAGATCAAATCTTTCAATCTCCCACTTGCACAAGATTCATAGAAGATTGATGCAAGCAGCAAATAACGCCTAGCAACGGTTTGCTACCCCTAATGTATATGACTAAGTGCCATTCAATAACATCATCCTTTTCAAGTACCTTACTTGAATATGTTTTAGGTGAACTTATCATTTATCCTTTTGTTCAGATGTCATGTAAATCCAAGAGACACAGATTGTCATTCTCTGATGATTTAACTTCAATAGGCCTTAGACATCTAACTCTCAACGAATAAGAGGAACAAATCCCATCTTGACTACATACGTCTCTCACAATCACTTCGTATCATACCTGAACTCAGCCTTATGTACTGCCAATTTTTCAGAACAGCAAAGAACTAAGTCAAAATACAATATTCGGTGAATATCAAGACCCAATATGTATCTCAGGTCTGAGGATACTATGATATTCGCCTTTACTCAATATTTCTTATGACTAATCACAAAGATTCCATGCAGAAATAATTGAGTGCGGGTCAGTCCAATATCTATATCCCATAGATATCAATGAACCTTGCTAGCAACCTCTTGCTCTATATTCATACCTTATGAATATCAACCAATCCAAGTTCATTATAGTCTTATATTCATAATTGTTCCCACAAGTATGATCGACTACGAACGTTTAGAATAAGTTATTTATTCACGGATTTAAACATGCTAAAATAGAAGAACAATTGAATATTATAACCATGTAATTAAGTCAAATAACATAAGTTCCAATATTCAAATATAAGTACAACATTAAACCCAGTCACTAGAATATCTAAGTCCCATGGCACAAGCATGACCTTCATGCTTTGCCTTTTCAAGGAGTTTTGTGAGTGGATCCGCAATGTTTTTATCAGTGTGGACTTTGCGAATACATATCTTTCCCTTTTCAACTTCATCCCTTATGTAGTTGAATCTCCGTTCAATGTGCCGAGTCTTTTGATGAGCACGAGGTTCCTTGATTTGAGCAATCGTACCTTCGTTGTCACAAAAGATCTCTAGGGGATCCTGAATGGAAGGGACTACCCCTAGATCGGCTATGAATTTCTTCAGCCATGCAGCTTCCTGTGCTGCCATTGAAGCGGCGACGTATTCTGACTCTGTAGTGACAACGCTACGACTTCTTGCTTTGAGCTTTTCCAAGAAACAGCTCCCCATTTAGAATAAAGATGTACCCTGATTGAGATCGTGAATCATCTCGATCGGTTTGGAAACTCGCATCCGTGTAACCTTTTACAACCAGTTCCTCTTCACCAGACCCGTAGATCAAAAACATGTCTTTAGTCCTCCTTAGGTATTTCAGAATGTTCTTGACAGCCATCCAATGATTATCACCAGGATTTTGCTGGTATCTACTTGTCATGCTTAAAGCGTATGACACGTCCGGTCTAGTGCATATCATTGCATACATGATGGATCCTATAGCAGATGCATATGGATTGCCTTCATCCTATTTTGCTCCTCCTTGGAGCTTGGACATTGAGTTGTACTCAATATTGTCCCTCTTTGAATAGGTACAGTACCTTTCTTAGAGTTTTCCATCTTGAACCTTTTCAAGATTTTGTCAATGTATGCACTTTGATTCAAACCAATCAGTCGCCTTGATCTATCCCTATAGATCTTTATTCCCAGAATATAGGCGGCTTCACACCAAGATCCTTGATGGAAAAACAACTTCCAAGCCAGGTTTTTACACCTTCCATGGTTGGAATGTCATTTTCAAATAGTAGTATGTCATCAACATACAATACTAGGAAGGTTATTGTGCTCCCACTAGCCTTTTTATACACACAAGCCTCATCAGCGTTTTTGATGAAGCCAAATTTCTTTACTTCATCATCAAAACGGTGATTCCAACTTCTCGATGCTTGTTTCAATCCATAGATTGATTTCTTTAACTTGCATACTTTGTTAGGATGTTTTGGATCAACAAAACCTTCAGGCTGAACCATATAGACATCTTCCTCAAGATATCCATTTAGGAAAGCGGTTTTGACATCCATTTGCCAATCTCATAATCATAATGAGCTGCTATGGCAAACAATATCCTTATAGACTTAAGCATAGCAACAGGTGAGAAGGTTTCATCATAATCAACCCCTTGAGTTTGAGTGAAACCTTTTGCTACAAGTCTAGCTTTGTAAGTATCCAAGTTTCCATGCATATCGGTTTTCTTCTTGAAAACCCACTTACTTCCAACTACTTTGGAATTGTGAGGTGGTACAACAAGTTCCCAAACTTGATTGTCATACATGGATTGCATTTCAACGTTCATGGCCTCAAGCCATTTGTCACAATCCAAATTGGACACGCATCATCATATGTGGTTGGTTCATCTGAATCTACCACATAGCATCCATCCATGAAAAATCCGTATCTTTTAGGTGGATTACTAGTTCTACCACTTCTGCGAACGTTTTGTGTATTGATCAACTGCTTGATCATCCTCAACATCCTCATGTTGAGTGCTAGTTTCAACCAAACGTGTATTAGGCTGTGGTTCTTGTTCCTCCTCAAGATCCACTGTTCTACTGCTAGCTCCTTCCATAAGGAACTTGGCTTCTAAGAACTCACCCTTTCTGGAAACAAACACCTTTTGTTCCAGTGGATCATAGAAATAATATCCCATAGAATCTCTAGGATATCCTACAAAGATACACTTGGTGGATCGGACTTCTAATTTGTTTGGGGTGGAGTCTTAACATAAGCCTCACAACCCCAAACCCTTAAGTATGATAGGGATGGAACTCTTCCATGCCATATCTCAAAAGGTGTCCTTTTCACCTTCTTGGTTGGGGCCATATTCAGAATACGAGCCGCGGAGAGCAAAGCGAAACCCCAAAATGATAGAGGCAATGTGCTTCTAGCCATCATAGATCGGACCATATCCAATAAGGTTCGATTCCTCCTCTCAGACACACCATTATGTTGTGGTGTTCCAGGTGGAGTGAGTTGTGAGACAATCCCACAATTCCTAAGATGATCTTGAAAAACATCACTTAGGTATTCCACCCCTATCGGTGCGGAGAACTTTAATTGATTTGTTGAGTTGATTTTCTACTTCATTCTTGAAGATTTTGAACATTTCAAAAGCTTCATCTTTGTGTCTTAATAAATACACGTACCCATAGCGACTATAATCGTCGGTAAAGGTAATGAAGTATCTTTCACCATTCCTAGTCATTGGCTTAAAAGGACCACATACATCCGAATGTATGATACCTAATAAATCTTTTGCCCTTTCATTAGTTCCACTAAAGGGTGCCTTAGTCATTTTTCCCTGTAAACAAGATTCATACATCAAATGAATCACATTCATTTGTGTTTAAAAGACCATTCTTTTGAAGTGTTTGTATACGTTTCTTGTTTATATGACCAAGACGACAATGCCAAAGATAGGTATCACTCAAATCTTGTTTGAGTCTTTGTGGTTGCTTGGTATATTGAGCTATCATATGTTGTGTTTTCATGAACCAATTCATAAATACCATTACAAGGTATAGCCTTAAAATAAAATACATGATTTAAAGAAACATGAATATCATTGTCAACAAACTTGAAATCATAATCATATTGTCTTAAACGGGAAACAGAAATTATGTTCCTAGTCAAACTAGGAGCATATAATACATTACATAAAATAACTTCCAAACCACTTGGAAGCTTCAAAATGTAGTCTCCTTGGGCTTCCACATGAACCTTTGCACCATTGCCCATGAAGAGACTTATTTCCCCTTTCTCATAACGTTCATTTCTTTTGAACCCCTGCAACAAATTGCAAATGTGAGTTCCACATCCGTATCTAATACCCATGTGTTAGAAGAAATAACATTTAATTCTATATGTATCATGTATATTATACCTGAGGTTTGCCCCGCATCCCTCTTTTCTCTCAACTCTTTGAGATAGACTGGACAATTTCTCATCCAATGCCCTATCTCACCACATTTGAAGCATGGGTCGTTCACAGCAACCTTTTGCTTCTTCTCCTTGGGTTTTGGATTCCGGCCTAACAACCATCTTCCCCTTTCCTTTAATGTGCCCCTTTCCTTTGGCAACATTTGCCTTAGGAGGAGGTAGAGACCTTTTCTTTCTTCCACCTTCATTAATGGTGAGAACGGGTAAAACCCTTTTACCCATTCCCGCCTCAGCTGATTTGAGCATCGAATGAAGTTCATTTATGCTCTTGTCCCATCCGTTCATGTTGTAATTCATGACGAATGCCTCAAACCTTTTAGTTAGGCCATTAAGGATCAAATCCGTGGCCAACTCTTTTGAGACAGGACAATTTAGCCTTTGAAGGCGGTCGATGTGGCTTTTCATCTTAAGAACATAAGATGAAACTGATTGGGATTCCTCCATCCGACATGCATGAAGCGCTCGAACCGTTTCAAAGCGCTCCACTCTTGCTTGTTGCTGGAACGTTTCCCCAACTGAGTGATCATGTCATAGGCTCCATGGAGCTCATACTCCTTTTGGAGCTCGGGTGTCATACTTGCCAACATAAGGCAAGAGACTTGGACGGAGTCTTCCACATACTTCACCCAATCATTATAGGCCTCTATATCCTCCTCGTTAGGTTCATCGGGATGGGATCATCAAGGATGTAGGCCCGCTTCTCTTGCTTGAGAACAATTCTCAAGTTGCGGTACCAATCCATGAAGTTGTTAGGCGTTAGACGATCCCTTTGAAGAATCGCCCTTAAGGATTGGTTGCTTTGGTTTGGTACATCATTATTAGTATTGTTGTGGTCGGCCATCTACAAGATTTTACAAAGTTCCATTTTAGTAATCGTTGATATAATTATATTTCATTTATTAATACCCTTTTGTCTCATAGACTTATTAATAAACAAAATTTTAGAATCCAACGTTATATTAAATATGGTTAGGTGACCTTTATCCCATTATTTAAACAAACAAGGTAGTCATAAATGACAATTGCAACCTATTGCAACTTCTAGTGGTATGGGATCGTTTGAACATCTTATGTTTATAACGGCATGTTTAACCCATCAACACCTTTTATAAAAACATTTTAGGTGATCCATTCAATATATTTTATAAATCAAGTCGTCCTACTTACACACACGTGTGAGTTTACAACATGAGTGGTTAGGTGACCTTTATCCCACAAACATGGTATTCTCACCTCAAGTCACAAGTTCCCTCAAAGTGGTTAGGTGACCTTTATCCCACTAAGAGTTTGCAAGTAACCTAAGTGTTGTGTAAAAGGATGGTGTTTAACTTGTTTTTCAAAAGGGATATACAATTTCATAATTCTTGTTAAGAAAAGTCTATGTACCATATGATTGTATGCATTCAACCATATGGTACCCTATTGGTTCTTTTAAATAAACCCCTTTTATTTTACAAACCATTAACTCCTTTGTTAGAACCATTCTATTTATGCTTAATGATTTGAGAACCAATTACATGTTTATAGTTTGTTTTAGTGACGGTTTGTTAATCACATCCAAATAATCAAAACAAACATCATCATATGCATTCAACCAAACATTAAACAAAACATTCAAATATGCATAACAAAGCATACTAAATTGAGCACACTTGTTTAGCCAAAACAAGTGTGTCAAATGGTCTTGTCCTAAGGGTTAAGAACATGACACATGGTTGACCCCAAAAAGACTCCCACTTGAAACCATAACTTCAAGCATCCTCTTTGTCCACCTTTTTCTTCAAGTCTTGATCTTGAGCTTCCTTACAAGATATGTATCCTAATACATTTTACTAGTAGAGATAAACTCCTAATCTATTTATTACAAACCATGTGAATAAATAAATTACAAGACTAGACTTGAAACAAAATTAAATTATTACATGCCCAAATGAATACAACATGACAATCAATCATACAATCCAAGGGGTCTAGGCTTTGTTATGCATAAACAACAACAATATATCCAAACATACATAAGAAGTCGATTTTGGCAGCCCCTTAAAACCATGTTTTTGGCCAACATAAACCAAGAACAAATGGGTTTTAGTCCAAGCAAACAATAATCTAATAAACTAGAGTCTTAAAGATCCTAATATGCATAATATAGCATCTTTAAAACATCAAAGGGGGCACCAAAACAGCCCTTAAAACCCACGGTTTGGGCAGTCCAAAAGAAAGCAAAGGTAATACATGTATGCATATGTATAAGTGGCTCTTGATGCCATTGTAGGGTTTCAACATATTTATCAAAGCACATATATCATAGATTATATATGTATAACGCGCAGCGGATTTAATGTTTAAAAACATGTTAATAATATATTTGTTAAACCCATTTAACAAGGAACCCCAAACCATGGATCTTTATACACAATACATACAAAAGAACATAAAAGGGAAGAAGTGAATACAACCTTTTGTAGCTACCTTCAAACCCGAAGAGAGAGCTGTGGAATGAGACAATGTGGCTAAGTTTTCAAGCTAGAAAACCTCAAGGAGTGATACCCCAAGCTTGAACAAACAACTCCCTTTTTACTAGGCTTTGAATACAAGTGTAGTTCTCTCTTTCTTGTGTTGTTTTTCAGCCTTGAACCTTAGTTTTCAAGCTGAAAATAGATCT
Source organism: Flaveria trinervia (assembly GCA_025506515.1). NCBI lineage: Eukaryota > Viridiplantae > Streptophyta > Magnoliopsida > Asterales > Asteraceae > Flaveria > Flaveria trinervia. The sequence goes on along the minus strand of CM046458.1, from coordinate 4,973,959 downwards.
TCAAACCGTGATCAAAGAGGGAGAGAGAGAGGAGATTCTTGTGTTGTGTTTTGGTTGAGTGTGTGAATGGAAAATCTGAAAAATGATAGAGTGTTGTGCATGTGCTTGGGACCATCAATTAAGAGGTTCCCAAGACATAAAATGGGCGGCCAAATGGGCAACCCTTGGTCCCTCTCTAATTCAAATTTTTATTAAAATCCATTCATACAATCCACCCTTTTGTAAAATTAAACCAATTTATTTTTATAACACATACAACTAGTCTTTTGTTATTGTTAACTAATTTAAACAATGCACAAGAAAAACCTCATGAACAAATTACATTATATATAATGATGTTCATCTACAAAAGTAATTATTCAGAAAATCCAATTTTCTAAATTAGTGTAACTTATTATTTGTTATGATCTTATCAACATAAGTTATCTTTCGGTGTTTAGGCTTGTTATTGGTATGACCCGACTTGGATCATATCACACTAGCCACATCATTTTATATGTATCTTGGGCAGATCAAATCTTTCACTTCCAACCTTCTGATCTCACTATCCAGTGTGGCTGTGTCAAACCCTTGCCTGAAGAGTTGTTCAATTATTTTATCCATGGATCGGCTGTGTGTAGTATCAGCTTCTTTAACACCAGCTCCTCCAAGGATTTGTCTCAGCAATATGATCATCAGCACTTTTCTTTCGCTTGTAAGTGAGCAGTGGTTGCTTTTCTTTCTCCTCCTCTGGGCTTGCTTCTCTTCCTTCTTTTCCTCTGTTCTTTTCCTCTTCTTTTCTTTTACTGCAGTACTCTCCCCCTTTTTGGATGCATTGGAGGAAGGGGTTTGTACCGCAAAAAGTGTCTTTTGCATAGCAGCATCAATCAAGGGTTGTAAAGTTGAGGACAACCTCTCATCAATGGATTTAGTCACAATATCAGTGATTATGGGTGTGATGAGAGGGAGGGAATTTTGAAGTACAACACCTATTTGCTCAGGAGGGTTCTGTTCCTGAGAGATAGGGCCTGAAGCAGAGGCAGTTGCTGAGTTTGGAGTGGCTCAGTGTTTGGGGAACCTTCAACAGAAGGTGCCATCTGTGGGTTTGGTGGAGGCAGATGGTCTTTCTCCTTGTGAGAGTTGGTCATGTAGGTTTTGCAGCCTACTGACTTTCTCTTCAAGGATTGTGTTCTGGGCAAGAACATCGTAGAAAAAGCCCAGGTCATCATCAGCCGAAGCTGAATCATCTGCCCTCCTGCTTAGAGCAGGATTTACATGCACTGGGTGTAGACCAGTTTTGCATGTGCCCCTTGTGCTTGGTACTGGGGACTTCCAGCCTCAGGACAATGTCCATCATCAGCTGTTGCCTCTAGTGAGGTCTTAGTAATGTTACCAGCCTCATTCTGATCATGTGCTGATTCAGAAGAGGTGGCAGCCTCACTAGATATTCTAAGCTCCTTATCTACACCAGGAGATAGAAGTGGTAAACCCCTGTGCTGTGGGTTCTCAAGTGCACTGTGGTCCTCCCCCTCAATTGTAGAGGCGTTCCCAGTAGTAAGTGGTTTCTGGGAGGGGGTGAGGAGTGCAGTTGAGTCAGCACTTGTGCAACTATTAAAGTTGGGCTGTGAGGGGCGGTTGTATGGGGTGAAGGGATAGAAGCAGTGTGCACCTGGGGAGGTTGGTGCTCTTCAATGGCAATCTCCTCAAGTGAGGAAGATCCCAGACATGTAGGTACCCCTTGTGTGGTTGCTGCAGGCTCCTGTTGAGAGGAAGCCTGAGCGGCTATGGCTGGAAGAGTCATTGTATCCACTAAGGGGTTTGGACTAGTGAATATATCCTGCGTTTGTGTTGCAGGGGCATCCTCAGGGGACTCAATTCCCTGAGTAGCCGTTTTGGTTTCTTTTTGGTGGTTTGGTGGGGACTTTTGATTTGGAGGTGGTGACTGTGGGTTCCAGCTGCGTGGGTTTTCGCAGCTTGGCAGGCATTTTGAGTGTCTGGTCAGAGTTGTGCCGGGAGTATACTTCCGGCAGAACAGCCGTAGCAGGGACTCCAAGCCAACAAGCCCCTCAGCATTAAGCTGGTTTGTAATGATGGCCATTATGAACCGTGGATATAGTATCCAACGGTTAACATTACTTTTTGAGCCATATCCTTGAGCTCGAAAATATTATTTCTGAAAAGTTTAACGTTGTTGCTCAAGAATAGAGTACATTACCTGCTGCCCGTTGACGACATTTGATCCCAAGACGACGTCTTAGGAGCCAAACATACATTCACCATGTGAAAATTAGACGTTCGGCGTCATGGAAGTGTTTCTTCATTATAGTGGAGGCACTGAGATTGCCTTGATATCCATGTTGGGCAAAGGATAGATCTGTGGTGCCCTTCGGATATCCAGCAGGAGAAATAGCATCATCCAGATGAAGAGTTTGGCGGATTATTGCAGGATATGACTACTTCTTTGTTGTTAACGACCGACTGGAGAGATGGTGTGTTGTTCTCCCCAGTGGTAATAGTAACGTTCATCCAAAATTGTTGAAGGGATTCGGCATGTAGTATGGGATTCAGAAGAAATGCCGTTTTGTATTGGGACTGAGCCATAAGATCGATAGCAGTATCAAACTTAGCCCAGACAGGCGATTTAGTAAGGTAGGCAACACAGTTGTGTCGCGGTTTATTTGCTGGACGCATTGAGAAGAGAAGTTTTGGAGAGGAACGTTAGGTTTGAAGAAGATGAAGCATTGAAGGCTTAGGTCAGGGATATTTATAGGATAAGGGTAGAAAACGACTGAAGGATGTGGTGTTAGTCATCAGTAGTTTTAAACGACTGTTGACATGGTATTATTCTTTCAGACATTGAAACAGCTGAAGTCGTGGTGTTAGGCATCAGAAGTTAGAAACTACTGAAGACCGTGGTTTTGACTTCAGATGACTGAAACAACTGAGGACTTGTGTTTGTCATCAGTAGTTGTGAAACTACTAAAGACAGTGGTTTTTTCATCAGCTGTTGTAAACAACTGAAGACTTGGTATTAGTCATCAGTAGTTATAAACTACTGAAGACATGATATTGCTTCAGTTGTTTAGAATGACAACAGCAGTTGTACAAACGACTGAAGAGAAATTTCTCATCAGCTGTTTTCGTAATTCTTAGCTTTTCAGCTGTTTCATACTGTCCTCAACACATTCATCAGCCTTTTGGCTGATTTCAGTTGTTTCATAGGACATCAGTACTTATTTGTTTTTACTGATTTCAGTAGTTGTAACTGCATCAGTAGTTGTAACTGCATCAGTATTGTAACTACATCAGTAGTTTAGAACAGATGAAGTACTTCAGTACTTGTGAGACATTTAGCCTTCAGTAGTTATAAAAACTGCTGAGGTAAAAGAACTCATCAGTACTTATATGTGACATGGTTACCAATGATCATCAGTACTTATTACTAAGACCATCAGTAGTTGTCACTTATTCTAGCTGCAGCATACCAAGCCTTAACACCAGGTTTGGGAAAGTTGAACTATCCAAGGCTTAGTAAAAATGTCTGCAAGCTCATCAGCACTAGGCACAAACTTAGGATCAATCAGACCTTTTTCAAAACAATCCCTTATAAAATGATGTCTGATCTCTATATGTTTGGTCCTAGAGTGCTTGACTGGATTTTTGACAATACACAGACCTGAAGCACTATCCATTAACAATGGAGTCTTAGTCTCTGTAATGCCATAATCCAGAAGTTGGTTCTGAAGCCAGAGTACCTGAGAGGTGCAACTTGCAGCAGCAATGTACTCTGCTTCAGCAGTTGATGTAGCAACTGAAGTCTGTTTCTTGCTCTGCCAAGAAATCAAGCAGTTGCCTAGAATTGACATCCACCAGAAGTTGATTTCCTGGTCAACTTACACCCTACATAGTCACTGTCAGAAAAAGCAACTAATTTACCAGAATGTCCAGTAGAATACCATAAACCTAGAGATGGAGTGCCCTGCAGATATCTAAAGATCCTCTTAACTGCAATCAGATGAGACTCTTTAGGTGCAGCCTGAAATCTAGCACAAATACATGTAGCAAACATAATATCTGTTCTAGAAGCCGTTAAATACATCAAGGACCCAATCATACATCTGTAAAGTGTTTCATCAACCACTTTACCTTTCTGATCTGTATCCAGTTGTGTGGTGCTGCACATGGGGGTAGAACAAGGCTTACAGTTTTGTAAATCAAACTTTTGCAAAAGATCTTTTGTGTATTTGGACTGATGAAAATTCCATCAGCCTTTTGTTTGATTTGCAACCCCATAAAGAACTGTAACTCTCCCATGGCACTCATTTCAAACTTCTGTTGCATCAACTTTGTAAAGGCATCACACAACTTTGGATCAGAGGATGCAAAAATGATATCATCTACATAAATTTGAACAAGTAGATATGCTGCCCAGCTTTCTTTATGAATAAAGTCTTATCTATGGAGCCTCTAGTGAAATTATTTTCCCGAAGAAAGTTTGATAATGTCTCATACCAGGCTCTAGGAGCTTGTTTTAACCCATAAAGAGCCTTATCAAGCTTATACACCCAATTAGGATGTTTATTGTCTTCAAATCCTGGAGGTTGACATACATAAACCTCTTCTTTAATTTTTCCATACAAAAATGCACTTTTGACATCCATTTGAAAAACTTTAAGGTTTTGATAAGCAGCATAAGCTAAAAACAATCGAATTGCTTCCAGTCTGGCTACAGGGGCAAAGGTTTCATCATAATCAATACCTTCTTCTTGTGCAAACCCCTGAACAACCAGTCTAGCCTTATTCTTAACAATAAGCCCATTTTCATCAGTTTTGTTCCTAAACACCCATTTAGTGCCTATTGCACACTTACCTGGAGGGAGAGGAACCAGTTCCCACACTTGCTGTTTCTTGAACTGAAGAAGCTCAAGCTGCATGGCATCAACCCATCCATTGTCCTTTAAAGCAATGTGATAATTCTTTGGCTCTTGCTGACTGATGAAGAGAGCATAGAAGCAAAAATTTGACAATTGACTTCTTGTTGATACTCCAGCAGTGATATCACCAATGATTTGAGACATAGGGTGATTCTTCAGATCTTGATACACAATGAGATCTATGCAAGTGTTTGTAGCAGGCTCAGCAGTAACAGATGGTGATGGTGAATCATTTCCTTGAAACCAATCAGTGGATGGTAATTCAAAGGAAGTTGAATTCGAAGAGATCTCATCAGCATTTGTTGTGGATGGTGCTACTGGAGCTACAGGAACATCAGGTCTAGCTGAATCAGGCAGTTGATCACTAAACCTGAAGAGGTGAGTACTGCAATCATCATCATCATCAGCACCAGCAGTACCACCAGGTGGTGAACTGTTGACAGGAGCAACAACAAGAGTTTGATAAGGAACATATTGCAGTATGTCCAAATCAAATAACTCCACAGGGTTTTGTGGAATCTTGTCCTTTGGAGATTCATTGAACTTAACATGTAGAGTTTCTTCAACCATCTTTGTTCTGCAGTTGAAGACTCTGTATGCCTTGCAAGTAGATGAATAACCAACAAAATACCCTGCATCCACCTTAGGATCAAATTTATGGAGTTGATCCTTTGTGTTGAGAATGAAACAGGGACACCTAAATGCTTTGAAAAATGAAATCAGAGGAGCCAAATGATGGAGAACTTCATATGGAGTCTTTATCAACCTCTGATTTACTAAAACTCTATTTTGCACATAGCAAGCTGTGTTAACAGCTTCAGCCCAAAAGGTCAGTGGCAAACCAGAGTCAGCCAGCATGGACCTTGCAGCTTCAATGAGGGTCATGTTCTTTCTCTCCACTACTCCATTTTGTTCTGGAGTCCTTGGAATGCTAAACTGCCTTTTGATTCCCTTTGAAAGATAGAAGTCATCAAGTGTATGATTTCTGAATTCAGTTCCATTGTCACTCCTAATACACTTGACTGGAAGGGAATACTGCTTCTCAATATACAATACAAGTGAATAATCTTCTGAGCAACCTCATCCTTTGAATGTAGAAAGAAAGTCCATACAAATCTGGAGTAATCATCCACAATTACCAGACAGTATTTCTTCTTCGCCATGCTCATTACTCTCACAGGACCAAATAGATCCATATGCAGTAATTGCAAGCAGGCAGTGGACTTAGGCACTTCAATAGGAGGAATGAGACTTTGTGATGTTTTCCTTTTAAACAAGCAGTGCAGGTTTCATCACAGTGAAACTCCTTTATTGGTAAGCCTCTTACTAAACTATTGTGGGTAAGCTGATTCATGTTTTTGAGATTAACATGACCAAGCCTTCTGTGCCACAGTTTAGATTCTTGAGAAGAGGCTTTGGAAAATAGGCAAGGATTGCCTTTGAGATCTATTTTCTTGGAAAGATCTAAGGCATACACTCTTCCTGTCCTGTTGGCTCTCAGGAGAGTGTGATCATCCAACACCTTGTCAATCAAGTGCAAAACTTTGGATGACAGAATCCTACAGTTTTGACTGGTGAAAAGAGCAACATGGCCTTTATCACACATTTGACTAACACTCAAGAGATTGTACTTGAGATTTTCCACATGATTAACATCATCAAATTTGATTTCTCCATTGGAGACAAAGCCCTTACCAATGATGTAACCCCTAGCATCATTGCCAAAAGAAACAAATCCCTTCTTTCCTTGAGAGTAGTCATGAAGAAGAGAGCTGTTCCTAGTCATGTGCATAGATCCCCCACTGTCTACATACCACATGCTACTTTGGCATGTTGAAGAACCCTGCAATAATAAACAATCAGTTAGTTTTGGAGACCCAAACCTTTTTGGTTTTGGGCCTGGTCTCATCAATAGATGGTAAACTAACAGGTTTATTTGGAACAACAGCCTGAGAGGAAGAAGATGGTGAAGAAGAGGAATCCTTTGGCTTGGACCTCCTTTTCTGTGGTTTCAACATAGGAGCATCTAGTTGGTTAACTCTTCCCAACAGATGTTGAACCATCATGACCAGCTGTGTCTGATTTTGTGATAAAGCTTTCAGCTCATCAGACACATTACCAGTGGAGTTTGATAAGTTCCTATGTTGCACCTTCTTCTTCTGAGCACTCTCAGCTGTCACCTGTTTAACCCCTTCCTTTTTGGATTTCTTTGAGGACTTAAGGGTTACAGGATTTGATGTTGCTCATACAAATGTGGTCTCAAACTCAGTTTTCATTTTTACCATTTTCTCTTAAATTTCTTCTTTTTGTTTGAGTTTGGAACCTCTTTTGTACCAACAATCATCTGTAAGATGATTGAACAAACCACATACTTCACATGGTTTCTTCTTCATCTTTGGTTGATCATCAACTAAAGAGGATGAAGCAACGAAGACTTGTTCTTCAATGCTTTGGAAGCATTGTTTGCTTTCTTGACTGCCTCTTTAGTAGTCTTCAAACTCTTTCTACTGACAGTTTTCTTCTCTTCAGTACTGACAGCAGTTGGAGTTTGAACTTCAGGTGTTAAATCATGCTCTCTAGTCCTTTCAGGACCTTTAGAATTAACTCATGAGTTGATCAACTCATTGATCATGTGAGTGTCAGCATTTGAACCATCAACATCAGCTGATAGGTTCAAAGAGGGCTTGATGCTGACTGCTACTTCTGATTGTGCTGTATCAGAAAGTAGATCACATGATGTGATGGATTGGTTATCACTCTCACCATCAGATTCTACCTCTGATCTTGGAGTAAAATCTGTAGGTGGAGCAGTGTGATTGTAACCAATGCCAAACTTCACATTGGAAGTAGATTGCTTACTAAGAAGCATTTCAAAACCTTTGCATGATTGTACCCATCTATCACACTCTACCTGGGTAACTGCAAGGGTTTCTTTGAGATCTTTGTACTTCTCTAGAAGTACCTCTTCTCTAGCCTTATCATCAATTATTTGGCATTTCAGTTTGTAAATCCCATCATTTTTATCTTTAAGCACAGACTCAAATCAGCTTTGTTTTTGGAAATTATTTGTTCTAGCTCAATGTTCTTATTAATTAGAGCTACAATTGCTTCTCTAATGGAAGCAAATGCTGCTATGCATGATTCAGAACATAATTTGGCTTTTGCCTCAGAGGATACCTGTGATACCTGAGGTGTAGAGGCATTAGAAAATGAAGTATCAGCAGACTCCAAAGCCATAAGAGCTAGATTCCCAAAAGGACTGTCACCACCATGTTGACCAGCACCTGAGAACAGTTGTTCATGACCAGACATGTCATCTGGTAAACTGCTCCAGTCAACAACTCCTGGGGTGAAGAAGCTGTGTTGTTGAGGTTGAGTTTGTTGTTGAGATTGGGATGGCTGAGGTTCTGGTAGTGCATGAGGTTGTGGTGCCATAGGAACTTGAACTTGATTTGACTGTGGCATGTAATAACAAGGGTAAGGTTATGGCATTTGACCCTGAGGAACAAAATATGCCGGAGATTGTTGTTGAGGATGATGACTAGAAGTGACAGGATGTTGCCCTCTGTGTTGTTGACTATTGCCAGGAAAAGTCACGAAGGGTGCAGTGGAGTTAGATCCAGTTGATCTACATTCTCTTGCAAAGTGTCCAAGCCTTTGGCATTTGTGACACCTCAACTTGCTCTTGTCAAAACCAACTTTGGTTTTGCCAGAGAGTCCTGGGAATTTTCTTCCAGTTCTTTTGTAGAACTTCTGAGATCTAATATCTATCAAGGCCATTTGGCTCAAAATATCCATCTCTTCTAAGTCGTCATCAGCAATCCCCTTGAGATCATCCATAATGAAGCATAATTGTCATTATTACACCCAGTAAACTGACCATCAACACTCACAAATGCAGAATCAGAAGTGTTTGAAGAGAAATTAATATGCTCATCATACTGGCATTCAGATGAAGCATATTCTGACTCATGACCCACCAAGGCACTGTTGCCTGGTACAAAGTCTTCAGTGAGCTTTCCAGATGAAGACAGCTTTCTCTTTTGTTCTATCTCTCTCTCAAACGTGAGTAGTTTCCCATGGAGTTGGGTGAGAGATAGTTTGTCCAAACTTGCACTGGAGCGTAGGACAATAGTATATGTGTCCCATCTCTCAGGCAGTGATCTGAGAAATTTGTTATTCATCTGAATATTTGTGTACTCAAGTTTGACCATTTTTAATTCAGAGATCAAACAAGAGAACCGCTCATATTGTTGAGTCAGTGTCTCACCCTTTCTATGAGAGAATGTCTCATATTGTTGGGCAAGGATTTCTCTATTATTTGCCAAGACCTCATCTGTTCCTCCAAATTGTTCTTTCAAGGCATTCCAGAGGTCATGGGCAGTTTCATGATGCATTAGCCCAGAATAGATTTCATTGGACAGTGCCATGGCCAGAATTCCATGGGCTTTTGCATCAATTTCAAGCAACTTCTTATCCTCATCTGAGTATTGCTCCCTCCTCTTCGGAACCATTTGATTGGTTTCCGGGTTATTCACCATAGGCTTGTGTGGACCATGTACCACTGATGTCCAACAACCTGCGCTGTTAACAGACAGGTGATGGAGCATTCATCGTTGCCATATGTTATACTCATTCCTAACCAGCATTGGTGGCTTGGTTGAGGAACCAGTATTGTGAGGATCATTGGAGGGAGTAGTCATTTTCAGTTCAAAAACAATTTAATTCAAGCTTTTAAAAGTTTTACACAGACCACAAAAAACTCAATGAAAACCAAGAAAAGATCTCAGGATGAATGACTAGAAATACAGAAAATTCAATCTCTATAACCGTTTCTTGCAAAAACAAAAGCTAATTCAATCAAACTTAGATCTTGAATAGCAGTTTCAATGATCAATTATTAGATCGATCAATGATTAACCTGCTCTGATACCATTTGACAGGATCAGCGATCACAAGTTTGATGTATTAGAGTTCAAAGCAGCGGAATAAGAACAGGAATTAGACAAATTGTAGCAAGAAATCGATGTTTGTATGCATTAAGAGCACATACGGTTATAGCGAGAGAATATATTTCTGATTCAAGGAATGTTTATAGATATGGAATATTTCTAATCAAATCATTCAAATCATTCAATTATTACAATAGGTTGACACTCCTTATATAGAGTGCAACAACCACTGCCGTTATCACGGAAAGTGACAACTGGCAGATCTATTACAAAAATAACTAAATCTTAACAAACTACTGAAATGTTCACAACTACTGAGAACATATCAGAGTGTTAAGTACAGAATATAAAACTACTGATTAGAAACTACTGAAACTACAACGACTGAAGAACAAGCTCTTCAGTCGTTTTACAAAACTACTGAAACTAGAAATATAAAACTACTGATATCACAACTACTGAAGAAGTACTCTTCAGCAGTTGTGACAAACTACTGAGGCTTCAGTACTTGATCTTCAGACTTTGACCTTCAGATGTTTCATCAGCTGATGACTTCAGTAGATATCATCAGCTGATGTCTTCAGTCTTTGTCTTCAGACTTTGTACATCAGTTGTTGATCTTCAGCACTTGTAAACTCTTCAGCTGTTGTTCTTCAGTACTTTGGTCTTTCAGCTTCAGCACTTGTGTTCTTCAGCTGTTCAGCTTCAGTACTTGCGTTCTTCAGCTGTTCAGCTTCAGTACTTGTGTTCTTCAGCTGTTGTACTTCAGCATTTTAGTTCTTCAGCTGTTGAAGTCTTCAGCACTTGATCTTCAGCTGTGAAGTCTTCAGCACTTGTCAAACTGCTGATGAAGCTTTCAGCAGTTATTGTGATACCATGTGGGACTTAGAGGTTTTCTGATCTTGGCTCATTGGTTCTTTTGGTCCAACACTTTTACTGCTGGGACTCCACTTGCTACGAATCATGATATAGCACCTGATGAAAATGGAGATCTTGTAGATGCCACAATGTACCGAGGAATGATTGGATCCCTCATGTATCTCACTCCCTCAAGACCTGATATCATGTATGCTACATGTTTATGTTCTAGATATCACGCTAAGCCTAAAGTCAACCATCTGATCGGGGTCAAGAGGATATTACATTATCTGAAGGGTATACCCACACTTGGGTTATGGTATCCTCATGATGATGACTTTGAGCTCACGGCGTATAGTGACTCGGATTACGGGGGCTGCAAGATGAATTACAAGTCTACATCAGCAGGGTGTCAATTCTTTGGGAGAAGATTAGTTACCTGGCAGTGTAAGAAGCAGACATCGGTTGCATTGTCAACCTGTGAAGCCGAATACGTTGCTGCTACAAGTTGCTGTTCACAAATCATCTGGATTCAACAGCAAATGTGGGATTACGGTTTAAAGTTTTCTTCTACTCATATTTTTGTTGATAACTCTGCTGCAATTGCCGTAACTAAAAATCCAGTCCAACATCCAAAGACCAAACATATCGGTATTAAATACCACTTCATAAGAGATTGTCTTGAAAAGAACTTAACTGATGTGGTAAAAATTAATACTGATTTTCAACGCGTTGACCTCTATACTAAAGCCTTTGATAAACCACGTTTTCAATATTTGCTAGAGTTCAACGGCATTAAAAAGAAAAGTGATGTTATTCCTGATGATGATCATGTGTAGTCCGATGTAGTTTAGTTATTTTTTCTTTTTTATTTTATTTTATTTGTTTATATTAGTCTGTTTAAATTAACTCATGTTATTTTGTTGTTTATTAAAACCCTAAAATAATTAAACCAGTTTTGATTTTAGTATTTTAGGGGGAGAATAAGTCAGCAAGTAACATTAAAAAAAAGAAAAAAAACGAGGGAGAAGGAGTGGAAAACTGATATAAGGTAGATCGTATCTGTGATACCGATTCAAACCCTTTGGAATATGATAGTACACAGGAACAAATCAAGAGGGACTTTAAAAAATTTAATTTAGAAAAGATGCAAAAATTCAAAGTATAAGTCTGTGTAGTCTAAGCAATATAAAAGGGAAGATGATAGAAAAACTGGTAACTCCTAAGGTAACACAACGAGAGTAGACCTAGAGGTTGCTAGACCACAATTGATATGTCGGTAGATTCAACACAATAGGTGATTAGACCTGACTGGTGATCTCAAGATCAAACTAAGTTGTTCAACTGACTGTGGGCTTCCATCTTATCACTGGTTAACACAATCAACAATATTCCAATAAGGGGTAATGAGCATGTAAACGCCACAAATGTGTGCGGATGACCATAAATAGAGCAAAGCACGAAAAAATGAAAGAAAAATGCTATCAAGCTAATGACTTATGTTGTTGGTGCATTTTGTGCAAAATAAAATTAAGCTGCTCTAACAAGGAGATAGGTTGTGTGCCTCTCTGTTGTGCGATGACACTGACCTGAGGATAAGCATAACCTAGATATTCTAGAATTCATTGTTGTTTGCCGCCTCTCTGCTGTGCGATGGCACTGACCTGAGGATTGGCTTCTCTTTGAAAGCTCTAAGAATAGTTTCTTCTTGTAATAATACCCGTAGACCGCTCAAAAGCTCCTGAGGAATGTTGATTACCATATAAGTGTGGGATCCAAAATGTTAGTTGAAATAATTAAACCTAAACCTATCACCAGTTTGTGTCTAAAGTCTGTGTATGGATTTAAGAGGATAAATATACTGACAATCATTGTGGCTGCAATTCTTGAAAGTTCAAATAAATGTGGGAATCTAATAGTACCAGTGTGATTTCCAAAATTTGCTAACGACTCTGGATGAAAACCAAGAATTGAGCATCTAAAGGTTTTGATAACAAGTCCCAAATGATTTGACTTGCCTGTATGATTCCAAAATTGAATTGGTCCAGGTGTGGTCAATCTAAATTGAAGCTGCCTATTCCGGAACCAAATCCTGTAAATTTCCATATTAGAATTTATCTCTCACAAAAAGCCAAAAACAAGTTTCATTTTTTGTACATTAGTTTAGTTTTTTTTTCTAATTCACTTAGTCTTTTAGTTTTGTTTGTTTGCCGGACTACATCATGAAAATCGGTAAGGAGCAACTCACTAAAAGGGTCATGTCTGAGATGACCACATGTGTTTTCAAAGTTTAAAACAGTCCACGTCTGAGGTGACAAAGTGTTTAAAAGAGTCACGTCTGAGGTGACTAAATTGTTTTAAAAGGATCACGTCTGAGGTGATTAAAAAAACAAAAAAAAATTGAAGTTAAAATGATCATGTCTGAGATGATCAAAAGCTCATAATGTTAAATTTAAAAGTTAAAAAGGTCTTAAAAGTAAAATGTTCAGAATGGCAGAAAATTTACTAAGTGTGACTCATTCGCACGATTGGACCATGAGTAGACCAACCATGCGAATGGCTCCCATTCGCACGACTGGACATGAGATTGAGCCATTCATCCGAATGGCTTATCAGAATGTTCCATTCGACCGAATGGAAGGGGGTGAATGAATCAGTCGACCGACTGAGACTCAGTCGCTTAACTGAAGGCGCGAATGAAAGGGCACGATTGAGTCAGTCAACCGACTAAACCTCAGTCGGTCAACTGCATGCGACTAACGGGGCCAATCGCACGATTGAGACTCATTCGCCCGAATGAACTGAGCTAATGAGGCCAGTCGGCCGATTGAGCTCAGTTTCAGTATTTAAAGGGCCACAGTTGATCGCATTTTACACATCACTCCAAATCGTATTTCTTCTCGTTACTCTGCCAAAAAATTCTCTAGACCTTGTTTTCACATTGCTGTTGATCTTCTGACGTTCGTTGACTTATATACAGGTAGATGGCATTGATATCGCATCGAAAACAGAAGGAATGGAAACCTACTTTGGTGATATTCGAATGAAAACAAGAAATGGACTATAAATGACCTAATAACCAACCTAAACTATGCAAAATGTTAAAATTAAGTTTAATAGGTTATTAGTGACTAAATTAAGTTTGAACCGGTAACCCATGTTAAATCACTTGTTTTGGTCAAGATTCGAACAGCAGGCGACTGAATAATAGGACAGGCGACTGGTCGTCCGGATGAACTCTAATCGCACGATTGAAACTTGCGATTGGATCAATCGGCCGAATGAACCATGCGAATGAGCTCAGTCGGCCGACTGAACCAATCGCAGACTTAGTCAGCAGATTGAACTCAGTCGCATGTCTCATTCACCCGAACGAGCTCAGTCGCATGAAAGAACAACCGACTGACTTCAGTCGCATGATTCATTCGCACGAATGAATCAGAATGAATTTAAACATTACACTTAGAACTGAATTTTGATGTATTATGTACTAATGGTTTTGTGTCTTGTGTTTCAAGAAAATGGCTGATAGATGGTCCATCAATCCAAAGCACAACATATGTGCTCACTTGGATCATACTACTCGGAACGGGGCCGAGTTCACAGAGATTATAGCTTTCCTTAGATGTTCCCGGATACATAAGGCTATATCTACACCTTGCACACCCTACAGGTCATTACACCAGGCATTCTAGGAGAATGCCTCAGTTGATCGCTCTCGTGAGCCGTACAGTATACGAAGCTCCATTCTGGGTCATGATATCGAGGTTAGTACTGCTGATATCCAGAGAGTTCTTGAGTTTGAGGACGATACGAATCACCCCACCAGATTACATCCACTGACTGTGAGAGGCTGCTTCCTCAGGATCAAGTACGCTGGGGACATAAACTCGGGTATGCTCAACAAGAGCAACCTGTGCCCCCAGTACAAGTACTTGGCGCATGTGATCCTAAAGTGCATTGCTTCAAGGAGGGGTGGGTTCGATGATCTATCAGACCATATTCAGAATGCCTACATGGCACTGGTGCTGAACCACCCTTTCAGCTTTTCGAGTATGATCTTCTCTTATTTGGTGGAGAACCTGGAGGCAAAGGGGAAGGAAGGATTTTGTATGTACCCCAGATTTCTACAGCTGATCTTCAACGAGACTCTACCACTTCTTCCCAAGGAGAGTCATGATGCAGTTGCTTTGGAGATTATGGATGACACGACCTTGGGTCGGATGAGGGTGTATAGGGGCAAGCAATTGAAGCCCCAGGTGAAGAGGTTGAATGGCCATTTGGCCAACGAGAGATATGTGGCGCCGGGGAGACGCAAATGGCGTCATGATGACAGTGATTCTGATGACGAGAGGCTACTGCTCCCAGAGCATGACTCTGATAATGACGACAGTGGGGACGCTGGGGATGATATGCCTACTCCACCGAGAGGCTCAGTGTCTGATGTTATACCTCCAGTGTCCACCCTAGCTGGAGACATAGCCGAGTCTGCTGGTTTCCATCAGGATTTTGTTCCTGGCGAGGAGGAAGAGGAGTCGGAAGAGGAGCCCTTGACACGTACTGTGGGAAGCAAGGTTGTTCCCACAGAACATGGGCTAAGGGCGGTTGGTGAACGCCCAAGAGACTCAGGAGAGACAGCCACTGATCCGAGTTATGCACCGGAGTCAGCTAGCAGGGTTGTAGGGGGAGCATCCACCTCAATGGGAACGAGGAGGAAAAGGATGGCTCAGCCCCATGGTCAGAACAAGAAGAAAAGACGACTCACCTTCGTTACCATCACAGCCACCACATCTGCAACCACCACTACCACTTCCACAGCCACACCATCCACCACCACAGCCACCACAGCCACCACAACCACCATAGCTACTACTACCACCACCACACCTCCTAGCACTGTACAGATTCCACCTACCACCATATCTTTCACTGCCACATCACCTCCACTATTTCACAAACCCATCTTCACTACAGCCACCACCACCACCACTACCCACCAAGCTGGATCCTCAGCCCATCCATCTCATACTTATGGATCACCTCTACCTCCAATTGGGGTAGAGGAACAACTGTCTGCGCTCAACAGGATGGTGATGCGCCTATTAGTTGCAGATGAGGAGAAGGCGGCTCAGATCCGCCAGCTTGTTAATCTTACTGCTGCTCAGTCTCACCAGATAGAAGAGCAGGCTCGAGTGATAGAGGAGCAGGCCCAACAGATGGCTGCTCAGAGCCATGAGATAGCCCAACTCCAAGCACATAGTGTCACATCAAACAAGAAGATAGAGGAGTTGGAGGAGGCGAAGAAGACAATCATGTTAA
Organism: Flaveria trinervia; assembly: GCA_025506515.1. Taxonomy (NCBI): domain Eukaryota; kingdom Viridiplantae; phylum Streptophyta; class Magnoliopsida; order Asterales; family Asteraceae; genus Flaveria; species Flaveria trinervia. The sequence continues at coordinate 4,957,917 of CM046458.1, read as the reverse complement.
AGCTAAAGGGATCTAAGGAGGAGCCCTTGAAGATCAAAGAGGGAGACGGAGATGATGGTGATGATGATGATAAAGATGATGATGAGGATGATGAGGATAAGACAAAGGAGGATGAGGGGACATAAGAAGAAAGGACAGAGGAGAAGGATGATGATGATGATACAGCAGGAGGAGATGCAGCTGCATCGGCCTCTGCTTCAGGTCAAGAGAGGAGGTCCACGAACAGACAAGACCAACCAGCTTCTTCCTCTGCTCCACCAAGTGATGAGACGATGATAAGGACAAAATTAAAGATTAGATGTTTATTTATTTAATTACTTTTGTATTTGAATCATGTATTGAAACCTATGTATTCAATGTTTAAATTAAGTTTAATGCATTTCTGTTTTGATTAATTACTAATGGTTGATATGTTGAATGTGTAAATCAAACAGATCCAAATTACCAAAGGGATGAGTTTGATGTTTCTCCTCTTCAGCAGGTCAAGACTCAGCTAACAATGATTCTTGATCTGCAAGGGATCGTAAGGAGGTCGGTGAGTTATAATCCTGAAGAAGGGGAAATAATTCACGACCTATCAAACGAGCAACTCACAGAGATCTTTAAGCTCAATCCAGATGAGATAGTGAAGGATGCTCCGACATGCAACTCGACCAGTGACGAAGAGCTCAACGATGTTGATGAAATCGAGATTGAAGACGTCACTGCCGAGCACTACCCTCAGTACGCTGACAATGAGGGAAATGTGGTCCCCAATCTGGGTGAATCCCTCGTCAGCGATACTTTTGAGGTGTTAGACAAGATGGAGCAAGAGTCGGAGAAAGTAGAGGAAACGGTCCAAGCCTCAAATGATGATGTCGATATCCGAAAGGCCGAGTGGGCTGCGTGTTTTGAAGAAGTTAGATCCCAACGCGCTGCACCAAAACAAGATGCCTACACCAAACTCTATATAGTCAAGAAACATCATAAGGTGACTGGTAGGATCATAGCGTGGGCGTATTTTGAGGATCTTAATGTGTATGCAGTTAAGAGGGAAAAGGGCATAGAGTACTTTGAATTCCCACATGATCTAAAGACTCTACCAGGTTTTGAGCTCAACCAGCTGGCCAAACTAAAACGTTTGTATGCTGACCCGGGAAGATGTCAGGCTGGTTCGAGGCTGCCCTAAAGAAGGAGTACCACACCAGGTGGGTTAACTTCAGACCCCAACAGCCTACAAGGTATATCAGAAGGTCTGAGGTTGATGCCATCACTGAAAAGCCGAAGATAGTGTTGAAGTGGAGTCCTTCGCGCAAAATGTCATATATCCCACTCAGGGAAATGCCACAGGACTTCACTCCACACTTTAAGTGGTGGTACTACGATTGGAGAACAGCTGAAGCGGTCATAGTCCTAAACAAAAAGGGCCAAATGGATACGATCTGGGTATTCGACCCAATGTGGCTTACCAACTTGTCAGCAAATGATGTCTACACGCTATACAAGTGGCCACTGTTCTATGATACGCAAGATATTGTACAAGCCCTCCAGTTCCAAAATGTCATAAGACTCTGCTTCGCGTTTGAGATTCATGCGGGAGTCACAAAAGAGGACAAGTACAAGAAATATGAGGAGGTGATGCAGAAAACAAGACATTAGAGAGATCTATGTGCAAGGGGGAGTTTGTTGATACATGTATGTCCCTAGATCATGATATGAAATGTAATAGATCTTGTTTATCTGATTCGGATGTAATTGATATGATTAATGAAATGATATTGATTGTTTGTGATTTGTAATGTCTAGTATTTCATTAATGAGTCGATATTGAATTGGTTAACTAGGTTAGTGATTGTTTGAATGGTTACACATAATGTTTAATAATTAATACATTCAAACTTAACAAAATGATGTTCTCATGCGAATGGCCCATGCGAATGGACCACACGCATGAATAACTTCATACGATTGACTCAGTCACACGACTGAACCAGGAGACTGGATTAGTCGTATGATTGAGACATAAGATTGGCTCAGTCGCACGACTGACCACTCAGTCGTGCGGATGGATCAACCGCATGGTTCAATCGCATGACTGAACCATACTTATGGTCCAGTCGCCCGAACGAACAATACTAACCTATAAATACAATCCAATTCGTGGAAAAAAAAGAATTCATTCTATTACGACTACAGACGTACCCTAGCCGTCCAGAAGCCTCCCAATTCGTTCTCCAAGTTCATAGAACACATTAGATCGATTCCCAATCGATTTCTAACGTTAGTTTCAATTCTTTATTGATTCTTCGTGTGTTCTCACTGATTGGTTAAGTCTTGACTTGCTGAAGGGGTTCGACATCATAATCGTCTATCTGTTGAGCTTCATCTATTTGATTAAACATTAAGCAAATCACACATAAGTCACTATATAAAACATTAAAACAAACATAAATGATCAATAATTACAATAATGTAATATATAATTTAAGTACAAAAGTATTTTAGATACAAGGACATCTAATAGTTACTTTTGTCTTGATCTTTTGATTCTTCAGCTGGAGGAGCTATGGATGAGGCTCCTTGATCTTGGCTTCATTTAGTATGCCTCTCTTGAGCTTGAGTAGAGGCTGATGCAGCAACATCACCTTCCTAATCATCATCATCTTCTTGATCTTTTCCGCTCGGACCTCCTTCCTCAACATCTTCCTCTGAATCATCTTCATCCTCTTCATCGTCATCATCATCATCATCACCATCATTACCATCACCATCATCACCATCCTTGATCTTTAATGGCTCAGTCTTTGATCCCTTGAGCTGTAGCAGTATCTGCTTGTTCTTCTTCTCAAACTCCTCTATCCTTTTCACCGACACCAACACTAGCTCATTATGACCTTTAAGCGTGTGGTGGGCTCGGCCTAATGCTCTCTCATACTGAGCACTTTTCTTACTCAGCTGAACAATGTGCTTTGCCTGAGCCACATTAACCTCCATCATCTGATTTAGCTGAGTAGCTCTTAGCTCATCGGTGGCAATCAGCCTGAGCATAATCCGGTTTAGGTTAGCCAGCTGCTCCTCTAACCCGACCATGGGTGAAGTAGGTCCCGGTGAGAATGTGGATTGGGTGGAAGGACCAGCTAGGTGAATGGTGGTAGTGGTGGTAGATGTGGTGAATATGGGAGGTGGAATGTGAATGGGATGTGGTGGAGTGGCTGTGGTAGTGGTGGTGGGTGGAGTGATAGTGGTGGTGGGAGAAGTGGTGGTGGTAGTAGTAGCTGTGGTGGTGGTGGTAGGTGGTGTAATAGTGGTGGTTGGTGTGGCAGTAGTGGTGGCTGTGACAGAAGTGGCGGCTGTGGCGAAAGTGGTGGTTGTGGCATGTAATCATAGTGAACCTTGGCCTCTTACCCTTTTTTCCATGAGGGTGATCCATTCTCTTCTTCCTGGAGCCCTTTGCCATAGGCACTCCCCCTTGGCTACTGGGCTGGTCGGGGTGTATGTAGGATCAGTAACATCAGTAGCAACACCCCTCAACTCAGCCTGGCGTTCCCCAACTACCTCTATCCCTTTGTTGGTGGCCACGCCCGGCTCCCGACAGTCCTCACTAATGGCTTATCATCAGACTCCTCATTTTCATCGACCAAGAAGTCTTGGTGGAAGGCAACACTTTCGGTTCCACCAGGTGCCTCAGCACCTTGATGCTGATCATCATCGTTGTCGTCGTCTTCGTCTGTGGGTGCCTTGATGGGCTCGATGTTAGAGTCACTGTCATTGTGACGCCACTTCTTGCATGATGGCGCCACTTACTCCGCGTTGGCCAAGTGGCCAAACAGTCTCCTCACCCCAGGGGCTTTATTTGCTTCCCCCGGTAGACCTTCATCCGACCCAGTGTCGTATCATCCATCACCTACAAAACAATCGCATCCTCCCTCTCTTTTGGCAGGGAATAAAGATTCTGATCAATGATCATCTGTAAAAATCTCGGGTACATGCAGAACACTTCCTTCCTATTGGCCTCTATGTTCTCGACCATGTATGAGAATATCATCTGAGAGAAGCTGAACGGGTGGTTCAGCACCAGAGCAACATATGCATTCTGGATTTGATCTGACATCTCGTCAAATCCTCCTCTCCTTGAAGCAATGCACTTGAGGATGACGTGAGCTAAGTAATTAAACTGGGGGCACATGTTGCTTTTATTGAGCACACTTGCGTTGATGTCCCCACTATACTTCATCCTTAAGAAGCAGCCCAAACTGTCAGAGGGTGTAGCTTGGTTGGGTGGTCTACATTTTCACCTAGATAAAAAATTTGACTAAGGTTGGCTACTGTAACACTGATCTCTTGTCTGAAGATCGAGCTTCGGATGCTATAGGCCTCAATGATCTATCAATAGTAGCCCCTTCCTAGAAGGTCTGCTTAAGTGAGCTGTAAGGAGTGCACGGTGTTGATATGGCCTTGAAGATCCTCGATCTCTTAAGAAAGGCAATGATCCCTGCAAACTCAGAAGCATTCTGAGTGGTGGCATCCAAGTGAGCACAGATGTTGTGCTTGGGGCTCATGGTCCCCCTATCAGCCATGTTGCTATAACAAAAGAAAGATATACATTAGAGTTGTGTAGTGGAGATAACAATTGAAACTTAAGCTATTTTAGATCAAACTAGTACAATTGATATGTCGACCATGTATGAGAATATCATGTTCTCGACCATGTATGAGAATAACATCTGAGAGAAGCTAAACGGGTGGTTCAGCACCAGAGCAACATATGCATTCTAGATTTGATCTGACATCTCGTCAAATCCTCCTATCCTTGAAGCAATGCACTTGAGGATGACATGAGCTAAGTACTTAAACTGGGGGCATATGTTGCTTTTATTGAGCACACTTGCGTTGATGTCCCCACTGTACTTCATCCTTAAGAAGCAGCCCAAACTGTCAGAGGGTGTAACTTGGTCGGGTGGTCTACATTTTCACCTAGATCAAAAATTTGACTAAGGTTGGCTGCTGTAACACTGATCTCTTGTCCGAAGATCGAGCTTCGGATGCTATAGGGCTCAGTGGTCTATCAATAGTAACCCCTTCCTAGAAGGTCTGCTTAAGTGATCTGTAAGGAGTGCACGATGTTGATATGGCCTTGAAGATCCTCGATCTCTTAAGAAAGGCAATGATCCTCGCAAACTCAGAAGCATTCCGAGTGGTGGCATCCAAGTGAGCACAGATGTTGTGCTTGGGGCTCATGGTCCACCTATCAGCCATGTTGCTATAACAAAAGAAAGATATACATTAGAGTTGTGTATTGGAGATAACAATTGAAACTTAAGCTGTTTTAGATCAAACTGGTACAATCATACGATTGAACCATACGACTGAGTTTAGTTGTGCGATTGAGGCTGCGACTTAGTTTAGTCATGCGATTGAGCTTGCGACTGAACTTAGTTGTGTGTTAAGCCATGCGGTTGAGTTAGTCATGCGACTGAGTCACCGAAGGATTCATTCGTGCGATTGAATCGTACGCCTGGCTCAATTGTGCGACTGAGGTTCATTCGAAGTGTCCATTCGCAGATGACGTTGTTCGATGCTCCAACCTCTAATATTGGTCAAAACTTGATGTTAGACGTCGTGTTTAGACTCATTTGATTTGCAGGGACCCTAAATATTGCTTAATGTCCTTTATTTCAATGATTATGTCCATTAAAAGTGGTCTATTTGAAGAGTTTTACTGATTTCTTGATTTTAATCGATTAAGTCAATTAGGGTTTGATTTCACCGGTCATTTTGATCGATTTCAGTCTCACAATACCTGTAGATGAATGAGAAATCGGTTAGGGTCACAATGGGCAAGTAATCTAGGTAAAGCGAATTTTTAGCAGAGTGTCTATGTATGAGAGAAGTTTGAATGCTTTGAAGGGTGGTGAGATATGCGACCGACTCACCCCTCTATTTATACTATTTTAATGTTTAGTCATGCGACTGGACCCATACACATGATCCAATCATGCGACTGGCTTATACTTCTTTGTCCAGTCGTAAGATTGGTTCATTCTGGTGATCCAATCGCATGAATGCCCCCATACTCATAGTCCAATCGTGTGATTGGCTCATACTTATGGTCCAATCATGCGATTGGCCCATACTTATGGTCCAATCATGCGACTGTCTCGTACGTATGGTCCAATCGTGCGATTGGCTCATACTTGTTGTCCAATTGTCCGTTTGGCTCATACAAACAAACACTTAAACTTTTATCTTGTGATATTAAACATTATGAACAACCGTTCATCTTAGTCATGACCCCTTTTTGAATTTAAAAACATTTGATCGCCTCAGACATGATCGTTTTAATTTATAATCGATTGGTCACCTCAAACGTGACCACTTTAAGTGAGTGGTTCATAGGTTTTATCTAATTGTATAGTCCGACTTTTACCTTACAAAAGACTAGAAGAATAGAAAAACAACATGAAATTAAAGACAAAACAAAACATATTTTTATGTTTTTGATTAGAGATGGATTGAAATCTTTTAGAAAAGCGTCTAACAGATTTTTCTTTCTGAACAGCATAGCTTCAAGATAATTTGATTATTTCTGGAATAATTCATTATGGAATCATACAGGTGTATCAGAATTACTTGGGACATTTTAATAAAACATTTTGAAGCTGGAATCTTGTTTTCACCGAGAGTCAATAGCAATTTTAGGAAATCATATTAGAGTTATAAGATGCCAAAATGATTTTCACTGTCAAGAGTTGCAGCTCACGATGATTGTTAGTATATTTGTCCACTTAAATCCCTATACAGATTTTTGACTCATATTGGTGATGAGTTAGGTTTAATTATTTCAACAAGCATTGGTGGACTCCACACTTATATGGTAGTCAACATTTCTCAAGAGATTTTTGAGCGGTCTACGGGTATATTTCAAGAAGAAACTATTCTAAGAGCTTTCAAAGAGATATCAAGCCTCAGGTCAGTATCATCGCATAGCAGAGAGGCACAAACAACAGTGAATTGTTGAATATTTAGGTTATGCTTATCCTCAGGTCAGTGTCACCGCACAGCAGAGAAGCACACAACCTATCTTCTTGTTAGAGCATTCATTTTTCTTTTTGCACATAACGCACCAACAACTTAAGTTATTAGCTTGATTGCATTTACCATTTTTCCACGTGCTTTGCTCATTTTTTGGTCATCCACACAGATTTGTGGCGTTTATTTTGCTCACCCCTCTTTATTGGAAATGCGTTGATTGTGTTAACCAGGGATGAGATGGGAACCCACAACAACTTGAACAACTTAGTTTGAATTTAAACCACCAATGAGGTCTTACTCATCTATTGTGTTGAATCTACCAACACATCATATAGTGAACTAGCAACCTCTAGGTCTACTTTCTCTATGTTACCTCAGTAGGAGACTAGTTTTACTATCATTTTTCCTTTTATTTTGCTTAGACTTATCAGACTTATACTTTGAATTTTGCATCTTAATCATTTAAATTCTTTTGAAGACCCAAACAATTTGTTCCCTGTGTACTATCATTTTCCATAAACGTTGAATCAGAATCACAGATTTGATTTCATTTCTTTTAGCTAAGCTGCCCTCCTCTCTTGTTTTTTAAGTAAATAAATACTGCACTAATTGAATATTAGATTAAACTATTCTCCCCCGAAAATTCTAAAACCGAAAATCTTTTTGTGTTTTTGGAATTTTAATAGACAGGAAAATAAATAAATTTAAAGAAAATAAAAAACTTGTCGGACTACGCACTTTGTTCTTCTAGAATCACATCACTTTTCTTTTTCATGCCATTAACCTTTAAAAGATATAAAAACTCAGTTTATCAAATGCTTTTGTGTAGAGGTTGGGCGTTAAAAATCCATATTATTTTACAACATCGATTAATTGCTTTTCAAAACAGTCATGTATAAAGTGATATTTAATACCAATGTGTTTAGTTTTAGGGTGTTGGACTGGATTTTTGGTGACAGCAATAGCAATAGAATTATCAACAAAAATAGGGGTGTTAGAAAATTGCAAACCGTAGTCGTGCATTTGCTATTGAATCCAAATGATTTGTGAACAGCAACTTGCAGCAGCAATGTATTCAGCTTCACAAGTTGATAGAGCAACTGTTGTCTGCTTCTTACACTGCCAAGTGACTAACCGTCTACCGAAGAACTAACGACCCGCAAATGTTGACTTGTAATTCATCTTGCAACCACCATAGTCTGAGTCACTATACCATATAAGCTCAAAGTCATCATCATGAGGATACCACAACCCAAGTGTTGGAGTACCCTTCAGATATCGAAAAATCCGTTTAACTTCGATGAGATGATTTACTTTTGGTTTGGCTTGATATCTTGAACAAAGACACGTGGCGTACATAATATCGGAACGAGAGGTTGTGAGATACATAAGGGATCTGATCAATCCTCTGTACATGGTAGCATCAACCAGATCATCATTTTCGTCGGGTGCCACGTCATGGTTCGTGGCAAGTGGAGTTCCAGCAACAGAAGCGTTCTCCATCTTGAACCAACTGAGGATATCACCTACATATTTGGACTGATGCAGGAAGATTCTTTTGGTTCTAATCCACCTGTATGCCGAGAAAGAACTTCATCTCCCCTATTTCACTCATCTTAAACTCTTCTTTTATTACAGATTCAAATTCTTTACGTAATTCTTCATTCTTGGAACCGAAGATTATGTCGTCCACATATATCTGTACCAACAGTAAATCATCTTCTTTTTCTTTGATGAATAACATACAGTCAATCACCCCTCTGTGAAAGCCATGTTTCACTAGATAAGTGAGAGTTTCTTATATAAAACTCTAGGGGCTTGATGGAGTCTGTAGAGAGCCTTGTCCAGTTTGTAAACTCTATCCCTATGATAAGGATCCTCAAATCCTTCGGGTTACTTACATAGACTGTCTCACAGATTTCATCATGAAGGACTTCACTCTTACATCTAGTTTATAGACTTAATCTTCATGTAGGATGCATAGGCTAGAAAGATACAAATTGCTTCCATCCAAGCACAGGTGGAAACACTTCATTGTAGTCAATGCTGTTGGAGTATGAAGTTCAGATATGTTAGAGGCATCAAGATCTGACGCTTGTGTACTGTCATTAGCAGGAACCTGTTCTCCTAGTCCATATTTTCAGTCTCCACTACTTTATCATCAGAGGATGAGTCACTTACATCAAGTGCTCCCCTTAAAGGATTAGAAGAATCGTATAGTGGAACCGATGCTGTCGAGTCTTGTGGTGGAGTGTTCAGAACATCATACATCATTTTAATCGATAACTCATCATCAGGAAGAGAGGAAGGTAGGTTCAAGGACTTCAAGAATCCATCATAATCGAAAAAGAATGAAGGTCCTTTTCCAACTAGGGGTGGTGTATCTTTGAACATCAACATTGCACCATACTTTTACCTGACCCGTTGAGTTGTTATAAACTCTCTTGTCTGGTATATTGTATCCTAGAAAGATACCTTCTGTAGCCTTCTTACTGAACTTCCTAGTCTGGGTTTTCTTCAGCAACATGCACGGTGCTCCAAAGGGTGCGAGATACTCCAAATTTTGTTTACGTCACTAGAGCAGTTCATAACATGTTTTACCTTGACGTTTAACCACCAAGACTCGATTGAGAGTGTAGCACGCATTAGCCACTGCCTCATTCCAAAACAGAATAGGTAGTTTGGAGTCGGCTAACATCGTTCTTGCAGTCTCTATCAAGCTGCGATTCTTTCTTTCAACAACCCATTCATATGTGAGTGTAGGCAGACATGAATTGATGTACAATTCCTTCTGTCTACAAAACACCTCCATCCACATATTCTTTAACTCTGTTCCGTTGTCTAATCGAATCTGCCTTACTTTCAGCTTGTAGAGTAATTCCAATATAGTTACGAGATGTTTGAATGATTCAAATGTCCTTATTTGGATTTCAAAAATATCACCCAAGAGAATCTTGAGTAATCATTTGTTACTACATAACAATACAAATCTCCAGCAATGCTCTTCGTGGTGACTGGGCCAAACAGATCAATGTGTAGAAGCTCGAGAGGTAGGTCAATTGAATTAACTTCCTTTGCCTTGTGAGACTTCTTGGTCTCTTTCCCTTTCTTACATGCTATGCAGAAATCCAGAAACTAGAAGTTCTTCACAGTTACTCCGTTTACTAAATCATTCTGTATCAGATGATTCATCTTCCTAGGATTAATGTGTCCCTGATGTGCTCCAAATTATACATAAAAATCCTATCAAAAGCATATAATTTATTCCTTAATACCATCCTTAAAATGATGAAAATATACTTAAAAATGTAAAATTGTGTTTTCAGGTGTTTAAAAGGGCAAGATGGACAAAAGAAGCATATTTAGCAAGAAATTGAAGTAATCGAGCTTTGGAGTCCAAGCATGGGGCCGTGCCTTATTAAGCACGCCCCCATGCTTTGCCAGAAACACACCCCCGTGTTAAATTAACACACCCCTGTGTTTGGACATCTGACAGGACAAAAAGTACTTTTCCCTAAAAGTAGACACGGGGCCGTGCCCCACCTCCAACATGGGGCCGTGCCCCATTTAGCACGGGGCTTGCCCAACACAACTTGCATGTACGAGCCGACCAACTTTTGTAAGCATTGTACTAGCACGGGGTCGTGCCTTTTAGGCACGGGGCCATGCTTAAACACTCCGCAAAGCCTATAAATAGAACCTAAGTTCACCATTTTTGGCAAGCTTTGGTGGGAGAGTTACTCTGCAAACTCTCTCGGGAATCAAGACTTCAAGGTCATTTGGAGGCTCGGGAGGTGCATACAACACTTGGAAGAAGCTCGGGATCGTCTAAACGCCATCCATTGTGGATTCTCGGTTTGATTGTTCCATTTCACCGATGATTACATATCTATCTTCATTGTTATATGTTGTTATGTTCAAGCTCATTATGAGCTAAACACTTTTTATCATCCTAATCGGATGAAAATTATGTAAATGTGATGAACTAATGGTGTGATAAATATTATGTTAATGTTATGGTGGTCTTGGGAAAACTATTGATGGGTAGCATCTACATTTGAACGGGAAGTTATAAATTTATGGTTTGTGATTGTGATCGTCATACGAAGTTGAAAAACCGTATGATTAACTTTCATATGCGAAACTGGTCTTCCTAATAAATCCATGGCTAATGAACTAGAAATGGTTAATAGAAATCATATCACTTTAACTTTCTGATCATTTGTGGGTTCCGTTTTATTAGTTTGGAAACTTCAGTAATTGTTACGGTTTTTTAAAATTAATGGTATGTTAGGAAGGAATCTCATCAACTCTCTTTTTAACATTAAGTTATGTTTTTAGAAATCGTATGTCAAATAGGTCACAACAGATTTACCTACATTACTAGGGCTTTGACCTGATAAGTAAAACTCAGCCTGACAGAATCAAGTCACTACGGCAGTAGGATAGACGAGAAATCGCACCAGCTTTTATAAACATTAACATAATTACATTAATCCATATCTTTAAATCACACCACCAATTCATCACGGTTACATAAGTGGAATCTAATTAGGATGATAACTTTTATTCCTTGGTTTTAAATCCAAACGCTTCAAATCTTAGTTTACTTTCTTTCTATTATTGTTTATTTTTCAATCCTAAAAATATTTAATATCATTTTCTTTGACAAAAACTAAATCTGATAGTCAAACATCAAGTTTGTTGAGTAGGCTAGGTGTGTTCACGGATTGATACTCGGTTCTTACCAATACTATATTACAACACGACAGGTACACTGCCTTTTGTGTGTGTGGTTTAGTATTAGTAATAACCAATTAAAACTAAATCTGTGCAATAAATCTTTATCAAAATATATATACTATCCGCACAACCATCAAGTTTTTGGCGCCGTTGCCGGGGAAACACAGCAGTTTCAAAGACAAACTAAATTTGTGATTATCTTGTATATAACTTGTTCATATATTTTTGTTTAAACTTCATTTTTATTTTTAGGTAGTTTGCCTTAGTTAATTTAATTACTTTTGCCTGATTCATTTCAAGCCTTAGTTAGTTTATGCTTCTTTAGGTTAGTGTATGTCCGACTCATCTAGTTCTGAACTTGTTCCGCCTCTTTCGGAACCCAACTGACTTTTCCGTCAAAGATTGTGCAAATGATTACAACAAGCAGCACCAGTCATTGAAGAAGACATTTTGGAAGATACACCATCTGAAGAAGACATGGCTAACCAAGACGAGGAAATGAAGATGAGACACTATGCCACACCGTCAATAGATGGTTATGAGTCTAGTGTGTCCAACGAGCAATAGCGGCCAACAATTTTGAGATTAAGTCTAGTATTATCCAACTCATAGAAAACTCTGTTCAATTCCATGGGTTACAAGACGAAGATGCTAATGCTCACATATCACGATTCCTTCGTATCTGTGCTACCTTCAAAATCAATAACTATTTAGACGATGCCATTCGACTAAGACTTTTTCCATTTTCACTTCGAGGCTGAGCCATCGATTGGCTTGATTCACTTCCACCTGGTTCCATCACTACATCGGCAGAAATGGCTGAACAATTCCTTTTGAAATACTTTCCACCCGATCGCACTACCAAACTAAGAAGCAACATCACAAGTTTTCGCCAAGAAGACGATGAATCATTACACGCAGCATGGGAGAGATATAAAAGTCTCATTTGGAGATGCCCACATCACGGACTTGATCTGTGGCTGCAGTGTCAAACCTTTTACGATGCAATCAGCGGAGCCCACAAGCAAGCGGTAGATCAAAGTACGGGAGGAGATTTCGGAAGTGTCACAACAATAGAAGCATACCAAGCCTTAGAAAGAGCAGCTAAGAGAGCTTTGCTTACAATCCCTTAAGAACCAAACCTTGTTCTAAAGGTATTCATCAAGTAGACTCTGAAACCCTAATTGCAGCCCAATTAGAAGCTCTAACCAAAAAATTAGAACAATTGCAAAGTGAGCTAAGGAAAACTCCAACACGATGCAACACATGTGGAAATTCACACAAGACCAACGAATGCCCACAAGGCATTATGATGGTTGAAGATGTTGACTACGTAGGAGGCCCAAACAACTCATACAACAACAACTCAAAGTGGAGAAGCAACTCGAATTACAGAGATGCTAGCAACAACCAAAAGTCATCTGGATTCAACCGAAGGCCACCTTACCAACAACAGAAACCACCATACAAGGTCCAAGCAGTAGTAACCAAGACTGTGGAGCATCATCAATGGAACACTTATTGCAGCAGTTGTTTTTAACCACATAAGCCACCGATGAGTACATCCGGAAATCTGATCAAAGAAATGAGGAGAGGTTCTAAAGAAACGAAGATGACATCAAAAGCAACAAAGCATCATTGCAAACCATAGAGCACCAAGTAGGTCAAATAGCACAACAGCTATCTGAAAGACCACAAGGAGCTTTGCCCAGCAACACTGTAACAAACCCTAATGCTCAAGTCAAAGCCATCACCACTAGGAGTGGCAAAACCACTCAAGGTGATGCACCTGCATTACAACCCATCCTTGAAGAGGTAGAAACTGAAACTCTAAGTAATGCGAGTGATAAGCAAAAGCAACCTGTTGTTATTGAAGAATCAGCCAAGAAATACGTTCCACCACCACCTTATGTTCCACCACCTCTATATCCAGGTCATTTGATACAACATAGAATAGAGGCACAATATGGCAAATTCCTTGGTTGTTCAAGCAACTCCACATCAGTTTGCCCTTGGTGGAGGCCTTAGCACAAATGCCAACCTACGCTAAGTTTCTAAAAGGTGTCTTGTCAAACAAAAAGAAACTTGAAGGGTTATCACAAGTAGTTTTGAATGAGGAATGCTCTGCAGTTCTTCAAAACAAACTACCTCAAAAGATGACTCATCCAGGAAGTTTCACCATACCTTGCCTAATAGGAAATCTTTCTGTTAGTAACGCGTTAGCTGATTTAGGTGCAAGCATGAACCTTATGCCTTATGCGGTTTTCAAAAAATTAAACCTAGGTGAACCTAGACCTACCCGTATGAGCATCAGTTAGCTAACTAATCTGTCAAATATCTGAGGGGCATCGTTGAAAATATCTTAGTTAAAATTGAAAATTCGTATTTCCCGTTGATTTTGTGATCGTTGACATGGATGAGGACAAAAATGTTCCTCTTATCCTAGGTCGACCTCTCTTAGCGACTGCTCGAGCTCTTATTGATTTTTGTACATGCAAACTCATGCTTAGAGTAGACGAGGAGGAAGTAACTTTCGATATAGGCTAATCCATGAAACACCTCAACATCATGACGACTCACTCTATTATGTTGATGCTTGTGATTCGATCATAAGCTGTCATTTAGAGAAAACTCTTCAAAATGAAGCTTGCAACACTCAATTAATAGAAGTCCAAATGACTGAACCCATCTGTGAGAACCAAATAATCCCAGAACTTGAAGTTGATAAAACATCATTTCATCAAGAAGCATTTGAGATCATTGAGCAAGATCTAGAACCGAAAGCCAAACCTTCTATAGAAGACCCTCCAGATTTAGAGCTCAAAGAACTTCCATCTTATCCGAATACACTTTTCTTGAAAACACAACTCAACTTCCTGTCATAATCTCATCCACCTTATCAATTGATGAGAAGAACAATTTACTCAATGTGCTTAAGGCACACAAACGAGCAATTGCATGGAAAATCATGGACATCAAGGGAATCAATCCATCCTTTTGCACTCATAAAATATTGATGGAGGAGAACTTCAAATCCGTCATTCAACCTCAAAGACGTTTAAACCCGACCATGCAAGAGGTGGTGAAGAAAGAAGTAATCAAACTGCTAGATGCTGGTTTGATTTACCCTATTTCTGTTCACCTTGGGTCAGTCCCGTCCAAGTTGTTCCAAAGAAAGGGGGAATGACTGTTGTAACTAACGAGATAAATGAGCTTTTTCCCACTCATACGGTTACCGGATGGAGAGTTTGCATAGACTATCGCAAACTCAATGACGCCACAAGGAAAGATCACTTCCCTCTTCCTTTCATTGACCAAATGCTTGAGCGATTATCTGGAAAAATGTTCTATTGTATCCTGGATGGTTTTTCAGTTATTTTCAAATCGTTATTGCCCCCAAAGAACATGAGAAGACGACATTCACCTATCCATATGATTGAACACTCAATAGAAGTTTTCATTGATGATTTCTCCATCTTTGGAAACTCATTTGAGCAATGTCTTGAAAATATAGAAAAGATGCTGGTTAGATGTGAAGATTCTAACCTTGTTTTAAACTGGGAAAAGTGCCACTTCATGGTTACGAAAGGAATAGTGTTAGGACACAAAATCTCTCGAGCAGGGCTTGAAGTCGATCAAGTCAAAGTCGACACTATTTCTAAACTTCCACATCCCACAACTGTGAAAGATATCAGAATTTTCCTAGGTCATGCAGGATTCTACCGTCGTTTCATCAAAGATTTCTCAAAAATCGCTCGACCAATGACTCAACGTCTCGAGAAAGACGCTCAATTCGTATTTTTGACGAATGCATTAGTGCATTCAAATTGCTTAAAGAGAGGCTAGTAACCGCTCCAATCATGGTTTCCCCAGATTGGACGCTACCATTTGAACTCATATGTGATGCAAGCGATTTCGCAGTAGGATCCGTATTAGGACAAAGGAAAGACAAGCAATTTCACCCAATTCATTATGCGAGCAAAACACTAAATGACGCACAAGAAAACTACACCACCACCAAAAAAGAACTTCTTGCGGTAGTTTTTGCATTTGACAAATTCCGCTCGTATCTCATCCTTTCAAAAACAATTGTTTACACCGATCATGCAACCCTTCGTTATTTGTTCAACAAAAAAGATGCAAAGCCAAGATTGATTCGTTGGATCCTTTTGCTTCAAGAATTTGACATCGAAATTCGTGATAAGAAAGGAGTAGAAAATCTAGCGGCTGATCATCTGTCGCATCTCGAGGATTCAAGTCCTTCACAAACTGAGGAAGCCATAATAAATGACAACTTTCCTCACGAATTCCTTATGCACATTCAATCCTCAATCGATGAACATCCTTCTCAAGGAGCAAGTGGAATCCTTCTCAAGGGAATGACTTATCAGCAAAAGAAGAAGTTCTTTACTGATATCAAACATTACTATTTGGAAGACCCGTATCTATTCAGAATCGATGCAGACTAACTCATTCGAAGATGCGTATACGGAAGAGAAGCAGAACAAATTCTAAGGCACTGTCATGAAGGACCCACCGGAGGACACCATGGAGCAACCTTAATAGCCAAAAAAGTATTTGACTCACGATATTCAAAGATGGTCACAACATGGTACGCACATGTGATGCATGTCAAAGGGCAACCAATATCTCAACGGGATGAGATGCCTCAAAAACCAGTTCAAGTATGCGAGATATTTGATATATGGGGTATTGATTTCATGGACCCATTCCCGGTGTCATTTGGCAATCGTTACATCTTGGTAGAAGTTGATTATATTTCAAAATGGGGTGAAGCTCAAGCCCAGCCTACTAATGATGCCAGAAACGTTGTCAAATTCCTTAAAAAACTATTTTCTTGTTTTGGTGCCCTAAAGCTCTAATTAGTGACCGAGGAACTCATTTCTATAACAATCAGCTCGAACGAGCAATGGCGCCTTATGGAGTTCACCATCGCTTTACAACTGCTTACCATCCACAAGCAAATGGGCAAGCTGAAGTCGCTAACTGAGGCATCAAACGAATCCTTGAGAAAACTGTAGGTCAAAATCACAGGGACCGGTCTACCAAGTTAGATGATGCGTTATGGGCTTTTCGAACAACCTGTAAGACTCCCATCGGCACAACAACGTTTAAACTAGTTTATGGGAAGTCGTGTCATCTACCTGTGGAACTAGAGCACAAGGCTTTTTGGGCACTTAAAGTAGGAAACCTGGACCAAGACCTTGCAGGAAAGAATCGCTTCGTACAAATTCACGAATTGGAGGAATTGAGGAAACAAGCGTATGAAAACGCTAGGATTTACAAAGAAAAGACAAGGAAATTCCGTGACGCTCGATTAAAGAACACAAAACGATTTCATGTGGGAGAACGTGTCTTACTGTATAACTCTTGTTATGTTTGTTTCCCGGAAAACTAAAATCACGTTGGTCTGGACCTTATACGATCAAAAAACGTGTTTCAAAATGGTGCCATTGAAATTTATAACCACGAAGGTTTAAGTTTCAAAGTAAATGATCATCGTTTGAAACTGTATAACGATGGACCGACCAATATTCCATCAAAGGAATTACACCTCTGCCCCAACGAAAACTAAGTGTGGGGAAGGGTCATGCCGAAGACCCGAAACTTAAACGGACACCTGTACATAAATTTTTCTTACTTTTTAAAAATTTTTAGGATCTCACAAGCACAAGCACAGGGTCATGCCTCATCAAGCATGCCCCCGTGTCTCTGACAAATTTCTTTCCACGATCTCCGCTGACGACTCTGGAACGTTGCAGGTCGAATTTAAGACGAATTCTGACAAGCACGGGGCCGTGCCTAGCCAAGCACGCCCCCGGGTTCACTTTCCACGACCTGTATATAAATACCACACTTGTTCCATTCTTTCATCACACTCACTCCTGTTTAAAACATCTAAAAATGAAAGAATCAAGTCACGGAAGTTCCAACTGGAATCCTGTGAAGAAACCACGTTCTGAAACACGAGAGCCAACAACTCAATAATATTTCTTCAAGCTGCATGAACTAATCAAGCAACTGACTGAAATGAACCTCGCTGCATCCCAACGCTTAGCTGAACTTATCCAAAAAGTTCAACAGATGTGCGAGGAACTCATTTCCATTAATCGGCAGCTTGAGGAATTGAGCAACTGCACTTCTCACTGTCCCATCCAGAACCTTCCACACGAAATGTGTGGAGGTTTCTTTTAGAAGCATTTTGTGATGTGCTAAGTGCGATGTTGCGCGTTAAAGAGTCTGGTTTTGCTGTTTCAAATTCTTGGCTTTTAACGTATCATGTAACCGTAGGACCTTAGGAAATGTAATTTTCAATTTGGCTTGTGTTATTTAACTCTAGGACTATTTTCGTATTTTTTCTGATGATTTGGAAGTGATAAAACTTAACCGGGAAAATTTCATAACGCGCGAAACTGAAAAACAAAACAACAAAAGACTGAAACCAAACAACAACACATGAACACGGCCCCGTGCTTAAGGAGGCACGCCCCCGTGTTCGTCGAAAAATGACACAAGCTGACATATTTCAGCCTTTTGTCTTGTTCCTCTTCAATTTTGCATGATAAATACGGACCTCAATTGCCTGCAAAGTCGTATCCACTTTCACCTTGTTTTCTATTTTTCTTTCATCTTTTCAAGAGTTCTTGCAAGAGTATTTGATCAAAAGTTTAGTATGCTAATTTCTTTGATTATGAAAGTCATTTACATGTAGTTAGGTGATTAGGTCTCTAAACAATTGAAATCCTAGCAATTATGTGTAAAGACTTGTTCTTAAACGTTTTATGGAATGATGAATGCTTTCAACCTACTTGTTCATGTTTATTCTTGTAAGTAGATTAGTATTAATTAGTATGTTTCGTTAGTTATTAGTACGTTTAGTTAGTTAATTAGTTTGTTTTCTTTTATTGTTAACAAGACTATCTTCATAATTTTTGGGTATCTTGAATTATTAACAAAGGATTCAAATGTCAAACATATAATCTTTAATTTTTAAAGTAAGAAAATGTTAAACCCATGCTTAATTAACGATTTACAAACACAACCACGCATGCTCGAGTCAAGATTCCATGCCTTATCATGTTAACCGCACCCCCACGTTTCACAAAACGCACCCTTATGTTCAACAATTTTTCCTTGGATGATAAAATTTTAACTATTTTTGAACATGAGTTGAATTATTATGATGTTATGTCTTGAAAAACACATGATTTTCACTAACATCATGAAACTGCTCAAGAAATTTGTTTTTTATAGATTAACTTATTTTTGAAATTTCAGGATCATGAATCATCCCTACTTACGTTTTGAAGGGAGCCGCGAGAGATGGTGTCATGATAGACTTCAAAGACTTCTACAAAGGGTCGAAAGATCCCACTTACAAGTAGATGAAGAAACACTAGCGGCAGTCGGACAGCTAGAAAGATACAATACACTATTAAGTGTTCATTGGAAGCGTTTATTCTCACAAAATAGACCTTCCGTTTATGAACTAACTCTTGAATTTTTAGCATCTTTCAAATTTAGCATGAAAGACTCTAACCCTTGGGATAATAATACAGTTTCATTCAGACTTGCTGGACATTGGCACAAAACATCCATTGCCTTGTTCGGTGTCTATCTTGAGATCTACACGGAACAAGAAATGGAGGAGGAAGCAATATCTGGAATGTCGACGTACCATACCTTCCTGGATGAGGAAAGTAAAGACGCGGAAAGTGGTGCAATGAGGAAAGCATTTTGGGAGCAGATTGGAACCAGAGGGTTCAACTCGAGTAAAACAAAAAGCAGTTAGATACGAGACCTGCCGCTACGATACATTCATCGGTTACTTAGTCATTCCATAACAGCTCGTGGTCAAAGCGAGTGAGTTGTTAACTTGAGAGACTTGTTCATTTTATATTGTATGGTTAATCAATTTCCATGTAATATTGGGTATTTGTTTTGTAATCTTTTTGCCAGGAATGCGATTGCAGGTGCTCCAACACCCATGTTTGGAGGAAGCAGGATTTTGAACTTATACGAGAGCTATGGTTATAACACTGAGGGAATTGAAGGAGTGATGCCGGGACTATTAGACTTGAGCATTTGCACAAGTATGTACATGGTGACAAGCCTACCTAATGGGCAGCCGAGATTCATGGATAAAAATGGACAAATCTGGGATCCGGCGGACCCGAAAGAAATAATTATGGATCTCGACATGCCAATACAGCCGGAAGGAGCCGGAGCTAGACTTCAAGTTCACGTACAAGGGAATTCCCAACCATGTTAGACCTTTACGAGTCAATACAAACAACCAACGACCATGCAAGGCGATCATTAGAATATGCCCAACAAGCCTTCAACCGAGTCGAAAGTCTGCATTCCCGAGTCGATGACCTCAGCAATGATGTCACGTACATCAGTAACCGAATGTACCATGAGTAGGGGGGATATTCCCCCACAAAGCCCTTGAAAACCGTACCATTTTCGGGGACCCGACACAGTTGTTTTGTGCCAATCTATCTTTTAATTATGTCGTTTTGTTTTTATTTTGTGTGTTTAGGATTTTAATGCTTTTAATAAATTGGTGACATTTCAGGTGACACCGAGGATTCTAACAACGCGAGGCCAACAAAACACAACTGAAAAAATTCATCATTTTTAGGGGAGTGATTTCATTACCCTTTCTCGATCTTGAATATGTTAATCACATTGAGGACAATGTGAATTTTTAGTGTGGGGATCGAAGTAATGCATTTGACTTTGCTAAAAGGTCCAAATTTAAAACTTTTAAGAAAAGATCACTTACCAAGTAATTTTGTGACAAGAATCCAAAAATTTAATTTTTGATAAACCAAATTATAAATATACGTTTTTGGAAATAAAGAAGTAAATTCATGAAGTCCAAATAAAATTGAAAATGTTTTTATTATATATCCTTAAAAGCAATAATCAAATCTAGTAAAATATTTAATCATGTAAAATAAAGCACTTGTACCCAATTCCATCCATATGTTAGTTTATTTTTGAGCCTTAAACAGCTTTTGCAAATTGCAATTCTACATTCATTCTGGATTTAATTGAGGGTGCCATATGATACGTGTGATTAGAACTTGCTTTGGGTATGCGTCTCAAGACCTTAATTAGTATTTGTTGCATAAAAATGAGTTAGGCACTAGGTGACCTTAACCATTCGAGCCCCAACCATTCTCTTTAACTTTTCTTACCCGAACATCAACTTTATTTAGCCCCGTTGAGCTTAAACGTTTTTATCTTTCAATCACCCGAGTTACCAAGTCACTTAACCAAAAGCCTTCAACAAAATCAGTTTTCATTAAAGACAAGTTTTTGGCTTATTATTAAAAAAATAATAAAAAATGGGTCTTTTACTTGCGGACCTTAAAGAACTGGAATGCATTCTTTTGATTTCAATTTGCTTTGCTGCCTTCATCAGCAAAACCGGGACTTCCCCCAGAAATCCGCGAAAAAATTTTCAATCTCACGTTTGACGCAAGAAAGAAATGGCAAAAAAAGGAACAACTTCTGCTATAAAAAGACGGGCAAAAAGATATGAAAGATACCCGAATTGTGGAAATTGGTCCCATAATAGAAAATGCAAAAAGAATCAAACTGAATCTCAATACGAATACACAGAACTAATCCGATTGGGTGCTATTAAGCTTCAAGCCGAACGATCCTTGAGAAAGGAAATTTTTGTGTATCTTCAGGTAAAAGATGAAGTACGATTCTTGAAAACAAAATACGGTCTTGACAATCTGACCTTAAATGAGTCCTCAAGCTAGCATATCCCTTCTAGCTTGGAGTATTGTATAGGGAACCTTTATTGCTTTCCTTGTAGTTTATGTTAGAAAAATAAACCAAGACCGTCGTCTTTAGCAATTAGCCACTTTTCCCAAAAATTCCATACCCGAGCCCGAGCCAAATTACAACCCATCAAAGACCTAATGATTTATTCAAGTAAATATCTAAGTAGGTGGAGATTTGATCCCTTAACAAGCATATGATTTCACACGTATTCATACTAGGCAATTGAGTGTATTAGTCATACTTAATCTTTATTATGACTCCATATATTTAGCCGAGTGTGAGTGCATCTTGTGAGAAGTGTGGACTTTTACATGATAATAATCTTTACTAACCTATTGCTTGCTAGGATATCATTTTACATGTTCTTAGAATATTTTTATGTATAATTTGGGGCCGTGCTTAAACACTCCAAAAAGCCTATAAATAGAACATAAGTTCACCATTTTTGGCAAGCTTTGGTGGGAGAGTTACTCTGCAGAACGCTCTCGGGAATCAAGACCTCAAGGTCATTTGGAGGCTCGGGAAGTGCATACAACACTTGGAAGAAGCTCGGGATCGTCTAGATGCATCGATTATGGATTATTGGTTTGATTGTTCCATTTCACTAGTGATTACATATCTATCTTGTTAGGATCGTGTACTGGATGATGTACTAACTAATTAACGTGTATACCGAACCAAATAGTGTGGAATCCTATTTGATTGGCGATCCAATTACTGAGAATGCACATAGAAACAATTTTGTGATTGAATCTAACGTTAAGAATTGATTAGGAATCGATCTAAAGAGATCTATGAACTTGGAGTATGATATTAGAGGTTTCTGGACGGCCAGGGTACATCTCGAGTCGAAGTGTGTACAATGCTTATGTTTTTCCATGAATTAGGTGGTATTTATAGGTTAGGGTTACTCATTCGTGTGACTGAACCATTTGCATGGTTCATTCGTGCGATTGAGCATTGCGGTTGATCCATTTGCACAACTGAGTGTTCGGTCGTGCGACTGAGTTAGTCGCATGAAGTTGTTTAGGGATATGGACTATTTAGGTGCATGGACACTCAATCGCATGGCCATTCAGACGCATGACCACTGTTGGGGCGCATGGTCCAGTCGGACGCATGAGAACTTCACTTAACCAAGTTTGAATGTATTCATTATTATAACATTATGCATATCAATTCAGACAATCACAAACCTATATAATCTAGTCAATATGCGTTACACAACTCATTAATGAAATATTAAACATTATAAATCACAACCAAACATTCTCATTTCATTAAGTACCCAAGCATTACATAAGCATAAGACATTTAAGACATATTACATTAAGTTCCGAATCTAGGTACATATGTATCAACAACTCCCCCTGGACCTAGATCTATCTATCGTCTTAGCTTCTTCATAACCTTCTCATACTTCTTGTACTTCTCCTCTCTTGTGACTCCTGCATGTATTTCAAATGCAAAGCAGAGTCATATCACTTTTTGGAATTGGAGGGCTTGTACAATATCCTGTGTGTCATAGAACAGTGGCCACTAGTATAGAGTGTAGACGTTGTCAGCTGACAAGTTGGTAAGCCACATCTGGTCGAATACCCTGATAGTATCCATTCTGCCTTTTTTGTTCAGAAGTATGACAGCTTTCCCTGTTCTCCAATCATAGTACCACCATTTGAAGTGAGGAGTGAAGTCCTGTGGCATCTCCCGTAGAGGGATCTTTGACATTGTTCGTGGAGGACTCCACTTCAGCACTATCTTTGGCTTTCCAGTTATGGGATCAACTTCAGAACGTCTGATATACCTCGTAGGTTGTTGAGGTTTGAAGTTGACCCACCTGGTGTGGTACTCTTTCTTCAAAGCAGCCTCAAACTAGCCTGACATCTTTCTCGGGTCAGCGTATAACAGCTTCAGTTTAGCTAGCTGGTTGAGCTCAAAACCAGTAGAGACTTTAGGTCATGCGGAATCTAAAGTACTCAATACCTTTCTCTCTCCTCACCGCATATAATCATCAAAATGGGCCCATGCAATAATCTTGCCTGACACCTTGTGATGTTTCTTCACATTGTAGAGCTTGGTGTAGACATTCTGTTTAGGAGCAGCGCGTTGGGCTCGGATCTCCTCAAAACGAGCAGCCCATTTAGCCTTTCGATATCAACATCAGTGTTTGAGGCTTGGGCTTGTTGTTCACCTTCTTGGACTCTTTCTCCATCTTATCTAATATCTCAAATGTATCACCGACCAAGGAGTCACCCAAATTGGGGACCACATTTCCCTCTTTGCTCTGCAGTGACATCCTCGATCTCTATCTCATCAATGTCGTTCAGCTCGTTGTCACTGGTTTCTACAAAAGTTGGAGCGTCCTTGATAATCTCATCGGGATTAAGCTTCAACATTTTTGCAATTTGCTTGTCAGTGAGATTGTGAATGATCTCTCCTTCTTCAGGAGTGTACATCACCGATCTCCTAACAATACCCTGCAAATCAAGAATCATTGTGAGCTGACTTTGATCTGTTGGAGGGGAGCAACATCATGTTCATCCCTTTGAAAGTTTGGATCTGCTTGATTTATACATGTAACACAACAATCATTAGTTAATAATCAAGACAGAAATACCATAATTAAATATATAAACATTCATTAAAATAGTGAGATACAAGATTTGAATACATATGATTTGAATACAGTATATAACTAAATATTACTCTTATCATGTATCCTTTGCTCTTCTGCTACCAGGGCGGATGTGGAGGCACCCTGATCTTGAGTCCTTTTGGTCCTCCGTTCGCTCGCAGATGTGCACCCGCAACAGAAGAATCGTCTTCATCATCATCAACATCTGCATCAGTATCACCCTCATGATCATCACCATCATCATCATCATCATCATCATCATCACTCTCATCATCATCATCATCATCATCATCATCATATCCATCTCCTTCTCCTATCTTCAATGGCTCTTCTTTGGATCCTTGAGCTTTAGCAAGATAGTCTTGTTTGTAGCCTCTAGCTACTCAATCTTCTTAGCATGTTACTCCTAGATCTGAGACATCTGCTAACCCTACTGATCAATCAATCGAGCCTGCTAAGAAACCTGCTGAGATTGTGCAGTAGGAAGATCTACTTACTGACGAATATATGTAGTTTTCTCGTCATCGGCTGCTAACAGACGCATCACCATACGGTTCAGTGCTGACAGCTGTTCCTTTACCCCAAAGGGAGGTAGAGGTGATCCAGATGTATATGGAGAGGAGGATGATGGTTCAGTTGGATGGCTAGTGGTGGTGGTGGTGGCAGTGGTGAAGATTGGGGGTAATATAGATGAAGGTGGTGGTGGTGTGGGTGTGGTAGTAGTGGTGGTAGGTGTGAAGATTGGGGGTAATATAGATGAAGGTGGTGGTGGTGTGGGTGTGCTAGTAGTGGTGGTAGGTGGAGTGGTGGTAGTGGTTGTAGAAGTGGTGGAGGTTATGAAGGTCAGTCTTCTCTTCTTCTCCTTCTTCAAGCTGTGGGGCTGAGCCATCCTTTTCTTCCTCGATCCTTTCGAGGAGGATGCTCCCCCTGGAACATGGCTTGGCTGATCTAGGGCAAATGTGGGATCCATGTCAGTCTCCCCAGATTCACCAGGGTGTCCACCAACCTCCCGAATACCTCGGACAGTGGCAACTACCCGGTTCCCCACAGTGCGGGTTAGGGGCTCCTCATCAGTATCCTCCTCCTCATCAGGTATGAAGTCTTGATGGAATCCTGCAGCCTCCGCTCCATCATGGGTAGATGCCGGAGATGCTATATCGGCAGTGGGGGCCCTTGCTTGACTGGGCTCTGCATCTCCTCCATCACCGGTGTCGTCGTCGTCAGAGTCATCCTCCGGGAGCTGTAACTGCTTGACCTCTGAATCACTGTCTCTTTACCAGGGGCTTGACTTGCTTTCCCCGGTAAACCCTCATACGACCGAGTGTCGTATCATCCATAATCTCTAGAGCCACAGCGTCGTGGCTCTCCTTTGGCAGCGAGGGCAGCTTCTCATCAAAAATTATCTGTAAGAACCTAGGGTACATGCAGAAACCCTCTTTTCCCTTCGCCTCCAAGTGCTCTATGAGGTAAGAGAAGATCATGCTCGAAAAACTGAAGGGGTGGTTCAGCACCAGTGCCACGTAGGCATTTTGTATCTAGTCTGAGAGGTCATCAAACCCACCCCTTTGTGAAGCTATGCATTTCAGGATGACGTTTGCCAAGTACTTATACTGGGGGCACAGGTTGCTCTTGTTGAGCACACCTGCATTTAAGTCCCCAGCGTACTTGATCCTCATGAAACACCCTCTCACCATTAGAGGATGTAGTTTGGTGGGGTGATCTGTATCATTTCCCAACCCAAGTACACGCTGAATGTCTTCAGCGGTGATCTCAATGTCCAATCCAAAGATAGAGCTCCTGATGCGGTACGGCTCACATGAACGGTCAACATATGCATTCTCCCAGAAGGCCTGTTGGATAGACCTGTCAGGGGTGCATAGTGTCGAGATAGCCCGGTGGATCCCGGATCGCTTAAGGAAAGCGATGATCCCTGCAAACTCGGCCCCATTCCGAGTCGTGTGGTCTAAGTGAGCACATATATTGTGCTCGAGTTTAATAGACCATCTATCAGCCATCGATCTGCAACACAAGACACATAGACATTAGTTATCCACACGAGACAAATCAATCTTAATTAACTTGGTTGAATTCATCCTGGTTCCTTCATGCGATTGAACCATGCGACTGTGTTCAGTCGGTCGACTAGTCATGCGGTTGGATTCAGTTGGGTGGCTGAGTATGTGATTGAGTTCAATCGGGTGACTAAGCCTGCGATTGAGTTAATCGGTTGACTGAGCCTGCGATTGGTTCAGTCATCCGACTGAACTCATTTGTATGATCCATTCGACCGATTGAGCCATTTTACTAGCTCAATCGTGCGATTGGAGTTCATCCTGGCGTCCAGTCGCATGACCTACTGTATGATCGACTGAGATTCAAATTTTAATCAATTCTTGAAATTAAACGCTGTTTAATGGTTCTTTAGACTCGCAATCCCATAACTTATAACCTAAAACCATCAAATTTAAAATTTTACTTGGTTTAAATAGATTATTAGTCCATTAAAGGTTCGGTTCTTGTTTGGGTCGAGAATCACGTAGACGGGCATCATTCTTCACGATTTCGATGAGATTTCAACTCATGGTTCCTGTGTAATCACACGCAAACGTCAGAATCTCAATAGAGGTGTAAAATCGTGGTCTGATGAAATTTTGACAGAGCAACGGTAGGCTATGTGATATGAGGGCGATTAGGGGGTGATGAGTCGAATGCGATCGACTGTGCCCTATTTATACTGAATCTGAGTTCAATCGGCCGACTAGACCCATTCGCTCTGTTCATTCGGGGGAATGGACCTTGGTTGTGTGATTGGTTCAGTCGCTCACATTCAGTCAGGTGACTGACTCATTCGCATACTCTCATTCGGTCGAATGGGTCATTGTGATAAGCCATTCGGGTGAATGGTTCATATTCATGTCCATTCGGCTGTTTAGTGCATGAGTATGGTCCATTCGTATGATTAGTCCATACTCATGGTCCATTCGTGCGAATGGGTGAGACTCATGAATTTGACTTTATGACCATTTCACTATTTCTCGTTTTAACTTTTGAATAAATGTTATAAGCATTTGATCATCTCAGACGTGATCATTTTATCTAGAAAATCCAGTGATCACCTCAGACGTGATCCTTTTAGAACATTTTTTCACCTCAGATGTGACCCCTTTTTATTTAAAAGCACGTGTGGTCACCTCAGACGTGACCGTTTAGATGATAAGGTTCCCTATCAACTTCCATGACATAGTCCGATATTGAACAAACTGAAATTGACAAACTTTATACAAAAATAAAAGAACTAAAACAGAAACTTACAACTAAGACATGTTTTTGTGTTTTTGTGTTTTTGTGAGGGTTAAATCCTAAGATATAAATCAAAGAAATTATTTTTCCGAAAAGGCAGCTTCAATTCATTTAAACCATACATGGACCAATTCAATTTGGAATCATACAGGGTATTCAAATCGTTCGGGACAATTTATCTAAAACCTTTGATGCTCTTTTCTTGTTTTTCATCTAGAGTCATTTAGTAAATTTAAAAAATCATACTAGTACTATTAGGTCCCCACACTGATTTGAACTTTCAAGATTTGTAGTCACATTGAGTGTCAGTATACTTGTCCTCTTAAATCCATACACAGACTTTCAACACAGATTGGTGATGGTTTAAGGTTTGTTTATTTCAACAAGCATTTGTGGATCCCACACTTATATGGTAATCAACATTCCTTAGGAGATTTTTGAGCGGTCTCAGGGTAGTATTTAAGAAGAAACTATTCATAGAACTTTCAAAGAGAAACCAAGCCTCAGGTAGTGCCACCGCACAACAGAGAGGCGGCAAACAACAATGAATTCAAGAATATATAGGTTATGCTTATCCTCAGGTCAGTGCCACCAGACAACAGAGAGGAACATAACCTATCTTTTTGTTTGAGCAATTTCATTCTTTTTCCATAGATCTCACCAACAACATAGGTTATCATTTGATTGTATTTGTATTTTTTATGTGCTTTTGCCCATGCTTTGGTCTTACGCACACATTCGTGGTGTTTATCTTGCTCGTCACCCCTTATTGGAATCTTGTTGACTAGCGGTGTTACCCACAGCTAGTCAACATTTTAGTTTAATCTTGAGATCACCAAAAAGGTCTAGTCATCTATTGTGTTGAATCTACCAACATATCATCTGTGGTCTAGCAACCTCTAGGTCTACTTTCTTTGTGTTACCTTAGTAGTAGCTAGTTTGTCTATCATATTTCCTTTTATATTGCTTAGACTACATAGACTTATACTTGATCTTTGCATATTTTTCAATTTAAAATTTTAAAGTCCCATATGGTTTGCTCCAGTGTACTATCATATTCCAAAGATTGAATCGGTATCACACATACAATCTTATTTTTATTAGCTACCTCTCATTCTCCCTCGTTTTTTTATATATATACTGTCTAAACCTATTCTCCTCCTAAAATTTTAAAACCGTAATGGATTAGCGTTTTAGGATTTTAATAGGCAATACAATAAGACCAATTTTAATTAAACAACTTAACACTAAGAAAATAAAATTAAAAAACTTGAAAAGAAAAGTAAATTTACACGACACATCAGACTACACATGGTCATCATCAGGAATGACCTCACTTTTCCTTTTAACGTCGTTGACCTCTAACAGATATATAAAACGTGGCATATCAAAAGCTTTGTGTTGAAAATCTGTGTTTATTTTTACCACATCGATTAAGTTCTTTTCAAAGCAATCACGTATAAAGTGATATTTAATTCTGATGTGTTGGTCTTAGGATGTTGGACCAGGTTTTTAGTGACTGCAATAGCAGCAGAGTTATCAACTAAGATAGGAGTAGAAGAGAATTTCAAACCGTAATATTGCATTTGCCGTTGAATCCATATGATTTGTGAACAACAACTTGCAACAGCAACATATTTGGCTTCACAGGTTGACAATGCAACCGAGGTCTGCTTCTTACACTGCAAAGTTACTTATCTTCTCCCAAAGAACTGACACCCTGCTGATGTAGACTTGTAGTTCATCTTGCAGCCTTCGTAATCCGAGTTGCTATACGCCATAAGCTTAAAGTCATCATCATGAGGATACCACAACCCAAGTATGGGTGTACCCTTTGGATAACAAAAAATCCTTTAACCCCAATAAGATGGTTCACCTTAGGCTTTGCAAGTGGAGTTCCATCTATAGAAGCATTCTCGGTACATAGTGGCATCTACCAGATCACCATTCTCGTCGGGTGCTACATCATGGTTTGTAGCAAGTGGAGTTCCATCTATAGAAGCATTCTCCATGTCAAACCGACTAAGAATATCACCTACATACTTGTTCTGATGTAGGAAAATCCCATTGGGTGTCTGATCCGCTTGTAACCCGAGAAAGAACTTCATCTCTCCCATTGCACTCATCTCAAACTCCACCTTCATTAGTGCCTCAAACTCTTTACATAATTCTTCGTTCTTGGAACCGAAGATTATATCATTAGCATAGATTTGTACCAACAGTAAATCCCCATCTTTTTCTTTGATAAACATTATACATTCAATGACTCCCCTGCGAAAACCATGTTTCACAAGATACGTTGAGAGTTTCTCATACCAGGCCCTCGGAGCTTGATGAAGCCCGTATAGCGCCTTGTCGAGTTTATAAACTCTGTCTCGATGATACGGATCCTCAAATCCCTCGGGTTGATTGACATACACTGTCTCTTGGATCTCACCATGAAGGAACGCACTCTTCACATCTAGTTGATAAACTTTAATTGTAAGGCCCCGCTCCCGGGATGCTTACAGCTGGTGGTTCATCGCACATAAAACGTCAGAAAACATATATTAATTTTGCAGCGGAATTTAAAACTTTCATTTATATCTAAAACATGTCATTTACAAAATTAGTTTTCATCTCAAAATACATGACATGTCAAAATACGGATGCCAGCCTCAAAATGCTCCCAGTAGCTTATGCATCCATGCCTGCAACTCCTCAGTATCAACATATACCTGCCAACTATCATGCATACAAAAGTCAGCGACGCGGAGTGAGTTCTAGTTTTATAATAAAACATACTTTTCTAAGTTAAAAATTGTTCTTTACTTTATTTCAAAACATACTATACTTTACATCATTCGTGATCACGCATCATACATACATACAGATAATATCTTTATTATCTTCCATTACGTTCATTAACCTATTCATTCAACGTATTACATTATCCTTCACTTCTCTTTCTAGATCCGGTCAGAGATTACCCTCTTCGTGGCACTCAGCCACGATCACTGAGGTCAAATGACAAGGATCATGTTCTGTACTTTATTACGATAATTCATTTACGTTCATTCATGCGTTCGTTCCTTCATACATGATCTTTCATTCATTATTCTTTATCACTCGAATCTTGTCTCTTGCAATATCCTTGACTCATGCGCGAAAGCTGATGCTGTGCCAGGGCCTGCTCACAAACCCCCGACTCATGTCCGAAGACTAACACAACACCGGGATACGTGACAAAGATCCCATACGAGTCAATCACAGGGATTGAACTCCATCCGAGTATGTTGCAACACAAAGTCGGTCATCTTATATCTCGTCTCATGGTGAAAGACCTCTGTCGAGTCTGTTGCAACACAGAGTCGCTCACCTCATATCTATGCTTGTCCTTATGCCACACCCCCGAAGTTATACATAACTCGGGTAACAACACCCCCACCATCGTGGGTAACACCCCCATAGAAATGGGTAACAACACCCCCACCGTCGTGGGTAACACCCCCATCGAAATGGGTAACAACACCCCCACTGTCGTGGGTAACACCCCTATAGAAATGGGTAACAACACCCCCACCGTCATGGGTAACACCCCCATAAAAAGAGGTAACAAAGCCCCCACCGTCATGGGTAACACCCCCATAGAAATGGGTAACAACACCCCCACCATCGTGGGTAACACCTCCATAGAAATGGGTAACAACACCCCCACCGTCGTGGGTAACACCCCCATAGAAATGGGTAACAACATCCCCGCCGTCGTGGGTAACACCCCCATAGAAATGGGTAACAACGCACCCACCATTGTGGGTACACCCCCATAGAAATGGGTAATAACACCCCCACTGTCGTGGGTAACACCCCTATAGAAATGAGTAACAACACCCCCACCGTTGTGGGTAACACCCCCATAGAAATGGGTAATAACACCCCCACCTTCGTGGGTAACACCACCATAGAAATGTGTAACAAGACCCCCACTGTCGTGGGTAACACCCACATAGAAATAGGTAACAATACCCCCACCATCGTGGGTAACACCCCCATAGAAATGGGTAACAGCACCCCCACCATCGTGGGTAACACCCGCATAGAAATGGGTACCAACACCCCCACCATCGTGGGTAACACCTCTGATGGTCAGTCACAAAGATTAGACCCGTGCGTGCACACTTTAGGATTTGCTGAACCTCACGCGGTAGAGCTTAAGGCATTTAGAGCCGTGCACCTCTGTACATATTGCCTTCAAGTCTTTCTATACTTCTTTCTTTATTCATTTATTCATGCATGCATTCATTACGTTCCTCTTTTCATTATCTTCCAGTTTACGTTACATAATACTTTTATTACATTCATTAACGTTCAACAAAAAGCCAAGGGAAGACATACGTACATAATAAGGAACATATTCATAAACATAAACATACATCATCACCAATACAGGCACATCTACATGCATAACACACATCAAACAAGCCATATCATCATAACGAGGCTTATATTCCCATTTTACCCCTTGAACTCCACTTAGAAAACCTCAAGTCCAAAGTGGGCGCATGGGTCCTTCCAGGCGCATGAGCATAAAATTCTAAGTATAAAACAGTGTGGGCGCATGGGCACTGTTTAGGCGTTTCTACCCTGTTCAGGTGCATCACCAACACTTAGCCATTTCAAGTTCTTGGGCGCATGGGCACTGTTTAGGCGCATGGCCAATACTTAGCCGTTTCTTTCACTGGGACGCATGGGCACTATTTAGGCGCATGGTCCACACTTAGGTGTTTCTTTCACTGGGACGCATGGGCACTGTTTAGGCGCATGTCCATACTTAGCCGTTTCTTTCACTGGGACGCATGGGCACTGTTTAGGCGCATGGTCCATACTTAGCCCTTTCATCACTTGGGCGCATGGGCACTATTTAGGCGCATGGCCAACCCTTGAGCGCATGGCCAACACTTAGACGCATGGCCAACATGCTGGGCGCATGGGCCACTGTTCAGGCGCATGACCCACTCTTGGGCGCATGGCCAACACTTAGACGTCTGGTCTCTCATGCTGGACGCATGGACACTGTTTAGGCGCATGAACCACTGTTCATGTCCATCAAACATTCTGCAATCTTTTCTATGCTACCAATTTCACCCGATTCCCATTCTGAGTATATCCAAACACAGATCTAACATACTAAGGCCATCTAAGCATGCTAAACATCATCTCTAACCCATAATCAACACTATAACATACATACATACATACAACATTCTAACATAAGGCTGTAACCCATGGTTTCTTTAAAAGATGCTTACATCGTATGCATAATAGCCCCAAATCAGTTGAAAATCAGTAAAAGAGGGGTTCTAGAAACTCACCTTAAGTAGCTTTTGAGCAGCACTCTTCCGGTTCAAGACCCACTTCGATTCAGCTCTTTGAATCCCAAAAGTAAACTCTAAACAACCGAAACTTCGGTCAAGAACTCAATACTTAACTGAAACCGAGCTTAAACAAGAGAAAACTTCGGTCTCTCTTCTTCTTCTTCCGAGATCAAGCAACATTCTTCTTGATATGGGCGACCATGCCCTTTAATATCTTAAAATATTAAGATTTGTACTTTGTACACTTTATCCCCCTCTACCTGTGCACAATTTCTATTCTTTCTATTTACCTTTCTTTTCCTTCCGTTTAAATAGAAATTTCGGGGTCAGACATTAACCTTCATATAAGATGCATAGGCAAGGAAGATACAGATTCCTTCCATCCTTGCCATGGGTGCAAACACTTCATTGTAGTCAATACCCTTAACTTGTCTAAATCCCTGAACAACAAGCCGAGCCATGTTTCTGATGATCACTCCTTGATCATATTTCTTGCATTTCAAGACCCATTTGGTGCCAATGACCTTATCACCTTTAGGTCTATCCACTAGAGTCCATACACCTAACTTCTTGAACTGAAGAAGTTCTTCTTGCATGACACTCACCCATACCTCATCATTCAGGGCTTCACTAACATACTTTGGCTCAAACTGAGACACAAAGCAACGATAGGCACCGTCATCAAGGTATCCCTTTTCCATCACAAATGCATAATCAGCTGAGTACAACTGATTTATGGTCTGAACTCCTGATCTCACATCTCCTATGACATTATCCAACGGATGATAGACGTTTAGACATGAGCTGGGAGTTATTGCAACAACCACCTCAGAATCAAGATTGGGAACATTTGGTTCTGGATCTTAGGCAATAGGAGTCTGAGGTTCAGAAGGCTTAGATGCATCACTATCAGATGCTTGTGGACTTGTGGTAGTCAGAACCTATTCATCCTGGTTGTATCGATCATTTTCCACATTTTCTTCATCAGAGGAAGAGTCACTCACATCAAGTGCTCCGCCTAAGTTAGTAGATGATTGACTTTGTGAACCGAATGTTGTTGAATCTTAAGACGGTGTGTTCAAGACATTGTACATTATCTTGTTTGCCAACTCGTCTTTGGAAGTGGAGAGAGGTATGTTGAAGGACTTGAAGAATCCATCATAGTCAAAGAAGTAAGCAGGCCCTTTTCCAGCAGGTGGTGTGGTATATCTCTGAACATCAACATTACACCACACCTCTACTTGACCTGTTTAGTTGTTGTAAACTCTCTTGTTTGGTATGTTGTATCCTAGAAAAATCCTTCATCAACCTTCTCGCTGAATTTTCCCTCCTGAGTCTTCTTCAGCAGGGTGCACGGAGCACCAAATGGCTCGACATACTCTAAGTTAGGTTTACGTCGTTGTAGTAACTCATAGCATGTTTTTCAATGGTGTTTAACTGCCAGAACTCGATTGACCGTATAACATGCATTTGCAGCTGCCTCATTCAAGAATTGAATAGGCAGTTTCGAGTCTGCTAGCATAGTCCGTGCGGTCTCTATCAAGCTGCGATTCTTCCGTTTAGCAACACCGTTCATCTGAGGAGTGTAGGCAGAAGTAAATTGATGCACAATTCCCTTTTCCTTGCAATAGGCCTCCATCCACTGATTGTTGAACTCAGTTCCATTGTCTGAGCGCACTTGTCTTACTTTCATGTTGATACATGTATGTCCCTAGATCATGATATGAATGTAATAGATCTTATTATTCTGATTTTGATATAATGTTTGGAATGATTAATGAAATGATATTGATTTTTTGTTATTTATAATGTTTAATATTTCATTAATGAGTCGATGTTGAATTGGTTAATTAGGTTTGTGGTTGTTTGAATTGTTACACATAACGTTATATTAATTAATACATTCAAACTTAACAAAATGAAGTTCTCATGCGAATGGCCCATGTGAATGGACCATACGCATGAATAACTTCATACAATGACTCAATCACACGACTAAACCAGGAGACTGGATCAGTCGTATGATTGTAACATAAGATTGGCTCAGTTGCACGACTGAACACTCAGTCGTGCGGATGAATCAACCGCATGGTTCAATCGCACGACTGAACCATACTAATGGTTCAGTCGCATGAATGAACAAGACTAACCTATAAATACAACCCAATTCGTGGAAAAACAAGAGCATTCATTCTATTTCGACTCCAGATGTACCCTAGCCGTCCAGAAACCTCCAAGTTGATACTCCAAGTTCATAGAATGCTATAGATCGATTCCTAATCGATTCTTAACGTTTGATTCAATACTTTATTGATTCTACGTGCGTTCTCACTGATTGGATCGCCAATCAAATAGGATTCCGCACTATTTGGTTTGGTCTACACGTTAATCATTCGGTATTTCGTTCAAATACCAGGTCCTAACAAGTGGTATGAGAGCACTGGCTCTTGATTACGTGTGATTCAATCAAGATTGATAAAAAGTTTGTGTTTTTGCACTAAAAAACGCAACCTTTTGTGTCAAAAGTTGTCTTGGACGTTCCTTGCTCATCAAGTTTAGGTTTCTATGGCCTTAGGCGATTAGGGTTTGTGAAATTTCAAATTTTTACGGCTAAAACACGTTTAACCTAGAAATTTTCGCAAAACAGCAGCTTCAGTTGCACAAGTGAACCATTCGCACGACTAGACTTCATTCGCATACACCAGACGCACGATTGGACTGAGTCGCATCTCCATTCGTACGACTGAACCATCCGTTCGCAGTGTTCATAAGCATCAGCTTCATTCGCATGACTGAACCAATCGCTTAGTTCAGCTGCACGATTGTACCAATTGCATAGTTCATTCTCACGGATAGCCCATTCGCATCACCCAGTCGCACTAGTTTGACTGTTTGTTTAGTACACTTAAAAGTTAATCGTAATGGAAGATCAGATGTCAGCGTTTACTGCCGGCAAGGACTCAAGGATCTAGAACTTACTGTTGCTTGATAGTGAGGTGGGGAATCATAATAAACCACCAAAACTCTTAACGTTAGATGAGTTTCCCCATTAGAAACAACGTTTTGAGATCTACTTCAATGGAGCGGATCCAAATTTGTGGGAAGCTATCGAGACTGGGTATAGTATGCCGGTGGGAGCAGATGGGGTAAAGCTTACTTTGGGAGGGATGACTGATGCTCAGAAAGTTAAGTATAATGCAGAGAAGAGAGTTTATGCATTGATTACATAGTCTATTCCTAAAGATATTTTCCACCAGTACTCGGAGAATAAGCAGGCCAAGAAATTATGGGATGAGCTGGAAAAGAGATACGACGGGAATGCTTCGCTGAAGGCAATTAAAGTTAAGGAACTGAAGAAAGAATTTGACAACTTCTCATCGATGGGAAACGAGAGTTTGGACGATGTTATTGATAGATTCTACCATCTGATGAGTGAACTGCATACACATGGTGTTGCCACTACCTTGGAAGAAAAGGTGTCAAATTTCGCAGACGGATTGCCGGAAAAGTGGGCTTCATTTGTGTCAAATCTGAGACAGAATGAGACGATGGCAAAGTTGGATATCAATGATTTCATTCTAAAGCTCCAAGAAGAAGCACTTAGGATGAAGTATAGAGCTCAAAAGTCTTCGCACACTCAGAATCCAGCTTTGTACAATGCCACGCCTCAAGCTAAGACGTCTGGAGCACCTCTTCAGACTGCATTTGTGTCTAGCTCATCGGGTCCTTCACAAGCTTCTCCTTCAGGTTTAGAAACGCTTGGGTCTTCTTGTACCCATTACATTGGAACTGAAGCGAATGCTACTAGACTGAAAACCGAGAACCTTGGTAATGTGACTGTGGAAGTAGCTCGAGAGCACATGGATTTTTTGGCACAGTGATTCACTCTTATGATGGACTTGTTGCTGGGAAGATTGGAAACTGCCATCTGGCAGATGAGGACTACGAGCAGGTGGATGAAATGGAACTGGAGAGAATGGACATTATGTGGGCCTTAGCTAGTGCTGTCCGGAAGGCGAAGAAGTTTGTGAAAAAGACCGGACAGAACTTGGTTGCTACTAAGGATACCACATTTGGCTTCGACAAGAGTAAAGTGACTTGCTTTAACTATGGAGAAAAGGGGCACTTCAGGAGAGAATGTGTGAAGCCAAAGAAGACTGGGAACGGGAACCCATTCTCGTCCTTCACTCGTCAAGACAAACAAGCTAGCAGTTCTACTTCATCAAGCAAGGATCCAAAAGCCTTGACTGCTCATGATGATGAAGGTTAGGACTGGAGCTTTCGGTTTGTCTTTCCAGGGGAATCTAATATTGCCAGTGTAGAAGATTTCAATGATGATTCCGCGAGTGAGGGAGATATTGCAGTTGAGATAGCAATGTCAAATATTGAAGAGACAACTGCAACTGAGATCAACTACAAGCCTAAAGAAGGGATTTCAACAGCAAAGACAGAATCACCAGAACCAGAGACGTCTGATGCTGCGTTGATGGCTAACTCTTCTGAACCTCCTCAGGTAAGTACCACTGACCAACTGTTTAAAAATCATGCTTGTTCTGATTGTGATACTTTTAGAGATAGCATAGATGATAAATTTGTTAGGTTATTAGATCATAATGATAACTTAGTAAAGGATTTGCAACTGTGCACTGAGGCTAATAGTGTTTTAAAACAAAATGAGCATAGTTGCAAAGAAAAGATAGACCTTTTGACTAAACAACTTAGGGAAACTAAAGTAGTTGCATTTAACCAAGCTAAGGACATTAGGTACTATCTTAACTCCCTAGAAGACACTAAGAAGCAAAAGCAGTTTTAGAAGTAGAAGTAAACTCATTAAAGCAAAAACTGCACAGTTGGACAAGTTCATCTCATATTGTCCAACAGTTAGTGAGAGAGCGTAACAACAGGGAGGGTTTGGGTTATAAAGTGGTTCCACCACCACCTGAGACCTTGATGAACACTAAGAGTCGACCATAAATAACAACCCCATCAAGGATCATGTGGTGTCTACTCCTCTTGTTAGTGATCGAGATTCCTCATGTTCATCAATTGAATCTGGAACAAAACAAAAGAAGGCCACTTCAAAGGCAAGGGTAAAATGCCTTGTGTTAATCGGGAAAAAGAATTTGAAAAGGTTAATATAGAGTTCGAGTCAAACAAAGTCAAATCTGAATCTAAAAGGACTGCTAATGTTAATCTTTCACAACCTTCATGTCAAAAACCAGTTAACCAAAAGGAAAAGGATGTTAAAAATGTTAAAACAATTGATTTTGTTAAACATAAGAAAATATAAAAAGAAACAGAGTCAAAACCCAAACTAAGTGATGTTACTAGGGTGTCACACACATCTCCACGAAGAAAGTTTAATCATAAAGCTGATAGCAGGTCGTACTACAACTATGGAGAGTGTGGACACATTGCTTCCTTTTGTCCTTACTATGAGACATCTAGGAAGAAGATTGAACTTCAGGATTCAAAACCTAGGTATTCTAAGAGGAGTTCGTTAACTCCACCTAGAAGAACTAGTGAACCTAACGGTCCACCCATTAGCCAGTCGAATGTTTAGCACAAATAGGCATTGCACAAATCTGGCTTATGGAAAGAGAAGTCATCCTCTGTGTCTGATAATGATGACAAGAAGGAACCTGAGCTACCCTTACCCTCTAAGGGTTAGTGGGTTGAATTCATGATGTGTGATGCCTCTGGGAAACCCAAGCCGGTAAAGGCTTGGGTTCCTAACCTAAACTAATGTTTTACATTGTATGTGCAGGGTGTTCACTACAGTGCTGAAACCAACACGTGGATTGTAGACAGCGGAGCATCCAGGTACATGACAGAAAACAGGGCTCTTTTATCAAACGTCAAGCAAATAAAAGGAGGGCATGTTTCCTTTGCTGGAAACAAGGGAGGCTATATCACAGCTCAGGGAGAAGTTGGAAATCAGAAAGTTAAGTTTGATAAGGTGAACTACGTTCAACAACTTCAAAACAACTTACTTTCTGTTTCCCAAATCTGTGATAAAGGTTTTAAAGTCATATTCGACAACAAGAAGTGTTACATCCTAAAGAAAGAGTACGTGATTCCGGAGGACCAAGTTCTGATGACAGCGTCAAGATATAAAGACCTTTATGTTTTGGATCTCTCAACATCTTCTACAATAGATCATGAAGTTCAGTGTTTTCTATCAAAAGCCACTGAGAAGGACTCCATCTCCTCGCATAGGAGAATGGGACACATTAATCAACGAAAGATGAATCACTTGATTTTTGTGTAGCTTGCAAGAAAGGCAAACAGACGAAGAAGTCTCATAAGGAAAAGAAAGTTCATTCTATCGAGCTTCCTCTTGAACTACTTCACATGGATCTGTTTGGTCCAGTCAGTACAAAGAGCATTGCAGGTGACCTGTACTGTTATGTGGTTACTGATGACTACTCAAGATTCTCATGGGTAATGTTTTTGAAGTCCAAGTCAGAAACATTTGAGTCATTCAAGAATTAGTAACCACACTGGAATCTCTCAACAAGCTAAAGGTGAGACAGGTACGCTCAGACAACGGGACTGAATTCAAGAATCAGTGGATGGAGGCTTACTGCAAGGAAAAGGAATTGTGCATCAATTCACTTCTGCCTACATGCCTCAGATGAATGGTGTTGTTGAGAGAAAGAACAGAAGCTTGATAGAGACAGCACGGACAATGTTGGCAAACTCGAAAGTGCCTATCCAATTCTGGAATGAGGCAGTGGCTAATGCGTGTTATACACTGAATCGAGTTCTAATAGTCAAGCGCCATGGAAAGACATGTTACGAGCTACTACAACGACGTAAACCGAATCTGGAGTATCTCGAACCATTTGGCACGCCGTGTACACTTCTGAAGAAGACTCAAGAAGGTAAAGTCAGCGAGAAGGCTGATAAAGGAATCTTCCTAGGATACAACATACCGAATAAGAGAGTTTACAACAACTGAACGGGTCTAGTAGGAGTGTGGTGTAATTTTGATGTTCAGAGATATACCACACCACCTACTAGCAAAGGACCCGCCTACTTTTTCGACTATGATGGATTCTTTAAGTCCTTCAACATCCCTATCTCTCATTCTGATGATGAGTTAGATACTCGAATGATGTATGATATCTTGAATACACCACCTCTTGATTCAACATCATCGAGTTCACAGGGAGAATCATCTACTCAATCAGGGGGAGTAGTCGACGACAGTGACTCCTCCTCTGAAGATGAGGATGAAGAAGATGACCAGAACAGTCAGGAGCAACAGGTTCCAGTTCCTGAAAGTCCACAAGCATCTAACGGTGATGCACCTTCGACTTCGAAACCTCAAACTCCTTCTACCTCAGATGCAGAACCAAATGTTCATAATCTTGGCTCTGAGGTAGCTGTTCCTACTACTCCAGGATCACGTCTAAACGTCTATCATCCCTTAGACAATGTCATTGGGAATGTCAGATCAGGAGTACAAACCCGAAATCAGCTGTACTCAGCTAATTATGCCTCTGTTATGGAAAAGGGATACATTCATGATGGTGCTTATCGGTGTTTTGTCTCGCAGTTTGAGCCAAAATACGTTAGTGATGCACTAAACGATGAGGCATGGGTGAGTGCCATGCAAGAAGAACTTCTACAGTTCAAAAAGTTAGGAGTATGGACTCTGGTAGATAGACCTAAAGGTGCTAAGGTCATTGGCACCAAATGGGTCTTGAAATGCAAGAAGGATGACCAAGGAGTCATTATCAGGAACAAGGCGCGACTGGTTGTTCAGGGATTTTGCCAAGTCGAGGGAATTGACTACAATGAAGTGTTTGCATTCGTGGCAAGAATGGAAGCCATCGTATCTTCCTTGCCTATGCATCGTATATGAAGATTAAAGTCTATCAATTAGATGTGAAGAGTGCATTCCTTCATGGGGAAATTCGAGAGACAGTGTATGTCAGTCAACCCGAGGGATTTTAAGATCCTTATCATCGGGAAAAAGTTTACAAACTTAACAAGGCCTTATACGAGCTTCATCAAGCTCCAAGGGCCTGGTATGAGAAACTCTCAACTCATCTTGTGAAACACGGCTTTCGCAGGGGAGTCATTGACTGAACACTGTTCATCAAAGAAAAAGATGGAGACCTACTGCTAGTACAAATCTATGTCGATGACATAATCTTCGGTTCAAAGAACGAAGAATTATGCAAAGAGTTTGAAGCAGTTATGAAGAAAGAGTTTGAGATGAGTGCTATGGGGGAGATGAAATTCTTTCTCGGGTTACCAGGTGGATGAGACACCAAATGGGATCTTTCTACATCAGACCAAGTATGTGGGAGACATTCTCAGTCGGTTTGACATGGAGAATGCTTCTACTGTTGGGACTCCACTTGCTACAAATCATGATATAACACCTGACGAAAATGGAGATCTGGTAGATGCCACAATGTACCGAGGAATGATTGGATCCCTCATGTATCTCACTGCCTCAAGACCTGATATCATGTATGCTACATGTTTATATTCTAGATATCAGGCTAAGCCTGAGGTTAACCATCTGATTGGGGTCAAAAGGATATTTCGTTATCTGAAGGGTACACCCACACTTGGTTTGTGGTATCCTCATGATGATGACTTTGAGCTCACGGCGTATAGTGACTCGGATTACGGGGGCTGCAAGATGAACTACAAGTCTACATCAGCAGAGTGTCAATTCTTTGGGAGAAGATTAGTTACCTGGCAGTGTAAGAAGCAGACCTCGGTTGCATTGCCAACCTGTGAAGCCGAATACGTTGCTGCTGCTGCAGTTGCTATTCACAAATCATCTGGATTCAACAGCAAATGCGGGATTACGGTTTAATGTTTTCTTCTACTCCTATCTTTGTTGATAACTCTGCTGCAATTACAGTAACTAAAAATCCGGTACAACATCCAAAGACCAAACACATCGGTATTAAATACCATTTCATAAGAAACTGTTTTGAAAAGAACTTAACCGATGTGGTAAAAATTAATATTGACTTTCAACGCGCTGACCTCTATACAAAAGCCTTTGATAAACCACGTTTTCTATATCTGTTAGAGGTCAACGGCGTTAAAAAGAAAAGTGGTGTTATTCCTGATGATGATCATGTGTAGTCCGATGCATTGTAGTTATATTTTTCTTTTTCATTTTTCCTTATTTACTTTATTCTGTTTAAATTAAATTCATGTTACTTAGCTGTCTGTTAAAATCCTAAAATAATTAAATCTAGTATGATTTTAGAATTTTAGGGGGAGAGTAGGTCAGCTAGTAACATTAAAAAAAATAAAAATATAAAGTAAAAAAAAATTTAGGGAGAAGGAGTGGATAGCTAATATAAGGTAGATCGTATCTATGATACCGATTCAAACCTTTTGGAAAATGATAGTACACATGAACAAATCAAAAGGGGCTTTAAAATTTTAATTTAGAAAAGATGCAAAATTCAAAGTATAAGTCTGAGTAGTCTAAGCAATATAAAAGGGAAGATGATAGAAAAACTGGTAACTACTAAGGTAACACAAAGAAAGTAGACCTAGAGGTTGCTAGACCACAAATGGTATGTCGGTAGATTCAACACGATAGATGATTAGATCTCACTGGTGATCTCAAGATCAAACTAAGTTGTTCAACTGACTGTGGGCTGCCATCTTATCACTAGTTAACACAATCAACAATATTCCAATAAGCGGTAATGAGCATGTAAACGCCACAAATGTGTGCGGATGACCATAAATAGAGTAAAGCACGAAAAAATGGAAGACAAATGCTATCAAGCTAATGACATATGTTGTTGGTGCATTCTGTGCAAAAGAAAATTTAGCTGCTCTAACAAGAAGATAGGTTCTGTGCCTCTCTGCTGTGCGATGGCACTGACCTGAGGATAAGCATAACCTAGATATTCTAGAATTCATTGTTGTTTGCCGCCTCTCTGCTGTGCGATGGCACTGACCTGAGGATTGGCTTCTCTTTGAAAGCTCTAAGAATAGTCTCTTCTTGTAAAAATACCCGTAGACCGCTCAAAAGCTCCTGAGGAATGTTGATTACCATATAAGTGTGGGATCCAAAAAAAGTTAGTTGAAATAATTAAACCTAAAACTATCACCAGTTTGTGTCTAAAGTCTGTGTATGGATTTAAGAGGACAAATATACTGACAATCATTGTGGCTGCAATTCTTGAAAGTTCAAATCAATGTGGGAATCTAATAGTATCAGTGTGATTTCCTAAATTTGCTAACGACTCTGGACAAAAACCAAGAATTGAGCATCAAAAGGTTTTGATAACAAGTCCCAAATGATTTGACTTACCTGTATGATTCCAAATTTGAATCGGTCCAGGTGTAGTCAAACTGAATTGAAGCTGCCTATTCTGGAACCAAATCCAGTAGATGTCTATCTTAGGATTTATCTCTGACAGAAAGTCAAAAACAAGTGTTATTT
Organism: Flaveria trinervia; assembly: GCA_025506515.1. Lineage (NCBI taxonomy): Eukaryota > Viridiplantae > Streptophyta > Magnoliopsida > Asterales > Asteraceae > Flaveria > Flaveria trinervia. The sequence goes on along the minus strand of CM046458.1, from coordinate 4,914,596 downwards.
TTGTATTTAGTTTAAGTTTCTAGTTAGTTAGTCATTTTAGTTTGTTTGTTCGTCGGACTAAATCATGAAAATCAGTATGGGATTAACTCACCTAAAAGGGTCATGTCTGAGATGGCCACATGTGTTTTCAAAGTTTAAAAGGGTCACGTCTGAGGTGACTAAATTGTTTAAAAGGATCACGTCTGAGGTGATCAAAAAGTTTCAAGTTAAAATGATCATGTCTGAGATGATCAAATGCTCATAATGTTAAGTTCAACAGGTAAAAAAGGGTTTAAGTGCTAAATGTTCATAAGTGTAACCCATTCGCACGACTGGATCATAAGTATGGACCAACCATAAGAATGGATCCCATTCGCACGACTGGACATGAGATTGAGCCATTCACCCGAATGGCTTATCAGAATGATCCATTCGACCGAATGAAAGGGTGCGAATGAATCCATCGACCGACTGAGACTCAGTCGGTTAGCTAAAGGTGCGAATGAAAAGGCACGAATGAGTCAGTCGACCGACTGAGACTCAGTCGGACAACTGAATGCGACTGACTGGGCCAATCGCACGACTGAGCCTCAGTCGCCCGAATGAATTGAGCGAATGAGGCCAGTCGGCCGATTGAACTCAGCTTCAGTATTTAAAGGGCCATAGTCGATCGAATTTGTTGGACCAAAAGAACCAATGAGCCGGATCAGAAAAACCTTTAAGTCCCACAGACGTCACAACAAAATCTGAAGACACAAGTGCTGAAGACAAAGTCTGAAGACACAAGTGCTGAAGACAGTCTAAAGACACAAGTGCTGAAGACAAAGTCTGAAGACAAGTGCTGAAGACAAAGTCTGAAGACACAAGAGCTGAAGACAGTCTGAAGACACAAGTGTTGAAGACAAAGTCTGAAGACACAAGTGCTGAAGAAAAAGTCTGAAGACAAGTACTGAAGACAGTCTGAACACAAGTGCTGAAGACAAAGTCTGAAGACAAGTACTGAAGACAGTCTGAAGACAAGTGCTGAAGACAAGTACTGAAGACCAAGTATCAGACGTTGTCACAACAGCTGAAGAGGTCTTCTTCAGTAGTTGTGACGGTTTTCTTTCAGTAGTTTTATATTTTCCCTTTTCAGTAGTTTTGTAATCAGTAGTTTAGTTTCAGTAGGTTAGCATCAGTAGTTTTATATTTTGTGCTTAGCACTCTCTGATATGTTCTCCGTAGTTGTGAACATTTCAGTAATTTGTTAAGTGTTAGTTATTTTTGTAATAAATCTGCCAGATGTCACTATCCCGTGATATCAGCAGTGATTGCACTCTATATAAGGAGTGCCAACCTAATTGTAATAAGTGAATGATTGAGCAGAAACATTTTATATAATTGAAACATTCCTTTTCACAGAAATATATTCTCTCGTTACAACCGTATTTGTTCTTAATGCATACGAATATCAAATTCTTGCTATAATTTGTCTAATTCTTGATCTTATTCCGTTGCGTTACACTCTAATCCATCAAACTTGAGATCACTGATCCTGTCAAATGGTATCAGAGCAGGTTAATCATTGATCGATCTAATAATTGATCATTGAAACTACTATCCAAGATCCAAGTTTGATTGAATTAGCATTTTTGCAAGAAACGGTTATAGAGATTGAATTTTCTTTGTTTTTGGCCATTCATCATGAGATTTATTCTTGGTTTTCATTGAGTCTGTTGTGCTCTATGTAAAATCTTTTAAAAGCTTGAATTAAATTGTATTTGGACCTAAAATGACTACTCCTTCCAATGATCCTCAGAATATTGGTTCCTCGACCAAGCCTCCAATGCTGGTTAGGAGTGAGTATAACACATGGCAACGACGAATGCTCCATCACCTGTCTGTTAACAGCTCAGGTTGTTGGACATCAGTGGTACATGGTCCACACAAGCCTATGGTGAATAACCCGGAAGCCAATCAAATGGTTCCGAAGAGGAGGGAGCAATACTCAGATGAGGATAAGAAATTGTTTGAGATTGATGCAGAAGCCCATGGAATTCTGGCCATGGCACTGCCCAATGAAATCTATTCTGGGCTAATGCATTAGGAAACTGCCCATGACCTCTGGAATGCCTTGAAAGAACAATTTGGAGGAACAGATGAGGTCTTGGCAAATAATAGAGAAATCCTTGCCCAACAATATGAGACATTCTCTCATAGGAAGGGTGAGACACTGACTCAACAGTTTGAGCGGTTCTCTTGTTTGATCTCTGAATTAAAAATGGTCAAACATGAGTACACCAATAGCCAGATGAATAACAGATTTCTCAGATCACCGCCTGAGAGATGGGACACATATACTATTGTCCTACGCTCCAGTGCAAATTTGGACAAACTATCTCTCACCCAACTCCATAGGAAATTGCTCACATTTGAGAGAGAGATAGAACAGAAACGAAAACTGTCATCATCTAGAAAGCTCACTGATGACTTTGTACCAGGAAACACTGCCTTGGTAAGTCATGAGTCAGAGTATGCAGGATCAGAATGCCACTATGATGAGCATATTGATTTCACCTCAAACAATTCTAATCATGCCTTTGTGAGTGTTGCTTGTCATTCTGGTAATAATAGTGACAATCTATGCTTTATCATGGATGATTTGAAGGGCATTGCTGATGATGATTTAGAAGAGATGGATATTTTGAGCCAAATGGCCTTGATCAATATCAGATCTCAGAAATTCTACAAGAGAACTAGCAGGAAATTTCCTGGACTCTCTAACAAAACCAAAGTCGGTTTTGACAAGAGTAAGTTGAAGTGTCACAAATGCCACAGGCTTCGACACTTTGCAAGAGAGTGTAGATCAACTGGATCTAACACCTCTGCACCCTTTTTGACTTTTCCAAATCACAATTCACAATCCAAAGGGCAACATTCTACTGGTTCTAGTCATTCATCACACCCTCAATCTCCTGCATATTTTGTTCCTCAGGGTCAAATGCCATATCCTTATCCCCGCTATTATATGCCACAGTCAAATCAAGTTCAAGCTCCTATAGTACCACAACCTCATGCACTACCAGAACCTCAACTATCTCCATCTCAATCACAACCTCATCATAGCTTCTTCACACCTGGAGTCGTTGACTGGAGTAGCTTACCTGATAACTTGTCTGGTCACACTAAGCAATACTATGCTGGTGCTAGTAAACATGGTGGTGAACACCCTTTTGGAAATCTTGCTCTCATGGTCCTGGAGTCTACTGAGGGTTCCTTCTCAAATGCATCATCTTCACAGGTAACTCAGGTATCTTCAGAGGCTAAAGCCAAGTGATGTTCTGAATCATGCATAGCTGCCTTTGTCTCTATTAGAGAGGCAAATGTAGCATTAATAAATCAAAAACTTGAGTTTGAGAAAACCATTTCCAAAAGAAAAGGTGAGTATGAGTCTGCTCTTAACAGTAAAAGTGATGAGATTTATAAGCTTAAATGCCAATTAAATGATGAAATGGCCAAGCTAGAGGTTATTCTGGAAGACCACAGGAGTCTCAAAGAAAACTTGCAGTGACCCAAGTTAAGTGTGACCGCTGGGTCTCATCATGCAAGGGATTTGAAATGCTTCTTAGCAAGCAAACTGCTTCAAATGTGAAGTTTGGTATTGGTTACAACCATACTGCTCCACCAACAGACTTTAATCCTAACTCCATAGTTAAGTCTGAAAGTGAAAGCAATCTCCAAACCACATTATCATGTGAATCATTCTCCAATGATAATCTAAGATCAGAGAATGAAACCAGTGTTAAGATCTCAACAAATAAACTGACTAATGGTCTAACTACTGAGCCTCATATGAAGCTGAGTACTTCAGATGTTGTTCCTCAATGTACCCCAAGTACTGAAAGAGACCCAACATCTGAAAAGCATTTCAAATCAGTTGAAATACAAGGACTAACAACTGCTAAGGAATCCATCAAACGGTCTATTAGGACGGATGGAAAACAGTTGAATTACCAGTCTTCAGCTGTTACAAATCCTTTAGTACCTAGTACTGATAGGAGGAAAGTACTGAAGATCACACCTTCAGTAGTTTCCACTTCAGCAGTAGAGATGTCCAAGATGAAGAATAAACCATGTGAAATTTGTGGTAAATTCAATCATCTATCTGATGAATGTTGGTACAAAAAGGGTTTAAAACTCCAAAGGGATGAGCTCATTAAACTAGAAATAAATAAAATGAAAACTGAGTTTCAGACCAAGTTTGTACCACAATCATCTCAACCTGATAAACCCAAGGCCTTACCCAAATCCCCTAAGAAGGATGCGGTTTATCAGAAGACAGCTGATATTGTTCCTCATGATAAACATAAGACTAAGTCTGTGAAATCTAAGAAGGAGGAAATGGTGGGTCACAGGAACTCATCAAAAACAAGCTCTGGAGTGTCAAATGAACTGAAAGCTCGAGCTTCAAATCAGACACAGCTTGTTATGATGGTTCAGCATCTGTTGGGGAGAGTTAACCAACTTGAAGCCCCTGTGATCAAACCACTGAAAATGAATTCCAGGTCCAAATCTATTTTAGCACCATCTCCATCTTCATCAGCTGTTAATCATGAGAGACTAGCTATGGTTAAATCTGTTGATAAAGTCAGTCCCAAAACCAAAACGTTTTGGGTCTCCAAAGCTAACTAGGTTCTTATGATTTTGCAGGGTTCTTCAGCATGCCAAATCTTCAGCATGCCAAAGAAGGGATTTGTCTCATTTGGAAATGATGCTAAAGGTTACATCATTGGAAAGGAATTTGTGTCTAATGGAGATATTAGATTTGATGATGTCAACCATGTGGAGAATCTCAATACAATCTGTTGAGTGTCAGTCAGATGTGTGACAAAGGACATGTTGCTCTTTTCACAAGCCAACTGTAGGATTCTGTCTTCCAAGGTTCTGAGCCTGATTGATAAAGTACTGGATGATAATACTCTCCTGAAGGCAATAGGATAGGAAGAGTATATGCCTTGGATTTGTCAAAAAAAATTGAGTTAAAAGGCCATCCATGCTTGTTCTCCAAGGCCTCTCTCCAAGAATCTAAACTGTGCATAGAAGGTTGGGTCATGTTAATCTCAAAAACATGAATCAGCTAATCCACAAGAGTTTAGTGAGAGGTCTTCCAATAAAGGAGTTCAATTGTGATGAAATCTGCACTGCATGCTTAAAAGGGAAACAAAATAAAGTTTCATTCCCACCCATAGAAGAATCCAAGTCTAATGCCTGCTTACAACTACTGCACATGGATCTTTTTGGTCCTGTGAAGGTAATGAGTATGGCAAAGATGATGATGATGATATCAGTAATCACCTTTTAAAGTTTAGTGATCAACTGCCAGATTCAGCTAGACCTGATGTCCTGTAGCTCCAGTAGCACAATCCACAACAAATGCTTATGAGATTTCTATAATTCAACTTCCTTTGAATTACCATCTACTGATTGGTTTCAAGAAAATGCTTCACCATCACCATCTGTTGCTGCTGAGCCTGCTACAAACACTTGCACAGATCTTATTGTGTACCAAGATCTGAAGAATCACCCTATGTCTCAAATCATTGGTGATATCAATGCGGCGTGTCAACAAGAAGTCAATTGTCAAATTTCTGCTTCTATGCTCTCTTCATAGTCAGCAAGAGCCAAAGAACTATCACATTGCTTAAGGGACAATGGATGGGTTGAAGCCATGCAGCTTGAGCTTCTCAGTTCAAGAAACAGCAAGTGTGGGAACTGGTTCCTCTACCTCCAGGTAAGTGTGCAATAGGCACTAAATGGGTGTTTAGGAAAAAAACTGATGAAAATGGGCTTATTGTTTAGAACAAGGCCAGACTGGTTGTTCAGGGGTTTGCACAAGAAGAAGGTATTGATTATGATGAAACCTTTGCCCCTGTAGGCAGACTGGAGGCAATTAGATTGTTCTTAGCCTATGCTGCACTCCACAATCTTAAAGTTTTTCAAATGGATGTTAAAAGTGCATTTTTATATGGTAAAATAAAAGAAGAAGTTTATGTGTGTCAACCACCAGGTTTTGAGGATATAACACACCAGAATGGGTATACAAGCTTGATAAGGCTCTTTATGGGTTGAAACAAGCTCCTAGAGCCTGGTATGAGACATTATCTAACTTTCTTCTGCAAAATAATTTCACTAGAGGCTCCATAGATAAAACCTTATTTATTAAGAAGGTGGATCAGCATAAGCTACTTGTTCAAATTTATGTTGATGATATTATATTACATCCTCTGATCCCAGTTGTGTGATGATTTTACAAAATTAATGCAAGGAAGTTGAAATGAGTGCAATGGGAGAATTACAGTTCTTTCTAGGCTTGCAAATCAAACAAAAAGCTGATGGAATTTTCATTCATCAGTCTAAATATACAAAAGATCTTTTAATAAGTTTGATTTACAAAACTGTAAGCCCTGTTCTACTCCCATGTGCAACACCACACAATTGGATATTGATCAGAAAGGTAAAGCTTGTTGATGAAACGCTTTACACATGTATGACTGGGTCCTTGATGTATTTAACAACTTCTAGACTAGATATTATGTTGCTACATGTGTTGTGCTAGATTTCAAGCTGCACCTAAAGAGTCTCATCTGATTGCAGTCAAGAGGATCTTTACATATTTGCAAGGTACACAATCTCTAGGTTTATGGTATTCCACTAGGCACTCTTGCAAATTAGTTGCTTTCTCTGATAGTGACTATGCAGGGTGTAAGTTAACCAGGAAATCAACTTCTGGTGGATGTCAATTCCTGGGCAACTGCTTGATTTCTTGGCAGAGTAAGAAGCAAACCTCAGTTGCTACATCAACTGCTGAAGCAGAGTACATTGCTGCTGCAAGCTGTACATCTCAGGTACTCTGGCTTCAAAACCAATTATTGGATTATGGCATAACAGAGACTAAGACCCCATTGTTAATGGACAGCTCTTCAGCTCTTTGTATTGTCAAGAATCCTGTCCAGCACTCTAGGACTAAACATATTGAAATCAGACACCATTTTATTAGAGATTGTTTTGAAAAAGGTCTGATTGATCCAAAATTGTTCCTAGTGCTGATGAGCTTGCAGACATTTTCACTAAGCCCTTGGATAGCACAACTTTCCAAAACCTAGTGCTAAGGCTTGGTATGCTGCAACTAGAATAAGTGACAACTACTGATGATCTCAGCTCAAAAGTACTGATGATCATTAGTTTATTATTGTCATATATAGTACTGAAGTTATCCTCCCTTCAGAAGTTTTTAAAACTACTGGACTTAAGTAACTTCTCAGTACTCAAGTACTTTATTTGTTAAAACAGCTGATGTAGTTACAACAGCTGATGTAGTCACAACAGCTGATGTAGCTACAACTACTGATGGCAGAAATGCAGATAAGTACTGATGACCAATGAAACGTCTGAAACTCAGATCTAAGTCTGATGAGTAAGTGTGGAGGTCAGACTGAAACAGCTAAAAAGCTATGAATTGACGAAAACAGCTGATTAGAAATTTCTCTTCAGTCGTTTATACAACTACTGTTTCATTAAAACAACTGAAGCCAAAACTATGTCTTCAGTAGTTTACAACTACTGAAGGCTAACACCAAGTCTTCAGCTGTTTACAACAAATGATGACAAAACCATTGTCTTCAGTAGTTTCACAACTACTGATGACAAACACCAAGTCCTCAGTTTACATCATTTGAAGTCAAAACCAAGACCTTCAGTAGTTTCACAACTACTCATGGTTCACACCAAGACTTCAGCTGTTTCAACGTCTGATGGTCAAACCCAAGTCTTCAGTTGTTTTATAACACCTGATGACAACACCACCACTGTCAGTCGTTTTAAACCTCTGAAGGTTAATACCACGTCATTAGTAGTTTCAAACAGCTGATGACCACACCAAAACCTTTAGTAGTTTTCTTTCAGCCTTTTCCTATCCCAACCATATAAATACCTGTCTTCTTCTCAAACGTTCCATTAGCTGTTCTTCTGACCTTCATACTTTTAAAAATGGCAACCATGAGCCTAAAACCACGACACAACTGCGTTGCATACCTTACCAAGTCGACTCTCTGGAACAAATTTGATAATGCCATTGACCTAATGGTGGATTCCCCATATCGTACAGCCTTTCTCTTGAATCCGACCATCTACCCTGAATCTCTCAGTCAATTCTGGTCAAATGTTTTTGTTCATACTGATGAGTCTACTGGCCTAATCTCTGTTCGATCCCTCGTCAACCAGAAACCAGTGGTTGTTACTGCCGACATCATTCGTCCGGCATTACACTTACATGACTCCACCACTGTGACTGAATACCCAAAGGGCACAATGGATATGTCCTTATCAATAATGGGTATGAAGGTGATCTTCGGGCTATAACTATTCTGAAGAAACATTTCCATGATGCTGAAAAACTTATCTTTCACATGGTAAATGTATGCTTAGCTTCAAAGACATCCTCTTGGGATCAAATGTCATCCCAATGGCAACAGGTATTGTATTCTATTCTAGAACACCAACCGCTAAATTTCTCTGAAATCGTGTTTCTAGAAATAAAGAACTTGGCTCAGAAACCTGCGGCAAACCGTTGGCTATTATATCCCAGGTTTCTGATGGCCATTATTTAAATGAATTAAAATCTGATGGCCTTGTTGGCCTTGGAGTCCCTGCACCAGCTGTTTTGGCTGAGGTATACTTCAGGCACAACTCAGACCTCACTCTCAAAGAAGCTGCCCGAATGCTAAAACCCAAGCAGAGGGAACCCACAGCTTCCACCACCAGATCCAGAGTCCCCACCAAACCAAAAATCAAACGCCCCAAAACAGCTATTCAGGGAGATGAGTCCCCTGAAGATGCTCCTTTACCACCAAGGCAGGATATACTTGCTGGTTTAAACCCCCAGCAGTATCAGAGACTCTACCAGCTAACACCGCACAGGCATCCTCTCAAAAGGATCCTGATGCAACCACATCGCTGAGACCTCTCTCACTTGAGGAGGTTATCATTGAAGAGCATTCCTCTCCCCAAATGCAATCTGTTTCTATCTCCTCTCCCTAAGCAAATGCCCCCCAAAGTCCAACCATTATAATTGCAAACGTGCTGACTCAGCTGCATGCCTCTCCTCTTCCCCAACAAACACCACAAAGGGAGAACCACAGCAATTGAGGAAGAGGATCAACATGCTTCTGACAACCCACAACACCAGGGTTTAACTGTTCTATCTCCTGGTGTGGATATGCAGATACGAACATCTGGTGAGGCTGCCACCTCTTCTGAATCAGCACATGATCAGACTGAGGCTGGTAACATAGCTAAGACCTCACCAGAGGCAACAGCTGATGAAGGACATCGTCTTGAGGCTGGAAGTCCCCAGTTCCAAGAAAAAAGGGCACATGCTAAAACTGGTCTACACCCGGTGCATGTACATCCTGCTACAAGCAGGAGGTCAGGTGATTCAACATCTGCTGATGATGACCTAGGCTTTTTCTATGATGTTCTAGCCCACAACACCATCCTAGAGGCTGAGGTAAGCAGACTACAAGAACTGCTTGCCAAGAAGTCTCAGGATGTAAGTCCATCTGCCCCCACTAACCCACATATGGCACCATCATTCGAAGGTCCCCCAAACACTTCACCCTCTCACTTCACTGAGCCTCCAGCCTCTGCCTTTGGCACTATCTCTCAGGGACAGAACCCCCCTGAGCAGATGGTTGCTACATTCCAACAATCCTTACCTCTCATCACTCCCATCATCAATGACATTGTTCATAAAGCCATTGATAAGAGGATCTCCTCAAGGCTACAACCACTCATTGATGATGTTGTGCACAAGAAACTTTCTGCGGTACAAACCCCTGCAACCAATGCATCCAAAAAGGGGGAGAGTACAGTAGTGAAAGAAAAGAAAAGAAAAAGAACTGAGGATGAGAAGGCACAAGAGAAAACCAAGGAGTTGGAGAAGGAAAAGGAACAACAACTGATCACTTACAAAAGAAAGAAAAGTGCTGGTGATCAAAAAAATGCTGAAGAAAAATCCTTGGAGGAGCTGATAAAAGATGCAGATGAAGCACACAGCCGATCCATGGACAAAATCATTGAGCAACTCTTCAAGCAAGACTTTGATACAGCCAAACTAGACAGCGAGATCAGGAGGTTGGAAGTAAATGAAATCCAAAACAGATGGGCTGGGTACAGTGTGCTGGAGAAAGAGAGATTGGAGATCATGATTCGATTCATAGCCAAATATTTAGGAAGATCACTGATGGAGATTCGTTCGTGGACCAGAGACAGCATTTTGGCTATAGCCACCAGAATCTGTTTGTCTAAGCAATTTCATAAGGGGATAATTATTGAAGCACTTGATGAGGCTGGAGCTGGAAAAGGCTTGAAATGGCAAAACTCACAAAAGCCAAACTTACAACCAAAATGCTTGAACAACCTTCCCAATCACCCACTCAAAAACAACCTACCCCTCAAATCTCCAAACCAATCTCAAAATTCAAATCCAAACATCCTCAACCCTCAAAACCAATTCCTTTACCAGAAAAACCAACCCAACCATCATCCAGTGATGCACCTAGAAGGAGGAGAAGGGTGCTAAGGATAGAAGAAGATGAAGAAGAAGATGATAAAGATGATAGTCTGCCACTCTCTGATGTTCTAAGGGTACCAAAACCCAGTAGCCAACTCATGATCACACCTGACTCACAAAGGAAAATGGTTAGAGTCAAAATAGAAGATGAAGAACAGCAGAAGCAGCACGATAAGCAACTACTGAAGATGGTTGACAAGGAATTTCCGTAGTCATCATCTATACAAGCCATGAAAGGGCATGCTCAGAGGTTGTACACTCTCAGACACATATTTCAGTATCAAAAAGAGAGAGTGAGAGTATGGCCAGACCCCAAGGTGAGCTCTAGAATACACAAAAGATCCATTCCACATAGATACAATGGCCAGGTTAGAAAAACAATAGACTCTACAATCATGTTGGCCATTGTAGTCTCACCTTGGGAAATACTCGATGAATTCAAGAAGGCTCATCAATCAAAAATGACCCCTCAAGCCTTACTGGAAAACAAGATGATCAAAAAGGGGTTATTATATAAGAAGCTTGAAGACATTAAGAAGAATGAGCTCCAGTTACTCCTTGAGGGCACCCATCCTGATGAATTTGTCTATAGGGAGATAACTACTGTGGAGTTGAAGAATGGCAAGACTGTACATTACCTATCTAAGTACTATGGTCTAGAGTTCTTCTTTGAAGGAGGAGTAGAAGAACTCTCCAAGGAGGAACAGGTTGTTCTCCTTGAGGCCTATGTTCGTGAGTCTTACAGACTCGTATATGGGAAGTAGGTTTCATGATTGGGATCACAACTCTATGTCCAGATTCCCCAAAACAGAGTTCCCCTCCATACTTAGCCAAACACATGATTAGAAACCTCTTCCTGGCCTGGGCTGATCCGATTCTCTGAAGCTGATCAAGAGAAGTCTTTGCCAACAATAAGTGGGACCTCAATAAAGTTAACGTTTTGGCTGCATTGGTTCAGGGGGAGTTTGTTGGACCAAAAGAACCAATGATCCGGATCCGAAAAACCTTTAAGTCCCACAGACGTCACAACAAAGTCTGAAGACACAAGTGCTGAAGACAAAGTCTGAAGACACAAGTGCTGAAGACAGTCTGAAGACACAAGTGCTGAAGACAAAGTCTGAAGACAAGTGCTGAAGACAAAGTCTGAAGACACAAGTGCTGAAGACAAAGTCTGAAGACACAAGAGCTGAAGACGGTCTCAAGACACAAGTGTTGAAGACAAAGTCTGAAGACACAAGTGCTGAAGAAAAAGTCTGAAGACAAGTACTGAAGACAGTCTGAACACAAGTGCTGAAGACAAAGTCTGAAGACAAGTACTGAAGACAGTCTGAAGACAAGTGCTGAAGACAAGTACTGAAGACCAAGTATTAGACGTTGTCACAACAGCTGAAGAGGTCTTCTTCAGTAGTTGTGACGGTTTTCTTTCAATAGTTTTATATTTTCCCTTTTCAGTAGTTTTGTAATCAGTAGTTTAGTTTCAGTAGTTTAGCATCAGTAGTTTTATATTTTGTGCTTAGCACTCTTTGATATGTTCTCAGTAGTTGTGAACATTTCAGTAGTTTGTTAAGTGTTAGTTATTTTTGTTATAAATCTGCCAGATGTCACTATCCCGTGATATCAGCAGTGATTGCACTCTATATAAGCAGTGTCAACCTAATTGTAATAAGTGAATGATTGAGCAGAAACATTTGATATAATTGAAACATTCCTTTTCACAGAAATATATCTCTCATTACAACCGTATTTGTTCTTAATGCATACGAATATCAAATTCTTGCTATAATTTGTCTAATTCTTGATCTAATTCCATTGCGTTACACTCTAATCCATCAAACTTGAGATCACTGATCCTGTCAGCATTCCACTCATCACCCTCAATCGCTCCTAAATAGCACCAAGTACCGTTACTCTGCCGAAATCCTCTAGACCTTGTTTTTACATCGTTATTGATCTTCTAACGTGGGTTGACGGTTATACAGGTATATTGCATTGAAATCTTACCGAAATCAGAAGACATTAAACCCAAATTTGTGATATTCGAGTGAAACAAGAACCAGACTGTAAATGACCTAATAACCAACATAAACTAAGCAAAATGTTAAAATTAAGTTTAATAGGTTATTAGTGACAAGATGGTGAGTCTAATGGACCATTAAACCATGTTAAATTACTTGATTTGGTCAAGATTTGAACCACAGGCGACTGAACAGTGGGACAAGCGACTGGTCGACCGGATGAACTCCAATCGCATGATTGAAACTTGTGATTGGATCAATCGGCTGAATGCACCATGCGAATGAACTCAGTCGGCCGACTAAACCCATCACAGACTCAGCCAACAGATTGAACTAAGTCGCATGTCTCATTCACCAGAATGAGCTCAGTCGCATAAAAGGACAACCGACTGACTTCAGTCGCATGATTCATTCGCACGAACGGATCAGATTGAATTTAAACTATACACCTTGAACTGAATTTTGAATGTATGACTTTCTAATGGTTCTGTGTCTTATGTTTCAGGTCAATGGCTGATAGATGGTCCATCAATCCAAAGCACAATATATGTGCTCATTTGGACCATACGACTCGGAATGGGGCCGAGTTTACAGAGATCATTGCGTTCCTTCGACATTCTCGCATACATAAAGCCATATCCACACCATGTACTCCTTACAGGTCGTTACATCAGGCTTTCTGGGATAATGCCTCCATAGATCGTTCACGTGAGCCTTACAGCATACGGAGCTCCATTCATGGTCATGATATTGATATTACAGCAGCTGACATCCAGAGAGTACTTGATTTTGGGAACGATACTAATCACCCCACCAGACTACATCCATTTACAGTCAGAGGTTGCTTTCTCAGGATCAAGTACGCTGGGGACATCAACTCAGGTGTGCTCAACAAGAGCAACCTGTGTCCCCAGTATAAGGACTTGGCGCATGTGATCCTGAAGTGTGGCAATGGTGGGTGGGTTTGATGACCTGTCAGACCAGATTTAGAATGCCTATGTGGCAATGGTGCTAAACCACCCCTTCAGCTTCTCGAGCATGATCTTCTCATATCTGGTGAAGAATCTGGAGGCCAAGGGAAGGAGGGTTTTTGTATGTACCCCAGATTTCTGCAACTGATCTTCAACGAGAAGCTGCCATTACTTCCCAAGGAGAGCCATGATGCGGTTGCCCTAGAGATTATGGATGACACGACTTTGGGTCGCATGAGAGTGTATCGGGGCAAGCAGGTAAAGCCCCAGGTAAAGAGGTTGATCGGCCATATGGCCAATGAAAGATATGTCGCGCCAGGTAGACACAAGTGGCGTCATGATGACAGCGATTCAGACAATAAGAGGCTATTGCTCCCAGAGCATTACTCAGACGATGATGACAGTGGGGATGCTGGGGATGAGATGCCTATTCCACCGAGGGGCACAACTTCAGATTTTATACCCCTAGTATCTGCCCCAACAGGCGACATAGCTGAGTCAGCGGGTTTCCACCAGGACTTCATACCTGGTGAGGAGGAAGAAGAGTTGGATGAGGAGCCCTTGATGAGGACCGTGGGAAGCAAGGTTGTTCCCACAGAGTATGGACTCCGGGCGGTTGGTGAACGCCCCAGGGATACGGGAGAGACAACTGCAGATCCTACCTATGCCCCTGAGTCAGCTAGCCGTGTTCTAGGGGGAGCATCCACCTTGACTGGATCGAGGAAGAAAAGGATGGCTTAGCCCCACGGCCAGAAGAAGAAGAAGAGAAGACTCACCTTCATCACCACCACAGCCACTACATCTACCACTACCACTACCACCACCACACCTCCTACCACTGTACATATGCCAACCACCACCATATCTTTCACTTCTACATCACCTCCACTATGTCACAGACCCAATCCCATCTTCACCACATCCACCACCACCATCACTAGCCACCAAGCAGGACCCTTATCCCATCCTGCACATATATATGGATCTCCTCTACCTCTAATTAGGGTGGAGGAACAACTTTCTGTGCTGAACCAGATGGTGATGCATTTATTATATGCTGATGAGGAGAAGACGGTGCAGATCCGTCATCTGACAGATTTTACTGTAGCGCAGTCTCAGCAGATCTCGAAGCAGGCTCAGTTGCTAGATGAGCAGGCCCAACAAATGGCTGCTCAGAGCCACGGAATTGCCTAACTCCAAGAGCACAGTGTCACATCTACTAAGAGGATTGAGGAGTTGGAGGAGGCTAAGAAGAATATCATGTTAAAGCTTAAGGGATCTAAAGACGAGCCACTAAAGATTAAAGAGGGAGATGAAGATGATGAGAATGATGATGAGGATGATGATGATGAGACTGAGGATGATGAGGGGATTGAGGACGAGAGGACAGAGGAGAGGAATGAGGATGATGATGATGAAGGAGGAGATGCAGTTGTATCTGCCTCAGCTCAAGGTCAAGATAGAAGATCAAAAAGAAATCAAGACCAACGAGCTTCCTCTTCTGCCTCACCCACTGCTGATGCAGCGATTCAAGATAAAAGTAATGATTAGATGATCATGTATTTGATAGCTTTTGTACTTGAATCATATAATAAACTTATGCATTTGATGTTTATATTAAGATTAATGTATTTTTGTCTTGATTATTAACTAATGTTTGTTGTGTTGAATGTTGTAAATCAAGCAGATCCTGATCTCCAAAGAGATGAATACGATATTGCTCCCCTCCAACAGGTCAAGACTTAACTGACGTTGATTCTTGATCTGCAGGGTATTGTCAGGAGATTGGTTATGTATACTCTTGAGGAAGGAGAAATCATTCATAATCTTACTGATGAGCAATTAGATGGATCTTCAAGTTAAATCCCGATGAGATTGTGAAGGATGCTCCAACACGCGACTCGACAAGTGACGAAGAGCTCAACGACGTTGATGAAATAGAGATAGAAGATGTCACTGCAGAGCAAGTACCCTCAGTATGCTGACAATAAGGGAAATGTGGTCCCCAATCTGGGTGAATCCCTTGTCAGTGATACATTTGAGGTGTTAGACAAAATGGAGCAGGAGTCAGAGAAGACAGAGGGAACAGCACAAGCCTCAAATGATGATATTGATATCCGAAAGGCTGAGTGGGCTACCTATTTTGAAGAAGTTAGAGCCCAACGTGCTGCACCTAAACAGGACGCCTACACCAAACTCTACAGAGTCAAGAACATCATAAGGTGTCAGGCAGGATTATAGCATGGGCATATTTTGAGGACCTTAATGTCTATGCAGTTAAGAGAGAGAAGGACGTAGAGTACTTTAGATTTCCACATGATCTAAAGACTCTACCAGGTTTTGAGCTCAACCAGCTGGCCAAACTGAAGCTATTGTATGCTGACCCAAGAAAGATGTCAGGCTGGTTTCAGGCTGCCCTAAGGAAGGAGTACCACACCAGGTGGGTTAACTTCAGACCCCACAGCCTACAAGGTACATCAGAAGGTCTGAAGTTGATGCCATTAATGGAAAGCCAAAGATAGTGTTGAAGTGGAGTCGTCCGCGTACGATGTAAAGAATCCCACTCAGGGAAATGCCACAGGACTTCACTCACACTTTAAGTGGTGGTACTACGATTGAGGACAGGAGAGGCAGTCATAGTCCTAAACAAAGAGAGCCAAATGGATACTATCAGGGTATTTGACCTAATGTGGCTTACCAACTTGTCAGCTAATGATGTCTACATTCTATACAAGTGGCCACTGTTCTTTGATACGCAGTATATAGTACAAGCACTCCAGTTCCAGAATGTCATAAGACTCTGTTTTTCATTTAAGATTCATGCAGGAGTAACAAAAGAGGATAAGTACAAGAAGTATGAGGAGGTAATGAAGAAAACAAGACATTAGAGAGATCTAGGTCCAAGGGGGAGTTTATTGATACATGTATGTCCCTAGATCATGATATGAATGTAATAGATCTTGTTTGTCTGATTCTGATATAATGTTTGGAATGATTAATGAAATGATATTGATTGTTTGTTATTTATAATGTTTAATATTTCATTAATGAGTCGATGTTGAATTGGTTAATTAGGTTTGTGGTTGTTTGAATTGTTACGCATAACGTTATATTAATTAATACCTTCAAACTTAACAAAATGAAGTTCTCATGTGAATGGCCCATGCGAATGGACCATACACATGAATAACTTCATACGAAGGACTCAGTCGCACGACTGAACCAGGAGACTGGATCAGTCGTATGATTGTGACATAAGATTGGCTCAGTCGCATGATTGAACACTCAGTCGTGCGGATGAATCAACCGCATGGTTCAATCGCACGACTAAACCATACTAATGGTTCAGTCGCATGAATGAATAACTAACCTATAAACAACCCAATTGGTGGAAAAATGAGAGCATTCATTCTATTTCTACTCCAGACATACCCTAGCCGTCCAGAAGCCTCCAAGTTGATACTCCAAGTTCATAGAACGCTGTAGATAGATTCCTAATAAATTCTTAACATTTGATTCATACTTTATTGATTCTACGTGCGTTCTCACTGATTGGATCACCAATCAAATAGGATTCCGCACTATTTGGTTTGGTCTACACGTTAATCATTCGGTATTTCATTCAAATTCCACGTCCTAAAATTTCAGCTTGTATAAGGATTCCAGTGTAGTTACTAATTCCTTGAAGGATTCAAATGTTTCTGATTTGGACTTCAAAAACATCACCCAAGAGAATCTTGAGTAGTCATCCGTAACTACGTAGCAGTATAAGTCGCCTGCAATGCTTCTTGTACTGACTGGACCAAACAGATCCATGTGAAGAATCTCAAGAGGTAGTTCTATGGAATGAACTTTCTTTTCTTATGAGATTTCTTTGTCAATTTTCCCTTCTTGCACGCAACACAAAAATCCGAGAGTTGGAAGTTTTTGACGTTCACTCCCCTCACTAGATCGTTCTGGATCAAGTGATTCATCTTCCTTGGATTTATGTGTCCTATTCTGCTATGCCAGGAGATGGAATCCTTTTTAGTAGCTTTGGACAAGAAGCACTAAATTTCATGATCCGTTGTGGAGGCCTTTGAAAGATCCAAAACATAAAGATCGTTATATCTTGAAGCTGACATTAGAACTTGGTCCTCTGGTATCACGTAGTCCTTCTTCAGAACGTAGCACTTCTTGTTGTCAAAGACTACTTTGAAGCCTTTATCACATATTTGAGAAATAGAAATTAAGTTATTTTGTAATTGTTGGACATAGTTTACCTTGTCAAACTTAACTTTCTGATTTCCTACTTCTTCTTGGGCTATGATATACCCACCTTTGTTTCCAGCAAATGAAACATGCCCTCCTTTGATTTGTCTGACGTTTGATAAGAGAGCTCTATTTCCCGTCATGTGCCTGGATGATCCGCTATCTACAATCCACGTGTTAGTCTCAGCACTAT
Organism: Flaveria trinervia; assembly: GCA_025506515.1. Taxonomy (NCBI): domain Eukaryota; kingdom Viridiplantae; phylum Streptophyta; class Magnoliopsida; order Asterales; family Asteraceae; genus Flaveria; species Flaveria trinervia. The sequence continues at coordinate 4,896,578 of CM046458.1, read as the reverse complement.
AGCGAACACCATGCACATTCAATGAAAACATTAGTTCATGTTAGGAACCCAAGCCTTCACTGGCTTGGGTTTCCCCGAGGCATCACATAACAAAAACTCAACCCATTGACCATTTGAGGTTGAGGGAATCTCAGATGTCTGTTTGTTCTCATTTTCAGACGCTGAGGCGGATTTTTCTTTCCATAGACCAGCTTTGTGTAAGGCCTGTTTGTGATAAACAGACGACTGGCTGATGGGTTGAACTTTGGATTCACTATCCGTTTTAGGAGGCGCCACTAAGTTCCTCTTAAAAGATCTAGTTTTAGATGCAGGAAGTTCAACTTTCCTCCTCGGTGTCTAAGGACAGTTAGACGCAATGTGACCGTACTCTCCACAATTGTAGCAGGATCTACTTTCAACTTTACGGTTTAAATGTTTTTGTGGAGATGTAGGTGTCACACGGATGACCTTATTTTTTTAGATGGAGACACTTCTTTGTTAGATGTATAGTCGAGTTTTCCAAACTTAATTGCTTTACCTAGTTTTACATCTTTTATTTGTTGTTTACCTGGACTTTGACATGATACTCGTGATTCATTAGGTTTAATAGTCTTTTTAGGTTCTGATTTCATTTTGTTTGAACCTGACATTAAATTGACCTTTTCAAACTCTTTTTCCAGGTTAACACAAGGCATCTTTCCTTTTTCCTTTGAAGTGGACTCCTTTTGTTTAGTGCCAGAGTCAACTGTTTTACTTGTGGAATCTAGGTCACTAACAAGAGGAGTGGTCACCACATGATCCTTTATGGGGTATTATTAATTGGTTTACTTTGTATGTTTATCAAGGTCTTAGGTGGTGGCGGAACCACTTTGTATCCTAATCCCTCCCTATTGTTCTCTCTCTCACTAAGTGTTAGACAATATGAGACGAGCTTGTCCAACTGTGCAGTTTTTGTTTTAAGGAGTTGACTTTTACTTCTAAAACTGCTTTATGCTTCTTAGTGTCCTCTAGGGAGTTAAGATAGTATCTAATGTCATTAGCTTGGTTAAAGGCAACTACTTCTATTTCCCTAAGTTGTTTGTTCAAAAGGTTTATCTTTTCCTTGTAACTGTGTTCATTTTGTTTCAAAACTCTATTAGCTTCAGTGCATAGTTCCAGATCCTTTACTAAGCTATCATTATGATCTAATAACCTAGAAAATTTTTAAATCTATGCTTTCTCTAATTTATTACAATCAGAACAAGCATCATTATTAAACAACTGGTCAGTAGTACTTACCTGAGATGTTAAAGAGGAATCAGCCATTTGTTTAGAATCTGTTGTCTCTGGTTCTGGTGATTCTAAAGTTGATGAAAATTTTTCTTCTTTAGGTAGATGGTTGACCACATGTGTAGTATCTTCAGAGTTGGATATCGCGAGCTCTACTGCTATGTGTTCCTCACTAGCGGAATCATCATCAATGTCCTCCATACTAGCTATGTTGGACTCTGCCGGGAAACGAACTGGAAGCTCCAGTCCTGTCCTTCATCCTCATTAGCAGTCAAGGCTTTAGGATCCTTGCTTGATGAAGTAGAATTACTAGACGTGGCTTTGTCCTGACGATTAAAGGATAAGAAAGGATTGCCATTTCCAGTCTTCTTTGGCTTCACACACTCCCATTTGAAGTGGCCCTTCTCACCACAGTTGAAACAGGTTACCTTTGACTTGTCGAAGCCAAAGGTTGTGTCCTTGGTTGCAACCAAGTTCTGTCCGGTCTTTTTGACAAACTTCCTAGCTCGTCGGACAACACTTGCACGACCCACATTACATCCATCTGTTCCAATTCCATCTCATCCACTTGTTCATAATCCTCATCAGCCAGGTGGCAATTTCCTATCTTTCCAGCAATTAGTCCATAATAGGAGTGGACTACCACAGCTAAGAGGTCCATATGTTCTCTGGCCACCTCTACAGTCACATTACCGAAGTTATCGGTCTTCAGTTTTGCTGCATTGACTTCGGGTATGATAGACTGGGTCCCAGATGACCCTGACGTTTCGGACCCTGAAGTAGATGCTTGTGCTGGACCAGATGAGCTTGACACGAAGGCAGTCTGTAGTGGTGCTCCAGATGTCTTGTCCTGAGGAGTCGCGTTGTAAAGCGCCGGATTCTTATTATAGTTGGCCTTTTGGGCTCTATACTTCATCCTTAGTTCCTCCTCTCTCAGTTTCAGAATGAAGTCTTTATATCTAACTTCGAGAGCATCCTATTCTGTTTGAGATTTGAAATGAAGGAATCCCATTTCTCCGGTAGTCCATCAGCAAAGTTGGATACCTTATCCTCCATAGACGTAGTAACTCCATGAGTGTGCATCTCACTCATCAATGGTAGAACTTGTCGATCACGTCGTCCAAGCTTTCCTTTCCCATTGAAGAGAAGTTGTCAAACTCCTTCTTCAAAGCTTTAGCCTTAATAGCCTTGAGTGAAGCATTCCCCTCGTACCTCTTCTCCAACGCATCCCATAATTTCTTTGCTTGAGTATACTCCGAGTACTGATGGAAGATATTCTTCGGAATAGACTGGGTAAGCAAAGCGTAGACTTTCTTCTCACATTGTGTTTCACCTTTTATGCATCAGACATGCCACTTAACGTAAGTTTGACACCTTCAGCTCCTACTGGCATGTTGTACCCCGACTCTATTGCCTCCCACAAATTTGTATCTACTCCATTTAAGTAGATTTCGAAACGTTGCTTCCATTGTGGGTAGTCGTCTAACGTGATAAGCTTCGGGGGTTTATTATGAATTCCCACTTCGTTCTCTAACAGCAGTAGATTCTGAATACGAGTGTCTCTACTTGCTATGTATGCTGAAAACGGTTCCTCCATTTCACTTAACTTTACTATTAAACAAACTGTTTATGTGTGCGAATGAAGGTATGCGATTGGGCTTATTTGGGCGATTGAACTAGGCGAATGGTTCCATCGTGCAACTGAACAAATACGGATGAGTCAGCCATCTGAATAAGCTAATGTGGTTGAACAGTCCGAATAGGGTTCTCAGTCATACGAATGAGTCCAATAGTGCGTTCGGAGAATGCGAATGAACTCAATCGTGCGATTGAGCCAATCGTGCGACTGAACCTATTGAAGTTTGAAAATTCGTAGGTTAAACGTGTTTTTCGCCGCAAAAACTCGAATTTTCACAAACCCTAATTTTGGTATGCCGGAAAAACTAAACTTTATGGTCAGGAGACGTCTAAGATACCGTTTGACACAAAAGGATTGCGTTTTTAGTGAAAAAACACAATTTTTGTATAAAAAATGATTGAATCAACACGTAATCAAGAGCCAAAGCTATGATACCACTTGTTAGGATTGTGTAGCGGACGATGTAATAACTGATTAACGTGTATACCAAACCAAATAGTGCGGAATCCTATTTTATTGGCGATCCAATCAGTGAGAACACACGTAGAAACTATTTTGTGATTGAATCTAACGTTAAGAATCGATTAGGAATCCATCTAATGCGATCTATGAACTTGGAGTATGATCTTAGAGGTTTCTGGATAACTAGGGTACGTCTGGAGTCGAAGTGTGTACAATGCTTACGTTTTTCCACGAATTAGGTGGTATTTATAGGTTAGAGTTACTCATTCGTGCGACTGAACTATTTGCATGGTTCATTCGTGCGATTGAGCCATGCGGTTAATCCATTTGCACGACTGAGTGTTCAGCCGTGCGACTGAGTCAGTCGCATGAAGTTGTTCAGGCGTATGGACTATTTAGGCGCATGGACACTCAGTCGCATCACCATTCGGACGCATGACCATTGTTGGGGTGCATGGTCCAGTCGGATGCATGACAACTTCACTTAACCAAGTTTGAATGTATTCATTGTTATAAAATTATGCATATCAATTCAAACAATCACAAACCTATATAATCTACTCAATATGCGTTACACAACTCATTAATGAAATATTAAACATTATAAATCACAACCAAACATTCTCATTTCATTAAGTACCCAAGCATTACATAAGCGTAAGACATTCAGGACATATTACATTAAGATCCGAATCTAGGTACATATGTATCAACATATCTTCAATGTTATATGTTGTTTTGCTCAAACTCATTATAAGCTAAACTCTTTTTATCATCCAAATCGGATGAAATTTATGTAATTTGTGATGAACTAATGGTGTCATAAATATTGTTATGGTGGTCTTGGGAAAACTATTCATGGGTAGCATCTACATTTAAACGGGAAGTTATAAATTTATGGTTTGTGATTGTGATCATCATACAAAGTTGAAAAACCGTATGATTAACTTTCATTCGTGAAACCGGTCTTCATAATAAATCCATGGCTAATGAACTAGAAATACTTATTAGAAATCATATCACTTTAACTTTCTGATCATTTGCGGGTTCCCTTTTGTTAGTTTGGAAACTTCAATAATTGTTACAGTTTTCTAAAATTAATGGTATGTTAGGAAGGAACCTGATCAACTCTCTTTTTAACATTAAGTTATGTTTTCAGAAATCGTATGTCAAATAGGTCACAAAATATTTACCTACATTACCTTTGGCTTTGATCTGAGCAGTAAAACTCAGCCTGACAGGATCAAGTCACTACGGCAGCAGGATAGACAAGAAATCACGCCAGCTTATCTTTATAAACATTAACATAATTACATAATCCATATCTTTAAATCACACCACCAATTCATCATGGTTACATAAGTGGAATCTAATTAGGATGATAACTTTTATTCCATGGTTTTAAATCCAAACGCTTCAAATCTTAGTTTACTTTTTTTCTATTATTGTTTATTTTTAAATCCTAAAAATCTTTCCAATGCAAATTATCATTTTCTTTAACAAAAACCAAATCTGATAGTCAAACATCAAGTTTGTTGAGTAGGCTAGGTGTGTCCACGTATTGATACTCAGTTCTTACCAACACTATATTACCACACGACAGGTACACTGCCTTTTGTGTGTGTGGTTTAGTATTAGTAATAACCAATTAAAACTGAATTTGTTCAATAAATCTTTATCAAAATATATATACTATCCGCACACCCATCAGTCCCATTCTCCTATGGCAGGAGACTTAGTCCCTCTCTGTTGCTTTTGACAAGAAGAATTGGATAGTGTTCTTCATTGTGGAGGCCTTTGACACATCCAAGACACACAAATTATTATATCTTGAAGCTGACATCAACATTTTTTCCTCCGGGATAACATAATCCTTCTTCAACATGTAGCACTTCTTGTTGTCAAATACAACTTTGAATCCTTTGTCACAGATTTGGGAGACGAAACTAAGTTGTTCTGTACATGTTGAACATAGTTGACCTTGTCAACATAACTTTCCCGTTTCCCACTTCGCCTTGTGCTGTGATGTAACCCCCATTATTCCTAACAAATGATATGTGTCCCCATTTAATTTGTTTGATGTTGAAAAGGAAGACGAGTTCCCGATCATGTGCCTAGACGCCCCACTATCAACAATCTAGGTATTTGTGATCGCGCTGTAGTAGACACCCTACACATTCAAAAGAATTGATCAATTCAGGTTTGGGACCCAAGCCTTAGCTGGCTTGGGTGACCCAGAGGAATCACACATCATGAACTCAACCCACTGTCCCTTAGAGGATGAGTGTACATCGTTCTTCTTCTTGTTCTCATTATGAGAAACATTACATGATTTTTCTTTCCATAAACCAGTCTTGTGTAAGGACTGTTGTGATAAATAGACGACTGGCTTATAGTTTGAACTTTAGGTCCACTAATAATTTTAGGTGGAGTAATAGATCTCCTTTTAGTAAAACTTTGTTTTGTATCATAAAGTTCAATTTTCTTTTTCGTAGTCTGATAATAAGGACAATTAGAAGAGATATGTCCTCTTTTTCCATAATTGTAGCATGATTTCCCTTCTACAGGTTGAGGAAAATGTTTATTTGGGTTTGAGTTGGGTACGGGTGTGAGATGTGCCTGGTTGGGTTGTGTCAATTCTCTTTCAGATGTTTCAGCCACTTTAACAAAATTAATTGTTTTAATGTTTTGAACATCTTTACCTTTAACTTTATTTGGACTTTGACGTGTAACACATGTTTGGTTAACAGGTTTAGTCATTTTGGGTTTAGAAGTAGACATGTGTGAAGCCGACCTTACATTATGTTCATCCAAATTTTCTATAGGCATCGTTACATTTGATTTCAAAGTATACTCTTTCTGTTTAGTGATAGAGTTCACCGGTTTACCCGTGTAATTAGGATCACTAACCAAAGGAGTTGACACCACATGATCGTTAACTGGGTTGTTATTGATAGGTCTACATTTTGTATTTAAAAGCATCTCATGTGGTGGTGGTACTACTTTGTAACCCAAACCTTCCCCATTGTTTCGTTCTTTCATTAAGTTTTTAACTATGTGAGAAGAACTAGCCCAACTATGCATTTTTGTTTTAAAGAATTAACCTCGACTTCCAAAACTGCTTTTTCCTTTTTGGTTTCTTCCAAAGAATTTAAACAGTAATTTATATCATTTGATTGATTTAGAGCAACAACCTCGATTTCCTTTAGTTGTTTCTCCAAAAGTTCTATCTTTTCTTTAAAACTGCACTCATTTTGTTTTAATATACGGTTTGCCTTGGTGTCGAGTTGTAAATCATTTACTAAGTTATCATTGTGTTCTAATAACCTAGCAAATTTCAGATCTATGCTTTCTCTAAATTTGTCACATTCAGAACATGCATGTTTTTCATATAATTGGTTGGTAGAACTTACCTGTGATGAATTAGTTGTATCAGCCATCAAAGCAGATTTAGACCCTTCGGTGGCTGTAGATTCTGAACTTGTTGCTCTGAGTTCTTCCTTAACCAAGTGATTTACCACGTTCACAGCTTCTTCTGTATCTGACATCGCTTGCTCAGCTATGATTTCACCTTCACTAGCAAATCCATCATCCAATGCCTCAACACAGGCAACGTTTGATTCAACTGGAGACACAAATCAAAAGGACCAGTCTTGCCCTTCATCACCTTGAGCAGTTAAGGCCTTTGTCTTTTTGCTTGAAGATGTGGTTCCAATTGTGTCCTTGTCTTGACGATTGAAGGTCGGAAATGGATTTCCATTACTTGTTTTCTTGGGCTTTACATATTCATGTTTAAAATGCCCATTTTCACCACAGTTGAAGCAGGTGACTTTGGTTTTGTCAATACCAAAAGTCATATCTTTCATGGCTACTAGATTTTGCCCCGTCTTCTTGACATACTTCTTAGCTCTTCTTACTGCACTTGCCAAAGCCCACATGATGTCCATTCTCTCTAGCTCATTCTCCTCAACTTGCTCGTAATCTTCATCTGCAAGATGACAATTTCCAATCTTCCCAGCAACTAAACCATCATAGGATTGGACAACAGCAGCTAGAAGATCCATATGCTCCTTAGCCACTTCCACTGTGATATTACCGAGATTTTGGTCTTCAACTTTGTAGTATTGGCTTCAGGCACTATGTATTGGGTTCTAGATACCCTGACGTTTCTGGTCTTGAAGCAGTGGTTTAGGAAGGAGCCATGGAACTAGACACGAATGCAGTTTGTAGTGGTGCTCCCGAACCAGTTGGAGTGGGAACTAAGTTGTAAAGTGAAGGATTTTGAACATAGGATCCTTTCTTCAACTTGTACTTCATTCTTAATTCTTCGTCTCTTAACTTCAAGATGAAGTCATTTATGTCTAACATTGCAAGAATGTTGTTATGTTTGAGGTTGGACACAAATGAATCCTATTTATTAGGTAAACCATCAGCAAAGCTTGACACTTTATCTTCCATAGACGTTGTTACACCATAAGTGTGCAACTTACTCATCAGACGGTAGAACCTGTCAATAATATCATCTAAACTCTCATTTCCTATCGAAGTGAAATTATCGAACTCCTTCTTGAGAGCCTTAGCCTTCAGAGCCTTTAACATCGCGTTTCCATCATACCTCTTCTTTAGAGCCTCCCATAGCTTTTTGGCCTACTTGTTCTCAGAAAACTATTAAAAGATGTCTTTTGGTATTGACTGAGTCAACAGGGCATAATCTTTCTTCTCAGCATTGAAGAGTATCTTCTGAGCCTCATTCATTCCTCCCAAAGTTAACTTGACTCCATTGGCACTGACTGGTACCGTGTAACCGGTCTCTATAGATGTCCAAAGATTAGGATCAACTCCATTTAGATAGATCTTGAACCACTGTTTCTATTGTGGATAATCATCTAACGTTATAAGCTTAGGCGGTTTATTATGATTACCAATCTCATTCTCCAAAAGTAGTAGATTCTAGATGCGTGAGTCCTTCCCGGCAAAAAATGCAGCAAATTGATCTTCCATTGTTGTAAACTTTGTACTTTTGGAACAAGATAGTTACACTCGTGCGAATGGACTATGAGTATAGTTCACTCGTGTGAATGAAGGGTGCGAATGAATTCAATCATGCGATTGGATTCAGTCGTGCGTATGAACAAGGCAATGGAAACATGAGACTGGAGTTGTTCATTCGTACGAATAAGGAATGCGATTGAGTTCAGTCATGCGAATGAAGTATATGTGTGAGTTCAATCGTAGCACTGGACCAATCGTCCCACACTTGAAGCAGATGTTTGATCCCCATTTGCATTCTCCCGAATGCTCTTTCCCGCATTTACCACATTTCTTCGACCCTGCACCAGATGTGACCATACGCCAGTCACCCACCTTCACCACCTGTTGTTTGGAGCGGCTCCACCATGTCCAAACTATGTCCCATTCCAATCTCTGTCACCACCACCCTTCTTGTTCACCTCAGCCACCATCACCTCTCGCTCATCATACAACCTTCTTGCCAAATCAACCGCTGACCTAAACATACTCGGCCCAGCAATGATCATATGCCTGCGAATATCCATTGACAAGCCCTGAATATACCTCTTGATCGTTCGCGATAGAGGTGTCACCTAATCAGGCACCAGCCGTGCCATCTCATTGAACTTGGTGGTATATTGCTAATGTGTCATGGTTCCCGACTCCAGCTGCAGGAACTCTCTTTCGACCTTATCCATCACTCGGTGAGGACAAAACTCCTCAATCACCAGTTTCTTCAACTCTGCCCACCCCATCCCCCCGATAGCCCTGCTACCCTCGGTTTGGACAATATTGTCCCACCAACACAGAGCCAAGTCCACAAATGAGTGGGCAGCAAACTTCACCTTCTGGTCTTTTCGGCACTCGCTAATATCAAGTACCGCCTCCACCTCTTTCACTCATCAGTGAGCAGCAGCAGCAGTGCCATTACCATCGAAGGTTGGGGGCTTGAATCTTATAAATGCCCCATAGTTACAGCCTTGTGCTGCCTCAGGCACAGGCTCAGTCTCGGGTCGTCCTCTTTCACTCGTAGGCCTACTCCTTTCCTTCCTTTCTCCTTCCCTCACAACCTTGATTACTTCGGTCACCACACATGGTAAGATCGTCTGCATGACTGGTGAACCTCTTCCACTACCCATTCTTCATTAAGGCTCTCAAATTAGCACTCTCGTCTCCGCCCTTTGGACGAGAGGTCTGGGGCTCTTCATGAGCCACCTCTTTGGCCATAGGCCTTCCTCTTATGACCCGTGGTTCAGCACCACGTCCATCACGACCTCCACCTCAAGAAGCCTTAGAAGATCTACCACCAGCCATCCTCTAACACGCTATAAGATTCAAACACCAACACGGTCATTCAAGGTAATAGCTCAGTTTATGTCAAGTATAGTAAGTCCCTAATTACAATGGCAAGTTATGATTAGCCACTTACTTTACTCTTTATACCCCAAGCATTTCATATCCTGACTACATCAGTATCTAAATCTACTAAAGGCACATAAACCACATAACATGCGCACATAATGTCGGTTAACATTAAGAAAATACATGATGGCACGCAGCTACTTGGACATAGACTTTGCTGTTTTAAATTTTAATATTTAATATATTATTTTTTCTAGGTCTTTTTACTCAAAAGTACAGTTTTAAACCCATACCAATACACACAAACGAAGGCTAATATTACAAATACCTAGATGAAAATCATACATTTCTAGTTAATTACATACCAAATAAAACATAACTACTAATATAACCATGTTTTAAATTGGTACAAACCACACAAATTAACTTCCCGGTTGTTGTCATCTTCTTCTTCGTTATCGGGATTTGATTTCCTTCTTTCAAATTCATTCATTCTTTCTTTCAAATATATTCATTCTTTCTTTAAAATTCATTCTTTCTTTAAAATTCATTCATTCTTTCTTTCGAATTCATTCATTCTTTCTTTCAAATTCATTCATTTTTTCTTTCAAATTCATTCATTCTTTCTTGCATACCACACCCTTCTTGCCTTACTGGTTCTATTCTTCAGCTACATGTGATGACGACCTGGTAAATGATTTATAATTAAAGATATTTTTGTTTACTTTTCACATGGCACCTCTTGTATGACCACACATTTGTCCTTATACGAGCTCTAAACATTCCATCTTATTTCTGAGCAACTCACCTACCTTCATTTCTATTTGGGCATATTGATTTGCAAAATTTGCCTTTAATTTTAAATAACAAAATAAAAATGTATTAATATTTTTACGAAATTTTGGTGGCATAACTGCTATAAAATGAAAAAAAATCATGTTTAATCATAAACATATATAACATAAAGTTTCAACATATAAAACAACAATTAAACTAACACTTTCAATTGCTAATATATTAATGTGTGTTGGGTATTTTCATCCATTTAAACTAAAAGCACAAAACATTAACTTGATTATCGGGTGAGTTTAACTCATTTAAACAAAATGTTAGTCAAAAGGCACCAAAGCTATTTTTATGAACTTAATGTTGACAACCATTATTTTAAATGGGTTAAAATCACCCATACACAACATGTTAAAGCATAAACGTTATGATGTCGCCAAAGGGCAATGTTTACCCATATAAAGTAAACAATATATTAAATCAATAATTTAATAACAATGCATTAACAATATACGAAAATAAGTTAAATTAATAACAAAATAAGGACACCAAATAATAGCATACTTATCAAATTATATAAACAAAAATTTTAAATTTACCCCGTCTTCTTCTGCCTTTGAGTTGGTCCATTTTAAAACCTTCTTTGTAATGCGCCCTCTTCGACATCTCAATGTGGCTTCGCATCCTGTTTGTTTCTCCTATAAACATTAAAAGAAAATATTCATGAGATTTAAAAAGATTTGACAAGACATGTTTTCATACTCAAAGGTACCACTTTTAAGCATATGATCAACGACTATTCAAACTTAGATAGAGTTGTTTAACTCAACTCTCTGTGCCTTTTTGAGAAAGGCATTCATATTGTTCACTTGTGAACCACTCAACCACCTTCTTCCATGCTTCTTGGCTTTAGCATTCTGATGGATTATTTATAACTTGCTCAAGATTATCATAACCTTTTGACTCAGGACATGTTATGTCATGTCATATCTTCTATCTTTAAAAGCTTTTTGACAGTCCATGTGGATTCCAAGTTGTACCCCATGCAAATGGTCTCAAAGACTATGAACTTTTAAATCAAAATATTACTACAAAACAAAGTGGTTAGAAAATATAAAATTTATGATATCAAAATACAAATAAAACACTATATAAAGTATTTCCCTCGAGAAAATTGAACAATGTTATCTTAAACGTTTGAGGAACTTTATCTCGGTGGGATAATGGAAAGGAATTGACAAAACATGATTAGATAAAGCCCTAACAAATAGCTAACTATTCTCTCACATGGCTTTATACTGTTTTCTCGTATGGTCAAATTGAACAGGTAGTCACAGGTTGTTGTTTGCAACAAATTTCTCAAATAAACTTAGGCTTCTTTCTTTGACCATATTTTTATTATGTGATGCTATATTGGTATATAAAATTAAAATGTTAGCAACATTTAAAATATACTCAATTAGAAGACATATATTAAAAGTAAATAGTAAGTTACATGATTGCAACTCGAAGGGAGTGTATATCCATGCCCATAGGGCGTGTGCTCCTACTACGCGTGATGACATAATATGCAACAAAAACAAATAATAAAGATAATCATGTGACATTTCTAATAAGAAATAGAATTAGATGTTTTGAATACATACACTTATTCTAACTATCACTATAAAGATATGCATCTTCATTTACAAGATCATTATCACTATCATCCTTACAATCATTAATTTCTAATGATTCTTTGTCTTCTTTCTCATCATTAATGTAATCTTCCTTGTCTGAAAGATACATCATCGTCTTCTTCATCATTATTAATAAAGTCTTCATCATACACAATTAGGGCAACAAGCAACCAACCTAATTTTACCACCAAATCATAATTTATCATGCACATCTATCTCATCCCTAAGGACGTGCACATGATTCACCTACTTAAAAGCTACTTTGAGCAATCAAATTAGAATAAGGTGATTAACGGTCGTGCTATACATCTATCTCATTAGAAACACTAGTACTATGATGATCCCAAGGCTTTTGATAGGGAACGTTTTCCACAACCCCCAATTGCCAATGGATTTAGGAGGATCTTTAAAATATAACACTTCTTGAGCTTGTGTGGGTAAAATGTAGTGTTGATCACAAAACCATTCAAAACAAATATCAATAAACAGAAGCGAAGCTTATTGAGGACCTAAGGCCCCCCTTCTTTTTTTCGTCAGTAGTGTTAATTTTTGGTCATGTAGTGTAAATTTTCGGCCCGGTAGTATAAAATTTTTAATATTTATAGAGTTCCCCCCCCCCCCCCACACATAAAATAATTTACCTTTGACCCCGCTCCATTCGGTCAAGCTCTGTACTATTAGTAACAATGATAATATTATTATTTTATTACAGACCCCTTGTATGATGTTTCAAACCATTAACAATGAACTAGTACGACAATTTACCATTTACATACTTCAACTTGTAGATGTCCTCTACTTGACCATAAAATTATGTACCCTCTTCTCCTACTAACAATACTATTGTTTAAGTCGTACGTCTGATATGACGGTTGTGTACCAGAAATCTAATACCATTGATAATGCAAGTAGCGTAAGAATATGTGCATATGACGCTGTTAGCCAATGCCTTTATTCCTCGTCGGGAAACGTACTGAACTTATTATTAAGCCATGAAGAAAAGTCGTTTCTTAGATCGCTTCTAGGCTATTCAAGTTCAAATTGATTGTATAGGTTATATAATGCTTAAAGTAGTTTATCATCTTAGTGAAAGTGAAACTAATAAGAATAATCGAAAATTAAAAACTTATATCATGTAGACTTTAACTTCACAATTGTTTAGCACAAACCATTGAAATGACTTTTCAGATTCTTCACTTACTGAAATAATTTTCTTCTTGGATTGGTCGACATCATAGAACTTCCTCTTTGGAATCCTAAGATCTTCATTTCTATCAAGATGGTTAAATTTGGTTTGTATACCCTTTAGATACATAGAATAGAAAGTCAGCGTTTTAACTACAACATAACCCTTTACTATTGATCATTTAGACTTGGCCTTGTTTCGAATATAAGCTTTCAGCTTTTTCATGCATCTTTTCAAAGGATACATCCATCTCATATATACAGGCCCAACAAGAATAAATTATTAGAAAAGTGCATGATTAGAAGAATCAATATATCGAAAAATGTTCGGAGGATATATTAGTTCCAAATTGTATAAAATATTAACCGCTTCCTTCTGGGTTTTATACATGTCTCCACATCTAGTCATCATGCACATATCTTATTAAATAATGTGCAAAAGTTAATAATTGTTGTTGAAACATTATTGGGCAAACATGCTAGGACCCCTGTTAGTAGCAAACGTTGCATAAGAATTTTTACTCTTTTAATAAACGACCAAAATTTAGATCGATCATTAGGTTTGAAAGAGTAAGACACTTGTGGGTTTATGATCTTGTTGATTTTCACACTAAGCCATAAATCTGATTGAATTCCCAATTTTTTTAAATCTTATTTTGATTTGTGTGTGCCTTTTGATTTTTCATTCATCAACAAGGTACCAAACAAGCTCTCACATACATTTTTCTTCATGTACATAACCTCAAGATTTTATTTTAAATCGAGAGATGAAAAATTAATTCAACTCGAAGAATACACTATTTTTTGTCTAATTCAACTCTAACTCGTCACGTTTTCTTTTCACGCGGCCATGGTTAGGATGTTTACCCAAAACACGATAGGGAAGACAGTTAAGTTGTTCTAAAATTTTTGAATTAGTTAATTATCTTAAGTGCTTTCTTACCTCTTTTTGGCCATCAAACAACAAGCTTTCGTTCCACTTATTACTTCTAGGAAAGAATTTTCCCGAGTGGTAAATGATATCTTATTAGTTACATGGCACAAGGGATTGTCCATAACTATGCCATATGCATGATGAATACAGAATTGGTCGATGCATCTCTTATTTGTACTCCATGCTTCCACAATTGCTTCAACGCATCCACTAGAGGCCTTACAAATATCAATGTCCTTTGCTGGTGATTTAGGACTAGGAATTAGCAAACTTAACATGAAAAAGTGTAAGACTCCGTTCCCGGGACGCTTACAGCCAGTAAATCATTACACATAAAACATATAATTACATTGACATCAATAAAATATTGTAGCGGAAACATAAAAATGGCTTTTCATATCATTACAAATGCTTTTGCAAGTTAATACAACATTCATTCAAAATATTGTTTGTTCGCATTACAATGCAAAAACATTAATCAAAAGAATGCCATCCAAAAGAGCTGAGTAACCGACCTGTGCCGTCCCCAGCAATCATTACCTGCCAACTGAAAACAGATAAAAGTCAGCGTTGCTGAGTGAGTTCTAGTTTAAAATAAAACATACTTTTCTTTTGTTAAAACCATTATTTACATTCATGCGATCACACAACATACGTACACATAGATAATATCATTATTATCTTCATCATTCATTCGTTAACTTCTATTCATTCATCGTGCGTCATTAACATTCACATTCTTTCATCATTAGATCTTTTCTTTCTATCAACCCATAAACTTTACCCTTCTGTTTCCTAGTACTGGGCCTAGGTCTATCATAGACCTTCTATAACAGTGCTCCGCACCTCTGGCCACAGTACCTAAGGTAGAGTTTAGGTGTACCATTACCATATGCAATACCCTTCTATTTCCTGTTACTGGACCTAGGCTATCATAGACCTTCTATAATGGTGCTCCGCACCTCTGGTCACAACACCTAAGGTATGCAGCAATGGTTCTATACAAATGGTCAATCACAAAGAATGACCCGGATGTGCATCCTCCCGGGGTAGCGAACCCACACACCGTTGGGCTAACATCTTTTAATGGTGTGTCCCGACATACAAGTCTTGCAAGACGTTCTTTACTTTCATCATTCATTAATGCATGCATTCTTTCATCATGTTCCTCTTTTCATTATCTTCCACTTTACGTTACATATTACATTCATTTCATTCATTAACATTCAATGTAAAGTCACAAGAAAGATAAACATACATCATAACAAGGAACATAACATACATAGTTATCATCATCATACAGGGCATCATCATACATACTTACATCATGCACAAACATACAACATCATATATCATCATCAACATTATGCCTAGCATAGCGTCTACGACCTCAAAAGTCAACTTACAAGAACTTACGGGAACCTTCCACGTCAAAACTTACATCTGCACTTTCCCACGAAAGTCAATAAATAAACTACGTTTTCCTCCGGTACACCAGCCCTACTTGGGCGTATGGGCACCTCTCAGTCGCATGGCCTCCAGGCAACTTAACATCATGTGAATAGACCAATGTGGATAAACACCTATGCGAATGAACACCCATGCGAATGAACACCCATGCAAGTGGACCTAATGCGGATGGACTCAATGTGGATGAGTCCCATGCGAATAGAACTAATGCAAATGAACACCTTGTGCGGATGAAACTAATGCGGATGAGCACTTATACGAATGGGCTCTCAGTCGCATGAATCCCCATAATCGTGCGAATGAACCTCAATCTCACCTCATTCGGCTATATGGCCTCCATTCGGTCGCCTAGCCCTAGCTGATGCAGAATGCAGTTCATCCCGAACCCAATCTGCCATTTTCAACCTCCAAGCTCTTCCAAACCATTCTATGCCCAAATCAACCATCCTAACCTTAGGAAAACATACCACAACACCATACAGGCACAGACAAGCCCAAGATCATGCATCACTCGCATCATACACAACACATACACACGGGTCAAACCCACACACACTTCAAAACGATTTTCTGATGTGTTCCAACCCCAGAATCAATCAAAAACGTGTAAAAGATGGGTCCTAAAACTCATACAAACGACAACAACGAGAAGAGCTTCGATTAGACCCACTACACTTCGATTTCCACGCTCGAATCCACTCGAACCAAGCTCGAAACCCCTTTCTCCTTTTTCTCCTTCTCTTTTCTCTTTTGGCTGATTTTGTGGGTGTGGGGAGAGGGTGTGGGCTGCCTTTCCCTTTAAATACCCCCACTCACCCTACTTTCTCTTGGTGGCGAGTTTGGTCCCTCGACTTTGGACTTTATTTCTTTTTCTTCTTTCGTCGTCTTCAAAATAAATAACCGGGTGTTACAAGTCCACCACCATTAAATAGTTTTCGTCCCTGAAACCTGTTATTCATCAAACAAATGTGGGTAATGATGCCTCATTTCTTCTACAGTCTCCCACGTTGACTCGGATCCCTTCCTGTGCTTTCATTGTACGCGCACAAGAGAAACCACTTTATTCCTCAGCCTCTTCTCCTTAGATCGATGATTGTCACTTGTTGCTCCACATAATTGAGCCGTTCATCCACTTTGATATCCTCGAGCGGAACAATCATATCTTCATCTGCCAAGCACTTTCTCATATGAGATACATGGAATGTCGGGTGAATTCCACTTAACTCATCTAGTAACTCCAGTCTATAGGTCATCTCTCCTACTCGAGCAATGATTCGGAAATGGCCTATGTACCTCAGGCTCAACTTGCCCCACTTTTGGAAATGAATGATACCCTTCCATGATGAGACCTTCAACATAACCCAGTTACCCACCTGGAACTCAATCGGTCTGCATCATTTATCAGCATACAACTTCTGTCTATCTTCGGCTGCCTTCATGAAGGCCTTGATCTTTTCAAGCTTCTCAGTCGTAGCCTCGATTACCTTGACACTCCCTAACTCTTTCTGACCAATATCACCCTAACAGACAGGTGTTCTGGATCTCCTACCATATAGCATCTCATAAGGTGGCATACCAATGATGGCATGATAACTGTTGTTGTATAAGAATTCAGCTAACGGTAAGTGGTCATCCCAACTTCCCCCAAAATCAATCACACATGCCAAAAGCATGTCTTCCAATGTCTGAATGGTCATCTCTGATTGACCATCGGTCTGGGGATGATAAGTCGTGCTGATGGGTAACCTCGTCCCCATAGCGTCGTGGAATTTCTTTCAGAATTTAGATGTAAACCGGGTGTCACTGTCACACCCCAACCTTGATGGCAGAAACGTCGAGGAGTGAGAGTTAAGATCATTCACAGCCACATAACGCTATTATTAAATCCAAATATATTATTCATAAGTTTCAAAGGTAACATAACAAACATAAGTCTTAAAGAAAGTAAATAACAAAACATAAGATGTAACAAGCCAATTTAGTTCATTATTTAACTAGGTCCATTCCTAGGTGTGAACAAGCTTCAAAAGTGGCGATCAAACTTGAGTATTCCCTGAAACATGTTAAAAATAAATGGTCAACATAATGTTGGTGAGTATTTCTATACCCCTGACACAAGTAAGCACTCTTTCGGTAGAAAGTGAGCACTCTTTATCAAACGATCAACGATCACCCATATAGCATCATACCCTTTCGGGCTACATGGTAGCTTCATAATGAAATCCATCGTGATGTGCTCCACTTCCATTCCCGTATATCCAAGGTTGGATCTTCCCATACGGCTTCTCATGCTCGGCATTCACCTGCAGACAAGTAAGGGATTTACTCACATACTCCACCACATCACGTTTCATACCCAGCCACCAATAACCCTTCTTAATGTCTTGATACATCTTTGTGGTGCCTGGATGAATGGAGTATCAAGTCTTATGGGCTTCATCCATGATCTTCACTCATAGATCCCCAAAACGAGGAATCCACACCCGTCCAATTCGGGTTTTAACACCAAGTGTGTTTTCACCCAATTCCACAACCAGACCTCTCATTCTTTCCGAGTTAAGATGATCTTTCTTCAGTGCCTCATCTTGAAACTGTTTAACTTGCTTCATCATGTCAGAGGTCATGATTAGCTGATATGCTTTCACCCGAATCGGCTCGGGCCTCTTTTTCCGACTAAGGCATCCGCCACCACGTTGGCTTTGACCGGATGGTAATGGATCTCGCAGTCATAATCTTTTATGAGCTCTAACCATTATCTTTGTCTCATGTTTAGGTCATTTTTCTCAAAGAAATACTTCAAGCTCTTGTGATCGGTGAAAATGGTGTACTTCGTCTCGTAAAGATAGTGCCTCCAAATCTTTTGTGCAAAGACCACGACTGCTAGTTCCAGGTCATGAGTAGGATAATCGACCTCATGAACCTTTAACTGTCGAGATGCATAGGCTATGACCTTCCCCCTTTGCATTAACACACACCCCAACCCCGA
Organism: Flaveria trinervia; assembly: GCA_025506515.1. Lineage (NCBI taxonomy): Eukaryota > Viridiplantae > Streptophyta > Magnoliopsida > Asterales > Asteraceae > Flaveria > Flaveria trinervia. The sequence goes on along the minus strand of CM046458.1, from coordinate 4,877,817 downwards.
GTAGGAAGCATGAGAATAAACCACCAGATTTTCACTTCCATCGGGTAATGACAGAACAGGAGCTTGAGTCAATTTCACTTTCAATTCTTTAAACACCTTCTCTTGAGCTTGACCCCATACAAATTTTACATCTTTCCAGGTCAACTTGGTTAGTGGAGAAGCGATCTTGGAAAAATCTTGGATAAATCTTCTATAGTAGCCCGCCAAACCCAAGAAACTACGAATCTTTGATGGCATCTTAGGAGACTTCCATTGCATCACTGCCTCCACCTTTGCCGGGTCCACCATAATCCCGTCAGGATTCACCACATGACCCAAGAACTAAGCCTCGCGCAACCAAAACACGCACTTGGAGAAATTAGCGTACAACTTCTCCTTTCTCAACGTCTCCAAAAGCTCCCGAATGTGACCGACATGCTCTATCTCGCTCTTCGAATAAATCAGGATATCATCAATAAACACAATCATTGATTTTTCTAACAACAGTCGACACACCCAATTCATCAAATCCATAAAAGCAGCTGGTGCATTGGTCAAACCAAAAGACATGACAAGAAACTCGTAGTGACCATAACGCGTGCGAAAAGCTGTTTTAGGGACATCCTACCCCTTCACCTTCAATTGATGGTAACCAGATCGAAGGTCTATTCTTGAAAACCAACTGGCACCTTGGAGTTGATCGAGCAAATCATCGATTCTTGGTAAGGGGTATTGGTTCTTCACCATCAACTTGTTCAGCTCACGGTAGTCGATACACATCCTCATACTACCCTCTTTCTTCTTCACAAACAGGCCCGGATCACCCCAAGGAGATATACTCGGTCTAATAAACCCTTTATCAAGCAGCTCTTGCAACTACTCCATGAGTTCCTTCATCTTCGTCGCAGCCAACTGATACGGTGCCTTGGCACAGGTTGGGCACCCGGTATCAGATCAACTTGAAACTCAATCTCTCTGTTAGGTGGCACTCCTGGTAAGTCTTCTGGGAACACGTCTGGAAAGTCATACACAACTCGTACTTTAGAAAGTTGTGGTGTTAGCGTATCCACATCCTTTACATAGGCCAAGTAGGCACTACATCCATGCCTCATACACTTTCCCGCCACCGCCATTGAGATTACTTTCGAGATCGTCGTGACCCGATCCCCATAAATTGTTACCGAACTCCCTTCAGGCGCTGTCAGACAAATCATCTTCTTGTGACACGCAATGTTCGCCTTGAAGTCCGCTAACCAATCCATCCGAAGAACCAAATCAAAACCACCTAAGGTCATCACGAACGGTCTAACAGGAAACTTATGACCTTCTCGTTCCACATCACAATCCTCTATCATCTCAGAAATCCTGGTAGACTACCCTATGGCAGTTTCTACATCAGGTGCATCAACACGTCTATTACTAACAGGCAGCTTGGCACAGAAAGCAGCATAAATAAATCTGTTACTCGCACACGAATCAAATAACATAAAAGCTAAAGTTTGGTTCACTAGAAACGTACCGACACAACATCAGGGTCCATCCTAGCCTCCTGTTATGTCATAGTGAATGCCCTGGCGCTCGCCCTTGGTCCTTCACTCCCCGTCTTCTTTGCCCTGTGTCAGGATCAGTGATCACAAGTTTGATGTAATGGAGCGTAGCACAGCAGAATAAGAACAAGAATTAGACAAATTGTAGCAAGAGTTTGATACTTGTATGCATTAAGAACAAATACGGTTATAACGAGAGAATATATTTCTGTAACAAGGAATGTTTCAATAATATTGAATATTTCTGATCAAATCATTCATTTATTACATTAGGTTGACACTCCTTATATAGAGTGCAATCGCTGCTGTTATCACGGGTAAGTGACAACTGGCAGATCTATTAAAAAAATAACTTACTCTTAACAAACTACTGAAATGTTCACAACTACTGAGAACATATCAGAGTGTTAAGTACAAAATAAGAAACTACTGATAAGAAACTACTGAAACTACAATGAATGAAGAACAAGCTCTTCAGTCGTTTTACAAAACTACTGATAAATATAAAACTACTGATGAGCACAACACTGAAGAAGTATTCTTCAGCTGTTGTGTCAAACTACTGAAAAGATAAAACATAAAACTACTGAAAGGTAACCGTCACAACTACTGAAGAAGACCTCTTCAGCTGTTGTGACAACGTCTGGTACTTTGGTCTTCAGCACTTGTGTCCTCAGACTTTGTCTTCAGCACTTGTCTTCAGACTTTGTCTTCAGCACTTGTCTTCAGACTTTGTCTTCAGCACTTGTCTTCAGACTTTGTAATCAGCTGTTGTCTTCAGCTGTTGTGGTCTTTAGTAGTTGTTGTGACGTCTGTGGGACTTAAAGGTTTTTCTGATCCGCTCATTGGTTCTTTTGGTCCAACAAACTCCCCCTGAACCAATGCAGCCAAAACCTTTAACTTTATTGAGGTCCCACTTATTGTTGGCAGAATGGTTGGTCTTTTTCCTTCTTGATCAGTTGAGAAGATGACCCATATAAGCACTGGCCTGGAAATGAGTCACTGATGATTTGGTTGGCAATGTATGGATGGGAGCTCTGTATTGGGGAATTGGACACTGAGCTGTTCCCCCATCAATGAGACTCACTTCCCATGTATAAGCCTGTAGGATTCTCTGGTGTATGCTCTGAGAAACATAATTTGTTCTTCCATGGTCAGGTTCTCGGCTTCACCATCAAACAATCCTTCACACCCATACAACTCTGAGATGTACTTGGCCTGTTTACCATTTTTGAGCTCAACTGTTGTAATCTGTCTGTATGCAAACTCATCAGGATGAGTCCCTTCAAGTAACAGACTGAGCTCATTTTGTTTGAAGTTCTCAAGCCTCTTGTAGACAAACCCCTTTTTAATAATTCTATTCTCAAACATCTTTTAAGGTGGCTGTTTAGTCTCATAGGCCTTCTTGAAATCTTCTACAATCTCCCAGGGTGATACTACAAGGACCACTGTGATCTCTTCATCTACGATCCTTTTTACTTGGCCCTTGTATCTCGAAAGAATGTCTTTCTTTACAATCCTGTGAGCCACCCTAGGATCAGGCCATACTCTCACCTTTTCCTTGTGATATTGAAATGTGTTGGCAAGGGTGTACAACCTCAGAGCTTCTTTCTTCATACTTATTATTGATGACGAAGCAGCATAAGTTTTGTTGATGTTTTTCAACATTTCATCATCATGAAGCCTTTGCTGCTGTTCTTCTTCAATCTTTACTCTCACAGCTTCCATCTGTGAGGTGGGAGTGATGGGCATGGGTTTGGCTTTAGCCAATGTTAGGACTGCAGACAGAGGCAGCCTATCTTCTTCCACATCATCATCATCATCTTCTTCTTCTAGCCTCAACACCCTTCTCTTCTTCTTCTTAGGTGCATCATCGGCTATTGGTTTAGAGGGTAAGGGAGTTGGTTTTGTGGGTTGTGATTGTGATTGTTTTGGAGAGGGAATGTTGACAGGCTGAGTTAGCATTTTGGAGGTGAGTGTTGCTTTTGAGTATTTGGCTAGCTCAGTCCTGCTCCCTGCTCCTGCTTCATTCAAAGCTTCGACTACTAACCCCTTAGTGTATGCCTCAGACGAACAGATCTTGGAGGTTATGGCCAAGATACTGTCCCTGGTCCATAATTTAATCTCGATCAATGATCTCCCAAGATATTTTGCAATGAATCTGATCATGATGTCTAGTCTCTCTCTTTCTAACGCATCATAACTTGCCCATCTTGAGTTAATTTCTTCAACTTCAAGTCTCCTGATCTCTGAGTCAAGTTGTGTAGTATCGAACCCTTGTCTATAGAGTTGATCAATAATGGCATCCATTGATTTACTATGAGTAGCATCTGCCATTTTGATCATCTCATCGAGTTGAAGCTCTTTTTCCTTTCCTTCACCCTTCCTCTTCTTATATGTAACGTGAAAGTCTTTGTGACTTTCACTCACTTGATCATTTTTGGTTCCCTTCACAGACTCCTCTTCCTTATCAGTTTCCTTTTCTTTCAGTTTCCGCTCCCTCTTTGCTTTCACTGACTGACTCTCCCCCTTTTTGGTTGCATTGGTTTCAAGGGTTGAGTAGCAGAAAGCCTTGTGCTCACAATCTCTTCCACCAGGGGTTGTATGATTGAGGGAAGCCTCTCATCCATGGTTTTGATCACAATGTCTGTGATCATTGGGGTGATGAGAGGTAGAGTTTGCTGAAAGATAGCAACTGTTTGCTCAGAGGGGTTCTGTCCCTGAGAAGCAGTGCCAGAAACAGAAGCTGGTGGCTTGGAAGTTGTGAGTGGCTGAGTGTATGGGAGACCTTCAGGTGAAGGTGCCATCTGTGGGTTTATGTTGGTGGCAGATGGACTTGCTTCTTGAGAGAATTGGTCAAGTAGTCTTTGTAGTCTACTAACTTCTTCCTCAAGAATTGTGTTCTGGGCCAGAACATCATAAAAGAAGCCCAGGTCATCATCAGCAGATGCTGAATCACCTGGCCTCCTGCTTGTAGCAGGATGTACATGCACTGGGTGAAGACCAGTTTTAGCATGTGCCCCTTTTTTCTTGAACTGGGGACTTCCAGCCTCAGGACTATGTCCTTCATCAGATGTTGCCTCTAGTGAGGTCTTAGCAATGTTACCAGCCTCATTCTGATCATGTGCTCATTCAGAAGAGGTGGCAGCCTCACTAGATGTTCTAATCTCCATATCCACACCAGGAGATAGAACGTGTAAACCCCGGTGCTGTGGGTTGTCAGAAGCATGGTGATCCTTGACCTCAATAGTTGTGGTTCTCCCCTTTGTTGGTGGTTGTTGGGGAGGGGGAGAGGCATGCAGCTGAGTCAGCACGTTTGCAATGATAAGGGTCGGACTTTGGGGGGCGGTTGCATGGGGAGATGGGGTAAAAGCGGTGTGCACCTGGGGAGAATGGTGCTCTTCAATGGCAATCTCCTCAAATGAGGAAGATCCTAGATTTGTGGGTACCCCTTCTGTGGTTGCTGCAGGCTCCTTTTGAGAGGAATCCTGAGCGTTGTGGCTGGGAGAGTCCTTATATCCACTAGGGGGTTATAACCAGTGGATATAGCCTGCGTTTGTGTTGCAGGGGCATCCTCAGGGGACTCATTTCCCTGAGTAGCCTTTTTGGTCTTCTTTTTAGTGGGTTTGGTGGGGACTTTTGATTGGAGGTGGTGGCTGTGGGTTTCAGCTGCGTGGGTTTGCGCAGCTTGGCAGCCATTTTGAGTGATTGGTCAGAGTTGTGCCGGGAGTATACTTCAGGCAATACAGCCATAGCAGGGACTCCCAGGCCACAAGTCCCTCAGCTTGAAGCTGGTTTTCAATTATGCCCATTATGAACCGAGGATATAATATCCAACGGTTAGCGATTTGTTTTTGAGCCATATCCTTGAGCTCTAAAAATAGTATTTCGGAAAAATTTAAAGGTTGTTGCTCAAGGATGGAGTACATTACCTGTTGCCACCTTGTGGACATTTGATCCCATGATGAGGTCTTGGAGGCAAGGCATACATTTACCATATGAAATATGAGACGTTCGGCATCCGGGAAATGTTTCTTCAGTAAGGTAGATGCACTCAGGTTACCCTGGTATCCATGGTGGGAAAATGATTGATCTGTTCTGCCCTTTGGATAACCAGTTGGGAAAGTGGCATCATCCAGATTAAGGGTTTGACGAAGAGTGTCTGGAGTGATGACCACTTTTTGGCCATGGACAAACGATTGAAGAGACTCTGTGTCGTTCTCCTCAGAGACCAAAGTGAAGTTTGTCCAGAATTGGTTAGGGATGCGGCATATATGGTGGGATTTACCAGAAACGCCGTTTTGTTGGGTGATTGAACCATTAAATCAATGGCGTTGTGAAACTTGGTCTAGTATGGCGATTTGGTGAGATGTGCGACACAGTTGTGTCGTGGTTTTAGTTGCATGGTCGCCATTGATGAAGAGAGGGTAGAGAGTTTTTGAACGTTAGGTTTGAGAAGAGAAGATAAAAACTCTGAAGGTGGGATAAGGTATTTAAAGGGTCGGGATAGAAATCGACTGAAGGTTTTGGTGTGAGTCATGAGTTGTTGAAACTACTGATGACGTGGTATTAACCGTCAGACGTTGAAACAGCTGAAGTCTCTGATTTAGTCATCTGTAGTTATAAAAACTACTGAAGACAGTTTTGACTTCAGGTGATGAAACAACTGAAGACTGGTATCAGTCATCAGTAGTTGTGAAACTACTGAAGACAGTGGTTTTGTCAGCAGTTGTTGTAAACAGCTGAAGACTTGGTGTTAGTCTTCAGTAGTTGTAAACTACTGAAGACATGGTTTTGGCTTCAGTTGTTTTGAAACAGCAGTTGTAGAAACAACTGAAGAGAAATTTCTCATCAGCTGTTTTCATCAATTCTTAGCTTTTCAGCTGTTTCATACTGTCCTCAACACTTACTCATCAGACTTTGCATCTGCTTTTCAGGTGTTTCATAGGACGTCAGTACTTATCTGTTTGTACTGATTTCAGTAGTTGTAACTACATCAGTAGTTGTAACTACATCAGTAGTTTAGAACAGATAAAGTACTTCAGTACTTGTGAGGCATTTAGCCTTCAGTAGTTATAAAAACTACTGAGGGTGAAAGAACTCATCAGTACTTATATGTGACATGGTTACCAATGACCACCAGTACTTATTACTGAGATCATCAGTAGTTGTCACTATTCTAGCTGCAGCATACCAAGCCTTAACACCAGGTTGTGGAAAGTTGAACTATCCAAAGGCTTAGTAAAAATGTCTGCAAGCTCATCAGCACTAGGCACAAACATGGGATTAATTAGACCCTTTTCAAAACAATCTCTTATAAAATGATGTCTAATTTCTATATGTTTGGTCCTAGAGTGCTGGACTGGATTTTTGACAATGCAAAGAGTTGAAGCACTATCCATTAATAACAGAGTTTTAGTCTCTATAATGCCATAGTCCAAAAGTTGATTCTGAAGCCAGAGTACTTGGGATGTACAACTTGCAGCAGCAATGTACTCGGCTTCAGCAGTGGATGTAGCAACATATGTTTGTTTCTTACTCTGCCAAGAAATCAAACAGTTTCCTAGGAATTGACATCCACCAGAAGTTGATTTCCTGGTCAACTTACACCCTGCATAGTCACTATCAGAGAAAGAAACTAATTTACAAGAGTGCCCAGTGGAATACCATAAACCTAGAGATTGTGTACCTTGCAAATATCTAAAGACCCTCTTGACTGCAATCAGATGAGACTCTTTAGGTGCAGCCTGAAATCTAGCACAAACACATGTAGCAAACATAATATCTGGTCTAGAAGCTGTTAAATACATCAAGGACCCAATCATACATCTGTAAAGTGTTTCATCAACCACTTTACCTTTCTGATCTGTATCCAGTTGTGTGGTGCTGCACATGGGGGTAGAACAGGGCTTACAGTTTTGTAAATCAAACTTTTCCAAAAGATCTTTTGTGTATATGGACTGATGAATGAAAATTCCATCAGCCTTTTGTTTGATTTGCAAACCCAAAAAGAACTGTAATTCTCCCATGGCACTCATTTCAAACTTCTGTTGCATCAACTTTGTAAAGGCATCACACAACTGAGGATCAGAGGATGCAAAAATAATATCATCTACATAAATTTGAACAAGTAGATTATGCTGCCCAGCTTTCTTAATGAATAAAGTCTTATCAATGGAGCCTCTAGTGAAATCATTTTCCAGAAGAAAGTTTGATAATGTCTCATACCAGGCTCTAGGAGCTTGTTTCAACCCATAAAGAGCCTTATCAAGCTTATACACCCAATTAGGATGTTATTGTCCTCAAAGCCTGGTGGTTGACATACATAAACCTCTTCTTTAATTTTCCCATACAAAAATGCACTTTTGACATCCATTTGAAAAACTTTAAGTTTTTGATAAGCAGCAAAAGGTAAAAACAATCGAATTGCTTCCAGTCTGGCTACAGGAGCAAAGGTTTCATCATAATCAATACCTTCTTCTTGTGCAAACCCCTGAACAACCAGTCTGGCCTTGTTCTTAACAATAAGCCCATTTTCATCAGTTTTGTTCCTAAACACCCATTTAGTGCCTATTGCACACTTACCTGGAGGTAGAGGAACCAGTTGCCACACTTGTTGTTTCTTGAACTGAAGAAGCTCAAGCTGCATGGCATCAACCCATCCATTGTCCTTTAAAGCAATGTGATAATTCTTTGGCTCTTGCTGACTGATGAAGAGAGCATAGAAGCATAAATTTGACAATTGACTTCTTGTTGATACGCCAACAGTGATATCACCAATGATTTGAGACATAGGGTGATTCTTCAGATCTTGATACATAATGAGATCTGTGCAAGTGTTTGCAGCAGGTTCAGCAGCAACAGATGGTGATGGTGAATCATTTCCTTGAAACCAATAAGTGGATGGTAATTCAAAGGAGGTTGAATTTGAAGAAATCTCATCAGCATTTGTTGTGGATGGTGCTACTAGAGCTACAGGAACATCAGGTCTAGCTGAATCAGGCAGTTGATCACTAAACCTGAAGAGGTGAGTACAGCTGTCATCATCATCATCAGCACCAGCAGTACCACCAGGTGGTGAACTGTTGACAGGAGCAACAGCAGGTGTTTGATAAGGAACATATTGCAGTATGTCTAAATCAAATAGCTCCACAGGGCTTTGTGGAATCTTGTCCTTAGGAGATTCATTAAACTTAACATGTAGAGTCTCTTCAACCATCTTTGTTCTGCAGTTGAAGACTCTGTATGCTTTGCAAGTTGATGAATAACCAACAAAGTACCCTGCATCCACCTTATGATCAAATTTTGGGAGTTGATCCCGTGTGTTGAGAATGAAATAAGGACACCCAAATGCTCTGAATAATGAAATTAGAGGGGCCAAATGATGAAGAACTTCATATGGAGTCTTCATCAACCTCTGATTTACTAGAACTCTATTCTGTACATAGCAGGCTGTATTGACAGCTTCAGCCCAAAAAGTCATTGGTAGCCCAGAGTTAGCCAACATGGACCTTGCAGCTTCAATAAGGTCTTGTTCTTTCTCTCCACTACTCCATTTTGCTTAGGAGTTCTTGGGATGCTATACTGCCTCTTGATTCCCTTTGATAAGTAAAACTCATCAAGTGTGTGGTTTCTAAATTCAGTACCATTATCACTCCTCACACACTTAACTGGTAGGAATACTGCTTCTCAACGTGTAACACAAAGTTCATAATGGACTGTGCAGCCTCATCCTTTGAATGCAAGAAGAAAGTCCATACAAATCTGGAGTAATCATCCATAATTACCAGACAGTCTTTCTTCTTAGCCATACTCATCACTTTCACAGGACCAAAGAGATCCATGTGAAGAAGTTGTAAGCAGGCAGTGGACTTAGGTTCTTCTATGGAGGGAAATGACGCTTTGTGCTATTTTCCTTTTAAACAGGCAGTGCAGTTATCTTCACACTTGAACTCCTTCATAGGCAGTCCCCTTACTAAACCATGGTTTATCAGCTGATTCATGTTTTTGAGATTAACATGACCCAGCCTTCTATGCCATAGAATAGATTCTTGGGGGGAAGCCTTGGAAAATAGGCAAGGATGGCCTTTGAGATCTATTTTCTTGGAAAGATCTAAGGCATACACTCTTCCTGTCCTGTTGGCCGTTAGGAGAGTGTGTTCATCCAACACCTTATCAATCAAATTTAGAACTTTGGATGACAGAATCCGACAATTCTAACTGGTGAAAAGAGCAACATGGCCTTTGTCACACATTTGACTGACACTCAAGAGGTTGTACTTGAGATTTTCCACATGGTTAACATCATCAAACTTTATTTCCCCATTGAAAACAAAGCCTTTGCCAATGATGTAACCCTTTGCATCATTGCCAAATGACACAAACCCCTTCCTTCCTTGAGAGTAGTCATTAAGAAGTGATCTGTTTCCTGTCATATGCATGGATCTTCCACTGTCTATATACCAGATGCCTCTGAGGTATGTTGAAGAACCCTGTGAAGATGATGCATTTGAGCAGGAACCCTCAGTAGACTCCAGGGCCATGAGAGCCAAATTCCCAAAAGGACTGTCACCACCATGTTGACCAGCAACTGTGAACAGTTGTTCATGACTAGACATGTCATCCGGTAAACTGCTCCAGTCAACACCTCCAGGGGTGAAGAAGCTGTGTTGCTGAGGTTGAGGAGGTTGATGAGATTGAGATGGTTGAGGTTCTGGTAGTGCATGAGGTTGTGGTACTATAGGAACTTGAACTTGATTTGATTGTGCCATGTAATAACAAGGTAAGGATATGGCATTTGACCCTGAGGAACAAAAAATGCAGGAGATTGTGGTTGAGAATGATGACTAGAATTGACAGGATGTTGCCCTCTGTGTTGTTGACTATTGCCAGGAAAGTCACAAAAGGTGTAGAGGAATTAGATCCAGATGATCTGCATTCTCTAGCAAAGTGTCCAAGCCTGTGGCATTTGTGACACTTCAACTTACTCTTGTCAAAACCAACTTTGGTTTTGCCAGAGAGTCCTGGGAACTTTCTTCCAGTTCTTTTGTAGAACTTCTGAGATCTGATGTTTATCAAGGCCATTTGGCTCAAAATATCCATCTCTTCTAAGTCATCATCAGCAATCCCCTTGAGATCATCCATGATGAAGCATAGATTGTCATTATTACATCTAGTAAACTGACTATCAACACTCACAAAAGCAGAATCAGAAGTGTTTGAAGAGAAATCAATATGCTCATCATACTAGCATTCAGATGAAGCATATTCTAACTCATGACCAACCAAGGCAGTGTTGTCTGGTACAAAGTCTTCAGTGAGCTTTCCAGATGAAGACAGTTTTCATTTCTGTTCTATCTCTCTCTCATATGTGAGCAATTTCCCATGGAGTTGGGTGAGAGATAGTTTGTCCAAATTTGCACTGCAGCGTAGGACAATAGTGTATGTGTCCCATCTCTCAGGCAGTGATCTGAGAAATCTGTTATTCATCTGGCTATTGGTGTACTCATGTTTGACCATTTTTAATTCAGAGATCAAACAAGAGAACCGCTCGAACTGTTGAGTCAATGTCTCACCCTTCCTATGAGAGAATGTCTCATATTGTTGGGCAAGGATTTCTCTATTATTTTCCAAGACCTCATCTGTTCCTCCAAATTGTTCTTTCAAGGCATTCCAGAGGTCATGGGCAGTTTCATGATGCATTAGCCCAGAATAGATTTCATTAGGCAGTGCCATGGCCAGAATTCCATGGGCTTTTCCATCAATCTCAAACAACTTCTTATCCTCATCTGAGTATTGCTCCATCCTCTTCGGAACCATTGGATTGTTTCTGGGTTATTCACCATAGGCTTGTGTGGACCATGTACCACTGATGTCCAACAACCTGCGCTGTTAACAGACAGGTGATGGAGCATTCGTCGTTGCCATATGTTATACTCATTCCTAACCATCATTGGAGGCTTGGTTGAGGAACCAGTATTGTGAGGATCATTGGTAGGAGTAGTCATTTTTGAGTCCAAATACAATTTAATTCAAGCTTTTAAACGTTTTTATAAAGACCACAACAGACTCAATGAAAACCAAGAGAATCTCAGGATGAATGACCAGAAAACACAGAAAATTCAATCTCTATAACCATTTCTTGCAAAACACAAAAATGCTAATTCAATCAAACTTGGATCTTGAATAGCAGTTTCAATGATCAATTATTAGATCGATCAATGATTAACCAGCTCTGATACCATTTGTCAGGATCAGTGATCAGAAGTTTGATGTAATGGAGCGTAGCACAGCGGAATAAGAACAAGAATTAGACAAATTGTAGCAAGAGTTTGATACTTGTATGCATTAAGAACAAATACGGTTATAACGAGAGAATATATTTCTGTAACAAGGAATGTTTCAATAATATCGAATATTTCTGATCAAATCATTCATTTATTACATTAGGTTGACACTCCTTATATAGAGTGCAATCGTTGTTGTTATCACAGGTAAGTGACAACTGGCAGATCTATTACAAAAATAACTAACTCTTAACAAACTACTGAAATGTTCACAACTACTGAGAACATATCAGAGTGTTAAGTACAAAATAAGAAACTACTGATAAGAAACTACTGAAACTACAACGACCGAAGAACAAGCTCTTCAGTCGTTTTACAAAACTACTGATAAATATAAAACTACTGATGAGCACAACAACTGAAGAAGTATTCTTGAGCTGTTATGTCAAACTACTGAAAAGATAAAACATAAAACTACTGAAAGGTAAACCGTCACAACTACTGAAGAAGACCTCTTCAGCTGTTGTGACAACGTCTGGTACTTTGTTCTTCAGCACTTGTGTCCTCAGACTTTGTCTTCAGCACTTGTCTTCAGACTTTGTCTTCAGCACTTGTCTTCAGACTTTATCTTCAGCACTTGTCTTCAGACTTTGTCTTCAGCACTTGTCTTCAGACTTTGTAATCAGCTGTTGTCTTCAGCTGTTGTGGTCTTCAGTAGTTGTTGTGACGTCTGTGGGACTTAAAGGTTTTTCTGATTCGGCTCATTGGTTATTTTGGTCCAACACCCTGGAACAGTTAAAACACCAAACCGTACAACAGTCCTTAGCTATATGCCCCGCCTTCCCACATTTGAAGCACATGTTCGACCCTACATTCCCCACTATGCACTCTTCCACACCTACCACACTTCTTCATACACGTACCCGATGTGACCACATGGCGGTCATCCACCCGTGCCTTCTTGTTACCCGTCGAGGCATCACCCTAACCAACCTCTTCCCATTCCAATTTTGATCACCACCACCCTTCCTGCTACCTTCAGCCACCACCATCATGGCCCTCTCATCGTACAGTCTCCCCGCCAAATCCACTGCCGACCTAAACGTGCCCGGTTGGGTAGCGATCATGTGCCTGCAAATATACGCTGGCAAGCCCTGAATATACCTCTTGATCTTTTGAGATAGAGGTGTCACCTGATCCGGCACCGGACGTTCCATCTCGTTGAACTTCGTAGTGTACTGCTGATGTGTCATGGTTCCCGCCTCCGGTTGTAGGAACTCCCTCTCAACCTTATCCATCTCCTTATGAGGACAGAACTACTCAATCACCAACTTCTTCAGCTCCAACCATCTCATCCTCCCAATAGCCCTACTACCCTCGGCTTGGACTATATTATCCCACCAGTACAGAGCCGAGTCCACAAAAGAATCGGCAGCAAACTTTACTTCCTGGTCCTTCCGGAACTCCCTGATATTTAAGACGGCTTCCATTTCTCTCACCCACCGGTGAGCAGCCGCAGAAGTGCCATTACCATCAAAAGTAGGGGGCTTGCATCGTTGAAATGCCCCATAGTTACAGCCTCTTGTCACCTCCTACACGGGATCTTCATCTTCCTCCTCATCATCAGAGAGAACCATTTCAGCCTCCAGTTTCTCCCGTCCTCCTGAGGACCTATTCCTCTCTTGTTTATCCCCTTGCCGTACCCCCTTGATAACTTCAGTCGCTACAGATGGTAAGTATTGTCTGCATGACCGATGAACTTCTTCTACAACAGCCTCCTTTGCTGAGGCTCTTAGATTAGAGCTCTTATCGCCACCTTCTAGATGAGGGGTCTTTGGTTCTTAATGAACCGCCTTTTCAACTCTGGGTCTTCCCCTCTTGGGTCGCGGCTCAGCACCAAGCCCATCACGACCACCTCCACGAGAGGCTTTCGTAGATCTACCACCGACCATTCACACGCACACGCTGAAAGGTTAAAACACCAACACAGTCATTCAAGAGAACAACTCAGTTTATGTCAAGTACAGTAAGTCCCTAATTATAATGGCCAGTTGTGATTAGCCACTTACTTTACTCTTCATACCCCAAGCATTACCTGTCCTAACTACATCAGTATTTAAATCTACAAACAACACATAACCACATACCATGCGCACAAAATACCGGTTAACATTAGGAAAATACCCGATGGCACACAGTTACTCAAATTGACATCCCTTCCCTTTCCGTCCCATTCTCAGTTTAGGTAAGTTTTATTTTGAAAATTTTACCCATTTCACTTAAACTTTGGCTGTGATACCAACTTGTAAGGCCCCGTTCCCAGGACGCTTACAGCCGGTAAATCATTGCACATGAAACATACAATTACATTGACATCAATAAAATATTGTAGCGGAAACATAAAAATGGCTTTTCATATCATTACAAATGCTTTTGCAAGTTAATACAACATTCATTCAAAATATTGTTTGTTCGCATTACAATGCAAAAACATTAATCAAAAGAATGCCATCCAAAAGAGTTGAGTAGCCGACCCGTGCCATCCTCAGCAATCATTACCTGCCAACTGGAAATACATAAAAGTCAGCGTTGCTAAGTGAGTTCTAGTTTTAAAATAAATCATACTTTTCTTTCCTTAAAACCATTCTTTACATTCATGCGATCACACAACATACGTACACATAGATAATATCATTATTATCTTCATCATTCATTCGTTAACTTCTGGTCATTCATCGTGCGTCATTAACATTCACATTCTTTCATCATTACATCTTTTCTTTCATTCAACCCATAAACTTTACCCTTTTGTTTCCAAGTATGGGCCTAGTCCTATCATAGACCTTCTATAACGGTGATCCGCACCTCTAGCCATAGTACCTAAGGTAGAGGTTAGGTGTACCATTACCATGTGCAACACCTTCTGTTTCCTGGTACTAGTCCTAGGCCTATCATAGACCTTCTATAACGGTGCTCCGCACCTCTGGTCACAGCACCTACGGTATGCAGCAATGGTTCTATACAAATGGTCAATCACAAAGAAAGACCCCAACGTGCATCCTCCCGGGGTAGCGAACCCACACACCATTGGGCTAACACCTTTCAATGGTGTGTCCCGACATACAAGGCTTGCAAACCTTTCTTTACTTTCATCATTCATTAATGCATGCATTCTTTCATCATGTTCCTCTTTTCATTATCTTCCACTTTACGTTACGTAATACTTTCATTTCATTCATTAACATTCAACGTAAAGTCATGGGAAAAATAAACATACATCATAACAAGGAACATAACATACACAGTCATCATCATCATACAGGGCATCATCATATTTTGAAAACCCTAAAAGTTTATCAAAGAAATATTTGTCCACTTGTTGATTACTTTATTAGTTTCGCTAGAAAGTTTGACATCCAGTGGCAACCGGGGCATAACTCGGTTTCGAAATCGTTATATAGTTTATCAAATTTCAAGTCTATACTATTTGCATCTCCATTGATATTTTCTTTATTCTCAATGATAACATCTTCAATTGTATCATACATCTCATTACTTTATTTATTACTTGTTTTAGGAGTACGTGTTATTATAGCAAACTCATATGCTGCATCAAGGAAGCTCGTTATAATGAACCCATTTTGTATAATGTTGAGCAAAGCCATAATCATGTATGTGAGCATTCACACAATTTCTACATGGGCATTTCATTTTTCCATCATTGGCAACAAAGTTCTTAACATAATCCATAAACTTCTCAAGACCTTCTAAGAAAATCAGGGTCGTTTAATTTTTTTTATTTTAATCCTTGTTATAAATGTTTACTACATGTACATTGAAATGAAATACATACAAATACACAAACATAAATAATTGCAATCTTGAAACCAAATCAATAAAACTACAAATTTTTAACTAATTAGCTTCATGAAGTATTGCTTTAACAAAACAATACAATTGGAAATGCATAACTTATTATTCTAACAATCTACAACATTATCATTCTAACGAATCAATACACTTTAAAATGTATAAATTGTCATTCTAACAAACTACAACATTATCATTTTACCAAATAATACAATTGAAAACTATATCTTATCAATTTAATAAACTAGAACATTATCATTTTACCAAAACAATACATTTGAAAATTATCTTATCATTCTAACACCCTACAACATTATCATTCTACTAAACAATACAATTGAAAATTATCTTATCATTCTAACAACCTACAACATAATCATTCTACCAAAATTATACAACTAGACATTATATATTATCATTCTAATAACCTAAAACATTATCATTCTATCAAAACAATCCAATTGAACATTATATCTTATCAGTCTAACAACCTACAACATTATCATTCTACCAAAACAATACAATCTAACATGATATATCATTATTCTAACAACCTACAACATTATCATTCACCAAAATAATACACTTTAACATTATATCACATCATTCTAACAACCTACGACATTATCAAAACAATATAATTAAAAGTATTAAGAAATTATTTAAAATATATATACACATCTTCAAATTTAACAAAATAGATGATAAAGAGATAATGCCAATGAAGATGGTGGTGATGAGATTATGCGAAACCTATATACAGTTCAATGGTGGTAGTGGCAGCATGTGTGGTGGTGGTGGTGGTAGAAGTGGTGTTGGTGGTAAGAACCCTAAAGAAATTAGTGAAGTCAAGTGGGAGCCATGATGTAGTAGGGGTTGTGACAGACAACGACGATGACAGTAATGGGTGGCGGGTTGTGGTTGGTGGTAGAATACGATGAAGGTCGATTTTGTGTGTTCAGTTTTCAGTATAGGGTGTGGTTTGGGATTGGAGGGTGGGGTTTGACAACAAAGGTGGCGGTGGCTAGGAACGGTGGTGTGACACCTTACACATATCCCATATCGGCCGTGGATAGGAGAGATTTTTAGTTCATAAGGAATGTCTGGCCTCTAACATCAACAACGTGTTTTGGGCGTATTAGCTATGAATGAGAGGAGAACTCCGCAATTAAGCGTGCTTAGGTGGGAGCAATCCAGAGATGAGTGACCTCACTCGGAAGTTTTCACCTGGGCAACAAAAAGAAAATTCGTGAGCTCCTTGTGGGCAAAGCAGAAAATATTGTTGATGCGGGGGGTCAGGTGTTACATAATGGTATTAGAACCACTCTTGTTCCGTTCAGGGTGTGGGACATACCTCACCAAGGATGGTGACTTCTCGGGCTCATCGAGGATGATGAGTCCAAACTGGGGGTGCTTGTGACACCCTACACATATCCCACATTGGTCGTGGACAAGATAGATTTCTGCTTCATAAGGAATGTCTGGCCTCTAACACCAACAATGCGTTTTAGGCGTATTGACTATGGATGCAAGGAGAACTTCGCAATTAAGCGTGCTCTGGTGGGAGCAATCCAGGGATAGGTGACCTCACTAGGAAGTTTTCACTTAGGCAATAAAAAGCAAATCCGTGAGCTCCTCATGGGCAAAGCGGACACTATTATTGATGCGAGGGGCCGGGTGTTATAGGTGGTGGTGGCTTGATATTGTCACACCCCTCTTGATAGCAAAAACACAAGGATGCAATGGATGCGATTATTGTAACTTTCATGCTTTCGTTAAATTAAAAGTTAACGTTGTTATGTGCTTTTAAGGATTATTTATGCTATTTATGAAATTTTGGGGCTATTCATGCTTGATTCTTTGTTTAATTTATAAAGGTTCTAAATGAATTAAATAATAATAATAATAATAATAATAATATAATAATAATAACAACAACAAAAATAACAATAACAATAATAACAAATAATAATAATAATAATAACAAAAACAACAACAACAATAATAATAATAATAATAATTATAATAATAATAATAATAATAACAATAGAAATAATAACTTATAAGAGGTAAATACCTAATAATTGTTAGAGGATCGTGTATTGAACGAAATACTAACTCATTAACGTGTATACCGAATCAAATAGTACGGAATCCTATTTGATTGGTGATCCAATAAGTGAGAACGCACGTAGAAACAATTATATATTGAATATAACGTTAAGAATCGATTAGGAATCGATCTACTACGATCTATGAACTTGGAGTATGATCTTAGAGGTCTGGAGTCAAAGTGTGTTCAATGCTTGCGTTTTTCCACGAATTTGGTGGTATTTATATGTTTAGGTTTCTCATTCGGGTGACTGAACCATTAGTATGGTTCAGTCGTGCGATTGAGCCATGCGGTTGATCCATTCGCATGAAGTTGCTCAAGCGTATGAACCATTTAGGCGCATGGACACCTAGTCGCATGGCCATTCGGACGCATGACCACTGTTGGGGCGCGTGGTCCATTCGGACGCATGACAACTTCATCTTACTAAGTTTGAACGTATTCAATATTATTACATTATTTATACTAGTTCAAACACCACAAACCTATATAATCAATTCAATATGTGTTAAACAACTCATTAATGAAATATTAAACATTATAATCACAACCAAACATTTACATTTCATTAAGTATCCAAGTATTACATAAGTGTAAGACATTAAATACATATTACATTAAGTTTAGAAACTAGGGACACATGTACCTACAAACTCCCCCTTGGACCTAGTTTCATCTAATCCCTTACCATCTTCATAACCTCTTCATACTTCTTGTACTTCTTTTCTCTTGTGACGCCTGCGTGTATCTCAAAAGCAAAGCAGAGTCGTATCACATTCTAGAATTGTAGAGCTTGTACAATATCTTGAGAGTCATAGAACAATGGCCACTTGTATAATGTGTGTACATTATCTGCAGATAAGTTTGTGAGCCATATCGGGTCAAACACCCTCATGGTTTCCATTACACCATTCTTGTTCAAGACTATGACTGCCTCTCCTGTTCTCCAATCATAGTCCACCATTTGAAGTGTGGAGTGAAGTCCTGTGGCATCTCCCGTAGAGAGATCTTTGACATTGTTCGCGGTGGACTCCACTTCAGCATTATTTTTGGTTTTCCAGTAATGGGATCAACCTCAGACCATCTAAGATACCTCGTTGGCTGTTGAGGTTTGAAGTTGACCCATATGGTGTGGTACTCTCTTTTAAGAGCTGCTTCAAACCAACCAAACATCTTGCATGGATCAGCGTATAGCAATTTCAGCTTCGCTAGCTGGTTCAGCTTAAATCCAGGAAGAGTCTTCAGGTCGTGTGGGAACCTAAAGTACTCGATCCCTTTCTCACGTTTAACTGCATAAACGTTGAGATCTTCAAAATATACCCACGCGATGATTTTGCCCGACACCTTATGATGTTTCCTCACTTTGTACAGCTTGGTGTAGACAGTTGACTTTGAAGCACTGCATTGGGCTCTTATCTCTTCAAAACATGCAGCCCACTCAACCTTTCTGATATTAACTTCAGCATCTGAGGCTTGGGCCCTATCTTCAGTCTTGTCAGACTCTTCTTCCATTCTATCCAAAGTTACAAAAGTTTCACTGACAAGGTTGTCGCCCAGATTGGGAACGACATTACCTTCAATGTCAGTGTACTCTGGATAGTGTTGGTTTGTGACATCTTCTATCTCGATCTCATCAACGTTGTTGAGCTCATCGTCACTTTAAACTTGGACTGTTGGAGCATCCTTGACAATCTCATCAGGATTTAGCTTGAAAATTTCAACAATTTGCTCGTCAGTAAGATTGTGAATGATCTATCCTTCTTCAGGAGTGTACATCATCAATCTCCTGACTATTCCCTGAAGATCAAGAATCACAGTGAGCTAAGTCTTGATCTGTTGGATGGGAGCAACGTCATGTTCATCCCTTTGAAAATTTGGATCTGCTTGATTTAGACATGTAACACAACAATCATTAGTTAATAATCAAGACAGAAATATCAACATTAAATATAAGCATTCATTACATTAATGTGATACAAGATTCAAATACATATGATTTAAATAACAAAAACAACAAAGTATTACTCTTGTCTTGGATCATATGATCCTCTGCTGACGGGGCAGATATGGAGGTACCATGCTCTTGAGTCCTTTTGCTCCTCCTTTCACATGCAGATGTGGCACCCGCAGCAGATGCATCCTCATCATCATAATCCACATCATCATCACCCGCATCATCACCAACATCAGTATCATCTCCTTGGTCATCACCATCATCATCATCATCACTGTCATCATCATCATCGTCTCCATCTCCTTCCTTGATCTTTAAGGGCTCATCCTTTGATCCCTTGAGCCGCAGCATAATGGTCTTGTTTATCGCCTCCAACTCCTCTATCTGTTTTACTGATTGGGCATGGTGCTCTTGGAGTTGGGACATCTCTACACTCTGTGCGGCCATCTGCTGGGCCTGCTGCTCTATCTTTTGTGCCTACTGAGATATCTGCATAGCTTGGGCAGCAGTTGGGTCTACTAGCTATCGAATCTGAGCAGATTTCTCGTCATCGGCAGCCAACAGCTTTAGCACCATACGGTTAAGTGCCGAGAACTGTTCCTCTACCCCACTAGGAGGTAGAGAGGATCTAGATGGGTAGGAAGGGTATGATGATGGTCCGACATGGTGGCTAGTGGTAGTGGTGGTGGCAGTGGTGAAGATTGGGGTTGGTATAGATGAAGGGTTGTGGTGGAGTGGGTGTGGCGGATGGGATAGCAGTAGTGGTAGTAGTAGGTGGATGAGTGGATGTAGGTGGAGTGATGGTAGTAGGTGGAGTGGTGGTAGTAGGTGGAGTGGTGGAAGTGGTGGTAGTAGTGGTGGTGGTTATGAAGATCTTCCTCCTCTTCTTCTTCTTTAATCCATGGGGTTGAGTCATCCTTTTCTTCCTCAATCCCCTTAAGGTGGATGCTCCCCCTAGAAATTGCTTGGCTAATCGGGAGCATAAGTAGGATCAATATCAGCCTCTCCCAACCCGTCAGGGCGTTCACCAACCGCCCGGAGCCCTCGTTCGGTGGCAACAACCTTGTTGCCGACCGTTTGAGTCAGAGGCTCCTCGTCGAACTCCTCCTCCTCATCAGGTTGGAAATCCTGATGGAACCCTACAGCCTCTGTCTCCCCTTGGGTGGGTGCCGGAGATGCTATATCAGCAGTGGGGGCCCTCGGTTGAGTAGGTCCAGCATCTCCACCATCACCGCTGTCATTGTCATCAGAATCATCATCTGGGAGCACCAGTTGCTCAACATCAGAATCATTGTCCACGTGGCGCCATTTACGCCTCGCCGGCGCCACGTAATCACCTTGGCAAGATGCCCGAACAATCTCCTCACAGGGGTCTTAACCTCCTTCCCCATATAAACCTTCATACGACCCAGTGTCCTATCATCCATGATATCCAACGACTCAACGTCGTGGCTTTCCTTGGGCAGTGTGGGCAGCTTCTCATCAAAAATCATCTGAAGAAACCTAGGGTACATGCAGAAACCCTCTTTGCCCTTCGCCTCTAGATTCTCTATCATGTAAGAGAATATCATGCTCAAGAAGCTGAAAGGGTGGTTCAGTACAAATGCCACGTAGGTAATTTGAATCTAGTCTGAAAGATCATCAAACCAACCGCTTCGCGAAGCCAAGCACTAGAGGATGACATGTGCCAAGTACTTGTACTAGGGACACAGGTTGCTCTCGTTGATCACACCTGCATTAATATTCCCAGCGTACTTCATCCTCAAGAAGCACCCTCTCACAGTCCGCGGGTGAAGTCTGGTAGGGTGGTTTGTATCATCACCCAACCTAAGTACAAACCGAATATCCTCAGCAGTGACCTCAATATCCATCCCAAAAATAGAACTCTTGATGTTGTATGGCTCATGAGAGCGGTCAACCAGTGCCCCCTCCGAGAAGGCCTGCTGAATAGACCTGTAGGGAGTGCATGGTGTGGATATAGCCTTGTATATCCTGGATTGCTTAAGGAATGCGATAATCCCTTCAAACTCGGTGCCATTGCAAGTAGTGGCATCTAAATGAGCACATATGTTGGGCTTGGGGTTGAAGGACCACCTGTTAGCCATCAATCTATAACGTAAGACATGTAGACATTAGATAACCACACAACACAAATCAGTTCTAATTAATCTGGTTGAATTCATTCTGGTTCATTCATGCGAATGAACCATGCGACTGTGTTCACTCGGTTGACCTGGCATGCGACTGGATTCAGTCAAGTGACTTAGCAGGCCACTGAGTTCAATCGGTTGACTAAGCCTGCGATTGGTTCAGTCGGCCAACTAAGCTCATTTGTATTATCCATTTTATCGATTGAGCCGTTCGACCAGCTCAGTCGTGCAGATGGAGTTCATCCTGGTGTCCAGTCGCATGTCCCACTGTTCGGTCGACTGAGATTCGAATTTGAACCAAATCTTGAAATTAGACGTCGTGTAATGGTTCTTTAGACTTGCAATCATTATACTAATAACCTAATAACCTTTATTTAAACATTTCACTTGGTTTAGTTAGGTTGTTAGTCCATTTATAGTCTCGGGTCTAGTTAGGGCCAATTTCTTGATTTTGGAGTCTAATCGACGCAGTTTTTGGCATTGTCACACCGTATTTTACCTATATATACACCAACAAACGTCAGAATATCAAAATATGTAATCAATTTGGGTCAGAGGAAATTTTGGCAGAGTAATAGTAGGCTGTGTGATTTTAGGGCGATTGGGGGTGATGAGTTGAATGCGATCGACTATGGCCCTATTTATACTGAATCTAATTTCAATCGGCCGACTGGACCCATTCACTCAGTTCATTCAGGCGAATGGACCTCAGTCATGCGATTGGTTCAGTCGATCACATTCAGTCGACCGACTGTATTTCAGTCGAGCGACTGACTCATTCGGACAGTTCCATTCGGTCGACTGGCTCATTCTGATAAGCCACGTGAAGTCGGTTTTTGGATCGATAAACATCCAAGCATGTTCTTGACGAAAGGATAAACAACAGCACAAACCAAAATTCAAATATAATATGAACTATAATTGAATGGTTTCATTGATAAAACCTAACGATTACAAGCTCGTGACAACATAAGAATCAAGACTCTTGGCAAGGTGAAGATCGAGCATGATCTCCCCTCTCATCCGGCAGCCCTAGGCTCCCAGGCACACTCTCCGTCAAACCCATCATCTCTCTACACATTGAAATTGGTATATATAGGCCTCGGCCCATATTAGATGTGACTGGGCCCATTCGTGCGATTGGACCATGCGTATGGTTCAATGGTACGACTGGACCATGCGTATGGTTCAATCCTACGACTGGTCCATACTTATGGTTCAGTCTTACGAATGTCCCAATTGCATCTCTCAGTCGCACGATTGGTCCATTAGCATGGCTCAGTCGTACGACTGATTCTCATTCACATATGCTCCTGCGAATGACCCAGTTTCATGTGTTTACAACATATCAGGTGTTTAACATTAAGTCTAGACTATTCGACAAGCGACAGACACACTATATATGACTATATATGCTCCAACAAGCCATTCGGGTGAATGGTTCATACTCATGTGCCATTCGGTTGTTTAGTGCATGAGTATGGTCCATTCGTACGGTGGTCCATACTCATGGTCCACTTGTGCGATTGGATCATACTCATGATTTTGAATTTATGACCATTCCACACTTAATCCCTTCTAAACTTTTGAATAAACATTATGAGCATTTGATCATCTTAGACATGATCTTTTTAACTTGAATAACGTTTGATCATCTCAGACGTGATCCTTTTAAACACTTTGTCACCTCAGATGTGACTGATTTTACATTTGAAAACACATGTGGTCACCTCAAACGTGACCCTTTTAGGTGATTAAATCCCCTATTGAATTCCATGGCATAGTCCGATATCAAACAAACTGAATTGACTAAATTTAAACAAAAAAAAGACTTATACTGAAATACAAAACTAAAACTTGTTTTTGACATTTTGTGTGAGGTGTAAATCTAAGATAGAAATCTAATGGATTCGGTTCCGGAATCGGCAGCTTCACTTCATTTTGACCATAAATGGACCAATTCAATTTGGAATCATACAAGCAAGTCGAATCATTTGGGACATCTTACCAACACCTTTTGATGCTTAATTCTTGTTTTTCATCTAGAATCGTTAGCAAATTTAGGAAATCATACTAGTACTATTAGATCCCCACATTGATTTGGACTTTCAGGAATTGTAGCCACAATGATTGTCAGTATACTGCTCCTCTAAAATCCATACATAGACTTTTGACTCAAATTGGAGATAGTTTGAGGTTTGATTATTTCAACAAGCATTGTGCATCCCACACTTATATGGTAATTAACATTCCTCATGAGATTTTTGAGCGATCTCAGGTAGTAGTTTTCAAGAAGAAACTATTCTTAGAACTTTCAAGGAGAAGCCAAGCCTCAGGTTAGTGCCACCGCACAACAGAGAGGCGGCAAACAACGATGAATTCTAGAATATGTAGGTTATGCTTATCCTCAGATCAGTGCCACCACACAACAGAGAGGCACATAACCTATCTTCTTATTTGAGCATTTTTAATCTTTTTGCACAGATCTCACCAACAACAGAAGTTATTAGTTTGATTGCTTTTGCTCATATTTTGGTCATACGCTGACATTTGTGGCGTTTATTCTGCTCGTCACCCCTTATTGGAATTTTGTTGATTGTGTTAACCAGGAATAAGATGTTAACCCATAACTTGTTGAACAACTTAGTTTGTTCTTGAGATCACCAACAAGGTCTAATCATCTTAGTTTTCTATCAGCTAGCCTCTCCTCCTCCCTCGTTTTTTTTCTTAATGTTACTAATTAACCTATTCTCCCCCTAAAATTCTAAAACCATAACCGATTTACACTTTTTAGGATTTTAATAGGCGACAAAATAACACCAATTTAATTAAATAATTAAAATTATACCAATAAGTAAAGAAAATAAAATTTTAAACGAAAATGGACTATACGCATCGGACTACAGATGGTCATCTTCAGGAATTACATCACTTTTCTTTTTAATGTCGTTGACCTCTAACAAATATAGAAAACATGGTTTATCAAAAGCCTTTGTATAGAGGTCAGCGCGTTGAAAATCAATATTTATTTTAATCACATTGAAGAGGTTCTTTTCAAAACAATCACCTATAAAGTGATATTTTATGTGATGTGTTTGGTCTTAAGATGTGGGACAGATTTTTAGTTACTGCAATTGCAGCAGAGTTATAAACGAAAATAGGAGTAGAAGAGAAATTCAAACTGTAGTCCCGCATTTGATGTTAAATCCAGATGATTTGTGAAGAGCAACTTGTAGTAGCAATGTATTCGGCTTCACAGATTGACAAAGCAACCGAGGTCTGCTTCTTACACTGTCAGGTCACTAATCTCCTCCCAAAGAATTGACATCCCGCTGATGTAGACTTGTAGTAATCTTGCAGCCACCATAATCCGAGTCACTATACGCTGTAAGCTCGAAGTCATCATCATAAGGATACCACAACCCAAGTGTTGGCGTACCCTTCAGATAACAAAATATCCTTTTGACCTCTATTAGATGGATAACTTTTGGCTTGGCCTGATATCTTGAACATAAACATGTAGCGTATATGATATCAGGTCTTGAGGCAGTGAGGTACATGAGAGATCCAGTTATTCCTCGCTACATGGTGGTATCAACCAGATCACCATTCTCGTCGGGTGCTACATCATGGTTTGTAGCAAGTGGAGTTCCATTTACGGAAGCATTCTCCATGTCAAACCGACTGAAAATATCTCCTACATACTTGGTCTGATGTAGGAAGATTCCTTTTGGTGTCTGATCTACCTGTAACCCAAGAAAGAATTTCATTTCTCCCATTGCACTCATTTCAAACTTAGCCTTCATTACTGCTTCAAACTCTTTACATAGATCTTCGTTCTTTGAACCGAAGATTATGTCATCTACATTAAATTTGGACAGCCAGTAAATCACCATCTTTTTCTTTAATGAATAGTGTGCAGTCAATGACACCTCTTCGAAAACCGTGTTTCACAAGGTGAGTTGAGAGTTTCTCATACCAGGCCCTGGGTGCTTGATGAAGCCCATATATAGCCTTGTCAAGTTTGTAAACTCTGTCCCGATGATATGGATCCTCAAATCCCTCAAGTTGATTGACATACAATATCACTCGGATTTCACCATGAAGGAATGAACTCTTCACATCAAGTTGATAAACTTTAATCTTCATGTATGATGCATAGGCAAGGAAGATACGGATTGCTTCCATTCTTGCCACGGGTGCAAACACTTCATTGTAGTTTATGCCCTTGACTTGTTGAAATCCTTGAACAACAAGTCAAGCCTTGTTTCTGATGGTCACGCCTTGATCATCTTTCTTGCATTTCAAGACCCATTTTGTGCTAATGACCTTAGCACCTTTAGGTCTATCCACTAGAGTCCATACACCTAACTTCTTGAACTAAAGAAGTTCTTCTTGCATGGCACTCACCCATGCCTCATCATTCATTGCTTCACTAACATACTTTGTCTCAAACTGAGACACAAAGCAACGGTATGCACCATCTTAAAGGTAACCATTTTCCATCACTAAGGCATAATCAGCTGAATACAACTGATTTCTAGTCTGAACCCCTAATCTCATAGCCCCAATGACATTATCCAAAGGATGATAGAAATTTAGGTGTGATCCAGGAGTGGTTAGAACAACTACCTCAGAATCAAGATTATGAACATTGGTTCAGAGGTAGTAGGAGTTTGAGGTTCCGAAGACTCAGAGGCATCAATGTCAGATGCTTATGGACTATCGATATGAGGAACATGTTGCTCCTGGTTGTTCTGATCAGTCTCCACAGCTTCTTTATCAGAGGAAGAGTCACTATCTTCAAGTGCTCCCCCTGAATTGGTAGATGAATCACCTTGTAAGTCGGATGATGTAGATACCTAAGATGGTGTGTTTAGAACATCATGAATCATCTCTGTTGTTAACTCATCGTTAGAAGTGGAGAGTGGTATGTTGAAGGACTTGAAGAATCCATCACAGTTGAAAAAGAAGGCGGGTCCTTTTCCAGCAGGTGGTGTGGTGAATCTCTGAACATCAACATTACACCACACTTCAACCTAACCCATTGAGTTGTTGTAAACCCTCTTGTTTGGTATGTTGTATCCTAGAAAGTTACCTTCATCAGCCTTCTTGCTAAATTTTCCCTCCTGAGTCTTCTTTAGTAGGGTGCACGGAGCGCCAAATGGCTCGAGATACTCTAGATTGGGTTTACGTCGTTGTAGTAACTCGTAACACGTCTTTCCGTGGAGTTTAACTACCAGAACTTGATTTAGCGTATAACACGCATTTGTAACTGCTTCATTCCTAAATTGGATAGGCAGTTTCGAGTCTACTAGCATCATCCGTGCTGTCTCTATCAAGCTGCGATTCTTCCTTTCAGCAACGCCATTCATCTGAGGAGTGTAGGCAGAAGTGAACTGATGTACAATTCCCTTTTCCTTGCAGTAAGCCTCCATCCATTGATTCTTGAACTCGGTTCCGTTGTCTGAGCGCACTTGTCGTACCTTCACCTTGTATAGGGGCTCCAGAGTAGTTACTAATTCCTTGAATGACTCAAATGTTTCTGATTTGGATTTTAGAAACATCACCCAAGTGAATCTTGAGTAGTCATGAGTAACTACATAGCAGTACAAGTCACCTGCGATGCTTCTCGTACTGACTGGACCAAACAGATCCATGTGAAGAAGTTCAAGAGGAAGTTTGATGGAATGAACTTTCTTTTTCTTATGAGACTTCTTCGTCTATTTTCCCTTTTTGCATGCAACACAGAAATATGGAAGTAGGAAGTTTTTGACGTTAACTTCTCTCACTAGATCATTCTGGATCAAGTGATTCATTTTTCGTGGATTAATGTGTCCCATTCTCCTATGCCAGGAAATGGAATCCTTCTCAGTCGCTTTTGACAAGAAGCACTGAACTTCATGATCTATTATGGAGGCCTTTGATAGATCTAAGACATATAGGTCCTTATATCTTGAGGCATACATTAAGACTTGATCCTCCGGGATGACATAGTCCTTTTTCAGGACATAGCACCTCTTGTTGTCAAATACTACCTTAAAGTCTTTATCACAAATTTGAGAAACAGAAAGCAAGTTATTTTGAAGTTGTTGAACATAGTTTACCTTGTTAAACTTCACTTTCTGATTACCCACTTCTCTTTGAGCTGTGATGTACCCACCTTTGTTTCCTGCAAACAAAACATGACCTCTTTTTATCTGTTTGACGTTTGATAAGAGAGCCTTGTTCCCTATCATGTGCCTGGATGCTCTGCTGTCCATTATCCACATGTTGGTTTCAGCACTATAGCGAACACCCTGCACATTCAATTTGAAAATATTAGTTCAGGTTAGGGACCCAAGCCTTCACTGGCTTGGGTTTCCCAGAGGCATCACATATCATAAATGTAACCCATTGACCGTTCGAGAGTGAAGGAAGATCAGATGTCTTCTTATTCTCATTATCAGATAATGAGGTTGATTTTTCCTTCCATAAGCCAGCTTTGTGTAGGGCATGTTTGTAATAAACAGACAACTGGCTAATGTGTTGAACTTTAGGTTCACTATCCCTTTTAGGTGGCATCATTGAGTTCCTCTTAAAAGGGTTAGGTTCTTGTTCAGGAAGTTCAACTTTCCTCCTTGGTGTTTGATAGTAAGGACAATGAGACGCAATGTGTCCATACTCTCCACAACTGTAGCATGATCTGCTTTCGACTTTACGATTTAACTGTTTTTGTGGAGATGTATGTGACACCCGGGTGACCTTACTCTGTTTGGGTTTTGACTCTACTTGTTTAGATGTTTTGTCTGGTTTAACAAAGTTAATTGCTTTAACATTTTTAACATCTTTTTCTTTTCTATTTCTGGACTTTGACATGATGCACGTGATTGGTTAACATTACTGGTCTTTTTAGGTTCAGATTTGATAGTTATTGAACCAGACTTTATGCTAACCTTTTCAAACTCTTTGTCCAGATTAACACAAGGCATTTTGCCTTTTGCCTTTGAAGTGGTCTCCTTTTGTTTAGTACCAGATTCATTTGATGTACATGGGAAATCTGGATCGCTTACAAGAGGAGTGGACACCACATGATCCTTGATTGTATTATCATGATTGGTTTACATTTTGCGTTCATCAAGATCTCATGTGGAGGCGGAACCACTTATAACCCAATCCCTCCCCGTTGTTTCTCTCTCTCACTAAGTTTTGGACAATATGAGATGAATTTGTCCAACTATGTGATTTTTGCTTTAAGGAATTAACTTCTACTTCTAAAAGTGCCTTGTGTTTCTTAGTGTCCTCTAGAGAGTTAAGTTAGTACCTAATGTCATTATCTTGGTTAAAGGCTACTACTTATGTTTCCCTAAGTTGTTTGTTCAAAAGGTCTATCTTTTCTTTGTAACTATGCTCATTTTGTTTTAGAACTCTGTTAGCTTCAGTGCACAGTTCTAAGTCCTTTACTAAGTTATCATTATGATCTAATAACCTAGCATGTAAATCAATGCTTTCCCTAAATTTATTATAGTTAAATCAAGCATGATTATTAAAGAGTTGGTCAGTAGTACTTACCTGAGAGGGTTTGATGAATCAGCCATCAATGCTGAGTCTGGTGTTTTTAGAGCTGGTGATTCTGATGTTGTTGCAGTTTTCCCTTCTTCAGGCAGGTAGTTGACCACTGGTGCAGTCTCTTCTGTGTTTGACATCGTGAGTTCAACTGTAAGATCTCCTTCACTAGCCAAATCATCATCTATATCCTCCACACTAGCGATATTGGATTCTCCGGTGAGACAAACTGAAAGCTCCAGTCCTGTCCTTCATCATCATGAGAAGTCAAGGCTTTGGGATCCTTGCTTGATGAAGTAGGACTGCTAGTGGGTTTATCCTGATGATTGAAGAAGGAGAAAGGATTCCTATTGCCAGTCTTCTTTGGCTTCACACACTCCCTTTTGAAGTGCCCTTTCTCACCACAGTTGAAACAAGTCACTTTGGTCTTATCGAAGCTGAAGGTAGTGTCCTTAGTTACAATCAAGTTCTGTCCGGTCTTTTTAACAAACTTCTTAGCTCTCCAGACAGCACTTGCTAATGCCCACATTATGTCCATCCACTCCAGTTCTGTCTCGTCCACCTGCTCGTAGTCCTCGTCTGCCACATGGCAGTTCCCAATTTTACCAGCAATTAGTCCATCATAGGAGTGGACTACCATAGCTAAGAGATCCATGTGGTCTTTGGCTACCTCAACTGTCACATTACCGAAGTTCTCGGTCTTCAGCTTTGCTGCATTGGCTTCAGGTACAATTTATTGGATACCAGATGACCCTGACGTTTCTGACCCTAAAGTAGAGGCTTGAAAAGGACCAGCCGAGCTTGATACAAAAGTTGTCTGAAGAGGTGCTCCAGATGTTTTGGCTTGAGGAGTCGCATTGTACAGCGTTGGGTTCTGATCATAGGAAGACTTTTGTGCTTTATACTTCATCCTTAGTTCTTCCTCTCTCAACTTTAGAATGAAGTCATTGATATCTAACTTCGTTAGCATACCATTCTGTCTGAGGTTGGAGACAAATGAAACCTATTTCTCCGGCAGCCCATCGGCAAAGTTAGACACTTTGTCCTCCATTGATGTCGATACTCCATGAGTGTGCATTTCACTCATCAAGTGGTAGAACCTATCGATAACATCATCTAGGCTTTCTTTTCCCATCGAGGAGAAGTTGTCAAACTCCTTCTTTAAAGCCTTAGCCTTTATGGGCTTTATGGCCTTCAATGATGCGTTTCCGTCATACCTTTTCTCCAATGCATCCCATAGTTTCTTTGCTTGTGTATACTCCGAGAATTGACTGTGTAAGCAAAGCATAAACTTTCTTTTCAACATTGTATTTGACCTTTTGTCCATCAGTCATGCCACCAAGTGTGAGTTTCACACCATCAGCTCCTACTGGCATGTTGTACCCCGTCTCTATAGATTCCCACAGATTGGGATTTACTCTATTTAAGTAGATCTCGAAATGTTGTTTCCGTTGTGGGTATTCGTCTAACGTGATTAGCTTTGGGGGTTTGTTGTAATTCCCCACTTCATTCTCCAGTAGTAGTAAGTTTTGAATATGTGATTCTCTCCCTGCTGTGAATGCTGAGTATTGGTCCTCCATTGCTATAAACTTTAAATATAAACCAAACTGTTGTATTAGTGCGAATGAAGGTGTGCGATTGGGCTATTCGGGCGATTGAACTATGCGGATGGTTCAACCGTGCGATTGAACTAATGCGGATGACTCAGTCGGCCGAATGAACTAATGCGGTTGAACAATGCGAATACACTTCTCAGTCGTACGAATCGGAGTACGAATGAGTCCAATCATGCGTATGGGGGATGCGTATGACCTCAGTCCTGCGATTGAGTCAATCGTGCAACTGAACGTGTTGGATTTCAAAAATTCATAGGTTTAAGATGTTTGGACGCTAAAACATGAATTTCTTGCTAACCCTAATTGCCGTATGCTAGAAAAACTAACTTTACAATCAGGAGACGTCTAAAACCCGATTTGACATAAAAGATTGTGTTTTTGAATGTAAAAACATAATTTTTTTTATCAAAATGATTGAATCACATGTAAATCTAGAGACAAGGCTCTGATACCACTTGTTAGGAACATTTACTTGAGAATACTAGCAGATTTATGCGTATACCGAATCAAATAGTGTGGAATCATATTTGATTGGCGATCCAATCAGTGAGAACACACGTAGAATCAATTAAAGATTGAATCTAAACGTTAAGAACGATTAGCAATCGATCTACTGCGATCTATGAAGTTGGAACAGGTTGCTAGAGGTCTCTGGACGCCTAGGGTACGTGTAGGTATCGAAAATTTCAAAGTGTCTAATTTTTCCACAATTTAAGTGGTATTTATAGGTTAGGGTTTCTCAATCGTGCGACTGGACCATTTGCATGGTTGAGTCGTGCGATTGAGTCATGCGGTTGATCCATTCGCAAGACTGAGTTTCAATCACGCGACTGATCAAGTCTCCTGGTTCATTCGTATGACTGGTTCATTAGCATGAAGTTGTTCATGCGTATGGTTCATTAGCATGGGCCAATCGCATGAGAACTTCATATGATTAAGTTTGAATATGTTTCATAATCATTAATTGACTTAGATTTATTCAAACAACCACAACCTATATAATTAGTTCCATAAGCGTTATTACATACCAAGCAATGAAATATTCAACATTATAAGCACAACCACACATTGTATTTCATTAAGTACCCGTACAATTACATATGTGTAAGACAATAAAGACATATTACATTTAGTTCAGAAACTAGGGACACATGTATCTACACCTTGAAGTGGCAAGACGTCGACAAAAGAGCAATGCCGATAAGCGACATAAGCCATTGGAATTTCAAGTTGGGGATATGGTTCTTCTTAAGGTGTCACCATCGAAGGGCGTTGTTCGCTTTGGAAAGAAAGGTAAACTGGCTCCAAGATTTGTAGGACCTTTCAAGATTCTGAAAAGGATTGGGAAAGTGTCTTACAAACTAGAATTACATTCCAACCTTAGTGGAGTTCATCCTATTTTCCATATCTCAAATTTGAGAAAGTGTTTGGCTGACGAAAGCTTGCATGTTCCGTTGGATGACATCCAGATCGACGAGTCATTACACTTTGTTGAGAAACCTGTTGAAATCATGGATCATATTATGAGAAGACGAGAACCATAACAACCCCAATCGTTAAGGTTTGTTGGAAGAATAAGCGTGGAGCTAAGTTTACTTGGAAACGTGAGGAACACATGAAGAAAGAGTACCTGTTTTTGTTCGCATAGTTTCATTATTAATTTTGAGACAAAATCTTAAAAGTTGGGGTGACTGTAACCTTTCGTGTTTTCATTAAATTAATAGTTAATGTTGTTATGTGCTTGTAAGGACTATTTATGAAACTTTGTGGGTTATTCATGCTTCTTTGTTTATTTTAAAAAGGTTCTAAATTATTTAAATATATAAAAATAATAATAATAACAACAACAACAATAATAATAATAATAATAACAATAATAATAATAATAATAATAATAATAATAGAAATAATAACTTACAAGAGTTAACTACCTAATAAGTTGTAAGATAATTAAAACTTAAGGTTAATTAAGTTTAGGTGGTGTTTTGTCATTATTATAAACTTTAAGAAGAACGTTATTCACATAAAATAATAACAAATTAAAGGTTGAGGGACCAAAGTGTAAATGTTAATTTACAACCCAAACCCCGCCCCTTTTCCTTCCCATGATTCCGGTGACCAATTCCGGTCACCTCCGGCCGAACACCGATGAGACCCAAGGCCGGTCAAAACAACCACCAATTCGAGGGCAAAAGATACCAAACGAATGGGGGAAGCGTTTTGAACCTAAATGCAAGGTTTAATTGGGTTTTAACTCGCTTATGAAGGTGATCGAACTTGAAACGGAAACTTTAATCAATTATCAAACCGTTCAATGGTTAAAACCCAATAATAATCAAATTAATTGAACCTAATCGATCTTCTATCAATCTCTAATCGATTACCATTTCCAATTTCTCCTGAAACGCACAAAATCCACACCCTTGATTGCCTATTGAAGCACGACCTGCAACCTATTCGAAGACCTCATTCGGAGACTTCCAACCTACGATTGACAGAGAGCTTTTCATCATTAGAGTCATTAGAAGCTTTCCGTAGAACGAATTCGTTTTTCATCAACGATTGCAACCTGAACCAATTCCACCTAGTCGCAACTTGTTTCTTGTATGTGCACATGGAATTCGTTTCAATTCTGGTAAATAAAACACCTACATATACTCAAAATTAAATGGCGAACAAAAGCCCTATGCTTAATTTGAGTAATAACATCGAATTGATGTTCAATTATGGGATTTACCAAACTTGGGTTGGTAGGATTTGGAGGTCTTACTTGGGTTATGTTTTTAAGAATTAAAAATGGAGATAAACCACGGCAAGGCTCTGGTTTATTGGTTCCACACCCACTTCCCATACTTGAGGTCCCGGGTTCGAACCTAGCGACCTCCATTATTTTTTTAAGGCTTTTTCAGCTTCTAAAAAATAGAAAATCAATGAAAATTATTAATATTAATTTTTGTAAACTTTATTAATTTTTAAAGTCACTTAAGTAATTTCTGTAAATTTACTTCTTTAAATAATTTGATATTTCTATAATAAAAGGTTTTTATTTTGGTTAGTTTTATAAAAATAGACTTTAAATAATCATGTAAATCACTAAAATTATTATCAGTTCAAATGTTATTGTTTAAAATCTTAATTTTTACAAATAAATATAAAAAGATAGTTACACTTTATATTTAAGCTTTGTTGATTGTTATAAATTCATTTCTTTATGACAAACTATTTACTTGGTATTATTCTTTTCTTTAAAATTAAAATAAAGGGTTTTCATATTAAGTACTATTTATCAAAACCCTAAATTCTCCTTGAAACCCTAGTTCTTGTTAAATCATTAAACATATCATTAAACTTAAACATTGTAAATATATATATATATATAATATATATATATATATATATTATATATATATATATTGTGACAACTCATCCAAAACTCACACGATTTCGATTTCTGTGTGCCAATGCAGTAGACCAGTGATGGAAACCAGTGATGGAACACTCTCACCATGTAACGCAATTTTCGGACGAAAATTCTTTCAACATGGGGATAATGTGACATCCGGTAAATTTCCGTTACCAAGCTCCGTTAGTTCCGTTAAGTCTTGTAAACACGTGTCGTGAGCACACACTAGTTGTCGTTGAACGTTGGTGACCTATTAATAATGAATAATGTTAATTTGTTGTGAATCTAAATGATTAGGTGAATTTTGGGTTATGTTTATGTGTTCACACATTTATAAAAGGTTAATTAAAGAATTTATCGCGTAACGCGGAAACGTGCCTATTTATTCGTATGTCTTGTGTTTTTATAAAGATAAGATATATAATGAATTTTATAAGTTTATATTTTTATGTTATGAAGTTAAAAACACTTTACAAAGAGTTTAAAGCTTAGTTTTTATAAAATACCAAAACACAAGGGTTTAAAGGGTAAATATGTAAATTAAAATTAATTAAAACAAAAACCCAAACCCTAAACCCAACCCTTCGGCCGCGACATTCACCCTATCCCTCTCCATCTTTGATTTTCGACCAAGATCAAGCCCTAAACCTCGATTTTCATTCGATTACAAGGTGCACAACTTGTTTGAATCATCAATTGCAAGTTATAACAAGTTTAAAGGTTAGATTTTTCGTGTTTTGTGATGTTCTTCATTATGGCCGAACCCTAGATTCGAAATTGATCCTTATTGGGTCGAATTGGATGTTGTTTGATGATGTTAACATGTTAGTTAGATTGTATACATGTTAGTTAACGTCGATTATGCAAGAATTCTATGTTTTTAGTGGATTGATCATGAACTTTGGCTATGAAACAAACCCTAATTCGAAATTGTTGTGATTATGAATGATGGTTGATTGTTTGATGAATATTTGATGATTATTAGGTTGTATGAATGTTAGAATACGTTGATTATGCAAGAAAGTTGGGATTTTGATGCATTGTTCATAGGTTACTAAGAATAGTAACTTTATTTTGCATGTAGTAGTGATCTAGTGATGGATTGATGTTATGGATGGGTTCATGATGATAATTAGATGCTAGATTGTTGTTATGAATGCTAGATATCTTTAATTTGATGATGTTGATCATAGCTTGCCAAAAGTAGAAACTTTTGTTTATGAAGATTGTTAGATTGGGATGTTAAGTGTTGTTGATCATGTCTAGATGTTTGTATGAACTTGAATTGGTATATTATTGATGAATTCATGTATGCTTGGATGTTTGATAGATTTTGGGATATTCTTTCCCAAAAGTGAAACTTTATTTGTGTAAACGTTGAAGTATGATGTTATGATCATGTTTGGGATGATAGGAACTTGCTATTATGTTCAAGGATGGATTCTAGTGTGATAGAACGTGTTAAATTAGTTGTATGGCATGTTTGGATAATCATGGGTGATGATTGAATTGGTAATCATGTATGGTTTGGATGTTGTGTAGTAGTAGGACATCATGCTTGGGTCGATAATGATTGTTGTGATGTTGTGAATGCAATGCATATGCTTAAAGAATTGGTTGTGATCATTATACACGCGTGCAGATCTGAGGCCCGTACTTAGTGGGATTGGCAGGTTTAGGATGTGAAGTCGTGAGTGGCTTCACATGGCATGTGATGAATGGTTGAACCTTGTATGACATGTTAGTTGTATTGTAGCTAGTGGTTATGTTAATGTTCTAGATGATCTATGTGATACACCTGGTTGATATAGCATATGTATGATACTAATTGAATGTTAATCATGTATGTTGTATGTGCTCATTGGCTTTATTTGAATTATAACTCATATGTCACCAACGGGTCAAAGGGTCAACTAGGTCAAACGTGTCTATTTGTCTGAAAGCTTGAGTCTTTGATTTTGGTATGGTTAGGGTTTCACATGTCTTTTATTTACATGTACTTATGTACTCACATGATCTAGGTAACCTGTGAAGGTTGGCTATCCTCTCGTTTCTCAAAATAACCCTAAGTACCTTTGCATACATCAGGTGAGTTCATGCCCCACTCTTTACTTAATATCTTTTGGGGGAGATAGCATACTGGTACTTATACGAACGCTTTCATTATTTAAGTTGTGTATAATATTAATATAGTGTTGTTTACCATGAGAAAAGTCCTCACACTTTTGAATTGTTAATATTTAATAGCGGGGAAACTTGGGTAGTACTACTGGGTCTGACGAGCCCCACCTGTGTGACTCGAGGTCAACCGGGTACAATTTGTCCTATTGAACATTGTCACAACATGGTAAGTCGTGACAGGAGGCAACAACTATCACAGTCAGCTTCAATTGCAAAATCACTATGTATTAATATTTACTGATAATAGACTAGCTATCTATTACCATACACTGCTTATATTTATCGCAATTGTCTACATGTTTATTGAACTCAAACTCTTGAACTCACCAACCTATGTGTTGACATTTAGTATGCTTTTCTCAGGTCCTTAACTTGCTTGCCATAGGAGCACTGCATGGTTCACTGCATTTTAAGACACTTTGCTTCAAGACAAGTGACATTTAACAATTATAGTTTACTTTCTGGGTTGGCACTTGTTTTGCCATAAGTTATACTTTATAGACTTGGGTTGTTTTCAAAAACGCTTCCGCATTGTTTAACGTTGGTATTTTGGTTAATTATGTTTAAATTATTGCATTTAGAGTCGTTCTGAGTAACTATTGACTGTGATCCTGGTTTGTTCACACGCCTCGCGGTAAAACTCCGCAAGTGGATTTTGAGGGTGTGACAGATTGGTATCAGAGCCATTGGTTATAGGGAACTAGGTTGCATACACACTAGACTATAACCGCACACAGTTAATTAGTTACCTGTGCCTTACTCTCATCTACTGTATACTCATTGGCATACACGTCACACTATCTGCAGCATGGCATCGTCTTCAAGAGCTCCGGGTAAACGACCCGAATCACCTACACGATCTGAATCCCCACCTCCCGCACCTGTACCTGATGATGGATTCGATTGGCCCAGACTGGCTTATCCCCGAGAGGAGATTGACTGGGATCAACCATTCGCATTGATGAAGCGTGACCCTCCGCGTGACTGGCGTTCTTATCCTAGTTTGTTGACCACATCATGTTTAGGGAACGCGTACCTGTCCTAAAGCCAAGGACTAGGAACAATGCCAATCAACCCATGCTTTCACTCCCACGAACGGCGCAATCCAACGAGCAATTGATTGCTGCACTAATGGCTGCACTGGATACTGAACAGCATCGTGTGAGACGACTCACGGTGATGTCTGTACACTACAGCAAGAGGTGTACAACCTGAGACATCAATTGGAAGAACTCAAGGAAGAACACGGAAGACGCTGAACGGTTGTCACCATATGCAAGATGGTGTTATGGCACTCCAAGGACGCGTGACTGCTCGTGAACAGCGGGACACCATAGCCGATAATAGGATTGCCATATTAGAAGCTCAACTTGCAGCACTCCAGATTGCTATAGCTCCTGCTCCTGCCGCAGACTCTGAGGATGAGGAGGATCCCGACGAGGGACCCGAGGAAGAGGAACCGGAGGAGATGGAGGATGATAGTGACGGGTCAGACATTGTCGATTGATTTCTTTATATGACTTAGACTACGTAGTGTTTTCTTTTTGAAACCTATGTGGGAAGGGTTATTTCCCCACACGAACGACAAAAATTCAATTTTGACATTGCTAAATACATTGTGACTTATTGTAATTTATTTACTTTGGTTATTATTTTTGTTATGAATGTTGTGGTTGTGATGATACGTTATTTCTTTCATTTACTGTTTACTACGCTTCAATGAGTTAAATGTGTATAATGTTACTCATTATTGTATTGTGAATATAAAGCGAAAAGAATGGACGCTCGTGGACGTGGACGTGGACGTGGTCGTGGACGTGGACGTGGACGTTGCACCGGAGAACAGGGTGGTGGTGCTATTAACATGACTCCTGCGGAATTGGCTGCTCTAATTAACGAGCATGTTCAGGCGGCAGTGGCTGCTGCCCACGCGGGTCAGCCAGCAAGTAAACAATGACAGGAAAACAAATCTGATATCCTTTATAACTGTAGGGGATGTTTGATTAATGTGTGTTGTGTTAAAACAAGACCACCAGTGTGTACATACAAGTCCTTCATGGACTGTAAGCCACACACCTACAGCGGTACAGAGGGTGCTGTAGGGCTTGTACGCTGGTTTGAGAAGACTGAGTTCGTTTTCTCCAAATGTAACTATCCACCGGCGGATCAAGTAAAGTATGCCACCGGGACTTTGGAGGGTGCTGCCCTGTCTTGGTGGAACGCACAAGTCCAGATGCTTGGACAAGCGATGGCAAATGGACTCCCCTAGAATGAGTTCAAGTATATGATGATCGAGGAGTACTGTCCTCAAAATGAGGTGCAAAAGTTGGAGATGGAATTCTGGCAGCTTAAGATGAAGGGTTCAGAAATTGAGCTTACACGACTCGTACACATGAGCTGGCCACATTGTGTCCAGGAATGGTTAATGAGGCACATAAGAGAATCGAGCACTACATACGAGGATTGGTGCCTGAAATCCAAAGTATGGTAACAGCTTCTAACCCGACTACGATTCAGCAGGCCATCCAAATTGCACATAGACTTACTGATCAGGCGGTAGAGCAAGGGCGGTTACCCAAACGGGGTGCTGTGGTGAGCGTGCCCGACAACAAAAGGAAGTGGGATGCCCCCAGCAACAGCAATAACAAATCATCATCATCATCTTCTGGCGGTCAACAACAATCCCAACAGCAGCAACAACCAGTTCAGCAGCAGCAGCGGCGGTTCGATAATAACCGCAATTTCAACCAAACTGCCCCAAATAACCAAGGACCCAGCGATTACGGCGGCAGACATCCCAAATGCCCACGGTGTAACTACACCATGTGGGACGGTGTGATAGCTTCAAGTGTCAACGTTGTGGAAAGATTGGACACGCTGCGAAGGATTGCCGTGGTGAACTAATGAAGAGCCACAACAATCTCAAGAAACCCCCAAGGGTTGTTTTGAGTGTGGGAAAGAAGGGCATTACAACGAAACTGCCCACAACTAAGAAGGAACGGAAATGGCAACAACAACAACAACAACACCAGCAATCATGGGAACAACAACAACAATGGCAATAATAACAACAATGGTGGAAATGGCATTGGAAATGGCGGCAATAGAGATGGAGCCAAAGGTAGAGCCTTCGTCATTGGCTCAGGTGAGGCTCTAAATGATTCCACAACTGTTACTGGTAGATTCCCTGTAAATGGTTGTTTTGCTACGGTACTATTTGATACTGGAGCCGATAGGAGTTTTGTGTCCTTAAAATTCTGTAGTCTTTTAAGTGATATACCCTCTGCTTTAGAATCTAAGTACACTGTGGAATTAGCTGACGGTAAACAAATCCATGTAACGCATATCCTTAAAGACTGTAGGATAGAACTTGCTGGTCATACTTTCGCTATAGATCTCATGCCTGTTACGCTGGGGAGTTTTGATGTTGTGATAGGCATGGATTGGCTCTCTAGCAAGCAAGCGGAAGTCGTATGTCACGAGAAGATTATACGGATCCCGGTTGGCGATCAAGTTCTTACCGTCAAAGGTGATAGGAGTGGTGCTGTGATAGGCATCATCTCGTATATGAAAGCTCAAAAGTTGTTACGGAAGGGCCGCGTGGCTATCCTAGTACTTGTAACCGATAAGCAAAAGGAAGAAAAGAGAATGGAGGATATTCCCGTAGTACGCGACTTTTCGGAGGTGTTCCCAGAAGATCTTCCTGGATTACCACCGCACCGTCAAGTGGAATTCCAGATTGAGTTGACTCCCAGCGCAGCTCCGATTGCTAGAGCACCTTATCGATTAGCACCAAACGAACTACAGGAGTTGTCGTCACAACTTCAGGAGCTTTTGGATAAGGGTTTTATTCGACCTAGTACATCACCTTGGGGAGCTCCTGTACTCTTTGTTAAGAAGAAGGATGGCACATTCCGGATGTGCATCGATTATCGAGAGTTAAACAAAGTAACAGTCAAGAACCGACACCCTTTACCTCGTATCGACGACTTGTTCGATCAGCTTCAAGGTCAAGCTATTACTCGAAGATTGACTTGAGATCTGGTTATCATCAACTCAGAGTTCGAGAAGAAGACATTCCCAAACTGCATTTCGTACTCGTTATGGTCATTATGAGTTCTTGGCCATGCCTTTTGGGTTGACTAATGCACCTGCTGTGTTCATGGACCTCATGAACCGCGTGTGCAAACCTTATCTTGATCAGTTTGTCATTGTGTTCATCGATGATATACTGATATACTCTAGGACTAAGGAGGAGCATGAAGAGCACTTACGAATGATCTTGGAATTGTTGAAAAATGAGCAACTGTATGCTAAATTCTCAAAGTGTGATTTTTGGATAAGAGAGGTACAATTCCTAGGTCATATTGTTAATGAGAAAGGAATACACGTTGATCCTGCCAAGATTGAGGCGATAAAGAATTGGACTACACCCAAAACACCAAGTGAGATAAGACAATTTCTTGGACTAGCAGGATATTACCGTCGATTCATAGAAGGATTTTCTAAGATCGCACAACCTCTCACAGCCTTGACTCACAAAGGAACGACATACAAATGGGCTGAGAGTCAAGAATCAGCTTTCCAATTATTAAAAAAACTCTGTACTGCCCCGATATTAGCACTACCCGAGGGAACAGATGACTTTGTGGTGTATTGCGATGCATCCATTCAAGGATTGGGTTGTGTCTTGATGCAGCGAGACAAGGTGATAGCTTACGCCTCGAGACAACTAAAGGTACATGAGAAGAACTATACTACCCATGACTTAGAATTGGGCGCAGTAGTTTTTGCCTTAAAGATCTGGAGACATTATTTGTACAGTACCAAGTGCACTATCTACACCGATCATAAGAGTCTTCAACATATCTTTGAGCAAAAAGAGTTGAATATGAGGCAGCGACGTTGGGTGGAACTACTAAATGATTATGATTGCGCAATTAAGTATCATCCGGGAAAGGCGAACGTAGTTACCGATGCTTTAAGCAGGAAGGAAACAGCTAAACCCCGACGGGTGCGAGCTTTACAGCTTACTATCAGTACCCAACTGCCCGAACAAGTTAAGGAGGCACAAATAGAAGCTTTAAAGGTGGAAAATATTGGTTCTGAATTTTAAGGGGAATGGATAAGCAGCTAGTGATGAAAGAGGATGGAATTCGGTATTTCATGGATAGACTTTGGTGCCTGTTCATGGAAATCTGAGAGATTTAGTTATGAGCGAGGCACACAAATCTAAGTATTCTATACATCCTGGATCCGACAAGATGTATCATGACCTAAAGGCTCACTATTGGTGGCCTAACATGAAAGCGGATGTAGCTACGTACGTGAGCAAGTGTTTAACCTGCTCGAAGGTGAAAGTGGAATATCAAAAACCATCCGGACTATTACAACAACCCGAGATTCCAATGTGGAAATGGGAACAAATCTCCATGGATTTTATTACTAAGCTACCCCGACTAGTACTGGTTGTGACACGATATGGGTTATTGTGGATCGATTGACAAAGTCTGCTCATTTCCTCGCAATAAAGGAAACCAACAAGATGGAGAAGTTAACTCGCCTGTACCTCAAGGAGATCGTTTCGAGACATGGGGTACCGATCTCAATTATCTCCGACCGTGACGCTCGTTTCACGTCACATTTCTGGCAATCATTGCAGAAATCCTTGGGTACACGTTTGGATATGAGTACTGCATATCATCCACAAACGGATGGTCAGAGTGAGCGTACTATACAGACGCTGGAGGATATGCTACGTGCTTGTGTGATTGACTTCGGGAATAACTAGGAAATTCACCTACCATTGGTGGAATTCTCTTATAACAACAGTTATCACACTAGTATACAAGCAGCACCTTTCGAGGCGTTGTACGGGAGAAAATGTCGATCACCGGTTTGCTGGGCAGAAATTGGTGATAGTCAGATAACAGGTCCCGAGTTAATTCATGAGACGACTGAGAAAATTATACAGATACGGAACCGTATGGCTGCAGGCGAGACAGGCAAAAGAGTTATGCTGACAAGAGACGGAAACCTTTAGAGTTTCAGGTTGGTGACAAGGTTTTGTTGAAAGTCTCACCATGGAAAGGCGTAGTTCGGTTTGGTAAACGAGGGAAACTAAATCCGAGGTACGTTGGACCATTTGAGATTGTGGAAGAGTAGGTCCAGTAGCCTATCGATTAGCCCTACCTGATTCACTAAGTGGAATTCATGATGTATTTCACGTGTCAAACTTGAAGAAGTGCATAACTGATGAAACGACGGTCGTACCACTAGAAGAAATTCAAGTGGATGAACAATTGCGTTTTATTGAGGAACCAGTGGAGGTGATGGACCGTGAGGTGAAAACACTTAAGCAGAGCAAGATACCTATTGTTAAAATCCGTTGGAATTC
Source organism: Flaveria trinervia (assembly GCA_025506515.1). Lineage (NCBI taxonomy): Eukaryota > Viridiplantae > Streptophyta > Magnoliopsida > Asterales > Asteraceae > Flaveria > Flaveria trinervia. The sequence goes on along the minus strand of CM046458.1, from coordinate 4,834,776 downwards.
GCGACGTGGACCGGAATTCACATGGGAACGGGAAGATCAAATGAAGCTTAAGTACCCTCAACTATTCGAAGGAACGATGCCAGCAGCAGACGAAGGTATTGATTTAAATTTCGGGACGAAATTTCTTTCAACATGGGGATGATGTGACAACTCATCCAAAACTCACACGATTTCGATTTCTGTGTGCCAATGCAGTAGACCAGTGATGGAAACCAGTGATGGAACACTCTCACCATGTAACGCAATTTTCGGGACGAAAATTCTTTCAACATGGGGATAATGTGACATCCGGTAAATTTCCGTTACCAAGCTCCGTTAGTTCCGTTAAGTCTTGTAAACACGTGTCGTGAGCACACACTAGTTGTCGTTGAACGTTGGTGACCTATTAATAATGAATAATGTTAATTTGTTGTGAATCTAAATGATTAGGGAATTTGGGTTATGTTTATGTGTTCACACATTTATAAAAGGTTAATAAAGAATTTATCGCGTAACGCGGAAACGTGCTATTTATTCGTATGTCTTATGTTTTTATAAAGATAAGATATATAATGAATTTTATAAGTTTATATTTATGTATGAAGTTAAAAACACTTTACAAAGAGTTTAAAGCTTAGTTTTTATAAAATACCAAAACACAAGGGTTTAAAGGGTAAATATGTAAATTAAAATTAATTAAAACAAAAACCCAAACCCTAAACCCAACCCTTCGGCCGCGACATTCACCCTATCCCTCTCCATCTTTGATTTTCGACCAAGATCAAGCCCTAAACCTCGATTTTCATTCGATTACAAGGTGCACAACTGTTTGAATCATCAATTGCAAGTTATAACAAGTTTAAAGGTTAGATTTTTCGTGTTTTGTGATGTTCTTCATTATGGCCGAACCCTAGATTCGAAATTGATCCTTATTGGGTCGAATTGGATGTTGTTTGATGATGTTAACATGTTAGTTAGATTGTATACATGTAGTTAACGTCGATTATGCAAGAATTCTATGTTTTTAGTGGATTGATCATGAACTTGGTTATGAAACAAACCCTAACTCGAAATGTTGTGATATGAATGATGGTTGATTGTTTGATGAATATTTGATGATTATTAGGTTGTATGAATATAGAATACGTTGATTATGCAAGAAAGTTGGGATTTTGATGCATTGTTCATAGGTTACTAAGAATAGTAACTTTATTTTGCATGTAGTAGTGATCTAGTGATGGATTGATGTTATGGATGGGTTCATGATGATAATTAGATGCTAGATTGTTGTTATGAATGCTAGAAATCTTTAATTTGATGATGTTGATCATAGCTTGCCAAAAGTAGAAACTTTTGTTTATGAAGATTGTTAGATTGGGATGTTTAAGTGTTGTTGATCATGTCTAGATGTTTGTATGAGCTTGAATTGGTATATTATTGATGAATTCATGTATGCTTTGGATGTTTGATAGATTTTGGGATATTCTTTCCCAAAAGGGAAACTTTATTTGTGTAAACGTTGAAGTATGGTGTTATGATCATGTTTGGGATGATAGGAACTTGCTATTATGTTCAAGGATGGATTCTAGTGTGATAGAACGTGTTAAATTAGTTGTATGGCATGTTTGGATAAATGGGTGATGATTGGAATGGTAATCATGTATGGTTGGATGTTGTGTAGTAGTAGGACATCATGCTTGGGTCTGATAATGATTGTTGTGATGTTGTGAATGCAATGCATATGCTTAAAGAATTTGGTTGTGATCATTATACACGCGTGCGGATCTGAGGCCCCTACTTAGTGGGATTGGCAGGGTTTAGGATGTGAAGTCGTGAGTGGCTTCACATGGCATGTGATGAATGGTTGAACCTTGTATGACATGTTAGTTGTATTGTAGCTAGTGGTTATGTTAATGTTCTAGATTCGCATGACTTGTATAGTACTTGATTGTATGATGATCTATGTGATACACCTGGTTGATATAGCATATGTATGATACTAATTGAATGTTAATCATGTATGTTGTATGTGCTCATTGGCTTTATTTGAATTATAACTCATAATGTCACCAACGGGTCAAACGGGTCAACTAGGTCAAACGTGTCTATTTGTCTGAAAGCTTGAGTCTTTGATTTTGGTATGGTTAGGGTTTCACATGTCTTTTATTTACACGTACTTATGTACTCATATGATCTAGGTAACCTGTGAAGGTTGGCTATCCTCTCGTTTCTCAAAATAAACCTTAAGTACCTTTGCATACATCAGGTGAGTTCATGCCCCACTCTTTACTTAATATCTTTTGGGGGAGATAGCATACTGGTACTTATACGAACGCTTTCATTATTTAAGTTGTGTATAATATTAATATAGTGTTGTTTACCATGAGAAAAGTCCTCACACTTTTGAATTGTTAATATTTAATAGCGGGGAAACTTGGGTAGTACTACTGGGTCTGACGAGCCCCACCTGTGTGACTCGAGGTCAACCGGGTGCAATTTGTCCTATTGAACATTGTCACGACATGGTAAGTCGTGACAGGAGGCAACAACTATTACAGTCAGCTTCAATTGCAAAATCACTATGTATTAATATTTACTGATAATAGACTAGCTATCTATTACCATACACTGCTTATATTTATCGCAACTGTCTACATGTTTATTGAACTCAAACTCTTGAACTCACAACCTATGTGTTGACATTTTAGTATGCTTTTCTCAGGTCCTTAACTTGCTTGCCATAGGAGCACTGCATGGTTCACTGCATTTTAAGACACTTTGCTTCAAGACAAGTTGACATTTAACAATTATAGTTTACTTTCTGGGTTGGCACTTGTTTTGCCATAAGTTATACTTTATAGACTTGGGTTGTTTTCAAAAACACTTCCACCTTGTTTAAAGTTGGCATTTTGGTTAATTATGTTTAAATTATGGCATTTAGAGTCGTTCTGAGTAACTATTGACTGTGATCCTGGTTTGTTCACACGCCTCGCGGTAAAACTCCGCAAGTGGATTTTGAGGGTGTGACATATATATATAGTCTGTGTGTGTGTGTGTGTGTGTTTAGGTACCTTGTGAAGGATTACGTTGGAACGTCGATTATTTTTCTTATTAATCATCAATTAATACTTATTGATCATGTGAATTTCCTTTCCCTTTTTATTATTATTTCATACTATTTTGGGGTGAAACATGATAAAATTATCAAATTTACACTTGTAAACATTTTATACTTGTAACGCACTTGCAATTCATATTTATTTTGTCATGGTTATTCGTGTTGTTGTGTGCTTTATATGAGATGCGTTATTTGTTGACAATCATTAACTATTACTAGTCTGGCGACACCATGTATCTATGGGCCTGACAAGTCTATTTGGTGCTAAAGCTGATGTATCGCTGACTCCTGATGATGTATGACTTGTTCATCATGGGAACCAAATACACTTAGCTAATCATATAAACTTGTAATCTTAATCTTGGTCAAGGTTATATGTAGCTATATATGTTCTATGATTTTGCATAACTCATAACCTATGACATAAATTGCTACTTGTAACCTTTTGATATATTTATGCATACTAAACCCTTGGAAACTCACCAACTTTCATAGTTGACCTTTTATATTTAACATGTTTTAGGAAATGCTCAAGCTTGAAGTTATCTTTTGAAGTTGCTCAAATCTAGGATTTGGACCTAGAATATTAAATAAATTATCTTGGATTATTTCATGTTGAAACTTATGATTGTAATTTGCATTTGGAAACTTATGATAATGATAACTATCTTTAAAAATAGCGTTATCTAGTTGTTAACAATCTTAACCCTCATTTCTCAACGATTCCGTCGTTAAGGTTGAGGTGTGATAATTATCATAACACATTGGAGGTCTTAAAAATCACTAAATGCATTCTCCATCAATAGGTCATGATCTCGCCCAACACATAAGAACAACTTCAAGTCTATCAATCTCATAACGTAATACCATAATGAGCAAAACAATCCAAGGTTCCAAATCGAAACAAACATGTGCAAATAAAGCTAAACCGAATACAAATCCAACAAAGTACAACTTGTCGGTCTGTTGAAGGGAGGTCAATACAACCAGTCTCATAATAAGAAATTTTTTTAGAACACTTAAGATATTAAATAGGGAACCAAGACAATATTATGATACTAAGAATACAAGAAAAATAATGAGACAAACTAAGAACAAAACAAGTGAATAGGGTTTTACAAGTGTTAAAAAATAATGGCATTTGATACAAAAGTAACGAGACAATACTAAGGACAACGTATATTGATCTCAAGTTCTTTTACAAGTGTTAAAAACATACATAGAACTACAAGGACATGAGATACTTTATACAACTATCCTACAACCGGCCATACTTAGAAGGCCAACTAGACACATTAATCTAGACAACAAGATCAATGTAAAATCAAATGGCATATTGCCTTTGGACTAGTGACGATGACATGCCATAGATCGTATCCTAATGATAAAAGTAAGTAAAGTAGAAAGTTACAAACATAAGACCATAATTTATAGTTGCAAAAGCATGGACCTTTTCACCAAATTATATAAGTTGGTGATTCTTTAGATCTACAACAGAAAATGGGTCAACATTATGCAAAAGTACATCCAAGAAAAGCATATTCTTCTTTTTCTTAGAAAGAAATCAGTCTTCCGTTCAATTGCTTCGAAAGACTTTGTCTTGAAGCTTCAGAAGAATTCATCTTTGGCTTCAAAAGATTTGGTCTTTGGCTTCGGAAGATTTTACACTTAGAATATTTTTTTCTTTGCAGAGTGTAAAACTTCCGAAGCAACTTCTACTATGTACCATGTGCATGCATGCAGGAAGCACTTTTGTTTTTTTGGGTGCATCAACCTTTCTATAAATCTTACAAAATTCCCCTAGGTTGACGCTACCAAAATAGAGAAGTTTTTCAGCAATTGACAGGCCTCATTAGGATCAAGACTATTCCCTTCATTATTATTTGGTTAGGATCCTTCAGACTCTCATAATATCTTCTTATGTCATGGAAATCATGCAGAGATAGATCAAGCATGTCTTACCAGAAGTAGACATCTTGATCACCTTGATCTCTAATGACATACCATCTGTCTGGATTAGCAGCAAAAGTTCAAGGCAAGATGGGTCTTCTAGATGCAAGAAGCTATACTTGAGATAAAGTCAGTGGACCAACCTCTTGTTGTACTTACTGAGGATGCTCTAACTCATCTCGAGGTTTAGAGGTGGATGTTTTTGGCTTCTTCTTTGATACACTCTTCAAACCATCCTGTTCCTCCTCTTTCGAGTCTTTGACTGAGAGGGGTGGTCTTGAGTACTAGGTTGTTCAGTTGTGCTTCTCTGAGTTGGATCCTCTTTCCACACAGGTTTAGAAGAAGATGGAGTAGGACCATGTTATGGAATAAAAGACGGGGTTGGGTGAGGTGTAGCTCTAGGTTTAGGTTGTGTTGTTTGAGTGGGTTCAACCTTAACCTTAACCTCAAGAAGTTCATTGCTTGGTGGAGAATGCAAGTCCACAAGCACTCCCATCTTAATATTCTGCTTGATTGCCCTAATGTGCTCATCCATAGTGGATAGAGACATTGGACCAGGCCTCCTTCTGAAGAATCCATATAGCTTCAAAAAGCTCATCATCCTCTGCCTATTAACATACTTCTTTTGACTTTTCTAGATGATGGCTCTTGACTTTACAACTTCTTCCATCATTTTTCTCTTAGCAGCCTTTTGTTCCTTAATGAACTGTTGTTCCAACTGCTTAAGATATTCAAATTCAATGTACTCATATAAGAGGGGAAGAAGTGTAGATACCTGATAAAGGCTTGTGGCACTCAGGTAGTTGATCATGTTTTGTCTATCAGCTTCCTTGTCTACTTGAGGTTGTTAAGTTACTTGTTTAGCTGCCACATCCTCTGACTAAGGGCTTTCTTGAACTTGTGAGAGGGTAGGAGCATGCTTGTAGAGCCTTTTCTGCCTTCTCTCTTGTTTGATCTTGAGGAGCAACTCTACATCCTCTGCCTCCTTTCTCTCCTTAGATATTTCCATGTCTGCTAGTTCATTTAGTTCTTCTAAAAAAATAATTGCATCCACTTCGTAGTTCCTGGTCCCCAGATAGTTTATCCTACCTTCCCTTAACTTATCATTTTAAGTGTTTGACCTTGGGGCAACCCTAATAATAGCTTTCATAAATCCTAATGAACCAATAGAACTTTCTCCCCTTAGCTTCCTCTTCCTATCTCTCTCCTCCTCCTCAATCTCCTCGGAAGTCACTTTCCTTTTCCCTTTGTCATTCATAGGCCTTTGTGACTCAGGGTGGAGAGAGCTTTGGCCATTATTGCCTGATCTAACAGTCAAGCTCTGGCTAGAGAGAGGCTGTGAAGTACCTTCACTAGTTGTTTCCTCATTAAGAGTAATGGATGCTGAAAAGATTCCTATCTCAAAGTTCACAGGTTCAACTACTGGCCTTCAATCAAGGTTTCCCCTTTGAAGCTACTCTTAGGGTCCACCTTAACATCCAATTGACCAATAGCCTTAGATGTTATCCTCTATCTATATAGTCTTGATCTTTTTTTGAACACTTCATGCACCATCTCTTGAATCCTATCTGCTAACCTTACAGCTTGTCTATGTTGGCTTGGGTTGACAAGTGGAAGGTCAATCAGATATGTACTCTCATAGAACCTCAGGTTAGAGAAGTTGAAGATTTCCTGTTTCCCCTGAGTTCTTGATATCATTAGAGCTCTCCTATAAACATCATATCTCCATCCCATGATTGGGTTCTCAAAGTGATTAGATGGAGTTGGCATAGCTCTAGGTATACCCTCCTCAAACAGGCTTTGAATGAGTGCATCCACATTAATGTGAACTTGAGAAGGTTGCTAGCCATGGACAATTGCAAGTGAGGGTGGTGAGTGCTCAATATCCTTTCCCTGTGAAGAACTCCTAGGTTATGTGATTGCTGGGACTTTCTCCTTCTGTTTTGTAGCATCACCCTCTTACATAGGTGAGCTAGGGGTGGTCTATCACATCCACATGTTCCTGTGTTCCTGGTTGAGTTCTTCTTAAAGGTCTCCCAACTAGTTTCTCCTAAGATAAGAATTTTAAGTTGTTGATCATTGACCCTTATTTGTAAGGTAGTCACCTGATATTACAAGTGACTAACCCTAAAGACTAGATAGGTGCATGTTTTTGTCAGCTTTTGCATCTTTGGCCTCAGTTCCCTCATCTTCATGAGAAGAATCATGGGGGATGTGAGAATTGGACCAAAGTCCTCTTCCTCACCACCAACACTGGGTTCTTGGCTGCTGGATTGCCCCTGTACATTGACAACTTCAGGTGAAGTGTTAATGGGCTGAGTTGCCATGGTTGAGGTCTTAATGATGTAATCATTTACACAGTGAGAGCCTTTTCTATATGGACCTCCTAAACAAGTCTAGAGAGATCCACCTCAGTAATGGGTGAATGATGTGAGCTAGACAAAAGAGAGGCAGTGCTAATCTCTCTTTGAGTAGGGGAGGAGAATAAAGTCTAATGGTACTCAATTAATCCCATGTCTTTATTATTATAGAATTCAAGGTTAGGTATTGGTTGGTGATATGGGGCCTGCATTTGGATGTTCTCGTGATGGTTATTTATGGTTATGTGGGTGGTTGTGAAGTAGAAGGTATAGTTTCAACACTAGCTGGTGCTATTAGGTTGTCACTTTGAGTAATGAGCTCTAAAATTTTTGGGACAAGGGCTGTTTCTATCCCTGAGATGCCAACAGTTGGTTTTCTTATAGTTTTAAAGATATCAGGTTTCATTTGTCCCAGTTTAAGAACTTTACATGTTTCCCTCAACTGTGAGTCGAGTTCATAGTGAAGAATATGTTGCATATATATATATATATGGAACATTTAACATTCTAAGAAGTCTAAGTTTGCAAGGAAGTTAGTATACACAAATTGTGAGTACTTGAACTTGACACCCAGAACTATTCCATGAACTATGAAGGAGAGATCCTTAAGACTCTAGTCCCATCCTTTATGTTTTTTGGACAAGTTGTGTATGGCTACATGGATGAGGTGCTTCTATTGAAAAGAGACCTTCCTTTGAAGGTCTTTATAGAGAAATCTACATCATAGCCCATTTGCTCAAAGGCATGGTTAACATCAGCTTTTGGAAAGGACAAACCACCTTCTACATCATCTAGCTGAAGATGAGTGTTGATGATGGCCGTAGTGATGAAGATTTCCCCCCTGCATTATGGTAGACAATGTCTTCTTCCCATCCATGGTGACCTCTTGACAGGTCATCTAAAAGTCCAAAAGTTTATCCACATAAAAACAAGGATCAATGATTAGGGATGTGAAGTAATGAGACAAAGAAAGAAAGTAGCAAACCTTTAAGAAACTTGGATCTTTCACAAAGTTCAACATGGCAACTTGATTGTGTTACATACACTTGAACCAGCATTAAGTCATTCCCTGTTCCTTTGATGAAGAGAGTTCCATCTATAGTAACCCTTTTGTAACCATACTAGTAGAGATATTGAGATAGAGTCTTATACCACTTCCTTGGAGCTTGGTGCAGCCCATAAAGAGCTTTATCAAGCCTACAAAATAATCATGATGATCTGCGTCTACAAAGCCAGGTGGTTGTTTGATAGACACCACTAATTACCCTATATAAGAAAGCACACTTGACGTCAAGTTGGTACACCTTGAAATCCTTGGATGCAGTATAGACTAAGAATATCCTAACAACTTCTAGTCTTGCCACAAGAGCAAAAACATATGTGTAGTCAATTCCCTCTTCTTGTGTATCCTTGGACAACTAGTCTGGCCTTGTTCTTGATGACAAGTCCTCTATCATCCTTATTGTTTCTAAAAACCCACTTGGTTCCTATGATAGTCTTCCCCAAAGGAAGAGAACTTAGGTTCCAAAACTTTTGCCTTTTGTATTGAAGTAGCTCCTCTTGCATAGCTTAAACCTAATTTACATCTTTTAAAGCCTCATCAACTTTCTTTGGCTCTATCTGAGATAGGAAACAACAGTAGAGACAAACATTTTTGTCATGGGTTTGTCCTCTTGTTTTTACCCCCTTGTCAACATCTCTAATGATGTTTGTGGTGGGGTGTGACTTGTGGATCCTGAGTTAAGGGATCATATCAAGTTGATTAAAGAGATCTAAATTAGAGAAATTCAGATCAAGTAGTGAAATGTTACCCACCACATCAGCACACTTATCAAGACAAGCTTGATCCAATGAGTGTGTGATATCATTGATGTTGCCTTCAATGGAGTGATTGTTAGCATCAAGAAACTCCTGATCACTATCACCATTCCCACTTCCTTCAACATTTGAAGTTATTTCATTTGAGTTTTGTGCCTCTGAGCTGGAATTCGTAGGCACCTCAGATATATCAGCTACATTTGTTAGGGTTGTGCTGATAGCTTCTCCATCTGCAGGGTTTGTTGCCACTAGAGCCGAAGTAGAATGATTTGTAGGTCTTCTCAGATCAAATCTTGGTTCAGGATCTCCTGTTGATAAGATACATGTCGATCCTAAAACAATCTCACAAGACTTGTTAAAGCAGTTGGTAACTAAATTAAGATCAAACAGCCAATCAAGACCAGAAACTTTCACACTAGGAGTGTGCTCATTGAAGGTCATATTGGCTAAATCCTCAACTACTCTAGTTCTGAGATTGTACTCTACAAGCCTTAGCTTGGTAAGAGTATCCAATAAAGTGTCCATCATCTGATTTCTCAGAAATTTTGGCTACTTGATCTTTTGTTTTCAAGATGGTGCAAGGACATTCAAATGACCTTAGGAAACCAATAAAAGGTCATAATTTGTGCCACGGTTCATAAGAAGTCTTACCATGAATTTTAACTACTAAAACTCTATTGTGCACATAGCAAGCAGTGTTCACTACCTCTACCCAGAAGGTGATGGAAAGTTTAGAGTCAGACATCATGGTTCTTGCAACTTCAATTAGTGCCCTATTTCTCCTCTTAGCAACACCATTATGTGAGGAGTCCTGGATGCACCATATTGTCTTGTAATACCCTGTTCATCACAAAATGTATCGAGGATTTGGTTCTTGAATTCAGTTGCATGATCACATCTTATTGTCTTGACCTTGTGATCATATTAATTCTCAATTTTCAAAATGAAATTCTCATTATCTCAAGAGTCTCATCCTTAGTTCTGAGGAAAAAAACCCAAGTGAATCTTGTGAAGTTATGTGTGATCACTAAACAATATGAGGTCCTTCCTAGACTTATTACACCGGTGGGGCCAAAAAGATCCATATGTAACAAGTGTTTGGGAGTAGTATGGAGTTTCTTTCCTTTGGCTTGTGAGATACCTTGTGTTGCTTCCCTTTCAAGCATGCAATACAATTGTAACATCTTGTATTTTTGGGTTAATTTAAAGTTAACTGCGTTTATTCTTACAAGGGCAATTGTTGCCTTATATGAAACTTATGGATTACTTATGCTTATGGTTTTAATTTGCTCTTAATTCTTTAACTTTTAACTTGAAAGTTGATAATATAAATGATTACATAGTAATCAAATAACAATCTTATAATGATTTAACAATAATAATAATAATTATTATTATTATTATTATTATTATTATTATTATAATAATTACAATATTAACAAAATTAATAATCTTTGAAAAGGTATAAGTTAATTAAGTTCATGGGTTAGTTTTGCCAATTTATAAACCTTAAAAAGAGAGTTTTAAGCATAACATAATAAAGAACCAAACAACAGGGACCATTTGCGCAAATTTCGAAAACAAACCTAAGCCAACCCTCCCTTCCCCCTTATTTCCGGTGAAGCTTCGGCGGAGCTCCGGCGAGCTCCGGCGAAGTCAAAAAAAACAATTTAAACTCGTCAGTTATGAATCAAACCATTCCAAATCGATTCGTGAACATGGTTCGAACTTAAATTCATACCTTAATTGCGTATAAACATCGGTTTCTAGCTTAATCGATTACATAACCGATATACATTAAATCTTATAGTCGTTCGAGTATTTGCACATCATAATAGTCTAATTAATCTAACCTAATCGATACTCTATCAATCGTTACTCAAGTACAACACTTAATTCCATCTGAAATGAACCCAAATACCAAGATTTACCATCCTCATCCCCGCGCACCTGTTACAACATGAACACCATCTTCAAAGCTTCCAAACACGAAATTAATAGAGGGCTTTTCATCATCAAGGTTACTAGAAGCCTTCTGCAAAGGGAATTCGAGTATCAACGTCATTTGCTATCCGAACCATTCACGACTTGGTTGCGGTTTGTTCTTCGAGTCGAACCATTGAAATCGAACAATATTTGGGTAATTAAAACTACCTTCATGCTCGATTTCATGTGGGAATTGAAAGCCCTAACCTTAATCTGATTAACAACATCAATTGGTGGTTCAATTTCGAATCAATTAAAACTATGTTCTTGGATAATTGGGGTTTGTTTAAGTTTTTCTATTTAGGAATTTGAAACAGATTCACATCGCGGCCAAGGCCTTTGGTTTACTGGTAATGTGTATGTTGAGTGGAGTTGAGGTCCCGGGTTCGAACCCGCGGACCCTCAGCCCATTTTTTTAATGTTTTTTCTAAATGTTTCAAATTATAAAAAATTAGTTTTATAAACTTTGGTTATTAAAAAAAGTTATCTAATTATTGTTTCTGTAATTATCTCTTTAAACACCTTAATAACTTTCATATAAAATATTAATAACAAATGTTATAATTAGCTTATTTATACAAAAATAAACTTTAACAAGTTGAAATAATTATTTAAATAAATAATTATTCATCTAAACATTTAAACATGTTGTATCATAATCAATTAATAAATTTATTCGTTAACTTTTATTAAGTTCTTGAAATTTATAAAACAATATAATTTGCTCTATTATTATTATTTTTATTATTATTATATTATTATTATTATTATTATTATTATTATATTATTATTATTATTTTTAGGTGATAAAACCTTTATGATAAATCATGTTAAAAGCTCAAAACTTTATAAAATAATTTTAAATAATTTTAAGTCATTTAAATACGTATTTAATTAATTCTCTTTTCAAGTTTTAAATAATTAATTATTAAATTAATTATTTCTTTTCACATATTATACTTAATTTCTATTAAATCAATAAGTTAAATTATTATGACATTTTATTTATTATTTGTAAACTTAATTGATTTATATTATCTTTATTAAACCAAAACGTAAATGATTCATTATTATTATTATTTAAACCTCCAATTCCAATTGAAACCCTAGTTCGCGTCCAATCGCTGATCTTATTATCAAACTTATGTTGGAATCTATACATCTAGGTAACTTGTAAAGGAAACGTTGGAACCTCATTTAAATTCTTATCGTCACCTTGTATATATCAAGTGAGTATTTCTATACCCCCTTTTTATACTTTCACACTTTGGGGTGAAACATGTTACATTATAAACTTTGCACTTGTAAACACGTTTTACTCTTGTAAACTTATGGCATTTCACCTATATGTTGTGGTTAGTTGAACTTTGTGGCTACCATGTAATGTCGAATATATGTACAATCATTAACTATTGCTAGCCTAGCGAAGTCATAGATCTATCGGCCAGACAAGCCTGCTTGGTCGATCCAAGTACACTTAGCTAATCATATATACTTGTAAACATTTGAGACTTGTAAAACTTTGTCGAGGTTTGATTGTGCATTCTGTCTTACATCCCTAGTTACTTTGTCCTTTACTTACAACATGAATTGCTATCTTTTATAAACTTATGTATTACAAACTATGGAAATCTCACCAACATTATTGTTGATCTTTTATTTTTAACATATTTCAGGAAATACTCAAGCTTGATCGCCATTTTTGAAGCTGTTCACACCTAGGAATGGACCTAGTTAACTTAATAAATGAGCTTGTTATATTTTTCTATATTGTGTTCTTATTTGAGACTTAGGCTTGTAATGTACCTTTCAAACTTATGAATAACATATTCGGATTTAATAATAGCGTTATGTGGCTGTGAACGATCTTAACTCTCACTCCTCGACGTTTCCGCCGTCAAGGTTGGGGTGTGACAACAATGGTCATCATTTTTAAACTCTTTCTTTGGCATTCTTTTACAAGTCATTATTAATTAATTTATTCATATTTTTAAATTTTACATGGCACATTCTTTTATGCCAGAGGAAAGACTCATCACTATTTGCTTTAGATAGAAAGCAAAAGAGTTCTCTTGAAGGGGATGTTTTTTGCAAGTCCATCTTGTACACATTTCCTTTCTTGGGGGCTCTGAGCAAGATATGCTCCTGAGGAATAATCACCCCGTACTTGAGAACAATGCACCCATGCTTAGTGAAGAGCATGTTATGTCTTTGATCACAAAATTAGGATACACTTAGTAGATTGTACCCAAGCTTCTTGACAAAGTTTACCTTCTTAATATTGAGCCTACCATTTTTGACCCTGCCAGTTTTGTAACCTCCAACATCTCCTCCAAAAGTAACTAGCCCTCCATCAGTTTTCTCAAAATTTTGGAGTAAAGAGCCATTGCATGTAATATGCCTAGAACAACCACTATTAATGGTCCATACATTCCTATTGGTCTTTAATTATTCTTGCACAAAAAAAGATAGTTAGTTATATTTGGAAGCCCAAGCCTTGCTGGTCGTGGGCTTGTCAAAATGAGTTGAAGACAATGTAACAGTGATTGATCATATGTTCAAGCTTTGGGGACCATCAGTTGTTGTTGATGAAGAACTTTTAGTCACATGGTCTTCCTTTGTCTTCCACACAACCTTTGGAAGCTTTGACTTAACCACCAATACTTTGTAAGTTTTGATAACTTCAGAAGTTTTGGAGAGTGGACCTATGGAAAATCTAGCTATCACTGCAAGAAACTTTTCTTCGAAAGACAAGTTTTCACTTGTCTTCTTCTTCACTTTGGAGTTTTTGGAAGGAAAATATTTTCCTTCCGAAGCTAGCTTCTTCATGATCTTCTCAAAAGTTTCTTCTTGATCATATGGATAGTACTTTTAGGATTGTATAGGCAATTCTTAGCAAAATAAGAAGTACTACCACACATGATGCAGTCCCTTTGCTTTCTTACGAGAACCTTCTTTTGGGAGGAAGGTTGAACTTGATCACTTTCCATTTCCATCTTCATCTTCACAAAAATGATGTAGAAAGCTTCTTAGGGTGAGGCTTGCCTTTGGATTTGGATGGTTCAGGCTGTGTAACAGTGGTCAAAAACTGATCAGCCTTCTTCTTAGTGTTAGGATGATTTGGACAAGAACAAGAACTTCTAGTACTTAGAGTTAAAAGTGGCATTAATCTCTTAAGCCTTCATTGACTTCCTCTTGATTTTTTTAATCAAGTTCTTTCTCTTGGACTTGGTTATCCCAACTTCTTTTCTCTCCTCAGGAGAATAGTGACCCTTCTTAGGATACTCTTCTTCACTCTTCTCAGACTCATCCTTCACTATCTCCTCATCATCCTCTTCATTCATGAGGTCTATGAGGGGAAGCTCTTCTTCATAAGTTTCAGACCTTGGAGATCTTACAAACAATAGAGTGTGTGGAGGATCAATATCAATAGGTCCTAGTTCTTGCTTATTCTGGTAACAAACTTTTGCATGCAAGGATAAGGATATCATGTTCTTGAAGGTCTTTTCTTCTAGAACATATTTTTCAATTGTGGCTTTGCCGATCACAAGCTAAGACTAGCATTCAACTAACTTAGTAATGAGATCTTTGATCTAACTCCTGTAGTTGGTATGTTCATGTTTAAAAGTGGAAATGGTTTTCTCTAAATCTTCTATTTTAAGCTTGTAATCATTTTCAACTCTTTTGAAATTAATTTTAAGATGTTTAAAGACTTAAGATCATATCTTTTCTCTAAGTTATAGGACCTATATTTGATAACATTAGCAATACATTCAAGTGTACAAAGATATTCCAATACCTTGGTTTCTTCATGATCTGCTAGTAATGCTTGGTTTCGAGATGCATCCTTAACCTGAAAGCTCTAGTCAAAGCCTCCTTCTATAACAACGACTACAACTTTCTGCTTTGGCTTTTCATTTTGGATGGCTCTATCAGTGTAGTTTGGTCTGGTTTGTACTTGGCCACCATTTCTTCTTGGTTCCTTGCACTCTCTAGCAAAGGGTTTCATTTGGTTATAGTTGTAACACTTCACTTTGCTTTTGTCCAACCCAAACTTTCCACTGCCTTGTATTACTAGGAAACTTCCTCCATGTCCTCATGTAGAACTTTTTGGCCCTGTGAGTGAGAATAGCCATTTGTTGAATTATTTCCATGTACCCTATATCAACTAGATGGATATAGTCCATGTCTTCAAAGGTGAAAAGAAGTTGCTTGTGATTTCATCAGTAGACACAAAGGCTTGTGAACAACTTGTCTCATGGAGTTGACTTCCTTAGGTGTATCTCTCTCTTGGTGTCTTCAGGAAGGTGATGAAGGACCCTTTTGTGAGTTGTCAGGGTAGCAGATAAGTTGGTCCTGTGGTTTTCTGCAATCCCTTTCAATCACATGAAGGGTTGAACTCTGTTGATTGCTAGAGTTACCAAATGGATTTTGCATGTTCATCTCCATCTTGTAGCCACTAAGAATACCATACAACTTTGTTAGAGCAAGAGTCTTAAGGTTCTCAGTTCTCTTGATAACAACACAATAATATGTCCATCGTTTAGGAAGAGAGGACATGAACTTCATCAAAATGTCCCACTTTTCAAGATTTACACCAACATCCATTAGAGTATTCACAATCTTAACATACCTAAAGTATTGTTAAGTCATGGCTTCACTTGTCTTGTAGGTGAAGTTGTCAAACAACTTCTTCAAGAGGTCTTTCTTGTTCTCTTTTGCTTTAGTGGACCCTTCATACATGAGCTTTAGTGCATGCCATAGTTGCTTAGTTGTCTTGCACTTTTTGAAGCCTCTGTATATGATGCTTGGAAGAGAAGTTTGGAGGGCAGTCACGACTTTCTGGTCTATGTTAATCTTCTTCATGTCTTCTTCTGAATAGGTGAAGAGGTGCTTGGTATATGAGGCCAGAGACAACAAACTCCCACATCCTAGAGTCTTGAGACTTGATGAAGCCTTCCATTCTTTGGCACCAAGTATCAAAATCTTCAGGAGTGATAAATAGGGACTTTGTCATGGTTTCGAAATCCATATAAGCCTTTGTGCTGCTTTTTGAGATGTTAAGCGTTTTATGAGACTAAGGGATTTAAGATGGTGAGATCTTTCAATCAAGAGACCGGAATGCTCTGATACCAATTGCTTGACCATTTAAGGGAGGTCAACACAACTAGTCTCATAATGAGGAAAGTGTTTAGAACACTTAACAGATCAAATAGGGAACCGAGACAATATTATGATAGAAAGAACACAAGCAAAACAATGAGACAAAACTAAAACCAATAGCAAGTGAATATGGATTTCAAGGATAAAGTATATTACTCTCAAGTTCTTTTACAAATGTTACAAAGAATACATAGAAAATATAAGGACCTAAGATACTTTACATTACTATCCTACAACAGCCCATACTTAGAAGGCCAGCTAGAAACACTAATCTTGACAACAAGATCAATGTAAAGTCAAAAGGCAAATTGTCCTTTGACTAGTGACTATGACATGCCATAGCTCACATCCTAATATATTACAAAACGGATTTAAGTACATAAAGTAGAAAGTTACAAACACAAGACCTCATTGTACAGTTGTAAAAGCATGGACCTTTTCATCAACTTGTATAAGTTGGTGAGTCTTCAGAGTTATAGTGGAAAGTGGGTCAGCTTTCTGTAAAAGTACAACCAAGAAAAGCATATTCTTCTTTGTATTTGGAAGAAATCAGTCTTCACTTCAATGGCTTTGGAAGACTTTGACTTGAAGCTTTGGAAGACTTCATCTTTGGCTTCGGTAGATTTTACACTTAGAATTTTTTTTTCTGTGTTGAGTGTAAAACTTACGAAGCAACTTCTACTATGTACCAAGTGCATGCATGCAGGAATCACATTGGTTCTTTTAGGTGCTTTAGCCTTTCTATAAACCTTACACAACTCCAAACAAACATATTATCGAACCAAGCAAATAGAAACCAAAATGAAATCTGAATGGTCCAACATGTCTATGCTATTGCAGGAGTGGTCTCGTTTAAAGTCCATTGTCCAAGTACTTTAGCATTTTTACATGAAAAGTCATGCTCTAAAAAATCAACATACTTCGATGAATTCAGAGGTTTATAAATACAAAATGTTTTGCCATTTAAGTCATGTAAAAGAAATATGTGCATATGTGAAAATAGAAGTTAAAACAAACGTATGCCCAAGACCAATCAAAATCCAAATAACCAGATTATATTCACCCAATAGCACGTAGAGGTCACATTAGTCTTAGCTAGCATACGGAAAAATGTCAGGACCATGACGTACGGAATACTTACAGATTCTGTGTTTATACCGAATCAAATAATGCGGAATCCTATTTGATTGGCGATCCAATCAGTGAGAACAATTACCCGATATATATAAGATTGAAACTAAACATTATGAACAAATAGAGATCGATCAGGATTGATCTATAAAGTTGGACATGCTTCCTTGGACATTCTAGACAGCTAGGGTTCGTGTATTATGAAGTATGCTCTTAATGGTTTCTCAAGTGTTATGTTTTTTCACGAATTAAGTAGTATTTATAGGTGATGGGTTTCCAATCGTACGACTGAACCATTAGCATGGTTCAGTCGTGCGAGTGAATCATGCGATTGATCCATACGCACGACTAAAGTTTCAGTCGTGCGACTGAGTCAATTTTATGTCTCAATCGTGCGACTGATTTAGTCCCCTCGTTCAGTCGTGCGACTGGTCCATAAGCATGATGTATTCGTGCGTATGGTCCATAAGCATGGCCCATTCGCATGAAGACTCATACGACTAAGTTTGAACACATTTCTCAATCATTATTGACTAAGAACTATGCACCACAACCTCAAACCTATATAGTAAGTTCATTATACTTTAACACACAATAATACTATGAAATATTAAACATTATAAACATCAACCACTATATTTCATTTAACCAATTCAGTACATATGTGTAAGACATGAAAGACTTTTACATTAAACACATAAACTAGGGACATATGTATTAACAAACTCCCCCTTGGACCTAGTTTACTCTATTGTCTTACATCCTTCATATGCTCTTCAAACTTCTTGTACTCCTCCATTCTTATGACTCAGGCGTGTATTTCAAACACAAAGCAAAGCCGTATCACATTTTGGAATTGGAGGGCTTGTACAATATCCTGCATGTCATAGAACAGTGGCCACTTGTATAGAGTGTAGACATCTTCAGCTGACAAGTTGGTAAGCCACATTTGGTCAAGTACCCTGATAGTTTCCATTCTGCCCTCTCTGTTCAGAATTATGACCACTTCATCCGTCCTACAGTCATAATACCACCATTTGAAATGTGGAGTGAAGTCCTAAGGCATTTCCCATAAGGGAATCTTTGACATTGTGCGCGAAGGACTCCACTTCAGCACTACTTTCGGCTTCCTAGATATAGGGTCAACTTCATATCTACAGATGTACATCTTCGGTAGTTGAGGTCTGATGCTTACCCACCTGGTGTGGTATTCTTTCTTCAAACCAACCTAACATCCTCCTTAGATTAGCATACAGCAGATCTAAGCACGCCAGTCGGTTCAGCTCAAAACCAGGAAGAGTCTTCAAATCGCGAGGATATCTTAAGTACTCAATCCCCTTTTCTCTCTTTACTAATAAGCCCATGCAATATTTTTGCTTGACACCTTCTGATGTTTCTTGACTTTGTAGAGTTTGGTGTAGGCATTTTGCTTTGGATTCGTGCGCTGGGTTCTTGTTTTAGCAAAACAAGCTACCCATTCAGCCTTCTTGATATCAACATTTGCATCCGAGGCTTGGGCTTGGTTTTCATCATTTTCCTTTTCCTTCTCCATTTCATCCAGCTTCTCAAATGTAGCACTACCAAAAGTATCACCCAAGTTGGGTATCACATTTCCCTCGCAGTCAGTGTACTCTGGATAATGTTCTGTTGTAACATCCTCAATCTCAATATCATCAACATCCTGCAGCTCCTCATCACTTAAAACATCAAATTCCGGAGCATCTTTTACAATTTCGTCCGGATTGAGTCGGAACATCTCAGCTAGCTGCTCATGTATAATTTCTCCTTCTTCGGGAGTGTAGCTCACTGACCCTCTGACGATCCCTTGCAAATCAAGAATCATGGTAAATTGAAACTTGATTTGCTGAAGGGGAGCAACATCATATTCATCCTACTATGGAGTTTTATCTTCTTGATTTAACATTAAGCATATCACACAAAATTCATTACACAAAACATTTAAGCATAAGTAAACATAATCGAACATTAATTACATTTGTAACATATAATTCAAGTGCAAAAGTTTTTAAATACATAAACATCTACTAATTACTTTTGTCTTGCTCCTTTGATTCTTCTGCTGGAGGAGCTGAGGAAGAGGCTCCTTGATCTTGGCTATGTTTGGTACGCCTCTCTTGAGCTTAAGGAGAGGCTGATGCAGCAGCATCACCTTCCTGATCATCATCATCTTCTGGATCTTTCCTACTCGGTCCACCCTCTCCAACCTCCTCCTCACTGCCGCCTTCATCCTCACCATCATCATCATCATCTTCATTATCACCATCACCATCTTTGAGCTTTAGAGGCTCAGACTTTGATCCTTTCCACTTTAGGAGTATCCTCTTGTTTTTCTTCTCTAGCTCCTCAATCCTCTTTATAGAATGGGTGTTCTGCTCTTTGAGCTATGTGATCTGCTCTACCTGAGTTGCATTGATCTCCATTAGGTGGTTGAGTTACGCACCTCTTTGCTCATCCATGGCAAGCAGCTTTAGCACAATTCGGTTGAGGTTGGCTAGTTGTTCCTCTAACCCAATGGGGGTAGGGAGGGTCCAGCGATGAATGGAGTGTGAGTGGAAGGACCAGCTTGGTGAGTGGTGGTGGTAGTAGTGGATGTGGTGAATATGGGAGGTGGAATGTGTGTGGACTGTGGTGGAGCAGCTATGGTAGTGGTGGTAGGAGGTGTGGTAGTGGTGGTAGGAGGTGTGGTAGTGGTGGTAGGAGGTGTGGTAGTGGTGGTAGGAGGTGTGGTAGTGGTGGTAGGATGTGTGGTAGTGGTGTTAGGAGGTGTGGTAGTGGTGGTAGGAGTTGTGGTATAAGGGTGATCCTCCGTCTTTTACTCTTTAAGCCCTGGGGTTGAGCCATTCGCTTCTTCCTTGAGCGCTTAGAAAAGGATGCTCCCCCTAGGCTAATGGGCTAGTCAGGGGTGTATGTAGGATCAGTATCATCAGTAGCCACTCCCTTTGACTCCCCTGGCATCCACCAACCGCCACTATTCCTCTCTCTGTGGCCACAACCCTACTCCTAACTGTCCTCACAAAAGGCTCCTCATCTCATTCATTATCTTCATCTATCTGAAAATTAGGTTGGATTGGAGCCTGCTTGGATCCACCAGGAGCCTCACCACCTTGACCATCACCATGGTCGTCGTCATTGTCGTCTGTATCATCAATGGGTAGCGCAATCCGCTCGACATCTGAGTCACTCTCATCGTGACACCACTTCTTGTGAGAAAGTGCCACATAATTAACACTTGCCAAGTGCCCGAACAGTCTCCTGACAGGGGGCTTCACCTGCTTCCCCATGTATACTTTCATCCTACCCAAGGTGGTATCATCCATCACCTCTAGTACCACTACATCTTCTTTCTCCTTTGGCAGAGACGAAAGCTTCTCATCAATAATAAACTGTAAGAACCGAGGGTAAATGCAAAAACCCTGCACACCCTTAGCCTTGAGGTTCTTAATCAAGTAAGAGAATATCATGTTGGAGAAGCTGAAAGGATGGTTCAGCACCAGTGCAAAGTATGCATTCTGGATTTGGTCAGATATATCATCAAATCCTCCCCTCCTTGATGTTATGCACTTCAGAATGACATAGGTTGGGCACTTGAACTGGGGACACAGGTTGCTTTTGTTAAGCACACCTGTGTTGATGTCCCTAGTGTACTTCATCTGTAGAAAATAGCCCCTTACTGTCAGAGGATGTAACTTGGTCAGGTGGGCATCATTATCTCCCAGATCCGGTACCCATCTCAGATCTGCTACAGTAACTTCGATCTCTTGACGAAAAATGGAGCTCCGTATACAGTATGGCTCAATGGATCGGTCAACCCTGGCACTTTCCCAGAAGGCCTGTTTGATGGATTTGTAAGGAGTGCATGGTGTCGAAATAGCTTTGAAGATCCTTAATCTCCTAAGAAAAGCAATAATCCCAGCAAACACGGTAGCATTCCGAGTGGTGGCATCCAAGTGAGCACAGATGTTGTGCTTGGTGTTGATAGTCCACCTATTAGCCATGTTTCTGTAACATAAGTCACTATACGTTAGATTTGTGTAAATGATGACATTTGGATTTTACCGAACTTGGATCATTTTGTTCAGTCATGCGAATGGACAGTACGACCGAGTCTTAGTCGTACGATTAAGCTCAGTGGTATGATTGAGCCTGCGAGTCAGCTTAGTCGTATGCTATGCCATGCGGTTGAGCCAATCATGCGACTGAATTCATACGCATGGTTCATTCGTGCGATTGAGTCATACGCCCAGCTCAATCGTGCGATTGAGTCATACGCCCAGCTCAATCGTGTGATTGAAGTTCATCGGCACGTCCATTCGCATACAGCTCTGTTCGACACTTTAAATTCAATTCTTGGTCAAAACTTGATGTTGAACGTTGTGATTCTACTCATTTGACTCGCAGAAACTCAAAATAACACCTAATGTTCTTTAAATCAATGATTATGTCCAATTAAGTGGTTTATTTTGAAGAGTATTCAAAGTTCTTGTTTTGAATGATTTCGGTCCTTAGGGATTGATTAAACCGGGCATTGGTGTCTATTCGGTCTCACATTACCTATATATGAAGTGAATCAACGTTAGTATCACAATCAATCGGTAAACACAATCAAATGAAATTTGGGCAGAGTATCGGTAAGTTCGTGCGACTAGGTTAAGCAATTGAAGGGTGTTACAAATGCGACCGACTCCCCTCTATTTATACCGCATAAACATTCAGTTGTGCGACTGGGCCCATTCGCATGCTTCATTCGTGCGACTGGGGTTTAGTCGTGCGACTGCCTCATATGCCTCATCCATTCATGCAATTGGTCCATTTTGGTGATCCAATCGCATGGATTGCTCCATGCTTATGATCCAATTATGCGACTGGTCCATATCATGGTTCAATCGCACAATTGGCCCACACTTATGGTTTTAACCTTACACACCTTCAAACCCTTAAAAATGTTAAAATTTGATAAACATTATGACCTTCTAACACCATTTGATCACCTCAGACATGATCCTTTTAATTTTAAAAACGGATTGGTCACCTCAAACGTGACTCATTTTCATTTTGAACATTTTGGTCACCTCAGACGTGACCTCTTTTGAGTGAGTAATTCATAGATTACGACTAGTTGTAAAGTTCGACATCTACGTAAAAAATTACTAGAGAACAAAATTTTGAAAACACTTTGAAATTTAAAACAAAACAGGACATATTTTGTATTTTTGATTCGAGATGGAATTAAACTTATTAGAGTACATCTAACCGTTTTTACTTCCTTGACATCACAACTTCAAGTTAAGTTTATCATTTCTGGAATGATTCATTTTGGAATCATATAGGTATATTTGAATCATTTGGGACATTTTAATACGCCATTTTGTTGCTAGATTCTTGTTTTGACTGAGAGTCAATAGCAGTTTTAGGAAATCATACTAGAGCTATAAGATGCACATAATGATTTTGACTTTCAAGAGCTGCAGCTCACGATGACTGTCAGTATAGTTGTCCTCTTAAATCCATACACAGATTTTTGACACACATTGGTGATGAGTTAAGGTTTAAATATTTCAACAAGCATTTGTGGATCCCACGCTTATATGGTAATCAACATTCCTTAGGAGATTTTTGAGCGGTCTATGGGTATATTCAAGAAGAACTATTCTAAGAGATTTCAAAGAGATGCCAAGCTGTCAGTGCCATCGCACAGCAGAGAGGCACAAATTCTAATGAATTCTAGAATATTTAGGTTATGGTTATCCTCAGGTCAGTGCCACCACATAGCAGAGAGGCACATAACCTAACTTCTTGTTAGAGCATTTAATTTTCTTTTGCACATAACGCACCAACAACATAAGTTATTAGCTTGATTGAATTTAGCATTTTTCCGCGTGCTTTGCTCATTTTTATGGTCGTCCGTACACATTTGTGGTGTTTATTTTGCTCGTCACCCCTTATTGAAAATGTGTTGATTGTGTTAACCAGGGATAAGATGGGAATCCACAGCAAGTTGAATAACTTAGTTTGAATTTTTAACCACCAATGAGGTATACTCATCTATTTTGCTGAATCTACTTACACAACATATAATGAACTAGCAACATCTAGGTCTACTTTCTCTATGTTACCTCAGTAGCGTACTAGTATTACTATCATTTTTCCTTTTATTTTACTTAGACTTCTCAGACTTATACTTTGAATTTTTGTATCTTTATCATTTAAAATCTTTTAAAGGCCCAAACAATATGTTCCCTATACTATCATTTTCCCTTCACGTTGAATCATAATCACAGATTTGATTTCATTCTTTTTAGCTAAGTTGCCCTCCTCCTTCATTTTTTTAAGTAATTAAATACTGCACGAATATTATACTAAATTAACTTATTCTCCCCCTAAAATTCTAAAACTGAAAATATTTTTGTGTTTTTGGATTTTTAATAGATAGAAAATAAGTAAAATAAAATAAAAGAAAAGAAAATTAACTACACTAGTCAGACTACGAACTCTCATCTTCTGGAATCACTTCATATTTCTTTTTCTCGCCATTGACCTCTAACATATCTAAAACCTTGGTTTATCAAATGCTTTGGTGTAGAGGTCAGCACAACATCGATTAAGTGCTTTTCAAAACAGTCACGCACGAAGTGATATTTAATACCAATGTGTTTAGTTATAGGATGTTGAACCGGATTTTTTGTTACGCCTATAGCAGCAGAATTATCAAAAAAAATAGGAGTGTTGGAAAATTGCAAACCGTAGTCGTGCATTTGCTGTTGAATCCAGATGATTTGTGAACAACAACTAGCAGCAGCAACGTATTCAGCTTCACATGTTGACAGAGCAATGGAGGTTTGGTTCTTACACTACCAGGTGACTAACCATCTACCAAAGAACTGACATCCCGCTGATGTTGACTTGTAATTCATTTTGCAACCGCCATAATTCGAGTCACTATACGCTGTAAGCTCAAAGTCATCATCATGAGGATACCACAACCCGAGTGTTGGAGTACCCTTTAGATAATGAAAATCATTTTGACTCCTATTAGATGGTTCACTTTTGGTTTCACCTGATATCTGGAACAAAGACATGTCGCGTACATGATATCACGTCGTGAGGTTGTGAGGTATATGAGAGATCCGATCATTCCTCTGTACATAGTGGTATCAACCAGATCACCATTTTTGTCGGGTGCCACGTCATGATTTGTAGCAAGTCGAGTTCCAGCTGCAGAAGCATTCTCCATATTGAACCGACTGAGGATATCACCTACATACTTGGTCTGATGTAGAAATATTTCCTTTGGTGTCTGATCCACCTTTAATACGAGAAAGAACTTCATCTCTCGCATGACACTCATCTCAAATTCTGCTTTTATTACAGATTCAAATTCTTTACATAACTCTTCATTTTTGGAACCGAAGATTATGTCATCAATATAAATTTGTACCAGTAATAAGTCGCCATCTTTTTCTTTGATGAATAGTGTACAGTCAATAACTCCTCTGTAAAACCGTGTTTCACTAGATGAGTTGAGAGTTTCTCATACCATGCTCTAGGGGCTTGATAGAGCCCGTAGAGAGCCTTATCCGGCTTGTAAACTCTGTCCCGATGATACGGATCCTCAAATCCTTCGGGTTGACTAACAAAAACTGTCTCACGGATTTCACCATGAAGGAACGTACTCTAGACATCTAGTTGATAGACTTTGATCTTCATGTAGGATGCATAGGCTAGAAATATACGTATTGCTTCCATCCTTACCACTAGTGCAAACTCTTCATTGTAATCTATGACTTCGACTTGTCGAAATCCTTGAACTACAAGTGGGGCCTTATTCCTTATTATGATCCGTTGGTTATCTTTCTTGCATTTCAGCACCCATTTAGTACCAATTACCTTAGCACCTTTTGTTTTGCCCACAAGGGTCCATACTCCTAATTTTTTGAACTGTAGGAGTTCTTCTTGCATTGCACTGACCCATGCCTCATCTTTTAAGGCTTCACTCACATATTTTGGCTCAAATTAAGACACAAAACATCGACATGCTCCATCATGAAGATATCCCTTTTCCATTACCGAGGCATAATCAACTGAGTATAGTTGATTTATGGCCTGTACTCCCGATCTAACATCCCTAATGACATTGTCCAAGGGATGATAAACATTTATCCGTGATCCGGGAGTTGTTGGAACAGCCACCTCATTATCCAGATCGTGAAACTCAGGCTCAGGATCTATAGCTGTTGGAGTATGAGGTTCCGAAATATTAGAGGCATCAGGATTTGATGCTTGGGTACATTCATTGGTAGGAACCTATTCCTCCTGGTCCTCATTAGCAGTTTCAGCTGCCTTGTCATGAGATGAAGACTCACTCACTTCAAGGTCTCCCCCTGAAGAGTTAGAGGAATCATCTAATGGACCTGTTGATGTCAAGACTGGTGGAGGAGTGTTAAGAGCATCGTACATCATTCTAGCAGACAACTCATCATTAGTATGAGAATGTGGCAGATTGAAGGATTTAAAGAAACCATCATACTCAAAGAAGAATGAGGGTCCTTTCCCAGTTGGGGGGTGGTGTATCATTGAACATCAACATTGCACTACACTTCTACCGGACCCGTTGAGTTGTTGTAAACTCTCTTGTCTGGTATGGTGTATCCGAGAAATATCCCTTCTTCTGCCTTCTTGTTGAACTTCCCATTTTGAGTCTTCTTCAACAATGTACAAGGTGCGCCAAACGGTTCTAAATACTCTAAATTAGGTTTATGTTGCTGGAGTAGTTCATAACACGTTTTCCCATGTCGCTTGACCACTAAGACTCGATTGAGCGTGTAACACGCATTGCCACTGCCTCATCCAGAATTGAATAAGCGGTTTTGAGTCAGCAAGCATGGTTCTGACAGTCTCGATCAAACTTCGATTCTTTCTTTCGGCTACGCCGTTCATCTGTGGAGTGTAGACAGAGGTGAATTGATGAACAATTCATCTTTCTCTATAGTATGTCTCCATCCACTTATTCTTGAATTTAGTTCCGTTGTCAGATCGAATTTGCCTAACTTTTAGCTTGTAGAGTGATTCCAATGTAGTTACCAGATGTTTGAATGATTCAAAGGTTTCTGATTTGGCTTCCAAAACATCACCCAAGAGAATCTTGAGTAATCATCTGTTACTACAAAGCAGTACAAATCTCCTACAATGCTCTTTATGCTAACAGGTCCAAACATATCCATGTGCACAAGCTCAAGAGGCATATCTATAGAGTTAACTTTCTTTGCCTTATGAGCCTTCTTGGTCTATTTCCCTTTCTTGCAAGCTATGCAAAAGTCTAGAAGGTGGAAATTCTTAACATTTACACCATTCACTAGATCATTCTGAATCAAGTGATTCATCTTTCTAGGATTGATGTGTCCCATTATCCTATGCCAGGAGAATGAGTCTCTCTTAGTTTCCTTTGACAAGAAGCATTGAACCGTGTGATCAGTTGTGGATGCTTTTGACAGATCCAAGACATACAAGTCATTATATCTCAAAGCTAACATAAGAGCTTTATCCTCCTCAATCACATAGTCCTTCTTCAACACGTAGCACTTCTTGTTGTTAAAAACAACTTTGAAGCCTTTGTCACAGATTTGGGAGACTGAAAGCAAGTTGCTCTATAGTTATTAAACGTAGTTGACCTTATCAAACTTGACTTTCTGGTTTCCAACTTTGCCCTAAGTAATGATATATCCTCCTTTATTCCCAGCAAATGATACATGTCCTCCTTTAATTTGTTTGACATTGAAAAGGAGACACAAGTTCCGGTCATGTGCCTAGACGCCCCACTATCAACAATCCAGGTATTTGTGATAGCACTGTAGCGGACACCTTGCACATTCAAAGGAAATGATCAGTTTAGGTTAGGGACCAAGCCTTAACTGGCTTGGGTGGCCCAGAGGAATCACACATCATAAATTCAACCCACTATCCACTTGAAGATGAGGGCATATCTTTCTTCTTATTGTTCTCATTATCATACAACTTATTTGACTTTTCTTTCCATAAGCCAGTTTTGTGTAAGGCATGTTTGTGATAAACAGACAATTGGCTTAGAGTTTGAACTCTAGGTTCATTAGTTTTCCTAGGAGGAGTAATAGAACTCCTTTTAGAAGAACTTTGTTTTGTATCATAAAGTTCAATTTTCTTTCTGGGAATCTAATAATAAGGACAATTAGAAGAAATATGTCCTCTTTTTCCACAACTGTAGCATGATCGTCCTTCCACATGTTAAGAAAACTGTTTATGTGGGGTTGAGTGTGATACAGGTGTGACATGAGTCTGGTTTGGTTTAGTCACTTCTCGTTTAGATGTTTCTGCTTCTTTAACAAAATTAATTGTTTGAACATTTTTAACATCTTTAGCCTTTAGTTTATTTGGACTTTGACGTGTAACACGGGTTTGGTTAACTGGTTTAGTCATTTTGGATTCAGAAGAAGACATGTGTGAACCTGACTTTACCTTAACCTTTTCAAATTTGTCATTCAAATTAACAATAGGCATCTTTCCTTTTGATTCCACAATAGACTCCTTCTGTTTAGTGATAGAGTTCACCGGTTTACCAGTGGAATCAAGATCACTAACTAAATAAGTGGACACCAGATGATCCTTTACTGGGTTGTTATTTACAAGTCTAAATTTTGTATTTAAAAGGATCTCATGTGGTGGTGGAACTACTTTGTAACCCAACCCTTCCCCATTATTTTGTTCTTTCACTAAATGTTGAACTATATGAGAAGAATTGGTCCAACTATGTAGTTTTTGTTTTAAAAAAATAACTTCGACTTCTAAAACTGCTTTTTCTTTTTTTGTTTCTTCTAAAGAGTTTAAATAAAACTTTATATCATTTTCTTGATTGAAAGCAACAACCCTCGGTTTCCCTAAGTTGTTTACCCAAAAGTTCTATTTTTTCTTCGTAACTGCACTCATTTTGCTTTAAAATACGATTAGCTTCAGTGCACAGTTGTAAATCATTTACTAAGTTATCGTTGTGGTCTAATAACCTAGCAAATTTCGAATCAATGGTTTCTCTAAATTTGTCACATTCATCGTAAGCATGATTTTCAAACAGTTGGTCTTTAGTACTTACCTGTGAGGAATCTGTTGAATCAGCCATCAATGCAGAGTTAGACTCTTCGGATGCTGGAGATTCTGAACTTGTTGCTCTGAGCTCTTCCTCAACCAAGTGATGTACCACGTTCACATCTTCTTCAGTACCTGACATTACTTGCTCAACTGTGATCTCATCTTCACTCGCAGAACCGTCATCCAGTCCCTTAACACAGGCAATGTTTGATTCACCCGAAGACATAAAGCGAAAGGTCCAGTCTTGCCCTTCATCACCTTAAGCGGTCAAGGCCTTTGTCTCTTTGCTTGAAGAGGTAGCTCCACTCATGGGTTTGTCTTGATGGTTGAAGGTGGAAAATGGATTTCCATTTCCTGTTTCTTGGGCTTTACACATTCACGTTTAGAATGCCCCTTTTCACCACAATTAAAGCAAGTGACATTGGTTTTGTCAAAACCAAAGGTCGTGTCTTTAGTGGCTACTAAATTCTGTCTCGTCTTCTTGACGAACTTTTTGCCTCGTCTAACTGCACTTGCAAGAGCCTAATTGATATCCATCCTTTCCAGCTCGTTCTCGTCAACTTGCTCGTAGTCTTCATCTACAAGATGACAATTTCAGATCTTCCCCTCAACTAGACCATCATACGATTGTACCACTGCAGCTAGAAGATCCATATGCTCCATTGCAACCTCCATTATTATATTACCAAGATTCTCGGTCTTCAACTTTGTATTATTAGCTTCGGGCACTATGTATTGAGTCAATGATGACTCAGACGTTTCTGGTCCAGAAGTAGTTGATTGTGAGGGAGCTGCAGAACTGGACACAAATGTTGTTTGTAGTGGTGCTCATGAACTGGTTGGAGTGGGAAATGAGTTGTAAAGTGAAGGATTCTGATCGTAGGATCCTTTCTGTAACTTGTACTTTATTCTCATTTCTTCCTCTGTTAATTTCGTTATGAAATTATTTATATCCAACTTTGCAAGAATATCATTCTGTCTTAGATTAGACACAAACGAATCTCATTTATCTTGCAAAGCGTCTGCAAAACTTGACATTTTATCTTCCATAGACGTTACACCATGAGTGTGCAGCTCACTCATCAGATGGTAGAACCTATCAATAATGTCATCCAATCTCTCCTTCCTTATCGAAGAGAAGTTATCAAACTCCTTTTTGAGAGCCTTAACCTTCAGAACCTTTAATATTGCATTCCTATCATATCTCTTCTCCAATGCTTCCCATAATTTTTTCGCCTGCTTGTTCTCAAAGAACTGATGAAAGATATCTTTCGGTATCTACTGAGTCAACAGGGCATACACTTTCTTTTCTGCATTGTACTTAACCTTCTGACTGTCGTTCATTCCTCCCACAGTCAGCTTAACTCCATCAGCATCAACTGCCATAGTGTAACCAGTCTCAATGGATGCCCAAAGATTGGGATCTACTCCATTTAGATAGATCTCGAACCTTTGTTTCCATTTTGGATAATCATCTAACGTCATAAGCTTTGGTTATTTATTATGATCCTAATTTCATTTTCTAGAAGCAGAAGGTTCTGGATGTGAGAGTCCTTTCTAGTAGTAAAGGCAGTAAATTGATCTTCCATTTCTATAAACTTTGAACTTTAGAACAAACCTGGTTCACTTGTGTGAACGGACAAATGCAAATGGACAAATGCGGATGAGTCAATCGTCTAGATGGACAAATGCGGATGACCAATGCAGATGATTCAGTCGTGCGAATGGACAATGCAGATGACCAATGCGGATGACTCAGTCGTGCGAATGGACAATGCGGATGACTCAATTGTGCGAATGGACAATGCGGATGAACAATATGGACGACTCAGTCATACGAATGAGCTATTCGTGCGACTGAAGGCTGCTGTGTTTGAAAATTTTCGAATTTTTACACTTTGACACTCGATTTACCCAGAAACCCTAATCTGCCGTATGATGAAAAACTTCAACTTTAATGCCTGGAAATGTCGAAAAACACCTATGGACCCAAAAAGATGACTCTTTTGAGTTAAAACGTGAGGTTTGACACAATTCTAATTGAATCAAACGCAAAATCAAGAGCCAAAGCTCTGATACCACTTGTTAGGACCGTGTACATATGGAATACTAACAGATTCTATGTTTATACCAAATCAAATAGTGTGGAATCCTATTTGATTGGCGATCCAATCAGTGAAAACAATTACCCGATCCATATAAGATTGAAACTAAACGTTATGAACGAATAGAGATCGATCATGATTGATCTATGAAGTTGGACATGCTTCCTTGGACGTTCTAGATGGCTAGGGTTCGTGTATTATGAAGTATGCTCTTAATGGTTTCTCAAGTGTTACGTTTTTCCACAAATTAAGTGGTATTTATAGGTTATGGGTTTCCAATCGTACGACTGAAGCATTAGCATGGTTCAGTCGTGCGACTGAATCATGTGATTGATCCATATGCACGACTGAAGGTTTAGTCATACGACTAAGTCAATCTTATGTCTCAATCGTGCGACTGATCCAGTCTCCTGGTTCAGTCGTGCGACTAGTCCATAATCATGATGTATTCATGCGTATGGTCCATAAGCATGGTCCATTCGCATGAAGACTCAAACGACTAAGTTTGAACAAATTTCTCAATCATTATTGACTAAGTACTATGCACAACAACCTCAAACCTATATAGTAAGTTCATTATACTTTAACACATAATAATACTGTGAAATATTAAACATTATAAACATCAACCACATATTATATTCATTTAACCCATTCATTACATATCTGCAAGACATGAAAGACTTTTACATTAAGCACATAAACTAAGGACATATGTATTAACAAAAAACAATAATGGGTGTCAACCATAGTTTTAACAATATATCAAAACAGTACAATCCAAGTCCAAAATAAACACAAATACTCAAGAAAAGAATTTTGACTTGATCCTATGACTCAAACCACACACAATAGTCTAATTCAAGTCGAAATGAAATTTGACACGATATAGTTCAAAACTTTATGCAACTTACTTAGAAAACATATTAAAATGGACCGTGAAACTTACTTAGATGATAACACAATCCAAACTCCACAACAAGTATAGCAAGTATTGAAACGAAACAAAACAAGATTACTAAAGGTCAATAAGACCTAACTGGTTGTAATCCTCGTAGTCTAGTCATTAATGTCTAAGCATGTACTTATTTTAATGAACACGTTGCTTATTTATTATTATGAGTTTAACGTCCTTTTTTATTTTTCTCCATCCCAATTTATTATGATTTCTAAGTCCTTATCATGTAATTTTGTTATTTCCTTCTTGTATTATCATGCATTAGCCCAAGCTTAATAATTAATTAAACTTACATGACCATGTCATTAATTGTCTAAGAACTAGTCTTTGAACCACGTTCTTAACCTTTTTTAGTTATTTAGTCAAAAAATCATTAAACCACATTCTTAACCTTTCTCAACTTGTATGACTAATTGCACAACGATCTTGTGTAGGATGCTTAGTGGTTGAAACAATAACGAAATGTTGCATATTAAGCATTGATTGAAAGCTAAGACTTTAAACTAACTTCCAAAATAAATCACCATGGTTGACGCTTTGACATTCAGTTTTGTTTATTAAGTTAAGAAGACGAAACGATGTCAAATTTATACGAGAACACTTGAGTTAGTTAGAGGACTCTCGAAAAAAATCGATATAAAGTTTAACCCATTTCGACTCTGTATAACCAAGTATGACCCTTATAAAATGACCAATTTTTCCAACTGCAAGTTGTCCACAATTCAATCTTTCACCTTTGTATCTGAAAACCATAATTTTGACAATCCTGGGACCTAAAACAACATTTATTCATAGTCTTCTTGACTTATTAGTTGACTTAGGGGTTGTTTGATAAAACTGACTGAGTAAGATCTAACTGAGTCAGAAGCTGACCCAGTAAGAAGTTCTACTGAGTTTGGATCTGACTGAAACTTGGTTGTTTGATTTAGTATATGACTGAAATCAAAACAACTCATCTAAACATAGATCTCAAATCAACAACATACAATCTCAAATCATGTCATTCAGATCAACCAAAACAAACATAGCTAACCAAGTGATCGATGTCTAAAACATGTTTATTTACCAAGTTCAACTTATAGTATGACAGTCCGTCTTTCCTTTGTGGTTTATCAACCCTCATAAGGTAACTACATTCTCTTAATTCACAATTACCATCCACGTTTCAGCATCCTGCATCTCCAGATTACCTTAATGCCCCCTAATTGGTCAATTTAGGTCAATTACACAATCTCCTCTTCCAAAATCCCACCTAAAACTAACTCGCAAACTTCACTCCCTAAACCTAAACCTAAACCACTTCACAAGTTACATAACCTACAGAGAAAAATGCACATACTAAAAGCTAACCTTTTCAAATCCTTTACACACATCTGCATCATGCAAAACACAAAAGTGTGATAAACTCATAAACACACACCAACCTTTTTGTTTTTGAAGTGAGTGCGGATCTTGCCGAGCTCTTTATCCACACGAAGGCGCTCTTGCTCTTTGTTCTGCCAATTACGGATTTCGGAGAAGAAGATGGAGAGACCTCTCATGCCAGATAACGCCATCTCCGGTGGACTTCAGATCAGATCCGACGAAGATGCGATTGCGTGTGTGTGGAATCCAACAGTTAGTTCGTTTGATTGTGGATCGGAATTGAGTTTCGATTGAAGAAACGTTGTGAAGGTGAGATCAAATTATGGTGTGTGTGGAATCCAGCAGGGGAGGTGGATTTGGGTGTTGGTGGTGTGCAAACTGGGGCTGGTTTGGGTTAGCAATTCATTTTTTCAGGTTGGGGTCAAAAGAAATGACCCGGTCAGCCGGCTCCACGCGAGTATCAAATGGGCTGACCCGCTGACTGAGTCAGCTGGGTGAGTGGGGTCAACTCGGTCAGACGTAAACAAACAGCCCCTTAGACCATTAGTTGGTCATTGATTTCAATTCTGTCTTGCTAAATCATGTTTTATCGATTGAATTTGTGTTCTCTGTCTTATCATGTTTTATCCATATTATTCGTGTGTTATCATGTCAATCCATTACCATTCCTTAATGTTTTTATGAATAGTTTTTTTTCCCAGATTTGCATAAGGACCAGGTTACTTAATATTACAGTCCAATGAAAACAATGTCAAGAAATAATCTCATAACCAAGGTTTAATGTCTAATGATGATCCAATCCTCAAACATGGCATTCCTTCACGATCCAAACATAATAATCAATAGTATTTGAACATTATATGAAGATTTTGATGATTCTTGATGAATAACATCAAGAACATGAACAAACACGGATAAAATCATCAAAATAAATAATTTTCTTAACGTAATGTGTAGAAGACCTAAGATTAAGCAAGACCAAGACTTGATCACCAACAATTGATAAAAAATTATGAATATTTTAATGATTCGATGATGTTGATGAAGAACAAGATGAACAAGAGTGATGGTCTAGAGAAAAAACTTGGAAAACATGATTAGATGATGAGAAAAGTGAAGAAAAAATCAAAGGAAAACCCTCGCTTTTGAGAGTCCGTGGCCATAAAAAGGGAAGGGAGGGGCCCTCCCAGGTCCTTAGCCCATCTCATATAATTTTGTCTCATCCAATCCGCGAACTCACACCCCAACTGATGGCAGACTCGGTGTGGATGAAGATGAACCAGTTGTTTATAGCACTAGGTAATTAATAAGTTGAAATAACATTAAATCTTATTTTGAATGAATAATACTAAGCAAATTATACATTAAAATCAAATAAAAAGCTCTAGTAAATATAATAAAATTATCTTTGATTTTAATTGTCCGATCCCTAAATATGCATATAGAAGTCCATTAAGTTACATTTCCTGAAATTATATAAATTAGTAACAAGTAAGCTAAAAATTTCTCGATGAGTTAACACAGGTCTTGCATACATATGTAAATTGGTTAAAATGATTAATACAATTCAATTCATCTGGCAATGTCAAGACTTATTGGTAGCCAAAGCCTATCGAAGGATCGAATACCCGAGACTTGGTACAATGATTCCCGCGAGATATAGCCGCACTACTCGAGGACTTTGTCGAGCACTTCCGGTTCTAGAAAATACGATACAGTCGCACCACATATATATCGAACCAACTTCCATAGATCACCTTCTAATCCTGCCCAAAATTAGAATAGCAATGAGAATTTAGAATAAAAAATTAATCAAGTCTATCTTCTTCATTCCAAGTTCGAGTACAAGAAAAGAAGGAAGCAAATAATTACCCACGTACTACTCACATAGCTACACTTTAGGGAATTGAAAAACAACTACTTTGAAAAGGTCAAATAAAGAAAATAATTCATAAATAAAATATAATAGCAAAATAAAATAAAGTGGGTCCTGAAAAAAGAAGCTTGTGTTCATAGTTCAAAATCCACTCAAGCCAAACTAAACAAATGTTGTGTAATTTGGGCTTGCTCGATCTGGGCCGGTTCACACAGGTCCAAAGATCCAGTTGACTGTTGGGTCATGTGCCTATCACTTATGAGTGCAATATTATGACATAAAAGATAAAACAAACACAATCAAACTTAATGACACAATTAACTCGGTTAATAGAAAAAGCCTTGTTATAGAATGTGGGAAACCGGGTTCCAATCGACACTCAAATAATGATATAGGGAGTTTTTCCAAACCAATAGATCTATCATTATTAATGTGGTTGTATAAATTATTAATTGTATTATCATTTAGTTTATCTAATTATGAAAAAATAATTACAAGAAATAACATAATATGTTTTGAATTAAATTTAAAAATTGAGTAATAATGAATAACAATGATATATATATATAAATCACATGATTTTCCAAAAATAAAACACATAAAAATAGGCTATGAATACTCACCTTGAATGATGATAGTTTTAAAGTTCACAAGAAATTTTATATGTTCAAAAGTAAAATGTGATGTCCTAAAGGATAGAAAAACAAAGACTTAGTGTTGGAAATCATTAAAAAAGGTTAGGATGCTTAACGAATGTCAAAAGGTGAAAGTTAGAATGAAAATAATTATTGCACCAATTTTATATTTTGAACAAAATGTTTGGTATACGTTTGAACAGGTTTTGAAAAATAACAAACAGTTTCAGAAAATTGTAGAAATTCACAATCAACTAGATCAGAGTCTCCCGAATAACTTTCATTTTGGAAAGGTTGTACGAAAAAACCCGACAATAGCTCAAAACATCAGCACAAGACAAAACGTGCTAAAATGCGTATCTATCTTGTGAAGGCTAATCAGAAGTCCTCTGGTTGAGTTTAAAGACATATAAACTATTGTTAATGATTTAAGTCAACATATTTAATAGTGGAGTCTGATTTTTCTCAATTTAAGTTTGTTTTGAAAAAAATTATGGTTAGTTGAAGTCATATTATATTTTGCCCAAATTCTAGTAAGGTACTTATATGTATTTTTAAAATTGTTAAAGCGTGAAACGGGTTAGAACGAGTCTTAATATATTGATAAATAGTATATTCAAGTCCACTTCGGTTATAAAGAACATTCCAAGACTTCAATATAGTCATGGTTTAGAGAAACAATTTTGTGGAATAACTAAATGTGGCGGCGTATCCTGGCATGTGCAAACAAGATTCTTTATTTATGTTAGTGTGTTGGTAGCTTGATTTTAGAATGTTAGTTTTTGTTAAAGAGCTAGTGAATGTTATGTTGAATCTAGTCTTGATAGGTCTAGATACATTGTATAGGCTTAGAATTTTAATCAACTTTTGTAATAAACTCTTGTACATCATTATATTAATGTATGCTTTGTATATAAAATTAACCCATAACTATGTTGATTTATGTGTGATTGCAGGTTTAACTTCATCCAGAGTCAATTTTATAAATTGACTAAGTGTAAGAAACATCTAGGATGAACATTTTGTTCTTCCGTAGATAATTTGTTGCGGATGAAGTCTACCAAGTGAAGATTCCTACGGAAGGCAAAACTCCTACGGAAGTCCAATAATTTGTGGAAGACCAACACTTGCATGTACTTCATCAAGTACATCAAGTCAACAAATCAAGCACTGAGTGATGTAATAAAGTCAACTCCTAAGGACAACTTTAACTCATTCAAGGAATGTGTCATATCATAACATTCTCCGAGTAACTTTTTTCCACGATAAGAAAGTTGTTGTTTCCAACAAATTCACTATTACCCTAACAGTAAATTCCTGAGCATATAAATACAAAGCATAGGCTCACACTTTTAGACACGTCCGAATACCTAACATCCATCAATACATCAATTAATCACAAAGCCCTAGTTGCTAGTGATCCAAAACTTATGATCAAACCCTAGCAGCCACAATAACATTTACACCAAAATCATCAATAGAATCATATCATCATCATCATTAGCAATTATTATTTGTTCATTTGAAATCATTGATCTGTTTTTTAATTAAATACTTTTGAATCAAATCGTATTTGTTCATTTATTGCACTTAATTGTATTGTTCTTCATTATTACTTCTTATTGCAATTGTTATTTCGTATTCAATCACTTAAACAATGAATAGTGATAATTCTACGATCATTATTCGAATTCAATCTAACCTGATAATTCCTGATTGCGATCCTTGGATTCATAGGTGGCATCAGCGCCAAGTGCTCATTGATTTAGATTGATTGATCTATTAGTGTTAGATTTGTTTGATTAATTGTTTATATTATTAGATCTATTAGTTTTCTGATCAAATCTATTAATCTTAAGTGAAATTCTTTTAAGTGTTCATAACGTCTTGAGAGTTCAAAACTCAGATTAAGGATGTCATAGAATGAATTGATCAACATATAAGTTGATTTAGGCTAATCGATAGCTAACAAAGACATTGTACTCAACAATTTGGTTTAAATCAATTTAAAAACAATCAAACCATGATTTATCATTCAACGAGTATTGTTACATTACTCGGTGAACATTAATCTACATTCTCATCGACTTGATATGTAGATTTGTGTTATTGATTGATAATCGACAATTATTCAATTCAATTAAACATAACATATCAACAAACATCCTTGATTTAATATTAGTTTTAATATTCATTAATAGGATTGACTGATTTGTGACTACAACAACTTAATTATTCATAATTAAGAGTTTATCAAAAGGAATTTTGTTTTAGTTGAAATTAATACATCAACTAAAATGAGTAATTGTTTTGGTGGATCGTCATACCAACCCCCAAAGTTGGAAACCAAAGCGGATTTTAAATCCTGGAAAATCAAATTCATAAACCATATGAACTACACTGATTTAGATTTATGGGTATCAATAACTAAAGGTCCTTATATTCCACCAACTCTTGGACCGGATTATAAAGACAAAAATCAACCCATAACTACAAAAGATCTATCACCTGAGGATGTTAAAAAGGTTAAAGTCAATATTAGAGCATACAACATACTTAGTATGGCTTTACCTAAAGATATACTAATTAGGTGTAAGAACTATAAAATAGCGAATTCCTTATGGAAGATTATTCACACTCTCTATAAAGGGAGTGATGATATCAGGAGCATAAGGAATGATACTCTTCGCTCCCAATATGAAACATTCTATCATATTAAGGATGAATTAGTTCCTCAACAACTACATAGGTTTATGCAATTGGTGAATGCGATGAACATTTTGGAATTAAAGTATACCAATAAGGAGTTGAACAAAAAGATGCTCCATACATTGCCTGAAAGTTGGAAGCAGATTGTATCCACATTCAAGAATACCCTTGATCTTAAAACCATTGGTTTAGATGCATTGGTAGCTAAAGTAGAAGGTCCTGAAACGGATGAAAAATCAAGAAACAAGAGTGTGAAATCACATGTTGCTCCTTATCAATTTAAAGAAACTAAAAATGCTAGAAGTGCTTTAATTCTAACCATGATAATCACAGCTCTTGTATTTTGAGTGAAGATGAGGAAGAAGTTAGTTTCTATGCCTCAAAGCCTTTAAGATCAACCTCTCAAAGTAGGTCAACAAAGGAAAAAGGAAGATCTTCATAAATAAAAGAACAACAACAATCAAGCAGATCCTATTACTATGATTTTGGACTCTAAAGAACAAAAAGCAGCATTTGCAGCTTTCAGCTCAAGCTTCCAAGCTT
Organism: Flaveria trinervia; assembly: GCA_025506515.1. Taxonomy (NCBI): domain Eukaryota; kingdom Viridiplantae; phylum Streptophyta; class Magnoliopsida; order Asterales; family Asteraceae; genus Flaveria; species Flaveria trinervia. Next base: position 4,795,950 of record CM046458.1, on the reverse strand, counting down.
ATTTGGGTAGCACTTTAACATCTGCGAGCATTTGTCAACAAGATCTAGAAGAACTTCATCCAGATGAAGTAGAAGAAATGGAAATCCAGTGGCAAATGGCAATGATTACATACGGAGCCAAGCAATATCTGAGGATAAACAAAAACTTGGCTACATCAGTTAGAACATCCAAGATTAGGGTTGATAAGTCAAAGGTGAGATGTTTCAAATGCAATCTCTATTGACATTTATCAAGGGAGTGCAATCAGCAATCAACTTCTAACATGAGGCAAAATCAACAACATCAGTCTTATCAACATCAATCTCATCGACCATTATCAACTCAAAGATCCGATAGCCTCATCTAACTAACTCATTCCCACTAGCCATAAGTTCATCAGCAGGGCCAAGCAACTCAAAAGAAACTGGACTGATTATTTTGTAAGATGGAACAGGTGACTAGAGCATGTATGAGAAGGAGGTGTTAGAAGAAAATCAAGCTCTAATGTCTAACATGGAGAACAAAATCCCACCTATGGTAGAGAGGTAAGGAATAGATTGTGTTCATCAATGTGTGTTGAGAGCATAACAAAGTAAAAATATATCAAATCAAAATCAACTCTTTGCAAAAAGATTTAGATAAATTTGTTTTTGAAAATTACAACTTAAAAGCCCAAGTTAAGCATCTGACCACTTTTTAACAAATTCATGTCTGATCATGCATCCACTGAACTGAAATTCAAAAGTTTCAATTATCATCTCAGTAATGTGAGAAAATTTTAAATTCTCATTTTGAATCAAGAAACAGGTATGGGTTGGGTTTCAATGTTGTTGCACCTCCTCTCAATGATAATTACATACTTTTACTTGAGTCAATGACAAACAGTTTATCAAACCATTTTGTGCCAAACACCAACTTTGAAACAAAAATTAATCAATTGGTAAATGGTAATGATTCTAAGGTGAGTGAAACTGAGTCTTCTAAATTAAAACAAGTCAAAAAATGACAAAATTTAACTATGATGAATATGATGACTTGGATGATTCTGATAACATGTTGAAAAAAATGTGGATTGTTTGGGTAGTGGTAAGAATGTTCATTTGAACCCATCATTCCCAATGTTTTTGAAGAAACCAAGCTTTCTTACCCTCCTAAGCAAGAAATTGTTGGATCAAGAAGGCTGGTGCAACTAAAACCAACACTTAGAGTATTTTGAGTACAACTAATAAAGGTCTTCCGAAGACAAGATCAATACTTCCAAAGGTATATGCTGAACTTCCAAAGCAAAGCTCAAAGGAACTTCTGAAGATAAGCTTCAGCTTCTGAAGACCAAGTCTCTGCTCTTCCGAGAGTTCAACACTTCGAAGAAATGAAGACTACAACTTCCGAAGAATGAAGTCCAAAGGAAGCCTCGAAAGAAGTAGTCACTTCCGAAGTATAAGTGGCTTCGGAAGAACAAGTTCTTCCGAAGCCAATTAACCTTCCAAAGTACCTACTATTAACCGGTGGACATAAGTATGGTGTCTCTGACACTCCACTGCAAATCTCTGAGAACATATCTTAGATAAGACATTGTCTAAGATACCTTAGCAATAGTTTTGTAGTATTTGCTTTATAGGATTCTAGCTAGTATCAAAGTATATCTGGTTGTAGGTATTAGTATATATAGTTTCTTATTGTAACTCTTGTAGTAGGCTTGTAATAGTCTTGTAATACTTTGAGTTGAGAAGTAATATATACAAATTTCTTGAAAATAATTCTCTCGTGTTTTCTTTGTGTTACTTAGTATATTATAATCAACTCTTAGAAGAACTCTGGTTCTTGAGTGTTCATTAGTAAGTTTGAGAGAAATACTTGTGTTGAATACAAAAACTGATCCTGCAATTGGTATTATACCTTTTTAGGCTCTTGATTGTGTGATCTAAGCATCCTAATCAACCTCTTGTTCACTCACTCTCTCACTACACTAAAACATGGCCCTTAACCAGAAATTTGAATGTGAAATGGGGACGATGACTAAAGAACCCATCATCACCCTAGAAAACTTCAGACAATGGAGTAGACGCATAGAAGGGTTCATCAGATATCAAGACAGTGGCATGTGGAAATCTATTGCCAATGGTCCCTACAAGCCAAAGGTGGCTTCACCTACTCGAGGTGGTGCCATGATAGAGAAGCCAGTAGAAGACTACTTTGAAGAAGACCTCAAGCGGATAGACATTGATCAAAAGGCAATTGCAATTCCCAACTCCATTATGGTGGGGTTTGAGAATTGCTGCATAGCTAAAGACCTGGTTGATGCTTTAACCCACATGTACTCCAACTCCAACGACTCAAAGAAAGATTCATTAAAGAAACAATTTGAGAACATTACTCATATTGCTGAAGAGACCTTGCACCAAGGTATATAGATCTTATCTCTTCCCTTTAACCTGTAGGAATAGCTCTTGAATTGAGAGACCTCTCAAGGAAATTCATGAGTGCACTCCCCAATGAGTGGACGTTCTACTGTGTCTCCATTAAGAGGACAGAGAATCTAAAAACCCTCACCATGACTAAGCTATACAACATTCTAGATGGATACTGTGTAGAGATGGAAAACAAGAATGGCCATCAAGGAAGCAAACCTTCAAGCCTTCCTACTAGCAACGCTCTCATGGTTGTTGAAGGCTCAAGACCCACTCAACCTCAGCAGTTCTGTCATATATTCAACAGCCATCTAGCTCATGTGGGCCTTACATCACATTCCCTGACACTCCAAAGTCTTAACAAGCTCAGCCCAGTCCCTTTAAAGATAGTTGTGCTTTTGTCTCAGGAAGTGGACACTCAAATGATTTTCAATTTTTTTTGAAGATCTGGAGTGTTTCAGCCTAGATGACGTGGAATACATGGACATAGTCCAACAAATGGCTCTGTTAACCTACAGGGCAAAGAAGTTCTTCAAAAGAATTGGAAGGCAATTCCCTGATAACCCAACTAGCAGCAAGTTTGGGTTTGACAAAGCAAAGGCCAAATATTACAACTATAACTAGTTGGGCCATTTTGCAAGGGAATGCAAAGCTCCCAAATCAAATCAGGGATCTGCTTAAGCCTCCTCACATCCTTCAACACCTAAAGCTTCTGTAAAATCAATTGAAACTGCTAATGTGGTACAAGAAGTTGATTGGAGCTTTATGGTACAAGATGTCACCCCTGCTCAAGCACTTATGGCTGAAACAGACAACTCTAAGGTATATGATCATCTCTGTACTCTAGCTTGTATTGGTAAGGTTAAAATGTACTAGGACTATAACATGGAAATGAAATCCGATATTGAGTCCTTGAATATCTTAAAAGCTTATTTTAAAAAGGCTGAATCTGACTATCAAAACAAAATTGAGGAGTTAGAGAAAATAGTATTTTCTTTAAAACATGAGCATAGTAACTACAGGACTAAAATCAAGGATTTAATATCCAAGTTAACTGAGGCTCAAGCCAAGCTAGTGATAGCTGCGGCTCAAGCAAGGAAGCATGATATTTTTGAGCAAAACTTCCAAACCATTATTAGATCATCCTCCTACTCAAAAATTTGTTATCAAAACAAAGGTGGGTTGGGGACAGATGAGAGTGCTCCACCACACTCTTATGAGTCTATTAGACAACCAAGGTGTGGTACTAAAGAGCAAGAGGTCCCATCTGCTAACCTATCTTCCCATAAGTTAAAGAATGATGCAACCATGGAGAAACAGGGAAGTGATAGGTAAAGAAACCTATTTCTACTTGTGATGATCAACCCCTATCCACTAAAGCTAGAAGAAATCGGGCAAAGGCAGCCAGAAGAACTGCCAAAAAGGTAGTTGAATCTAAGCTAAAGATTGACCCAAAGCAAAAGAGTGTTTTCATTTTAATTGGATTCTAGGTGGTAGGCACTTCTGATTCTGGAAAAGAGTGTTGTACCAACACTCCTGTCCTGCCAAAGGATCCAAAGTCAAAAGGGAAGGTTGTAGAGGAAGACAAGAAGATTAAGAAACCACAACCCTCAAAATCCCCAAAGATTAACATGACATGCATAATGTGTGGTCTGTAAAACCACTTGGCTAAAAATTGTTATTATAATCTAGCAAGCTCACATTATGCAAATAATGTTAAAAAGGAATCAGCCAAGGAAGGATTCACATTTGGACCTTATCACATGGTTCAAGTGATGAGGAAAGGAAAGCTAGTTTCTGAAGCTAAGTTGCTTTCGGAAGAAACTTATTCTTCCGAAGGGAAAATGGCTTCGGACGTCAAGCCATAGAAAGCTAAAAAGAACAAAAGAGCTTCCTCAAAACCTTCCAAGAAGAAGGCTACTTTGGAAGAGAAGGTAATGAATATTTCTTCCAAAAACAAAGAAGCTTCAAAAGAAAGTCATGCTGCTCAAGCTTCAACAAGCTTATCAAAACTAACCAACCATAGGATGGAATGGACGATCAGACAAGATGTTGCAGCCATACCTTCCTCTTCAAAGACATCAATTGAACCCTCTACCATTCATTTTGGTTCAATTATGTCATCAATGGAAGAACCCAAGACCAGCCAGGCTTGGGTTTCCAATAAAAACTAACTTTTCATCTTATGTGCAGGGACATTCACAAGACAAAAAAATAATGTATGGATAGTGGACAGTGGATGCTCCAGGCACATGACTTGGAAAAAATCTCTACTTCAAAATTTTCAACATTTTAATAGAGGTCTTGTTCAGTTTGGAGGTGAGACCGGAGGTACATTTCAGGCAGAGGAAGTGTATCCAATGGCTTGTTAAGAGTTGACAAAGTGAACTTTGTCAAACAACTTAAACATAATCTCTAAGTGTTTCTTAGTTTTGTGATCAATGAGTGCATCATATTCAAACCTGGGATGACAATTCCTCAGGAATTGATTCTTCTTAGATCTCCCAGAAAAGGGGATATGTACAAACTGGATATGAACAATGCTTCTCCATTGGGTGAAGTATCATGCTTTCTTTCCAAAGCTAATGGTGATGAGTCTTTCTTATGGCATAAACGTATATGTCATGTGAATTTTAAAACCATGAATAAATTGGTTAAAAATAACTTGGTATATGGTGTGCCCAAAAGGATTTTTTTCTGTAAAGATAATTGTGTACCTTGCTCGAAAGGAAAGTAACATAGAGTCTCTCACAAATCCAAAGAAGTTAACTCTATCACCACCGCATTACACTTATTGCACATGGATTTATTTGGGCCAACAAGTATAATGAGCATTAGAAGGAAATTATATTGCCAGTGATTGTTGATGATGTCACAAGGATGTAACAGCATTAAAATCTTTTATTCTTAAAATTGAAAATCAAAGTGATGACAATGTAAAGATAATTAGGAGTGATCAAGGGACTTAGTTTAAGAATCAAGCTCTTGACTTATTTTGTAACTCAAAAGGGATTACCAGACAATTCAGTGCTCCTAGAACTCCTCAACAAAATGGTGTTGCTGAGAATTGAAGCTGCTAGGACCATGTTAGTTGATTCAAAGTTGCCTCTAACATTCTGGGTAGAGGCAGTCAGCACTACATCCTATGTGTGGCACAAGGTTCTCATTTTCAAGTCACATGGAAAAACCCCTTATGAGCTATGGAACAAGAGGCCATCATTTATTGGCTTTCTAAGGTCCTTTGGCAGTAGGTGTACCATACTTAACACAAAGGAAAACTTAGCAAAATTTGATAAGAAGTCAGATGATGCTATCTTTGTTGGATATTCCTCCACCTCTATTGCATATAGAGTTTATAACATCAAAAATCAAAAATTTGAGGAATCATCCGACATTTTTGTTAATGAGCACACTCTTTGTGTTAGGGGGAATGGCCCTGATTATATTTTTGATTTAGAATTGTTTCCATACTATTCTAAACCATCTGTGAGAATGTTTTAGCTGGAATAGGTACTCAAAGTGATTCTGATGAACACCAGTTATTTAAGTCACCCAGAACTCTTCCAATTTTTCCAAGGGTCTCTGAACCTCAAGCTCCCACCATTGGTAGATCTGACGGCATGACCATTTCAGGAACCAGTGGAGCTTCAACCTGTTACTAGCAAAGTGAGTCTAATAACTCAGCAGCTGATAACATACAACACCAAGCTGATGGAAGTAGCATCTTGAAGGAAGAGGCAACTATTAATACAACTTCTCAGCCAATTGATGTTGATGTTGTTTCTCCCTCATTCAATCAGTCCTCAGTGAATGAGTGTGAAACATTAGTTTGACCAAGTGTTCAAAATCTTGAGCCAAACTTCTCAAATATGGATATATCCATGCAACTAGATGTAATTCCTAGGCTTAGGATTCACAACACTCATCCATTTGAAAACATAATTGGAATGTCTCTGAAGGTGTGAGAACCAGGGGAAAATCTCATAATGGGAATGTTTGCTTGTACTCATGCTTTTTGTCTTAGATGGAACCCAAGAAGGTAAAAGATGCCTTGAAAGATAGTAGTTGGGTTAAATCAATGCAAGAGGAATTGCTTCAATTCAAAAGACAAAAGGTTTGGAACCTTTGCCTGCTACCATCTGGTCAAGTACCTATAGGCACCAAATGGGTTTTCAAAAAAAAAAGAGAGATGATAAAGGCTTGATCATCAAGAATAAGGCAAGACTGGTAGTTCAAGGATACACTTAAGAGGAAGGAATCGATTGTACTGATGTTTTTGCACCTGGTGCAAGACTTGAGTCAGTTAGGATTTTCCTTGCTTATGTTGCATCTAAGAATTTTACTGTCTACTAGCTTGATGTCAAGTGTGCCTTTCTATATGGGGATATAGATAGGGAAGTCTTTGTGTGCCAGCCTCTAGGATTTGAAGACCCACAGCACCCCAACTATGTGTGCAGACTAGATAAAGCTCTATATGGGCTGCACCAAGCACCTAGGCTGTGGTATGAGACGTTGTCTCAATTTCTTCTGAAGAATGGCTACACTAGAGGTACCATTGATAAGACTCTTTTCATAAGGAATTCTGGGAAAGACATATTGCTCGTCCAGTTCTACGTTGATGATATCATATTTCGTTCTTCAAATGACCAAATGTGTAAAGACTTTGAGAGTATTATGAAGAAGAAGTTTGAGATGAGTTCCATGGGAAAAATGGACTTTTTTCTTGGAATTCAGGTGAAGCAAATAAAGGCAGGGTTCTTTATCAATCAATCTAAGTATGTCAATCACATCTTAGAAAGATTTGAGATTAAAGACTGTAAATCAGCCAAGACACCTATTCCCATATACCACAATCTTTGCCCTGACTCTGAGGGGGAGGATACTGATCAAGATCAGTATAGAGTAATTATTGGGTCTCTGATGTATCTCACAACAAGCAGGCCTGATATATTATGTTTGCGACATGCATTGGTACAAGATATCAGGCTGCTCCAAAGGTCTCTCACCTAATTGCTACCAAGGGAATTCTTAGATACCTCAAAGGAGCACCAAAGCTTGGTCTCTGGTATCCTAGAAACTCTAACTTCAATCTCTATGGCTATATACATTATGACTATGGTGGTTGCAACATCAACAAGAAATCCATATCAGGAGGATGTCAATTTCTTAGTGGAAAGATAATCTCATGGCAATGCAAGAAGCAATCATGTGTCTTAACATCTACTACCGAAGCTGAATACATTGTTGCTGCAAGTTGTTGTGCTCAACTGTTGTGGATTCAAATTCAGATGCTAGACTATGAATTCAACTTCATGAGCACTCCTATCAACATTGACAACAAGAGTGCAATCTCCATTACTCAAAATCTGGTGAAGCACTCCAAGACAAAGCATATTGACATCAAGTACCATTTCATTAGAGATATTCATGAGAAAAACCTGATTAAATTAGTCAAAGTTGACTCAAATGAACAATACGTTGATTTGTTTACCAAAGCCTTTGATGAACAAAGATTTAAGTATCTTATTACGGCTATTGGGATGATAAACATTGACTAATATATCTCATTTGAGAACCTTCTTAAAATATGTCTTGTCTTCTATTGAATACAATCTAAGCCCTGTTACAAAAAGTTATTCTTCAAAATTAACTAAGTGTGGCTATTTTCGAAGAGAAAATTACCCTCGGAAGAATTCTTCATTATCTTCCGAAGGAAATTTCCTCAGTTCAAGCTTTATCTTCCGAAGAGCTTTTAGTCTCGGAAGTATATTTTCACTACTTCTGAAGCTTGAAAACTTCTTCATTCAGAAGACATTGTTACTCTTAGAAGTAAATTTATTTACCTTTGGAAGAAAGTTTTACTTCAGAAGAGAAAATCCTTCAGAAATACTTTTACCTTAGGAAGAAGACTTTACTCTGTAACAGAAACCTTTGGGCCCCACACTATAAAAAACAAGATTTTATCCATGATGTTGGAATATTTTAAATGGTTTTTTAACCTTACCGCCCCTGTCACATCTTACCCGTTCATCTTACCCCCAAACCATCAGTTCACCTAATCCATCCTCCGTTTTCACCCATTTAAATAATTCCGACTCATCACTTTAATCTTTTTACCACTTTTACTGACCAAAGCACTTCTCATTCCAACCCTCAACACTTCTCCGATTCAAACTTACTTCCCATGTTCTTTCTCACAATGGCACTAAACCCTTAACACTGAGTTTCCAAAGTCTGACCTGGATGATACAAATACCTTGATGGGTTATGGTGGGGATGTAAGCAGGTCTACTGTCTACAATTTTAACTTCTCCTACAACTGGAAGTTCCTGCTGCATGTTGTTCTCCATTGTATATCAAAGAAGACTGGGGGATGGGATCAAATCCCATATGAACTAGGATGCCTAGTTCATGGAATGGTGAAAAGCCGCTGCTTCAACTACTCAAAATTTATGTTGACTAACCCTATGGGGAACCTTTAGAGGGACACATTCTTCTTGTATCCCAGGTTCCTTCAGCACATAATTAACTGTGAGTTGGACCAAAGTCAGCTTGTGTGTGTAGTTACTTTAACTATCCCTCACATGAGGCCGACCATCTTCAAAGTCTTGAAGAAAATGTCCACCAATTTCACTGGAAGATACACTACACTTTCTCCCATGTATGATTGAGCCAATGGCTCATGTGACATCCCTGTTCACCCCACAGGTGATGAACCCACACCTGCAACTACCCTCATATCGCCAAATCTACCTTTTCCACCCATCAAGATCACCTACCAGAGACGTCCAAAGCGAACCCTTGTTCAATCTCCTCTCATTGTTCAATCTCCTCTCATTGAATAAGTTTCCCCTATTCTACCAAGAAAGGCTAGAGTGAAAACATGGGCTCCCACTCAGCCCGAGGTCCCACCTTCCTTTACACTTGATCTCAATATGGGTATTGAGTCTCCTCAGTCTCAATCCCATGAGCCCGAATCCCAACCCAAAAGCCCTCAGGGTGAGTCTCTATACTCCCCTGAGCAAAAAGGGATAGCCCCACCGAAGGCTCAATGCCATTAGACATTGATCAAGTCCCAGGTCCCTAGGAATAACTTCCATATCTTTTACTGACCTATTTACAGGATCTAATGAAGAGTTCATGTCTCTTCACGGCAATGAAGTTGATCCACAACACCCATTAAAGGATCAACTGAGCCCAAGAAGACCCTTGATCTCTAGCCCCCATCAGCATATCCAAACTGAGGTGAGTCCCACTAGAGTTGAGGGGACTCATGTAGATTCAGCTGCCACTACTGTATGTGCCTCAATGAGCTGTCAGGACAGTGGTAACATTGCTGAGACTGAATCTCTGGCAACCAAGCATTCTGATGACTCTAAAAGAGACAACATTATGCATGGGAAACTAGGGCACCAAGAAACCACTTCTGGTGGTAAGGATGAACATACAAGGTGTGTTACCTCATCTCCCAATGATTCTTCTTATGAAGATGAGGGAAGACTAAAACTCACCATTCAAGACCTACTCACTAAATTCTCAAACCTTGAATTCTGGGTTAAGACTTTAGAAAGTAGGTCTGCCACTCAGCAACTTGAGATTAATAATCTCAGGGCTAAACTAGCTAAGAAACATATTGAGAGGTTTGTTAGGCATGTACCAGTTTAGGTCTCCCTGACTTCTTCCTCTAGCTCATCTAGCTCTCAATATGATGCTACAAAAAGGGGAGAATGTTTAAAGACAAACACCCATGGTGTCTAAGAGCTTAATTATCTCAAAGCTCTCTTCAAGATATCCCTCTCAGCAATAAGATGTCTTCCTTGAGCCTCCTCCAGTTACCCTACAAGTGGATCCTAGGATGCTAAAATATCTAAACATGTTTCTTACCTTGTTTCTCATGGGATCTTCTATGTAGCAGCCAAGACCAGATATCTCTATGGCCTACTTTGTTGCTAAAGAGCTTTAGAGGTTGAATACACCCTCTACCACTTTTAAGGAAGTTGGTTAACCTAAGGTCTACATGGAACCTGAGATTAATTTCGAAGGGAAATAGAAACTGATGGCCCAACAACCAAAATAGTTGGGATAGATAGTGTATTACCACAGACTTCCAAAGCAGAAGTCAAAGCTGCGGAAGAAAATTTTCAATCTTCCGAAGTCAAGATGGAAGCTGAGGAAGGACTCTTCTCCTTGTTAGATGATCTTATCATCACAGATGCAATCCTGGAGCTAGCATTTCAGGTGAACAGTAAGGACTTTGTAAAGTTACACATCACTCAATCATCATCATCACTTCATGCTCCAACAACCACTCAACTGCCAGAATCCTCTACACAAGAACCTCCAAGGTCTAAAGCTTCTAAACATGTCAAAGGAAAAGGAAGCTGACTAAGGAAGAACTACTAGAGGAGGAAAGGTTGGAGAAATTGAAATTAAAGGGAAGACTATCCTCTGGGAAACTACTAGCTGCAAGTAGCAAAGCAGTTATAGCCAACCAGGAGGTAGTTAATAATAAGAAAATAGTAGAAGTAATTGATAGACTTGCCAAGATAGGAGCTTCAAATGAAGAATTGCTCCTCTTACCATTAGAGGAGCTGATTGAATTGGAAAGGGCAACCCTTCTATTAAAAGAACAAGAAGAAGCAACAAGGTTGACCTTGGAAGAAGGAAACCTGAAAGAAAAAGGAGGAAGTCGATCAAATGATAAGGAGTGAGAGAATAGCCTTTCTGAACTCAAGAGGATTCTCTCTTGAGGAACTTGCTCCACATAACAATAACATGATCCTATGCCTGGTAAACAAAGAACATGATCAAATGGAGAAGGAAAGAAAGAGGGCTTCCAAGGAAAGGATGAAGGAGAGAAAGAAGAAGGAAGATGATGTTGAGCTTGTAGCCTTGAAGAAGTCAGGGGACAAAGCCTGGATGAAAGACTATCTCAGGGCCCATGGCTTCTTAGGCAGGCAGGTTGGACCCATGTCCATAAAGACCCTACAACGTATTGTCAATGAGATCAAAGCTGACATACGCTCAGGAAGAAGGAAAGAGATGTACAGAAAAGTACACGGGATGACTTTTACAACTTCTTCACTACCACGACCTCAACCCAAACATATCCCCTTCCCTTTCCCTATCAAAACTGAACCAACCTCTGAGCCTTACAACCCTGAACCCACATCATCAACCTTACCCACTTCCTCACCTACACAATCGAAACAACCACCAAAACTACCCATTCTTAAACCTAAAACCTTACGAAGAACCCACTCCTCATCAACCAAAAAACCACCCAAGTCATCCTCTCATCCATCCAAATCTCTTTCATTAGAAGAGTTTAAGGAGATCAAGGGGAAGCTCATCAACTGCTGATCTTTAAGCAATATCTATGAGGAGGAGTCTGTCGATTTGACTTACATTGACAACTCCTTAAAATCCCTCACAAGAGAGCAATTCTTTGATCTCCGAAGAGGAACACTGGACTAAGCTGATAGACTACTTGGCCTCAACTCTGATTCCTTAAATGATGAAGAGAAGAAGCTTAAAAGAAAGCTAGTGACTCTACTAAATACAAAGAAAAGTCAGCCCCTTGTGCCAAAAAAAGATTATCCAGTGGAGGTTAAATAAAGCCTCTTACAACTTTGTTATGGAGAGAGCAACAGGCTGAATGCCTCTTCCCTGCTACACTTTCGCATATTTGATATTGTTAAGTTAGCAGAGAAGCCATTCTCCAATCCCTCTAACTCCAACATAGCCGCTCACATTAGAAATCATCTGAGTAGCCTTCATCTTACTGAGCTAATTGCAAATGCCAAGATTGAAGAGGAGTTAAAGTTGAGAGAGAAGGAAGACAAGGAAAGGTCATCCATCAAAGGCAAAGCCTTTCTACAAATGGTGGAAGGCCTTGAATTGGAACCAATAGTTAGATGGGAGTACGACTATAACCCATCAACTAACTCTCTTTAGAGGGATTCAGCAGAGGGTACATATCATTCAGAGCGACAGATTGGATCTCTTGTCCAAAATGATCTGTACAAACTTCTCAGCACCACTTCCAGTAAAAACAAAGAAATAGATAAGTATTTGCTTTCCCTGGTGTTGAAAGTTTTAAGAAGCAGGAACAAGTGAGGTTTTGGTTGCATCAGCATAGGGGGAGTTTGTTGGATCAAGAAGGCTGGTGCAACCAAAACCAAAAACTTAGAGTATTTTGGGTACAACTAATAAAGTTCTTCCGAAAACAAGTTCAGCACTTCTGAAGGTATATGCTGAACTTCCAAAGCAAAGCTCAAAGGAACTTCCAAAGATAAGCTTTAGCTTCCAAAGAGCAAGTCTTTGTTCTTCCAAGAGTCCAATATTTAGAAGAAATGAAGACTACAACTTCCGAAGAATGAAGTCCAAAGGAAGCCTCGGAAGAACTAGTCACTTCCGAAGTATAAGTTGCTTTGGAAGAACAAGTTCTTCCGAAGTCAGTTAACCTTTGGAAGTACCTACTATGAACCAGGGGTCATAAGTATGGTGTCTCTGACAATCCACTATAAATCTCTGAGATACTACATGGCATTTTCCCAAAAGGCCATGTAGTTGACCATACTTTAATCCAATATTCACACTTTATCAGTTAGTATAGTTGCTAACTTTAGTAAGTGACAAAAGGTAAATTATGAAAATGTCATAACTACCATATCTTAGATAAGACATTATCTAAGATACCTTAACTATAGCTTTGTAGTATTTGCTTTAGTTATAGGATTCCAGCTGGTATCAAAATATATCCGGCTGTAGGTAGTAGTATATAAAGTTTATCTTTGTAACTCTTGTAGTAGGCTTGTAAGAGTCTTGTAATACTTTGAGTTGAGAAGTATATATACAAGTATCTTAAAAATCATTCTCTTGTGTTTTCTTTATGTTAGTATATTATAATCAACTTTTAGAAGAACTCTGCAACTTGAGTGTTCATTAGTAAGTTTAAGAGAAATACTTATGTTGAATACAAAAATCAATGCTGCAAAAATATATTGAAAACAATCTGCAAGAGGATAGCTCAGTTAAATGAAGGACTTCCTAAGCTTAACAAACAGCAAAAACCTGAACAACAGAAGGTGGTGTGAAGTGCACATCTACGAAAGAAGTTAAAATATCTTCCACAAAAAAAGCAAAGCAAACATAATCAGCGGAAATTCTCCGGAAGAAAAAAGCATCTTCATCAGTAGTAGATCTACAAAAGCACAAATCTACTGAATCCGTAGAAGATCAATGGAAGCTAAAGGTTGCAACCACCATCAAGAAGAAAAAGCAACAAAAGATTGTGAATCCTAAGCAATAGAAGTCATCTACTGCTAAACAAGACCCTTTGATATCATGTCAGGAAAAACGAGGATTCATCAGCTACCAAGTTTGAGAAGGAATGGGCATAATATAAAAAGAAGAAAAAGGTGATTGTTCATGAAAGTGAGGAAGAGGATAAGTATTGCAAATGGTGTGACGTGATTAATCACAACACTGAAGGTTGTTACTTCAGCAACTACTACTCCATTTGCAATATGAACAATCATATGAGCTCTGATTTTTTCTTTAACAAGCATTGTGCAATTTGTAACAAAAATAATCATTCTACTTAGACATGTTATTTTAACAAAAAGAACAAAACAAAGAGCACAAAAAACAACAATCTGAGAAAGCTGAATTAGACTCACAATTAAGTGATAATCAAGAAGATTCAAAGCCAAAGAAGTAGCAGCAAAAACAAAAGTTGTCAAAGGCAAAGAAGCATCCATCCACTGATGGTATGCCATTGAATAAGAAAGAAAAACCACATCCTCAACTCAAAACACCTCACAAGAAGGTGGATTTGACAAAGATGACAGCAAATGTAGATGACACTTTCTTTGATCATTTTGAAAAGGGTACTCAAATACCACAATCAAAATAAAAGAATGGTGAAACTTTCTTTAATCAGGGATCATCATCAAAACCAAAGCAGAAGCAAAACAAATAAAAAGTGAAAGAAGAAGGGCTTGAGAAATAAGAACAAAGCACCGCAAGCTCATCTTCAAAAGAGTCATCCTCACCACAAATGAAAATAATGAATCAATTGAGTCTAAAATCAACACTAAATCCTTAAGACTCATTCATGAGGGAGTTTCAATTTTAAACACTAGTGGTAAACTCAAGTTCATTAAGGCTTGAGTTCCCCATTCATTGATTTCTTTATATATGCGGAAACAAACATGGAGCACTAACAATAAGTGGTATGTTGATTGTTCTAGGCATATGACAGGAAACTATTCTCTACTCCATGCTTTTAAACATAAAAATGCCACCTATGTGGCATTTGGTGGAGATACAAAGGGAGTTTTGGTGAAGGAATGGTAACTAATGGTGTGCTTAGATTTGAGAAAGTAAATTATTATGAAAATTTACAATACAATTTGTTGAGTGTGTCTCAAATTTGTGATGAAAATTATACCACTTTATTTGGTAACACTAACCTGTTACATTCTTAAGCCAGGTTTTTCCATTCTAGAAGATGGGATCCTTCTTAAAACATCAAGAAAAGAAAACACATATGTTTTGGATATGAATAGTACTGCACTCACAAGCAATGAAACATGCATGTTGTCTAAGTCATGAGAAGATGAATCTTAGTTATGGCATAGAAGGCTTGTTCATTCCAACATAAATAACATGAACAAATTAGTGAAAAATAACATAGTCATTAGACTACCAAAAAGAGAAATTTATTTTTCAAATCATTGTTCATCATGTTATAAAGGAAAACAACATAGAGTGTCACATAAATCCAGAACAATCAACACAAACTCAACACCACTCAAAATGATTCACATGGATCTATTTGGTCCAACCAATGTGATAAGCATTGGCAAAAGACAATATTGTTTGGTGATTATTGATGATTTCACCTGATTCACATGGGTATTTTTCTTAAAACAGAAGAGTGAAACATTAGAAACATTAATGGATTTTATCACTAAGATTGAAAATCAACTTGACCTAACAGTTTAAATTTTAAGGAGTGATAATGGATCTTAATTTGTTAATAATGTTTTAGATTCCTTTTGTAGGAATAAAGCCAGAGCAAGGCAATTCAATTCTCCAAGGACACCGCAACAAAATAGAGTTGCTAAAAGAAGAAATAGAACTCTCATTGAAGTAACAAGAACAATGCTAGCTGAATTACAATTGCTAATCACCTTTTGGGCTGAAGCAGTGAACACATCATGCAATGTTAAAAACATAACTTTAATTGTGAAAGAACATAACAAAACACCGTATGAGCTCTTATTTAAAAGAAAACCTTTCATAGGATATCTTAGAGCTTTTGGGTGTCATGTGTCCATTTTAAACACAAAAGAAGAATTGAGCAAGTTTTCTTAAAAAGCCTTTGATGGTTTCGATATTAGGTACTCCTCAACATCTACATCATATAGAGTTTACATTTCATAGCAAAACATTATGAAAAAAACACCTAATGTATCATTTGATGAATTCTTATTTTCAAAATCTGTTAAAGGATGATCATGGGGTTATTTGATATAATGCATTAACAAACTCATTTAACTCTGGTAATTTGAATACTTCAGGTTCTATGGATACATGCTATCCATATGTTCCTCCAAATATAAATGAAGTGTCATTATCTGCTAATCCTCAAGACCAACACCACACTCTTTTGGTGTCTCTAATTCTTGAACTTCATATCATCCAATAAATGCAAAACATGATCAAACTAATAGATCAACATCCTCAGATGAAAACACAGCATCAGCAGCAGCTAACTCTACGCCCGCATATATTTTTCCTGCATCCGAAGAAATGCCACAGCATCCACATATGTTCCATCTACTGTAGATATCCTATTTTTTGGAGATGCTACTATACATTCTAAGGAAACTATGTCAACAAATCAATAAACAACATCCGCAGATGTTCCTACAGAAGTTGTTCATAATGCTACTGATACATAAACTCATACGGAAGGATATCATTCAGCTTCAGAGGATCAAAATGATGAAGATCTTGATTACTTTTTTGATTCTCCATCTCAGTTGGATCTATCTCCATCATTGAATATGACCAACTTGGAATCATCCATTTCGGTTGCATCCATTCCAACAACAAGAATTCATAAGAGTCATCCAATAGACAATATTATTGATGATCTTAATGAAATAACCACAAAATGTCAAGGGAGAGCTACCAAAATTTGTCTCATCACAAGTGGTTCATCCCAACATAACTACTGCATTAAAGGATAACAGTATTAAAGCTATGCAAGAAAAGCTTCAACAATTAAGAAAGCAGAAAGTCTAGAATCTAGTTGATCTTTCTGAAGGTCAGTATCCAATTGGCACAAGGAGGCCTTTCAAGAATAAACTAGATGATAGAGGTATTATTGTGAGAAACAAAGTAAGGCTAATAGCACAAGGATATACCTAAGAAGAAAGAATATATTATGATGAAGTTTTTGCACCAATTGCAAGGATTAAAGCCATAAGTGTATTTCTAGTCTATGCTTCAAATAAGAAGTTTACAGTTTACCAAATGGATGTAAAATGTGCTTTCTTATATGGGAAAATTGATGAATATGTCTATGTTGCTCAACCTCCGGCTTTAAGGATATTGATTACCCATATAGGGTATAAAAGCTTGACAAAGCTTTGTATGGTCTTCATCAGGCTCTAAGAAAGTGGTATGAAACATTAATATCATTCTTACTCAAGCATGGATATAAAATGGGAACAATAGATCAGACTCTCTTTCTTAAACAAGAACATCAAGACCTCTTGGTTGTCTAAATTTATTTAGATGACATTATTTTTGGCTCAACAACCAAGAGATTATGTGAAAGCTTTGAAGGTTTAATGAAATCTAAAATTTAGATGAATTCAATGGGAGAATTAACCTTCTTCCTTGATTTACAAGTTCATAAGAAACCACATGGCATCTTCATTGATCAAAAGAAGTATATTCATCAAATCTTGAAGAAGTATAATCTTGTTGATACTTCTTCATGTAGAAACACTAGAATTAACAATAGACAAGATTGTACCTGATCCTACAGGGAAATCAATTGATCAAAGATTGTATAGATCAATGATAGGATCCTTAATGTATTTAACTGCCAGCAGACCTGACATATTGTTTGTTATGTGTGTTTGTGCTAGGTACCAATCAAATCCTAAAGAGTCATATTTGAATGCTATTAAGAGGATCTTTAGATATCTCAAAGGGAAGCCAGCTCTTGGACTTTGGTATCCCAATGATGGAGATTTTAACCTCTATTCATACTCTGATAGTGACTTTGGATGATGCAATAACAACAGAAAATCCACGACTAGTGGATGTCAATTCATAGGACCAATACTTATTTCTTGGCAATGCAAAAAGCAACCAAATGTATTTGTATCCCTAGCTGAGGCTGTGTACATAGCTGCTTCAGCCGGTTGCTCTCAAGTTCTTTGGCTACAAAAAAATCACTTGATTATGGTTACAATTTCCTTCAAACACCAATTCATATTGATAATTCAACTATTACGTTCATCATTGCTAATCCAGTGTAACATAGTAAAACAAAACATATTGAAATCAGATACCATTTTCCGAGAGACTATTCAAAAAAATGTTTAATCAAGTTAGTCAAAGTGGATACAATAAATCAGCTCGCTAATTTATTTACTAAAGCCTTTGATTTAGTTAGATTTAATTTTATAATTGAGTCTTTGGGCATGATCAACTTAGATTAATCATCATAGCCAAAGAAAAGCATGAGTTTGTCCTTGTATATATTCATAAGTAAAATCCAAAAACATTCATAAAATCATATAAAAATACAAAAACATTATCTTAGTTAATTTCTCTTCTTGTTCAGCACATCATATAATGGGAAACCATAGTACAATATGTCTTCGTTACTTGCTTGAGTTTTTAACTTTCACTAAAGACTGATCAGAAGTTCTTTTATATGTGGGAAGATTCAGCTTGAGTGTAAAATACACTAAGTGCGTGCATAACATAATGAAAAAGTGATTGTTTATGGGCAAGTCCATTTTAAGGATCAAGCAAGTAAGTCTTATCCTGATGTGATCAAATCACTTAACCAAGCACACTACGTATTAACACTTTATAACTTCTATATTTGCAAATCATATTCTCTTTGTTTTGTGTAAACAAAGACCTAGGTTTATGAACACCTTGATATATATCTATAACCAACTAGTGAACAGATTATGATTCTCTTTATCCCTTTGTTTTGCCTGGGTGGTGCAGCTGAGCTAGAGTGGGCTCAGCAGTCGGCCTATGTTTCCGGGCGATGTAATCAAAGACTTGAGTAAAAGGTAACTCTGTTTTATGGAAGGAAAGACCTGGTGACCTGATGATGATCATATCTAAGCTCTAAAAAGAATCCATTATGATTAACTGTATATTAACTTTAGAGCTTTTGCATCAAAGCATTAATGAGTGTTGGACCAAAAGAACCAATGAGCCTGATCAGAAAAACCTCTAAGTCCCACAGACATTGCAACTGCTGAAGAAGATCACAACAGCTGAAGACATCAGCTGATTACAAGGTCTGAAGACAAAGTCTGAAGACAAGATCTGAAGACTTCTACTAAAGACAAAGTCTGAAAGAAAAGTACTGAAGACAAAGTCTGAAAGAAAAGTACTGAAGACAAAGTCTGAAAGAAAAGTACTGAAGACAAAGTCTGAAAGAAAAAGTCTAAAGAACAAAGACCGAAGACAAAGACTGAAGACCAAAGTGATCAGTAGCTGTCACAACAGCTGAAGTTATTAACTTCAGTAGCTGTCACAACAGCTGAAGTTATTAACTTCAGTAGTTGTCACAACAGCTGAAGTTATTAACTTCAGTAGTTGTGATGGTTTCCTTTTAGTACTTGTAATTTACTTTTCAGTAGTTATAGTTTTAGTAGTTGTAGTTCAGTAGTTTTATGTTTTTGTACTTAGCATTCTCTGAGATGTAATTAGTAGTTGAGAACATTCTCAGTGGTTTGCATAGTTTCAGTAGTTTGTATAATTCTGTTAGATGTCACTATCAAGTGACATCAGCAGACGTCACATTCCCTATATAAGGAATGTTAACCTAGTTGTAATGTGTGACTTTCAGCCACCACGAAAGCATATGAATGAAATATTCCTTTGCAGAATTCTCTCTCTATAACCGTTTACTTTTCATTGAATATCATTTGTGTTCTTGCGAATTGTCTAATTCATTGTTCAAATTCCGCTGCGATCTACTCTAAATTAATCAAACTTAGATCACTGATCCTAACAATTGGTATCTGAGCGGGTTAATCATTGATCGATCTAACAGTTGATCATTGAAACTGCTATTTCAATATCTATGTTTGATTAAATTAGCATATTTGCAAGAATTGGTTATAGATCATTGAATTTTTGTTGCTTTCGGTTATTTGCTTTGAGTTTTCTCTTGGTTCATATTGAGTTTGTTGTGTTTTGCACTAAATCAGTTAAAACTTAATTAAATTTGGTTGAATCTGAAAATAACTACTCCTTCTAATGACCCTCACAATACCGGTTCCTCAACCAAGCCTCCGATGCTGGTTAGGACTGAGTATAACATATGGCAATGAAGAATGCTTCATCACCTGTCTGTTAACAGTTCAGGTTGTTGTACATCTGTGGTACATGGTCCACACAAGCCTATGGTGAACAATCCATAAACCAACCAAATGATTCCGAAGAAGAAGGAACAATACTCAGATGAGGATCGAAAACTGTTTGAGATTGATGCTAAAGCGCATGGTATTCTGGCCATGGCTCTGCCTAATGAAATCTATTCTGGGCTTATGCGTCATGAAACTGCTCATGACCTCTGGAATGCATTGAAGGAACAATTTGGTGGAACAGATGAGGTCTTAGCAAACAACAGAGAAATCCTTGCCCAACAATATGAGACATTCTCTCATAGGAAGGTGAGTCAGTGACTCAACAGTTTGAGCGTTTTTCCTGTTTGATCTCTGAGCTGAAAATGATCAAACATGAATACACTAATAGCCAGATGAACAACAGATTTCTCAGATCATTGCCTGAGAGATGGGACACATACACCATTGTCATACGCTCCAGTGCAAATCTAGATAGCCTATCTCTCACCCAACTCCATAGGAAACTGCTTACATTTAAAAGAGAGATAGAGCAAAAAAGGAAACTGGCATCATCAGGAAAGCTCATTGATGACTTTGTACCAGGGGACATTGCCTTGGTTGGTCATGAGTCAGAATATGCTGCATCAGAAAGCAATTATGATGAGCATATAGATTTCTCTTCAAACAGTTTTGATCATGCATTTGTTAGTGTTGATAGTCAGTCAGGTTGTAATAGTGACAATCTGTGCTTCATTATGGATGATTTGAAAGATATTGCTGATGATGACTTAGAAGAGATGGATATTCTAAGCCAAATGGCCTTGATTAATATCAGATCTCAAAAGTTCTACAAGAGAACTGGTAGGAAATTTCCAGGACTCTCTGGCAAAACCAAGTTGCTTTTGACAAGAGTAAGTTGAGATGTCACAAATGCCACAGGCTTGGACACTTTGCAAGAGAGTGTAGATCAACTGGATCTAACTCCTCTGCACCCTTTGTGACTTTTCCAAGCAATAGTCCACAAAAAAGAGGGCAACATCCTGCTAGTTCTGGTCATCATGCACAACTTATATCTCCTGCATATTTTGTCCCTCAGGGTCCAATGTCATATCCATATCCCTGCTATTACATGCCACAGCTTGTTATGATGGTTTAGCATTTGTTGGGGAGAGTTAACCAACTAGAGGCACCTGTGATCAAACCACTGAAGAGGCATTCCAAGTCCAAATCCAAGAAATCCATTTCAGCATCATCTCCACCTTCATCAGCTGTTAATCATGAGACAAAAGTTATGGTTAAATCTGTTGATGAAAACAGACCCAAAACCAAAAAGGTTTGGGTCTCAAAACCTAACTAGTTCTTTATGATAAATGCAGGGTTCTTCAGCATGCCAAAGGAGCATCTGGTATGTAGACAGTGGAGGATCTATGCATATGACTGGGAGCAGTTCTCTTCTTAATGACTACTCTCAAGGAAAGATGGGATTTGTTTCATTTGGAAATGATGCCAATGGTTACATCTTCGGGAAAGGATATGTGTCTAATGGAGATATCAGATTTGATGATGTTAACCATGTGGAGAATCTCAAGTATAATCTACTGAGTGTCAGTCAGATGTGTGATAAAGGGCATGTTGCACTTTTCACAAGCCAGAACTGCAGGATTCTGTCTTCCCAAGTTCTGAGGCTGATTGACAAGGTATTGGATGAACATACTCTCCTGAAGGCCAATAAGATTGGAAGAGTATATGCCTTGGATTTGTCAAAGAAGATTGATTTGAAGGGTCATCCTTGCCTATTCTCCAAAGCCTCTCCTCAGGAATTTAAACTGTGGCATAGAAGGCTGGGTCATGTTAATCTCAAAAACATGAATCAGCTGATCCACAATAGTTTAGTGAGAGGTCTACCAATAATGGAGTTCCAATGTGATGAAACCTGCACTGCTTGTTTGAAAGGAAAATAGCACAAAGTCTCATTCCCTCCTATTGAAGAACCTAAGTCCACTGCCTGCTTGCAGTTACTGCACATGGATCTATTTGGTCCTGTGAGAGTGTTGAGCATGGCAAAGAAGAAATACTGTCTGGTAATTGTGGATGATTACTCCAGATTTGTATGGACTTTCTTCTTGCATTCAAAGGATGCGGTTGCTCAGACGATTATAAACTTTGTGTTGTATGCAGAGAAGCAGTATTCCCTATCAGTCAAGTGTATAAGGAGTGATAATGGAACTGAATTCAGAAACCATACACTTGATAATTTTTATCTATCAAGGGAATCAAGAGGCAGTTTAGCATCCCAAGGACTCCAGAACAAAATGGAGTAGTGGAGAGAAAGAATAGGACCCTAATTGAAGCTGCAAGGTCTATGTTGGCTGACTCTGGTTTGCCATTGACCTTTTGGGCAGAAGCTGTCAATACAGCTTGCTATGTGCAGAATCGAGTTCTAGTAAATCAGAGGTTGATGAAGACTCCATATGAAGTTCTACATCATTTGGCTCCTCTAATTTCATTTTTCAAAGCCTTTGGGTGTCCTTGTTTCATTCTCAACACAAAGGATCAACTCCACAAATTTGATCCTAAGGTGGATGCAGGGTATTTTGTAGGATATTCATCCACATGCAAGGCTTACAGAGTCTTCAACTGCAGAACAAAGATAGTTGAAGAAACCTTGCATGTGAAATTCAATGAATCTCCTAAGGATAAAATTCCACAAAACCCTGTGGAGTTGTTTGATTTGGACATACTGCAATATGTTCCTTATCACCCTCCAGCTGTTGCAGATCATGTGGATAAATCATCTTCTGCAGAAAGTCTTCCACCTGGTGGTACTGAAGATGATGATGATATCAGTACTCACCTTTTCAAGTTTAGTGACCAACTGCCTGAGTCTGCTAAACCTGATGTTCCTATCCACAACAAATGCTGATGAGATTTCTGACTCCTCTACATCATGTGAATTGCCATCTCATACTTGGTTTCAAGAATCTGGATCGACATCTGTTGTTGCTGAACCAGCTACAAACACTTGCACTGATCTTATAGTGTACCAAGAGCTGAAGAATCACCCCATGTCACAAATCATTGGTGATATCAATGCTAGTGTCTCAACCAGAAGTCAATTATCCAACTTCTGCTTCTATGCTCTCTTCATCAGTCAGCTAGAGCCAAAGAACTATCATGTTGCTTTGAGAGACAATGGATGGGTTGAAGCCATGCAGCTTGAGCTACTTTAGTTCAAAAAGCACAAGTGTGGGAACTGGTTCCTCTACCCCCAGGTAAGTGTGCAATAGGCACTAAATGGGTGTTTAGGAATAAAACTGATGAAAATGGGCTTATTGTCAAGAACAAGGCTAGACTGGTTGTACAAGGGTTTTCACAAGAAGAAGGTATTGATTATGATGAAACCTTTGCCCCTGTGGCTAGACTAGAGGCAATTAGATTGTTCTTATCCTATGCTGCACTCCACAATCTTAAAGTTTTTCAAATGGATGTCAAAAGTGCCTTTTTATATGGTAAAATAAAAGAAGAGGTTTATGTGTGTCAACCACCAGGTTTTGAGGACAATAAACATCCTCATTGGGTGTATAAACTTGATAAGGCTCTTTATGGGTTGAAGCAAGCTCCTAGAGCCTGGTATGAAACACTTTCAAATTTTCTTCTTAAAAATAATTTCACTAGAGGCTCCATAGATAAAACTTTGTTTATTAAGAAAGTGGATCAGCATAAGCTACTTGTTCAAATTTATGTTGATGATATAATTTTTGCATCCTCTGATCCCCAATGTGTGATGATTTTACAATTTAATGAAACAAAAGTTTGAAATGAGTGCAATGGGAGAATTACAGTTTTTTTCTAGGCTTGCAAATCAAACAACAGGCTGATGGATCCTTCATTCATCGGTCAAAATATACAAAAGATCTTTTGAATAAGTTTGATTTACAAAATTGTAAGCCCTGTTCTACTCCCATGTGCAACACCACACAACTGGATGCAGATCAGAAAGGTAAAGTTGTTGATGAAACACTTTACAAATGTATGATTGGGTCCTTGATGTACTTAACAGCTTCTAGACCAGATATCATGTTTGCAACTTGTGTTTGTGCTAGATTTCAGGCTGCTCCTAAAGAGTCTCATTTGGTTGCAGTCAAGAGGATCTTTAGATATCTGCAAGGTACACAATCTCTAGGTCTTTGGTATTCCACTGGACACTCTTGCAAATTAGTTGTTTTTTCTGATAGTGACTATGCAGGGTGTAAGTTAACCAGAAAGTCAACTTCTGGTGGATGTCAATTCCTAGGCAACTGTTTGATTTCTTGGCAGAGTAAGAAACAAACATCTATTGCTACATCCACTGCTGAAGCAGAGTACATTGCTGCTGCAAGTTGTACATCTCAGGTACTCTGGCTTCAAAACCAACTATTGGATTATGGCATTACAGAGACTAAGACTCCATTATTAATGGATAGTGCTTCAGCTCTGTGCATTGTCAAGAATCTAGTCCAGCACTCTAGGACCAAACATATAGAGATCAGACACCATTTTATTAGAGATTGTTTTGAAAAAGGTCTGATTGATCCAAAGTTTGTGCCTAGTGCTGATGAGCTTGCAGATATATTTACTAAGCCTTTGGATAATTCAACTTTCCAAAACCTTGTGTTAAGGCTTGGTATGCTGCAGCTAGAATAAGTGATAACTACTGATGATCTCAATACACAAGTGCTGATGATCATTAGTAAACATGTCACAAATTTGTACTGATTCTGTTACAAACTACTGATGTAATTATAACTACTGATGTCATTAAAAACAGATAAGTACTGATGTCCTATGAAACCACTAAAAACAGCTAAAAAGTCTGATGAGTAAGTGTTGAGGACAGTATGAAAGAGCTTCAAAGCTAAGAATTGACGAAAACTACTTATGAGAATTTTCTCTTCAGTTGTTTCCACAAACTGTTGTTTCATCCTAAACAACTGATGACAAAACCATGTCTTCAGTAGTTTCACAACTACTGATGACTAAACACCAAGTCCTCAGTTGTTTACAACAGCTGATGACAAAACCATGTCTTCAGTAGTTTCACAACTACTCATGACTAACACCAAGTCCTCAGTTGTTTCCAACACTTGAAGACAAAACCAAGGTTTTCAGTAGTTTCACAACTACTCATGACTGAAACCAAGTCTTCAGTTGTTTTCAAACGTCTGATAGTTAAAACCAAGTCTTCAGTTGTTTTCATACAACTGCTGACAACACCAACACTTTTAGTCGTTTTCTTTTCAGCCTTTTCTTAACCTATAAATACCTGCACTCATAGCCAAACGTTTCATTAGCCGTTTTCAAACCTTTTCTCTCTCAACAATGGCGACCATGAAACTCAAACCCCGACACAACTATGTTGCCCACCTTTCGAAATCGGCCTTCTGGAACAAGTTTGATAATGCCATCGATCTTATGGTGGATTCCCAATACCGAACAGCCTTTCTTATGAATCCTACTATACACCCTGATTCCTTAACCCAGTTCTGGACCAACGTCTCTGTCACAACTGGTGAGAATGATAGCCAAATCATTCTCTAGTCGTTGGTGAATCAGAAACAGGTGCTCATCACCCCGACATCATTCGCAAAACCCTAAATTTGCATGATGGCACCTATACTAAAGAATACCCGAAAGGCACCACTGATATGTCTTTCATCAATAACAGGTATGCAGGCGACTTAAGTGCTACAACCATTCTTAAAAAGCACTTCCATGATGCCGAAAGACTTATCTTTCATATGGTAAATGTCTGCCTTGCTTCAAAGACATCCTCTTGGGATCAGATGTCTTCACGGTGGCAACAGGTATTGTACTCTATCTTTGAACGCCAAAATCTAAATTTTTCTGAGATAGTGTTCATGGAACTAAAGGATCTGGCTCAGAAACCTATGGCAAACTGATGGCTACTTTATCCCAGGTTTCTGATGGCCATAATTTTGAATCAATTACAATCTGATGGCCTTGTTGGTCTTGGGGTCCCTGCTCCAACTGTTTTAGCTGAGGTATACTCCAGACATAACTCAGACCCTACTCTAAAAGGGGCTGCCCGGATGCTAAAACCCAAGCAGAGGGAACCCACAGCCTCCACTTCCAGATCCAAAGTCTCCACCAAACCCAAATCCAAAAAGCCCAAAAAGGCTACTCAGGGAGATGAGTCCCCTGAGGATGCCCCTGTACCACCAATACAGGAAGTACATACTGGTTATAACCCCCCAGTTATGTCCAAGACTCAACCTGCTGAAGCCGCACAGGTATCCTCTCAATAGGATCCTGTTGCAACCACAATTGGGGATCCCACATTACTGGAACCTATCTCAATTGAGAGGGTTACCATTGAAGAGCACCTCTCACCCCGGGTGTTATCTGCTTTGGACCAATCTCCACATGCAACCGCCCCTCAAAGCCAAACACTGATAGTTGCTAAAGTGCTGAGTCAGTTGCATTCCTCACCCCCTCCCCAGAAACCAATTACCACTGGGATTACCTCCACCATTGAGGGGGAGGACCAAAATGCTTCTGATAACCAACAGCACAGGGGTTACAATGTTCAATCTCCAAGTGTAGAACAAGAGGTTAGAACATCTGGTGAGGCTGCCACTTCTACTGATTCAGCATATGATCAGGATGAAGTTGCTAACATCCCTAAGACCTCACCAGAGGCAACTGACAATGAAGGACATAGTCCTGAGGTAGGAAGTCCCCAGTACCAAGAACAAGGGGCACATGCATCTACTGATCTACACTCAGAGCATGTTCATCCTGATTCAATCAGGAGGTCAGGTGATTCAGCAAAGACTGATGATGACCTGGGCTTTTTCTATGATGTTTTAGCCCATAATACCATCCTAGAGAATGAGGTAAGCAGACTCAAAGAGCTACTAGCCAAAATGTCTCAGGATCAAAGTCCATCTACCCCAATAACCACACAGATGGCCCCTTCAATTGAAGGTTCACCAAACACTTCGCCTACACACATAACTATGCCACCAGCCTCTGCCTTTGGCACCACCTCTCAGGGACAGAACCCCTCTAAGCAGATGATTGCTATCTTTCAAAACTCCTTACCTCTCATCACTCCAATCATTACTGAGATTATCCATAAAGCCATAGATGAGAGGATCTCCTCAAATCTACAAACCCTCATTGATGATGCTGTTCACAAATCTCTTTCTGCCTTTCAAGCCCCTGATCCCAATGCAACCAAAAAGGGGGAGACTACTAAGGCAGTGAAAGAAAAAGAAAAGGAAAAGAGTTGATGATGAGAAAAAACCTGAAAAAGAGAAGGAGGTGGAGAAAGAACTGATCTCAGAACGGCTGATCACATACAAGCGAAAGAAAAGTGCTGAGTCAAAAGCTGATGAAGAAAAATCCTTAGAAAATCTTGTCAAAGATGCTGATGAAGCTCACAGCAGATCCATGGATAAAATTATAGATCAGCTCTTTAGACATGGTCATGACACAGCCACATTAGACTCTGAGATCAGAAGGCTGGAAATAGAAGAGATTCAAACAAGATGGGCTAGTTATAGTGTGTTGGAAAGGGAAAGATTGGAGATAATGATCAGATTTATTGCCAAATACCTTGGAAGATCATTGATAGAGATAAAGTCCTGGTCCAGAGACAGTATCTTGAGATAACCAAGAAAATCTGCTCTGCTGGAGGTTATAATAAAGGGTTGATCATCGAAGCACTGGATGAAACAGGTGCAGGGAAGAGAACTGAAATGGCAAAGCTCTCCAAAGCCAAACTCACCACCAAAATGCTAGATCAGTCTTCTCACACTCCCACTCAAACACAACCCTTATCTCTAAAATCTCCCAAATCTATCCCTAAACCAAAGCCACCCATAACTCAACCCACAAAACCAATCCCTTTACCCCAAAAACCACGTCAAACCTTACCCAGTGATACACCCAGAAGGAGGAGAAGGGTGTTGAGGGTAGAAGAAGATGAAGAAGAGGATGACGATAAAGATTGTCTGCCAATCTCTGTTGTTCTAAACCTTAAAACACCTGAGCACAGAAGTCAACAAGTGATTACACCTGACTTGCAAATGCAAATGGTGAAGGTAAAGATTGAAGAAGCAAAACAGCAGAAGCAGCACGATGAGCAGATTCTCAAGATGGTTGACAAGGATTTCCCTCAGTCCTCATCCATTCAAGAAATGAAGAAACAAGCTCTGAGGCTGTACACTCTTAGACATACTTTTTAACATCAAAGAGAAAGAGTGCGGATTTGGCCAGACCCTAGGGTAAGTTCTAGAATTCATAAGAAGAATATACCAAGTAGATATCATGGCCAAGTGAAGAAGACCTTGAATGCTACAATTACGTTGGCCATGGTAGTCTCACCCTGGGAAATCATTGAAGAATTCAAGAGAGCTCACAACTCTAAGACAACCCCTCAATCTATTCTTGAGAACAAAATGATCAAGAAGGGGTTGTTATACAAAAGACTTGAAGATCTTCAAAAGAGTGAACTCCAGTTGTTGCTTGAAGGCTCTCACCCTGATGAATTTGCTTACAGAGAGATAACAACTGTGGAGTTGAAGAATGGAAAGACAGTGAGATGCCTGTCTGAGTATTATGGCCCAGAGTTCTTCTTCGAGGGAGAAGCAGAAGAGCTCACCAAAGAGGAACAAGTTGTTCTCCTTGAGGCCTATGCTAGTGAGTCTTACAGACTCATTAATGGGAATTAGGTTTCATGGTTGGGATAAGACTCTGTGTCCAGTTTCCCCAAGACAGAGTTCCCTTCCATACTTAGCCAATCAAAAGATCAGAAACCTTTTCCCGGCCTGTGCTTAACTGATTACCTCTGAAGCTGATCAAGAGGGTGTTTCTGCCAAGAATAAGTGGGATCATCAATAAGTTTAGAGGTTTTGGCTGCATTGGTTCAGGGGGAGTTTGTTGGACCAAAAGAACCAATGAGTCTTATCAGAAAAACCTCTAAGTCCCACAGACATTGCAACTGCTGAAGAAGATCACAACAGCCGAAGACATCAGCTGATTACAAGGTCTGAAGACAAAGTCTGAAGACAAAGTCTGAAGACAAAGTCTGAAGACAAAGTCTGAAGACAAAGTCTGAAGACAAGATCTGAAGACTTCTACTGAAGACAAAGTCTGAAAGAAAAAGTCTGAAGAACAAAGACTGAAGACAAAGACTGAAGACCAAAGTGATCAGTAGTTGTCACAACAGCTGAAGTTATTAACTTCAGTAGTTGTCACAACAGCTGAAGTTATTAACTTCAGTAGTTGTCACAACAGCTGAAGTTATTAACTTCAGTAGTTGTGACGGTTTCCTTTCAATACTTGTAATTTACTTTTCAATAGTTATAGTTTCAGTAGTTGTAGTTCAGTAGTTTTATGTTTTTGTACTTAGCATTCTCTGAGATGTTGAGTGTCGTAGTATGATCCTATTATATGCCTATATATGCTTGGACATATGTTTTAATTCATTTTTGTTAGGACTCTAGAAAGATTGACATGTTCTCTTTATGTGTCTTTTTACTTTTTGTAATAGTATAGGGACTAGTTTGTAATTAGTTAGTTCCTGTGTTTCATTATAAATAGCTTAGATAGTTAGTTAGTAAGAGAATGAACCACTGCTTATTACTTTGTAATTGTCTTTGATTGATATTAATGAAACCGTGAATTTTGTTGATATCTTGCTTGAATTCGATTACTTTGTTTGTGTTTTCTTTGAATTGTGCTCATAAATCATCACAGATTAGCTTAATTGATCCTATCATTTGGTATCAGAGCTGTTGGTAGCTGTTATTTGAGTAATTTTGAAGTTTATCGAACTTTGAAACTCAAAAGCTCATTGAATCTGTGATTGATAGACAATTCAAATGAAAATTTATGGATTTCAGATGTGTTTCATCATCAGAAACGTATTTTAAACCACCATTAGCAGTTAAATTCAACAAAACCGAGATAATTTGTTGAATTTGTGTTCGAACAGTTCATTGCTTTTTTGAACTGAAAATTGCAAAACTGATTGATTTGTTGTTGAAATTGATAGAAATTGATATAAGAAGAATAATTATCGGCATAAAACTCATCTAATTGGAAAGTTTCAATCCAATTCATCAACGTTTGAAGAATTTCAGAAGATTTGAGCTAGTTACAAATATATGAACATGATGAATATGGCGCATTAGGGTTGAAGTTTGCTGAAAAATCATCCAAGTGTTAGGTGTTTGACTACTGTTTAGTCGCATTAACACTATAGACGTTTTCAGTTCAGACGTTTGACCACTGTTGAAGAGAAAGTCCAGACGTATCAACTCTGTTGAGGCATATTTGAACTGTTTAGACGTTTGACAACTGTTAAGGCGCATTACAACTGTGTAGGCGCATCACAACTGTTTAGGCGTTTTATTACTATTCAGACGCATCAATTTGGGCGTTTTGGAAAATTTTTCTAAGGCAATCCTTTAGACGTCTCTCAACTTAGGCACATCAACTGTTTGGGAGTTTCAGTAATGTTCAGGCGTCTCAACCTTGACCCTTAGAATTTTTTTAAAAAGAAAATTTTCAAACACTTTTTCATTCCTTTTCTTAATTCAAAATATAAGAAAAACAACAAAAATATAAAAATGGTGAAATCAGAAGATTCTGAAAATAGAGTTCCAAAACTTAAAAATAGAGTTGATTTCAAAAATTGGTCTCTTAGGTTGAAACATCACTTAAATTCCATTGACACTGATCTTTGGAAATCCATAGAAAAAGGACCATTCATCCTTATAATCAGTGATGGACCTGAAAGAGGGTTTATATACACTAAAGACTCTTAGGAACCCTATCCTGAAGATGGTCTTCAAGGAGATGATTTGAGAAGAGTAAAGAATGATGTCAAAGCATACTCCTTGATGTGTAAGGGACTACCTCTGGAAGTTTTTGCGAAGCTTGATGGATATCAAACTGGATATACCATGTATAAATCCTTAAAGACCATTTGTGAAGGAGGCAAGGAGATTCAAAATTTCAAGAAACAAAAGTTGAAAAGGCAATTAGAATTGTTTTAACATTTGTCTGGAGAAACCATAAACCAAATGATGATGAGTTTGATTGTTGCAATAAGTCCATAGAGTTTAACCAAGTGTTTGGGTGTTTCATCAATCCCATACACCTAAACAGTGATTATGAGTTTGATTATATACAAGTGTTAAACGTTTTGAATGTCTCATGTGTCTACATAGTGTTACACAATGCTGAAAGTCACAAGTGTTGGATGTTTCAGGAACTTCAGATGCCTGAACAGTGCAAATGCGGCTGAACAGTGCAAAAGTGCCTAAACAGTGCTTATGCGTCCGTACAGTACTCATGCGACTGAACAGTTCTCATGCGTCTAAGTCCATACAGACAAACAGTGTTCATGCGTCTCATTATTTTGTGAATTTTAGGGTTTCATACACACAAACAGTGCTAATATGTCTAAAATTTCACTTAATATATATTGAACACTTACACTTGTTTTCTCATTCACACTCAAAATTCTCTGAAAAACCAAAACCCTCTGAACTATCGACTCTGGTCTTCATCGAACCTTCTGATTTCGTTGTTTGAAGCAAACCTGTGTTGATTGATAGATATTATTTGAGTTATAACGTAAGTTTGTGATTCAAATTAGTAGATTTTGTTTAAAAACACGATAATTGACATAGGTGTTTGACTGCAATTCGGGCGTTCGAACGACATTCAAAGTTCAACAAATCAAATCTTAACAACATATAAAATTGATTCTGAATTGTTGATGTATATCAAATTTCGAGTAATTTGATATATTGTTTGTGGACTAAACTCAAGAATGACGTTGATAAGAAAATTCACGGCCGGGTTCTTCGAAGGAAGAAGAAGATGAACAGACATCTTGAATTTTTTTTAATAAAAATAATATTTTTAAATAAAAAGTAGAAAATTTCAGAATTTAAAATGGATTGATAAAATCATGAATTCAAAATAAATAAATTCAAGAATTTCACAAAATTAAATTAATAAGTAAAAAGTAAAAATCATAAGTAAAAAAATTGAATTTAATGTTCAAAATTGAAAATTCATCATTTTCAATGTTCTAATAATTTTTATTTTGCAGATGGCAACTTTGAAGTTTGAACCAAAACATAATGTTGCTGCATTTCTGGATGAAGAAAATAGAGAAGCAATTGGATATGAAGAAATGATCAGATTTCTCTTAAGATCGAAATATGTATATGCTATGTGTGCAAGACCAATGATAAATGAAAGATTGATCAAGAAATTCTGGAGAACTACTGAAGTTGAAAGAGACGAAGAAGGAAACAAAGTTGTAAGAGCTTTCATCACATCTGATAGAATGATTGAAGTATTAGAACAATCAATCAGAATAGCTCTTAAACTTGGAGAAAATGACCCACAAGACTTATCTGAGTACACTTTTAATGAATGTAGAGAAGTTTTTCTACAAATGGGTCATCCAGATCATTTTCCAAAGAAACAATTTTTCAGATCTAGAGTGTATAAGCATTGGAAACTGTTGTGCTACATCTTTCAACACTGCATATCTAAAAGAAGTGCTGGTTGGGACTCATTCCCAGTAGACATTGCATCACCTATTATTGCCTTAGCCACAAATAGAAGATTCAATATGGCTAAATGGATATTAAATGGATTTATATTCAATCTTGAAAGAGGAAGGAGAAATAAATACTTAACGTATCCTAGATTTCTCCAAATGCTCATAAATGAAGATAATCCAGACTTCTATGTTGAAGGAGTTGAAGGTGATAAATTACAATTGGAGCACATGTCAGAATCTGTGTATAAAAGACTAACAATGATCACTTGTGCTCAAAACATTTCTGTGTTTGATTATATAGGGAATGTATCTAATGATGAAGTTGACATAAATCAACAACATTTTCATTTATCTGAAGATAAACCAATAGATCCTAATGATCTCATTGAGGATGTTGTTGATGATATGATTGATGATGATAATGAATAAAATGAAGATGAAGATTCTGAAAGCTCATCAGAAGATGAAGATAATGATTTCTTATAAAGATGATGATGATAATGATGGTGCAGCTGAAGCACATCAAGAATCCATTGAAGAAAGGAATGAAGATGAGAATGTAAATGAAACACAGAACATAGTTGAAGAAGCTACTGATGTTGATATACATGATGATTCTGTTCATAATGTTCAAGAAGATGAACCTGTTACTGTTGCTCATGAAGAAGGTTCACAAAATCAAACCATTGATTTTGATTTCATGAATGATGTATGAACCTGTGTTTCAATCTGAGGAAAATGAAGAAGTAGAAGAAATTCCTTTGAGTACTACACAAAATGTGTCTGTACAAACAGAAGAGATGGTGGATGTTGATGAGTTAGAAAATTTGAAAGAAGAGAATGTGGTTAAAGAAAAATAAATTAAAGATTAAAAGGTTGAAAATGAAAGGTTGAAAGAGATTAACATATCTCTTGAAAAGGAAATTCAATTATTAAAGGATGAAAATTCAAAGTTTAAAGAAGAAAATGTTGAGAAAGATAAAAAGATTATGGCTTATGCTAAAGATAAAGAAGATGTGATCAAAAACTTTGAAGTCATGATAAAAGATTATGATATTCTTGAAGAAAAATTCAAGAAATTGTCAGAGGAAAATGAAAAATTGAAAGAAGAATTGCGAAAGACAAAAGAAGTTCAAAAGCCTATATCACCTGAACCAATGATCAGTTCCGAAAGGAACATTGTTGAAGAAAATCCTGAAATGGATAAAGGAAAAAGAAAAATTGATGAGATAGAAAATGCAAGTTTATCTGAGTTAGTTTCAAAAGCTCAAAGAATTGAAGAAAATGTTGAAGAGCAAACCACTCATGAACAAATTGAGGCTTTAGTAGATATTGAAGAAATGTACAATGATGATTGGTATGATGAAGTTTTGAATGATGAAGATATTGATGAAGCACAGTTTGTATCAAATTTCAATTCACAAGAAGAATTTCAAGATCAAGAAGAAGTTCCACAAGATTTTGAAGAGATGTAAATATCTTGTCAGGATGAAGTATAACAGAGTATTTTTGGATGGACTGACGGTTTCTCAGATTAATGATGAATATGAGAAATGTATTGCAGCAGAGTTAGTTGCCCCAATTGATCCAAATGAAATTGTGATAGAACATGGTGAATGGAACAGAGCAAAAGAGAGTATTAATGTAGAAGAATTATCAAGCTCTAAGTTGCATCATCCAGATCCTAATAATATGAGCATTCCAACTTTAAGATCATGGTTACAAGCTAGAAACTATCCGTGGAGAAAATTGAAAAGACTACAATCTATATCTTTAAGAAATCTTGTCAGAAGCTTCCAAGAGACTGAAAAACAAATGAAGAAGATGATCATTCTTGATACAGACAATCCTTAATATCTGGAGATCACAAAAAGAACAAGAGTGCTAAAACCTCAAGAAATCAAACAAATGGCAAGAAAGTCAGATGCTTATGACAGTAGAAAAGAGCTTATTAAAATGTTTTCAAGTACAGAAAAGCAAGCTTATAAAGCATCATCTGAGCAAATTCAGATTTTTGATAATGCTAGATCCACAGGTGATTTAGTAAGGAATGTATTGTAGAAAGGACAATCAGTTGCTGAATTGTTGAATGTTATGATTGCTTCGGATTTACAAATCAAGTAAAAATAATTGCATGGAAGTACGATGAGATCTTTGATGCTTTCTTGATAAAAAGAGTAAATGCAATCTATGATGTACATCACTTTTACTCAAGTAAAATTAAACTTCCAGTGCAAGATTTGAAGGAGTTGAATAGATTACCTCTGATCAATCCAACAGATTCCAAACGTGGTAAAATGATGGTAGAATTACTGAGAAAAGGTATGGATTGATCAAGTAATTTTCTTCAAACTAGATGCGATCAAGAAGATAAAGAGTACTTTGCTACTCTAAAGAAAAACAAAAAGCTCAAGGGAGTACAATCTAAAGATGAACACTTCATGATTGAATTTTATGATAAGTACTTTGAAAAAGTAACAACTCCTGGTTTGAAAGTGATTGAAGGTAACCAAAAATCAAAACCAATTCTCAGGTGGTTTTATAACACTAAGATGTTTGAGCTTAAATTGGTCCAAAATCTCGAACAGTGGGATGAGGACATGATTACTCTTTTTGGTGCTTTCGAACTCAAACTGTTACATCCAAGTTATATTTCATTTGTGTCTGTACAAAAGTTTGAGAAAGTATCTTCGGATGTTGCAGAGCAAGACAAGAAATATTTCCTTTCCATCATCAATGTGATGAATGCTGCTATGGAAAGAATATCATTACGAAAGGCTCTTGCTTATGCAAACATTGTGAAGAAAGATATCAAAGATATTGAATTTATGAGAATATCATGGAAAGGTGTCTTAGAAGTATACTCAAAGGAAAGTCCAAATCCTATTGAGTTGTATGCAAACATTGACATCACTTGCTTATCAAAAGACACGTTGGAAAGAATGAACAAGATGGAGATAAAGACAAACGAAGCTAAACCAGAACAAAGCATTCTTGTTAATAAATTCAAGTCTACTATTGTAAATGCTTTGAAAGAACAAGAGATGTACAAAAAGAAGCCTATGTTCAAGATAAAAGAAGAACCAGAAGACTTCTTTGAGTGATAAAGATTGAAGATAGAAGATGAAAGCCAAAGAAAAGTTGAAGATTAAAGATAGAAAGAAGAAAAGAGTGAAGGTTTTGAAGACCAAAGACCATGTAAATCTTAGGGGGAGTATTGTTCGGACTCTAGAAAGATTGACATGTTGTCTTTATGTGTCTTTTTACTTTTTGTAATAGTATAGGGACTAGTTTGTAATTAGTTAGTTCCTGTGTTTCATTATAAATAGCTTAGATAGTTAGTTAGTAAGAGAATAAACCACTGCTTATTACTTTGTAATTGTCTTTGCTTGATACTAATGAAACTGTGAATTTTGTTGTTATCTTGCTTGAATTCGATTACTTTGTTTGTGTTTTCTTTGAATTGTGCTCATACATCATCACAAATTAGCTCAATTGATCCTATCAATTTTTGTCTATCATTTTAGTTAAGTTATTTTCAATTCCGTTGGACAGGCCAATGCCTTTCATGCTCTTCTTCTAGATAAATTTATGATAAATGCATTAGTTCATCATTGATCATAAATTTAGGACGAGAAGTTAATGCATGAAATCATGAAAGCTAAATTTTCAAAACAAAAATTCAAATAAAGGAATTAGGACTTGAGCACTAACTTAGCTATAGGATACATGAGGTTTTTCAAGTCAAATCAATTTCTTGCACATTTACCATGAAAACAAAGTCAACAAGGTCGAAAAGTAACAAATTATTCTAACAGTTTGATAGGATGATACAAACAAATAAGTTTCAAACTTTACAATTCAGAAGAAGCTACAGTGCAAAATTTAGACTTCAGTAGAAGCTATAGTGCATATTACTTATTAGCAGATGCTACAATGCAGAACTTAAAACAAGAAAAATATGACCATCCATAGATTGGTAACCTACGAATGTGGTAATATTTTACAGCATAATACATTTCCTTAGATTGGTAACCTATAAAAAATCAAATTATACTTCATCAAATTTAGTTCTTTCAAGGTTATGCATCTGTAGATGATCTAAGTAAGAACTAGAATATGTAAAATCAATAAAATTCCATGGAAGGGTAATAAGGAAAGAGGGTCCCACATCATTCAATAAATGAAATTAATTAGTTCGAGGGAGTATAAATAATGTTTTAACTAGATATTTATTATCCACTTTTTTAGAATACTTTTTCAAACCTAGAAAATCGTTCACAAAAAGTTAACCCCTTTTTCCGCCAATATTCAAATTACCCTCATCATAACATCAAATCATACACTAAACTTGATCTGTGATTCAACTCTAGATCATTGATTACAAGGTAAAACTTATCATAATCATCAATAAAAAATTGTTTGATTCGTTTTTATCATCAAAACTCTTCATATTCTTATGCTTGAAAATTCTACTTTAACCTAATCTTTCTCATTCTTATGCACAGATGGCAAACCAATTTGCTAGAGAACACAATGTATGTGCTTTTCTAAATGCTAACGATCGAATATTTGAAGGGTGTCAAGAAATTATCCGATAATTAAGATGGTCTAGGTTGTTATATGCTCTAACAGCAAATCCAGTTATTTATCAATCGCACATTATGGATTTTTGGAATTCTACTCAGATAGAAGAAGAAGAAGAGAATGAAGTTATATGTGCAGAGATTAGGAATAAACAACTAAGAATTGATGAACATATCATTAGGAGAGTTCATGAGTTGGGAGAAGAAGAGATATGTCACCCAGATGTCTTTGACATGACTATATTAAGAAGATATTCAATATGTTGGGATAGGATGGTGACTATCAAAGGGGAGAAATCATGCAAGGGAGATTTTGCAAGCCTTATCGGTTTCTATGTCACACTTACCTAAAATGTATTTCAAATAGGAAATACGGATTAGATAGATTCTTAAGGCACATCTTTTCAGGAATCATGGGAATCTTTGAAGGAAGAACATACAATTATTCAAAGTACATCTTCGGATGTTTGTGTGAACAAAGTAAAGTCCAGAAGACTGATAAGATGTTCATGTTTCCAAGGTTCATCCAACTGATCATCAATGTAGAGTTTCCTTCAATTGAAAGAGAAGGTGATATGTTTGTACAAACTCACCTAGGCAGATCAGTACTTAACAAAATAAGTGGTAAATATGAAGGAGAAAAAATACCAATGTTTGCACATGTGGTTGATCCAAATGTTGATATTTCATAAGATTTGGTATATGAAGATCATGAAGACATTTCTCTTGCTGCAACTGAACAAGCATCCCATTTTCCACCACAATCACCCATACACCACCACCATCTATATCCACAAGTACAATTACATGCTAATGAGAACACATTGCATATATCTCTCCCATACACTACAATCAACTATTCATCAACACCCTCCATTACCACCAAGTCAATCACCTACAAGTGACCACACTATGCTTATTTCTCTTGTTCACTCTCAAGCATCAATCAATTCTGGTGATACCGAACTAGTGTCACAAGCCAACACCCAACCACTATCAATTCCCCAATCTCAAACACCTGTTAAATACAGCAACACTAACCCATTCTCAACCACCATGGATCATCAACTCCATCAACAACCTCATCAAGAGCTAGTATCTCCAGCGGTTGAATCAAACTCAAGCAATGCAAGTGCAGTTCCCACTGAAGTGATAAACCTTGAGGAAGATGATAATGTTGTGCAAGCTGAGAAAACTAAAGAAGTATGTATTGAAGTGATTTATGAATAAGATCAAGAAGTTAATAAAGAAGGTAAAGGCAAAGCTAATTATGTTGATGTTATTGCCTACTATGATAATGATCTGAATGATGATGACATTCATGTAAGTAAAATTTACCTGGTGGCTAACTATAACAAGTTGCCTATTAAGTCAAACAAGAGGTTGGAAGGGATAAAAGAGTTGAAGGGGATGATAAGGGAGAAGGAGAAGCTGTTGAACAAACAAGAAACATAACTGAAGAGGTTGAGAGAAAATACTCAAGAAAACAATGAAGATGCCCTTCATGAGCTAGTCAGAGAGCTTAAAGATTTTGTGAAACATGAGAATGATGAAAGGAAGAAGCTGTTGGAAGTGGAAAAAGCAAACAACTCTCTGAGGAATCAATTTGAGCTTCTGAAAAAGAGAAGATGAAGAAATTGATGAGCTTAAGACGAGAATCTATACTCTTGAATCAAGTGCTCCAAACACAAATACAACAAAAAATCTCCTAAAGCTTCAAAGGGAATCATTCAATACAGCAGGAAAAGACAGTATTTGGGAAAGACTAAGAAAGAGGTGATAGAAGTCAAAGATTCCCAAAAAGAGCAAAAAATATGTCTCCAGAACACACTCCTTCAGTAGATTTGTCAACTCTGGAAGCAATTTCATATGATGATACTAAGAGTGATGAAGAATGAAAAGAACTCACAAAGGTGGACTCTCCAAAAGAACAAAAGGAACCAAAGAGTGATGAACTACTGACAACAAAAAACATCTTGGAAGAGAGGCCTCCATTAGTAATGTTCATGACATTGATAAATCATGGATTTCCATATGACTTGGTAGAAAGAATGAATATGTCTGAAATGAAGGATGTGCTTAAAGAGCTCGAACTTGCAAGATTCATGATTCCCAAATGCAACTATGAAATATTGACAACATTTCAATCTATTTGGAAAATCAAAAAAGAGCTAGGTCATTGTGATACAACAAAACATAGAAAACCTAATATGACTTGTCGGTTACAAAGTCATAACTACAAGATGCATGAGCTGAAAGGGAGATCAGTGGCAGAGCTTATAAGGATGATGGAGCATGTAATGAAGGTAGAATTGGAGACTGGGGTGAAATTCAAAACTAAAGCTCCAAATTCTACATATGAACATAAATTAAGGACACCTTTTGAACCAGTGACAGTTGAAAGCCATTATCAACATAAAGGGAAAGAAAAACTCATCAGAGAACCAAAAGAGGTGATGTCTGGCAAAGTATGGCCACTTACTACAACTGTGATAAAGATTACTGAAGAAAAATCTTCTCTAATCCAGTTGTTTAATCATATCACATCTCCTAATTCTGTTGAAAAAAGCAGGATTATGGCCTGGAAATTTGATGTAGAGTGGGATTATGCAATTATTAAGAGTGTATCTGCAAGAGTTGAATACTTCCATTTACTTGAATCAATCTTGTTATTGCCTGATGCGGATATTCATGATCTTCGAAGTTTAATCATCTCCAACTACCCAATAAGCCAAGAGGAAGAGATTTCTCTGTATCTATACGGAGGTTAAAAACAAAATTCAAGGATGATGCACTTAAGGAAGCAAGAAGGGAATATGCTGAGCACAAGCAAAGAAATCAAGGGCAAAGAAGATATAAATCCACTATTCTAGGGTTCTAGGGTTGAGCTTTGAAACATTAAGGATGATTTGCAAAATGGAAATAAGATACAAGTATGATGATTAGAAAGTTGCAGTCTCCTACTTCAACAAAAAGGTTGTTACAAGAACTGATTACAAGTATATAAGCCTAAGGGGGAGTATTATTGAATCTAGTCTTGATAGCTCTAGATACATTGTATAGGCTTAGAACTTTAATCAACTTTTGTAAAAAACTCTTGTACATCATTATTTTAATGTATGCATTGTATATATAAGTTAACCCATAACTGTGTTGATTTATGTGTGATTGCAGGCTTAACATCATACTTAGACAATTTTGTAAATTGACAAAGTGTAAGAAACATCTACGGATGAACATTTGTTCTTCTGTAGATAATCTGCTGCGGATGAACAACTTGTTGCGGATGAAGTCTGCCAAGTGAAGATTACTACAGAAGGCAAAACTCCTACAAAAGTCCAATAATTTACGGAAGACCAACACTTGCATGTATTTCACCAAGTACATCAAGTGAACAAGTCAAATACTGAGTGATGTCATAAAGTCAACTCCTAAGGATGACTTTAACTCAGTCAAGGAATGTGTCATATCATAACATTCTTTGAGTAACTTTCTTCCACAATAAGAAAGTTACTACTTCTAACAAATTCATTGTTACCCTAACAGTAAATATTTAAGCTTATAAATACAAAGTATCACACCCCAACCTTGATGACAGAATCATCAAGATGTGAGGGTTAAGATTGCTCACAACCACATAATGCTATCTTTAAATGTAAATATTATTATCATAAGTTTCAATTGCAAATACAACCATAAGTCAAAACATAAAACAAAAACAATCCAAAGCTCTTTATTCATTATTCTAGGTCCAAATCCTAGATTTAAGCAACTTCAAATGATGAGTTCAAACTTGGGCATTTCCTTAAACATGTTAAAAATAAAGGGTCAACTATAAAGTTGGTGAGTTTCTAAGGTTTTACATACATAATATATCAAATGTTACAAGTAGCAATTCATGTCATATGTTATGAGTTAGCAAGTTTATAGAACACATATAGCTACAATCAAACATCGACTTGATTACAAGTTTATATGATTAGCAAAGTATACTTGGTTCCCATGATAAACAAGTCATATGTCATCAGGAGCTGGCAATACATTGGCTCTAGCACCAAATAGGCTTGTCAGGCCCATAGATCTAAGATGTCGCCAGGCTAGCAATAGTTAATGACTGTAAACAAAATATGTATCTCATATAAGACTTACAATAACACAAATAACCATGACAAATAAAAGTATGAATTGCAAGTGCTTTACAAGATTTAAACGTTTACAAATGTATGTTGATAAGATTAACATGTTTCACCCCAAAATGGTGTGAAATAATGTAAAAAGGGGCAAGGAAACTCATATGGCAAATAAGTATAAAAGTGATGATTAATAAGAATAATAAGCAACGTTCCAGCGTAAACCTTCACGAGATACCTAAGAATATATATTTACAAGATTTAAGTTTAATAATAAGCTTAACGAATGAAAAAGAACAAGAGTTCAATTAGGGTATTTGGCCACTTTTTATAAGTAATTTAAATACAAAAATAAATTCTTCATATGTTTTAATATAGAGAACGTAAAATTGAATCGCTTATAATATTTAATAAAGTTTATATAATATTTGAGTAGTTATTTGAAATAATCATAATTTAAATAATATTAAGTGAAAAGAAACGTTTAGACCAATAATAATTTATTGATTACTATTTATAATCCATTTTATAAAAATTATTCAAAAACAATCTTTGTTAAAATGTTTTATTAATAGATATATATTTATTTAAACTTAGAAAAATTACTGAAAATATTTGGTGTCCTCTAAGAATATTTGAAGTTTATAAAAATAATTTTTATATGTAAATACATGTGTTCCTAGTTTATAAGCTTAAATGTAAAAGTCTTTCTGTTTTACACATATGTAATGAATTGATTCAATGAAATTTAATATGTGGTTGATGCTTTTTATTTCATATTATTATTGTGTTGAGTATAATTCATATGTATGAACTTATTATATAGGTTTGAAGTTATTGTACATAGTTCTTAGTCAATAATGATTGAGAAATGTGTTCAACCTAGTCGGATGAGTATTCATGCTAATGGACCATACGCATGAATACATCATGCTTATGGACCAGTCACACGACTGAACCAGGACACTAGATCAGTCGTATGATTGAGACAAAAGATTGATTCAGTCGTGCGTATGACTCAATCGCATGATTCAGTCGCACGACTGAACCATGCTAATGGTTTAGTCGTACGAATAAAAACTACAAACCCATAAATACCACTTAATTCATGGAAAAACATAACAATTGAGAGAACACTTCGAATACTTCATAATTTCACGAACCCTAGCCGTCTAGGATGTCCAAGAAAGCCAATCCAACTTCAAAGTCCGTTCTTGATCGATTCCTACTCATTATTAACGTTTAGTTCACTCTTATATCAATTGGGTCAACGTTCTCACTGATTGGATCGCCAATCAAATAGCATTCCACACTATTTGATCTGGTTTCACGCATTATCAGTTAGTATT
This sequence comes from Flaveria trinervia, assembly GCA_025506515.1. Taxonomy (NCBI): domain Eukaryota; kingdom Viridiplantae; phylum Streptophyta; class Magnoliopsida; order Asterales; family Asteraceae; genus Flaveria; species Flaveria trinervia. The sequence goes on along the minus strand of CM046458.1, from coordinate 4,753,263 downwards.
TCGTACGTACACAGTCCTGACAAGTGGTATCGGAGCTTTGGCTCTTGATTTTGCGTGGATTCGATTAGTTTTGGTGTTAAAACTCACGTTTTAATTAAAAAGAGTCACCATGTTGGTTCTAAAGGTGTTTTCGATGTTTGCATGCTTAAAAGTTGTGTTTTTTGTCATACAGCAGATTAGGGTTTCTAGGAAAATCATGTTTTTGTGTCAAAGTATCAAAATCTTCGATTTTACCAAAATAGCAGCCTCCATTCGCACGATTGGTCCAGTCGCACGATTGAACTCACACGTATACTTCATTCGCACGACTGAAGACAATCGCATCACTAATTTGCACGACTGAAGACAATCGCATCACTAATTCGCACGACTGAACAACTCTAGTCGCCTGATTCCAATCGCCTTGTTCATACGCACGACTGAATCCAATCGCATGATTGAATTCATTCGCACCCTTCATTCACAGTAGTGAACCATACTCAAAGTCCATTCGCATGAGTGAAACTGTCCTATTCCAAAAGTACCAACCTTGCATCAAGGGAAGATCAATTTGCGGCATATTCTGTCAGGAAGGACTCACGAATCCAGAATCTACTGCTTCTGGAGAATGAGATTGGTAATCATAATAAACCACCTAAGATTATAATGTTAGATGATTATCCAGAATGGAAATAGTGGTTCGAGATCTATCTAAATGGAGTTGATCCCATCTTTGGACATCCATAGAGACTGTTACACGATACTAGTAAGTGCAAATGGAGTCAAGTTAACTTTGGGAGGAATGAGTGAAGCTCAGAAGATACTATTCAATGCTGAGAAGAAAGTTTATGCCCTGTTGACTCAATCAATACCGAAAGACATCTTTCATCAGTTTTCTAAGAACAAGCAGGCCAAAACGCTATGGGAGGCTCTGGAGAAGAGGTATGATGGAAACGCGATGTTGAAGGCTCTAAAGGATAAGGCTCTCAAGAAGGAGTTCTATAATTTCTCTTTGATAGGAAATGAGAGCTTAGATGACATTATTGACATGTTCTACCATCTGATGAGTGAGTTGCACACTCATGGTGTAACAACGTCTATGGAAGATAAAGTTTCAAGCTTTGCTGATGGTTTACCTGATAAATGGGGTTCATGTGTGTCCAACCTCAGACAGAATGACATTTTTGCAACGTTAGACATAAATGACTTCATCTTGAAGTTAAGAGAGGAAGAACTAAGAATGAAGTACAAGTCGAAGAAAGGATCCTACGCTCAGAATCCTTCATTTTACAACTTAATTCCCACTCCAACTGGTTCAGGAGCACCACTACAAACTGCAATCGTGTCTAGTTCCGCGACTTCTTCCCAAACCACTGCTTCAGGACCAGAAATGTCAGGGTCATCTAGAATGAAGACCAAAAATCTCAGTAATATCACGGTGGAAGTGGCTAAGGAGCATATGGATCTTCTAGCTGTTGTCCTATCCTATGATGGTTTAGTTGTTGGGAAGATTGGAAATTGTCATCTTGTAGATGAAGATTACGAGCAAGTTGACGAGAATGAGGTAGAAAGAATGGACATCATGTTGGCCTTGGCAAGTGCAGTAAGAAGAGCTAAGAAGTATGTCAAGAAGACATGGCAGAATCTAGTAGCCATGAAAGATACGACTTTTGGTTTTGAAAAAACAAAAGTTACCTGCTTCAACTGTGGTAAAAATGGGCATTTTAAACGTGAATGTGTAAAGCCCAAGAAAATAGATAATGGAAATCCATTTCTGACCTTCAACCATCAAGACAAGGACACAATTGGAACCATATCTTCAAGCAAAAAGACAAAGGCCTTAACTGCTCAGGGTGATGAAGGACAAGACTGTTCCTTCCGATTTGTGTCTCCGGGTGAATCAAACATTGCCTGTGTGGAGGCATTGGATGATGGGTCTTCTAGTGAAGGTGAAATCATAGCAGAGCAAGCGATGTCAGATACAGAAGAAGCTATGAACGTGTTAAATCACTTGGTTGAGGAAGAACTTAGAGCAACAAGTTCAGAATCTACAACCACCGAAGGGTCTAATTCTGCTTTGATGGCTAATACAACCGATTCATCACATGTAAGTTCTACAACCAATTATTTGAAAAACATGCATGTTCTGGATGTGATAAATTAAGAGAAAGCATAGATCTAAAATTTGCTAGGTTAGTATAACACAATGATAACTTAGTAATGATTTACAAATCTGCACTGAGGCAAACCGTATCTTAAAACAAAATGAGTGCAGTTTTAAAGAAAAGATAGAACTTTTGGAGAAACAACTAAGGGAATCCGAGGTTGTTGCTCTAAATCAATCAAATGATATAAAGTACTATTTAAATTCTTTAGAAGAAACCAAAAAGGAAAAAGCAGTTTTAGATGTCTAAGTGAATTCTTTAAAACAAAACCTGTATAGTTGGGCTAGTTCTTCTCAAATAGTTCAAAACTTAGTGAAAGAACAAAACAATGGGGAAGGTTTGGGGTACAAAGTAGCACCGCCACCACATGAGATCCTTTTAAATACAAAATGTAGACCTATCAATAACAACCCAGTTAAGGATTATGTGGTGTCAACTCCTTTGGTTAGTGATCATGATTCCACGGGTAAACCGATGAACTCTATCACTAAACAGAAAGAGTCTACTTTGAAATCAAAAGGAAAAATGCCTATAGAAAATTTGAATGAAAATTTTGAAAAGTTTAATGTAAGGTCAGGTTCACACATGTCTAATTCGGATCCCAAAATGACTAAACCAGTTAACCAAACAAATGTTACACATCAAAGTCCAAATAAAATGAAAAGTAAAGATGTTCAAAATGTTAAAGTGGCTGAAACATCTAACAGAGAGTTGACACAACCCAACCAGGCACATCTCACACCCATACCCAACTCAAACCCAAATAAACATTTTCCTCAACTTGTAGAAGGGAGATCATGCTACAGTTGTGGAAAAAGAGGACATATCTCTTCTAATTGTCCTTATTATTAGACTCCAAAAATAAAATTAACTTATAATACAAAACAAAGTTTTACTAAAAGGAGATCTATTACTCCACCTAAGAGTATTAGTGAACCTAAGTTCAAACTACAAGTCAGTCGTCTGTTTATCACAAACAGTCCTTACACAAAACGGGTTTATGGAAAGAAAAATCATGTAATGTGTCTAATAATGAGAACAAAAGAAGAACAATGTACCCTCATCCTCTAATAGACAGAGGGTTGAGTTCATGATGTGTGATTCCTCTGGGTCACCCAATCCAGTTAAAGCTTGGGTCCCTAACCTGAACTGATCAATTCCTTTGAATGTGCAGGGTATCAGCTACAGTGCTATCACAAATACATGGATTGTTGATAGTGGGGTGTCTAGGCACATGACCGGGAACTCGTCTCTCCTTTTCAACGTCAAACAAATTAAAGAGGGACATGATCATTTGCTAGGGATAAAAGAGGTTACATCACAACACAAGGCGAAGTGGGAAACGAGAAAGTTAAGTTTGACAAGGTCAACTACTTTCAACAACTACAAAACAACTTACTTTCTGTCTCTCTGATCTGTGATAAAGGATTCAAAGTTGTATTTGACAATAAGAAGTGCTACATGTTGAAGAAGGATTATGTTATCCCAGAGGAAAAAGTCTTGATGTCAGCTTCAAGATATAATGATCTGTATGTGTTGGATCTATCAAAGGCCTCCACAACGGAGAACACTGTCCAATTCTTCTTGTCAAAAGCAATAGAGAGAGACTCAGTCTCCTGGCATAGGACAATGAGAAACATTAATCCTAGGAAGATGAATCATCTGATACAGAATAATTTAGTAAATGGAGTAACTGTCAAGAACTTCCAGCTTCTGGATTTTTGTGTAGCATGTAAGAAAGGGAAACAGACCAAGAAGTCTCACAAGGCAAAGAAAGTTAATTCAATTGACCTACCTCTCGAGCTTCTACACATGGATCTGTTTGGCCCAGTCAGCACGAAGAGCATTGCTGGAGATTTGTATTGCTGAAGATTCTCTTGGGTGATGTTTCTGAAATCCAAATCAGAGACATTTGAATCATTCAAACATCTCGTAACTACATTGGAATCACTCTACAAGCTGAAAGTAAGGCAGATCGATTAGACAACATAACAGAGTTCAAGATTCAGTGGATGGAGGCGTTCTGTAGAGAAAAGGAATTGTACATCAAATCACGTCTGCCTACACTCCACAAATGAATGAGGTTGCTAAAAGAAAGAATCGTAGCTTGATAGAGACAGCAAGAACGATGTTAGCCGACTCCAAATGCCTATTCACTGGAACGAGGCAGTGGCTAATGCATGCAACACTCTCAATCGAGTCTTGGTGGTCAAACGTCATGGTAAAACATGTTATGAGCTGCTCCAGTGACGTAAACCAAACCTAGAGTATCTCGAGCCATTTGGTGCACCGTTCATGTTACTGAAGAAAACTCAGACTAGGAAGTTCAGTGAGAATGCTAAAGAAGGTATCTTTCTCGGATACAGTATACTAGACAAGAGAGTTTATCACCAGACTCGATAGCATCGGTTCCACTAGACATTCTTCTAATCCTTTAGGGGGAGCACTTTATGTAAGCGACTCCTCCTCTGATGATAAAGCTATGGAGACTGAAAATGTGGACCATGAAGAACAGGTTCCTGCTAATGAAAGTACACAAGCATCAGAATTTGATGCCTCTAACACATCCGAACCTCATACTCCAACAGCTACAGGCACTGAACTAGGAATTTAAAATCAAGATCAGGAAGTGGTTGTTCCTAACACTCCCAGATCTCGCATTAATATGTATCATCCTCTGGACATTGGGGATGTACTATCGGGAGTGTAGACACGAAATCAGCTATACTCAGCTGATTATGCCTCAGTCATGGAAAAAGGCTATCTTCATGATGGTGCTTATCGATGCTTTGTGTCTTAATTTGAGCCAAAATATGTAAGTGAAGCCTTAAACGATGAGGCATGGGTTAGTGTCATGCAAGAAGAACTCCTACAGTTCAAAAAGTTAGGAGTAGGGATCATTGTGGACATAGCAAAAGGTGCTAAGGTGATTGGCACTAAATGGGTCTTGAAGTGTAAGAAATATGACCAAGGAGTCATAATCAGAAACAAGGCTCGACTTGTGGTTCAAGGGTTTAGACAAGTCGAAGGCATTGACTACAATGAAGTGTTTGCACCTGTGGCTCGGATGGAAGCAATCCGTATCTTTCTAGCCTATGCATCCTACATAAAGATTAAAGTCTACCAACTAGATGTTAAAAGTGCATTCCTTCATAGTGAAATCCGAGAGACAGTCTACGTTAGTCAACCTGAAGGATTTGTGGATCCTTATCATCGGGATAGAGTTTATAAAGTGGACAAGGCTCTCTACGGGCTCCATCAAGCCCCTAGATCTTGGTATAAGAAACTCTTAACTCATTTGGTGAAACATGGCTTTCGTAGAGGGGTTATTGACTGCACGGTATTCATCAAAGAAAAAGATAGTGATTTAGTACTCGTACGGATATATGTGGATGACATAATCTTCGGTTCCAAGAATGAAGAATTATGTAAAGAATTTGAATCTGTAATGAAAGCAGAGTTTGAGATGAGTGCCATGGGGGAGATGAAGTTCTTTCTTGGCTTACAGGTGGATCAGACACCAAAAGGAATCTTCCTGCATCAATCCAAATATGTAGAAGATATTCTCAATCGGTTCAACATGGAGAATGCTTCAGTTGCTGGAACTCCACTTGCCACGAACCATGACGTGGCACCCGTCGAAAATGGTGATCTGGTTGATGCTATCATGTATAGAGGAATGATCGGATCCCTTATGTATCTCATAGCCTCTCGTCCTGATATTATGTATGCCACGTGTCTATGTTCAAGATATCAGGCTAAACCAAAAGTAAATCATCTCATTGGCGTTAAACGGATTTTCTTTATCTGAAAGGTACTCCAACTCTCGGGTTGTGGTATCCACATGATGATGACCTTGAGCTTATAGCGTATAGTGACTCGAACTATGGTGGTTGCAAGATGAATTACAAGTCAACATCTGCACGTTGTTAATTCTTTTGTAGACGGTTAGTCACTTGGCAGTGTAAGAAGCAGACATCAGTTGCACTGTCAACTTGTGAAGCTGAATACGTTGCTGCTGCAAGTTGCTGTTCACAAATCATTGGATTCAAAAGCAAATGCGCGACTACAGTTTGTAATTTTCTAACACCCCTATTTTGTTGATAATTCTGCTACTAGTGTTGTCACCAAAAATCTGGTCCAACACCCTAAAACTAAACACATCGGTATTAAATATCACTTATACGTGACTGATTTGAAAAGCACTTAATCGATGTTGTTAAAATTAATACGGATTTTCAACACGCCGGCCTCTACACAAAAGCATTTGATAAACCGAGGTTTTTATATCTTTTAGAGGTTAATGGCGTAAAAAAGAAAAGTGATGTGATTCTAGAAGAATAAAGTGCGTAGTCCGACAAGTTTTTAGTTTCTTTTATTTTATTTTATTTATTTTCCTGTCTATTAAAATTCAAAAACACAAAAGATTTTCGGTTTTAGTATTTTAGGGGTAGAATAGTATAATTAGTATTTAATTAGTGTAGTATTATTTACTCAAAAAAACGAGGGAGGAGGACAGCTTAGCTAAAAGAAATGAAATCAAATCTGTGATTTGGGTTCAACGTTTATGGAAAATGATAGTACACGGGGAACAAATTGTTGGGACTTCAAAAGAATTTAAATGATTAAGATGCAAAATTCAAAGTATAAGTTTGAGAAGTCTAAGCAAAATCAAAGAAAAAATGAAAGTAAAAAGTCTGCTACTGAGGTAACATAGAGAAAGTAGACCTAGAGGTTGCTAGTTGTGACATCCGGTAAATTTCCGTTACCAAACTCCGTTAGTTCTGTTAAGTCTTGTATACACGTGTCGTGAACACACACTAGTTGTCGTTTAACGTTGGTGACCTAATAATAATAGATAATGTTAAATTAATGAGAATCTAATTGATTATGTGATTATTGTGTTATGCTTATTTGTTTACACAATTAAACGTAAACGGTGAATTTTATCGCGTAACGCGGAAACGTGCCTATTTATTCGTATGTCTTGTGTTTTTATAAAGATAAGATATATAATGTTTTTCATTAGTTTATATCTTTATTATTAAGTTAAAAACACTTTACAAAGAGTTAAAGCTAGTTTTATAAAATACAAATTACAAGGGCTAAAAGGGTAAAATAGGAAATTAAAATTAAACAAAACACCAAACCCTAATCCCCACCCCAATTCGGCCGCGACTTCACCTCTCAACCTCTCACCATTGCGATTTCGATCTAGAACAAGCATCAAAGCATCGATTGGTTCGATTACAAGGCATACAACACGTAAGAATCATCAATTGCAAGCTATAGCACGTTTAAAGGTTAGATTTTCGTGTTTTGTGGATTCTTGTTGAGGGCCGAACCTAAATGCGTGAATGGGGCTTCATGGGGTCAAATTGATGTTGTTTGATGATGTTAGTATGTAAGTTGGATTGATACATGTTGTTTAACGTTGATTATGCATGAATTCTATGTTTTTAGTGGATTGATCATGAACTTTGATTACGAAGCAAACCCTAGTTCGAAAATGGCATGATTATGTGAAGTTGATGATTGTTTGATGAATGTATGATGATTAGTAGGTTGTATGAATGCTAGGTTACATTGATTTGCAGAAATTGGTGAATTGAAGTTGGTGTTCATAGTTACTAATAATAGTAACTTTATTTTGCATGTAATGATGATATAGTGATGGATGAGGTTATGGATGGAGGTTCATGATGATGATTAGATGCTAAATTGCTGTTATGAATGCTAGAAATATTGAATGGATGTTGTCGTTCATAGCTTGCCAAAAGTAGAAATTTTGTTCATGAAGATTGTTAGATTATGGTGATTAGGTATTGTTGATCATGTCTAGATATTGTTATGAGCTTGAGATGGTATAATTATGATGGATTCATGAATACATTGGGTGGTTGATAGATGTTGGGATGTACTTTTCCAAAAGGGTAACTTTATTTGCATAAAGTCTGAAAAATGGTAGTTTGAACATGTTTGGGATGTTAGGAGCATGTTAGTATGATCATGGATAAATTCTAATGTGGTAGAACATGGTAATTTGGTTGTATGTGATGCCGGGGTAATCATGAATGATATTTGGACATTTATGATCATCTATGATTTGGATGTTGATTAGTAGTAGGACATCATGTTTGGGACTGGAAATTGATTGTTGTGATGTGGTTGAATGCAATGCATATGGTTAATGAATATGATTATGATCATCATACACGCCGGCGAATCTGAGGCCCCTACTTAGTAGGATTGGCAGGGTTTAGGATGTGAAGTCGTGAGTGGCTTCACATGGCATGTGGTGAGGGTTTGGTCTTTGTGTGACATGTTATTGTGTGGTTATAACTAGTGGATATGTAATGTTCTAGATTCGCATGACTTGTATGATACTTGGTTGTATGATGATCTAAGTGTTACACCTGGATGATATAGCATACATATGATCTGTTTGAAAGTTAGCTATGTATGATATATGTGTATGATTACTTGAATGGTTTTCAACACATAAAGTCACCAACGGGTCAAACGGGTCAAACGGGTCAACTAGGTCAAACAAGTCTATTTTGTTTGAAATCTTGAGTCCTGGTTGTAGTGTACTTAGGGTTTCACATGTTCTTTGATTACACGTACTCATGTACTATATGATCTAGGTAACCTCTGAAGGTTGTCTGTCTATTTGTTTGACAAGTCAACTCTAAGTATCTATACGTATATCAAGTGAGTTCATGCCCCACTTTTTTTTATTTAATCTCTTTTGGGGGAGATAGCATACTGGTAAAACACGAACGCTTTATATATTCAAGTTGTGTACAATATTGTTAGTGTTGATATCATGGAAAAGTCCTCACACTTTCGAATTGTTAATATTGAATAGCGGGGAAATTTGGGTAGTACTACTGGGTCTGACGAGCCCCACCTGTGTGACTTGAGGTCAACCGGGTGCAATTTGTCCTAACAAACATTGTCACGACCTGTAAGTCGTGACAGGAGGCAACAACGTAACACAGTCAGCTTTAATTGCGAAATCACTATGAAATAATATTTATTGTTAATGGACTAGCTATCTGTTACAATGCGCTACTTGTATATCTCTATTATTAAATGTTTATGTTTGAATGTCTCTTGAACTCACCAACCATTGTGCTGACATTTTAGTATACTATTCTCAGGTTATTAGCTTGCTTGCCATAGGAGCACTACATGGTCCACTTGCATTCTAAGACTCGGTTCCAAGACATTTTTGTATTTTAATGATTATTGTTACTCTTTTGGGTTGGCACATGTTTGCCATGGTTATACTTTTATTTATTTGGGTTGTTTTCAAAACGCTTCCGCACAGTTTAAGTTTGTACTTTGGTTGATTTTATTTAAATTATGGCATATAGAGTCGTTCTGAGTAACTATTGACTGTGATCCTGGTTTGTTCACATGCCTCGCGGTAAAACTCCGCAAGTGGATTTTGAGGGTGTGACACTAGTTCACTATATGATGTGTCGGTAGATTCAACACAATAGATGAGGAAACCTCATTGGTGGTTTAAATTTAAACTAAGTTGTTCAATATGCAGTGGGTTCAAATCTTATCCCTGGTTAACACAATCAACGCATTTCCAATAAGGGGTGATGAGCAAAATAAACGCCATAAATGTTTGCGGATGACCATAAAAATGAGCAAAGCACATGGAAAAATGCTAAATGCAATCAAGCTAATAACTTATGTTGTTGGTGCGTTATGTGCAAAAGAATAATAAATGCTCTAACAAGAAGATAGGTTGTGTGCTTCTCTGTTGTGCGGTGGCATTGACCTGAGGATAAGCATAAACTAAATATTCTAAAATTCATTGTTGTTTGCGCCTCTCTGTTGTGCGATGGCACTGGCCTAAGGCTTGGCATCGCTTTGAAAGCTCTTAGAATAGTTTCTTTTTGAAATATACCCGTAGACCGCTCAAAAATCTCCTGAGGAATGTTGATTACCATATAAGTGTGGGATCCACAAATGCATCTCAAATCAAGAACACAAAAATATGTCTTGTTTTGTTTTTAATTTCAAGTTGTTTTTCTATTTTTCTAGTCTTTTGTTAGGTAAGTCAGACTATACAACTAGATTTAATCTATGAATCACTCACTAAAAGTAGTCACATCTAAGGTGACCAATTGGTTCTAAATTAAAAGGATCACGTCTGAGGTGATCAAACAGTTTTAAATTAAAAGGATCACGTCTGAGGTGATCAAATGGTCTTAAATTCAAAAGGGGTCATGTCTGAGATAATCGGTGTTCATAATGTTTAATATCACAAGGTAAAAGTCTTAGTGCTTGTAAGTATGAGCCAATCGCACTATTGGAACATAAGTATGAGCCAATCGCACGATTGGACCATAAGTATGAGCCAGTCACATGATTGGACCATGAGTATGGGGGCATCCATGCGATTGGATCACCAGAATGAACCAATTGTACGACTGGACAAAGAAGTATAAGCCAGTCGCACGACTGAACCCCTGTCGCACGATTGAAGCATGTGTATGGGTCTAGTTGCATGACTGAACACTAAAATAGTATAAATAAAGGGGTGAGTCAGTCGCATTTCTCACCACCCTTCAAAGCATTTAAACTTCTCTCATACGTAGACACTCTGTCCAAAATTCGTTTTACCTTGATTACTTGCCCATTATGACCCTAACCGATTTATCATTCATCTACAGGTATTATGAGACTGAAATCAATCAAAATGACCAATGAAATCGAACCCCAACTGACTTAATCAACTAAAATCAAGAAATTAGTAAAACTCTTCAAATAGACCACTTAAATGGACATAATCATTGTAATAAAGGACACTAAGTGATATTTAGAGTCCCCGTGAATCTAATGATTCTAAACATGATGTCTAACATCAAGTTTTGACCAAGGTTCAAGGTTGGAGTGTCGTACAGAGTTATATGCGAATGGACACTCCGAATGAACCTCAGTCGCACGATTGAGCAAGGCGTACGATTCAATCGCACGAATGAATCATTCGGTGACTCAGTCGCACGACTGACTCAACTGTATGGCTTAACATATGACTAAGTTCAATCGCAAGCTCAATCGCACGACTGAACTCAGCCGCAGCTCAATCGCACGACTGAACTCAGTCGTATGGTTCAATCGTACGATTGAACCAGTTTGATCTAAAATAGATTAAGTTTCAATTGTTATCTCCAATACACAACTCTAATGTATATATTTATTGTGTTACAGCAACATGGTTGATAGATGAATCATGAGCCCCAAGCATAACATCTGTGCTCACTTGGATGCCACCACTCGGAGTGCTTCTGAGTTTGCGGGCATTATTGCCTTTCTTAGGAGATGGAGGATTTTAAAGGCCATATCGACACCGTGCACTCCTTACAAATCACTCTAGCAGACCTTCTGGGAAGGGCTACTGTTGGTAGGTCCATTGAGCCCTATAGCATCCGAAGCTCGATCGTCAGATAAGAGATCAGTGTTACAGCAGCCGATCTTAGGCAAATCTTGGATTTAGGTGAAGATGGAGACCCACCGACCAAGCTACACCCTCTAACAGTTAGGGTTTGTTTTCTCCGGATGAAGTACACTAGGGACATCAACGCAGGTGTACTCAACAAAAGCAACATGTGCCCCCAGTTTAAATACTTAGCCCATGTCATCTTGAAGTGCATAGCATCAAGGAGAGGGGGATTTGACAAGATGTCAGATCAAATCCAAAATGCATATGTTGCACTGGTGCTGAACCACCCGTTCATTTTCTCCCAGATGATATTCTCATACATGGTCAAGAACATAGAGGCCAAAGGAAGGAGGGGTTCTGCATGTACCCAAGATTTCTACAGATGATCATTGATCAGAAGCTCCCTTCACTGTCGAAAGAGAGGGAGGATGCAGTTGTTTTGGAGGTGATGGATGATATGAAACTGGGTCGGATGAAGGTCTACCAGGGGAAACAATAAAGCCCCCAGTGAGGAGACTATTTGGCCACTTGGCCAACGTAGAGTACGTGGCGCCATCACGCAAGAAGTGGCGTCACGATGACAGTGACTCCGATGTCGAGCCCATCATGGCACCCACAGACGAAGAAGACGACGATAACAACGATCATGATCAAGGTCAAGGTGGTGAGGCACCTGGTGGAACTGAAAGGGCTGCCTTCCACCAAGACTTCTTGGTCGATGAGGATGAGGAGTCGGATGATGAGCCTCTGGTAAGGACTGTCGGGAGCTGGGTAGTGGCCACCGACAAAGGGATAGAGGCGGTTGGCGGATGCCAGGCTAAGTCGAGGGGTGCTGATACTGATGTTACTGATCCTACATACACTCCCGATCAGCCCATTAGCCAAGGGGGAGCGCCTATTGCAAAGGGCTTCAGGAAGAAGAGAATGGCTCACCCTTATGGGAAAAAGGGTAAGAGACCACAGTTTACTATGATTACATCTTCAGCCACCACATCGGCCACAGCCACCACCACTGCCACAACCACCACCACTGCCACAGCAACCCCCACTACCACAACTCCAACCACTACCACCACAGCTACTACTACCACCACCACTATCACTCCACCCACACCACTACCACAGCCACTCCACCACATCCCACTCCTATTCCACTTCCCATATTCACCACATCTACCACCACTACCACCACTCACCAAGCTGGTCCCTCCACCCAATCCATATTCTCACCAGGACCTACTCGACCCATGGTCGGGTTGGAGGAGCAGTTGGCTAACCTGAACCGTATTATACTTAGACTGATTGCCATCGATGAGCTAAGAGCTACTCAGCTAAATCAGATGATGGAGGTTAATGTGGCTCAGGCAAAGTATATAGTTCAGCTGAGTGAGAATGGCACTCAGTATAAGAGAGCATTAGGTCGAGCCCACCATGCGCTTAAAAGTCAAAATGAGCTGGTGTTAGCGTCGGTGAAGAGGATAGAGGAGCTTAAGAAGAACAAGAAGATACTGCTAAAGCTCAAGGATCAAAGGATGAGCCATTGAAGATCAAGGATGGTGATGATGGTAATGGTGATGATTATGATGATGATAATGATGATGACGAGGATGAAGATGATTCTGAGGAAGATGTTGAGGAAGGAGGACCGAGCGGAAAAGATCAAGAGGATGATGATGATCAAGAAGGTGATGCATCTGCGTCAGCCTCAAATCCTCAAGCTCAAGAGAGGCGTACTAAATGAAGCCAAGACCAAGGAGCCTCATCCTCAGCTCCTCCAGCTAAAGAACCAAAAGATCAAGACAAATGTAATTATTAGATATCTTTGTATTTAAAACTTTTGTACTTGAAAATTATATTACATTTAATGTAATTATTGATCATTTATGTTTGTTTATGTTTTAATGTTTTATATAGTGACTTATGTGTGATGTGCTTAATGTTTAATCAAACAGATGAAGCTCAACAGACAAACAAGTATGATTTCGAACCCCTTCAGCAAGTCAAGACTCAACTTACCATGATTCTTGACTTGCAAGGGATAGTCAGGAGATCTATGAGCTACACTCCAGAAGAGGGAGAGATTATACATGATCTTATGGACAAACAGCTCGCTGAATATTCAGGTTGAATCCTGATGAGCTGGTCAAAGACGCTCCAAAAGTTGATGTCACGAGTGATGATGAGCTAAACGATGTAGATGAAATAGAGATAGAAGATGTCACTATAGAGCACTATCCACACTACACTGATCCGGAAGGACATGTTATCCCCAACTTAGGTAAAACATTTGACACTGGTACTTTTGATAAGTTGGATGAAGTGGAGAAAGAAAAAGAGAAAGAAGAAAGCACAGCCCAAGCTTCGGACGCTAATGTCAACTTGAAGAAAGCTGAATGGGTAGCTTGTTTTGCAGAGATGAAAGCCCAATGCATGCCGCCAAAGCAGAATACCTACACAAAGCTCTACAGAGTCAAAAGACATCAGAAAGTGCCAGGCAAGATTATCGTGTGGGCATATTTTGAAGATTTATATGTTTATGCTGTGAAAAAGGAGAAAGGAATTAAGTACTTCAGATATCCACATGATCTGAAGACTCTTCCTGGTTTTGAGCTCAACCGTCTGGCATCTTTAGATCTTCTGTATGCAAATCCGAGGAAGATGTCAGGATGGTTCGAGGCTGCATTAAAGAAGGAATACCATACCAGGTGGGTAAACTTCAGACCTCAACAACCGAAGAGGTACATCCGTAAGTCTGAAGTGGACCCCATATCTGGAAGACCTAAAGCGGTGTTGAAGTGGAGTCCCCCGCGCATAATGTCAAAGATTCCCTTACGGGAAATGCCTCAAGACTTCACTCCACACTTCAAATGGTGGTACTACGATTGGCGAACGAGCGAAGCGGTCATAGTTCTAAACAGAGATGGAAAGATAAATACTATCCGGGTATTCAACCCAATGTGGCTTACAAACATTTCGGTTGAAGACGTCTACACATTATACAAGTGGCCACTGTTCTATGACACGCAAGATATTGTACAAGCTCTCCAGTTCCAACACGTCATAAGACTCTGCTTTGCATTTGAAATACATGTAGGAGTTACAAAAGAGGAGAAGTACAAGAAATTTGAGGAACATGTAAAGAGTGCTACACAATAGAGTAACTAGGACCAAGGGGGAGTTTATAGATACATGTTGTTCCTAGTTTATGAGCTTAAATGTAAAAGTCTTTCATGTCTTACACATATGTAATGAATTGATTCAATGAAATATAATATGTGGTTAATGCTTATTGATGTTTATTTATTTCATATAATTATTGTGTTTAGTATAATTCATATGTATGAACTTATTATATAGGTTTGAAGTTATTGTACATAGTTCTTAGTCAATAATGATTGAGAAATGTGTTTAACCTAATCGAATGAGTATTCATGTTAATGGACCATACTTATGGACCATATGCATGAATACATCATGCTTATGGACCAGTCGCACGACTGAACCGAGACTAGATCAGTCGTATGATTGAGACATAAGATTGACTCAGTCGCACGACTGAAGCTTCAGTCATGCGTATGACTCAATCGCATGATCCAGTCGCACGACTGAAGCATGCTAATGGTTCAGTCGTACGAATGAAAACTACAAACCTATAAATACCACTTAATTTGTGGAAAAACATAACAATTGAGAGAACACTTCGAATACTTCATAATTTCACAACCCTAGCCGTCCAGAACGTCCAAGAAAGCCAATCCAACTTCAAAGTTCGTTCTTGATCGATTCCTACTCGTTCTTAACGTTTAGTTCACTCATATATCTATCGGTTCAACGTTCTCATTGATTGGATCGCCAATCAAATAGGATGTCGTACTATTTGATCTGATTTCATGCATTATCAGTTAGTATTCCGTACGTACACGATCCTGGCATTATATTTATTAAAAAAGTTCTATAGTTTATTTAAGGCTATAAAGCCTCTAAAAAATACATGAGGGTGCTCGGGTTCAAACCCGAGACCTCATGTTGAGGGTGCAAGAGTCTTACCAGTGAACTAGGATGGTGGCCTTGGTTATGGAATGGGTTTTAAATTTTAAAAATAGAACTTCAGAGAATCCCCAAATTCACAAGAACCCTAGATCTAATCTAACCCAAATTGACCCTGAATTCGGTTACAATTATTGTAACATCCATAGGGCTTTTGATTAGTGGGTAAAACCAAGTGAGTGGGTGTGTTTATTACCCGATTAAAGACTGGATTACGAGGTCGAGTGTTGTTAAGTCGGCTAGATCGGTAAACATCGAGCGTCTTCTTGACGGAAGGATAAACAACCAAACCCAAAAGTCAAATCTATAACATGAACTATCAAAAATTGGTTTCATTGATAAAACCTAACGATTACAAGCTTGTTACAACATAAGAATCAAGATTCTTGGCAAGGGGAGATCGAGCATGATCTCCCCTCTCATCCGGCAGCCCTAGCCTCCGGGCAGACTCCTTTCAAATCCTTAAACTCTCTACACATTGAAACTGTTATATATAGGCCTCGGCCCATATTAGATGCGACTGGGCCCATATTAGATGCGACTGGGCCCATATTAGATCCGACTGGGCCCATTCGTACGATTGGACCATGCGTATGGTTCAATCGTACGACTGGACCATACTTATGGTTCAGTCTTACGAATGTCCAATCGCATCTCTCAATCGCACGACTGGTTCATTAGCATAGCTCGGTCATACGACTGAGTCTCATTCGCATATGCTCCTGCGAATGACCCAGTTTCATGTGTTTACAACACATCAGGTGTATTACATTAAGACTAGACTATTCGACAAGCGACAGACACACTATATATGACTATATATGCTCTAACAAATTCCCCTTTGGACGTTGCTTGTGAATAGTAGATAACACCTCTTACAATCTTCAGTCAATCTTTGCTCTGGTTTCCAATAGACTCAAACAAAACACCATATTAGCCAACTTTGTTGATTGGTCAGGTTGCTACAGTATCCCTGAAAATGAATTTAGGCACGACAGCTTTCGTTTATTTTGCAGAACACCATCATAGCAGCAAGATTCCCCATATGATTGATTTTTCCAAATAATGACATGAATAGTTTTCCATTGCTTCAATCTTCACACATGCGAACTTGATTAACATTAACACCTACAAAAATTCCCCCTCACATTCAGCGTTGTGCTCTCTTGGCGTCTTCATACGGTGTATTAGGAAAAAGGTTGAAGGTTCCAATACACAGCTGACAATATCAAACGAATCAACATGCATGTAGATTCATCATCAGAAACCTGCTCACATCATCACTTTCTGATTGCGTCTTCAATTTCTCTGTACATGGATTCCCCCTGAGAATAGTAATCCTTGTTGTGCGGATAGATATAACTTGATTGGCCCATAAATAGTCAGATGCTCCTAACTACCCCACAAAATCAGCACTGACTGCTGACATCTTCTCTTCTCTATTCGTGTTCCAATTACATTCACCTATTCTGAGGTCCGACGAATAATGGGGTATACATCGAACTTTTTTTGACAAAAGAACCTCAGGGTGAATATGCTTTGCTCATCCTCAAATCTATGCAAGAAGCGATTCCAGATTTTTTTATTTATTTTTTTGGTCTGGAACAAATGCAGATGAGTCAATGCGGATGGCTCATTCGTACGATTGAACATACGACTGTCCAGTTGCACTAATGGTCCACTAGCATGGTCAAGTTGTACGAATGGTCCATTCGCATGGCCCATTCGCATAACGGGTCTACACGTAAATTTTCAGATCTGCAGCCGCTAGGGCTACCCAAAACCCTAATCTGATGAATTTTACATGAACCGAAACAAAATAGGCATCATCATATTCGAAAGGGTGATCAGAACATGGTTTTGAGTTCAATTTTAACATAGAAACACCACATGTAACAAGATCTGAGCAAAACACGAAGAACACAAAGTGGTTTTAACGTCAAGATCTAAAATTAGATCCAGAAATCAAGAGCTCTGGTTGCTAGAATGATTGTTAGATCATTCCAGCAGTAACCGGCTCTGATACCAATTGTTAAGTCGGCTGGATCGGTAAACATCCGAGCGTGTTCTTGACGGAAGGATAAACAACCAAAACCAAAAGTCAAATCTATAACACGAACTATCAAAAATTGGTTTCATTGATAAAACCTAACGATTATAAGCTCGTTACAACATAAGAATCAAGACTCTTGGCAAGGGGAGATCGAGCATGATCTCCCCTCTCATCCGGCAGCCCTAGGCTCCGGGAAGACTCCTCTCAAATCCTTAAACTCACTACACATTGAAACTGGTATATATAGGCCTCGGCCCATATTAGAAGCGACTGGGCCCATTCGTGCGATTGGACCATGCGTATGGTTCAATCGTACGACTGGACCATGCGTATGGCTCAATCGTACAACTTAACCATACTTATGCTTTAGTCTTACGAATGTCCAATCGTATCTCTCAGTCGCACGAATGGCCCATTAGCATGGCTTAGTCGTACGAATGAGTCTCATTCGCATATGCTCCTGCGAATGACCTAGTTTTATATGTTTACAACACATCAGGTGTATTACATTAAGACTAGACTATTCGACAAGTGACGGACACACTATATATGACTATATATGCTCCAACAAGTGTAGAAGAAACCGTGACTAAACTCGAACCCAATTGAGATGCAAATGTTAATGGAAAACGAATTAAATTTGAGTATAGCTTCAGAGGAGGGTCTTGATTTAAAATTCCCAATCAATTGCAGGTGAAAGTGTGGAGAAGAATAGGTGCGGTTGTGTGTGAGAAGCGCGAGTGTGGCTAGTCGTTTGTGTTGATTTCAGGTGTTTAGACTTAAATTATACTTAGAAATTGATTAGAAACGGTTAAAAGATTGTGTGGGTTCAATTAATTTGATAACTATCAAGTTTTAATGGTCGTACGTTGCGGGTTTGATAATCGATCGTTACCCGACTTGTACCCACTCGCATCCGATGTTAAAGACCAACTAATGTCCTTTAATGGGTTCGAATCGACTCCACGAACCGATTGTCACGATTTGAGGTTGGAATTTGAAAAGAAAATAAACGTTTGGAGGTCGTCGAAGCTCGGCCGGAGGGTGGACGGAGCTCGGCTGTCGAAAATACGAGTTCAAGGGGGGATTTGAGTTTTTTATAAATTTACAGTTTTGGCCCCTGTGGTTTAATAGCTGACCTTTTGTGTTTAAAACTTCTATTTCAAGTTTCCAAATTGACAAATAAGCCCCTTTTATTAACTTTAAGTTTAACATTAAACTAACTTGTTAACTTTTAAAACTTGACATTTATATAACTATTACTATATTATTATTATTATTATTATTATTATTATTATTATTATTATTATTATTATTATTATTATTATTAATTTTAGTATTATTGTTACTACTATTTTAGTTATTATTATTATCATCATCATAATTTATTATTATTATTACTATTAATATTACTATTGTTATTATTACTAAAATTATTATTATTATTATATAATTTAATAGCTTGATTATTAACTTTTATATATCAAAGATTAATGACAAGAAGATAAGCATAAATACTCATGATATATTTCTTTGAGCCATCCTTACAAGGTTTTATGGGTTAAAAAAAATACACACTGGGGGACTTTCAACCCATTTCCTCTAGCAATTCATCTTTTTAATTAATTAATTTGATTCATCTTTATAAAATACTGGGTCAAAATTTTCACCATTACTTCTATGTTCTCATTCTCTCAGTTTGCTTAAATAATAACACTGGAATTCTTCAGAAGCTGCAAGCCACGTGCATTAGATAAAAGCAAAGTTAAAGGAAGCATTGTTCTTTGTGAGGACGAAGAGGGAGTATATTCAGCCAAACAAAAGCTAGAACATGTTAAAAAACTCGGTGCAATTGGAATGATTTTTGTTAGTGATGATGCAAGAGCGGTGACTTCCTCCTATGGATCGTTTCCAATGGCCTCGGTTAATAGAAATGAAGGGAAAAAGATTATATCTTATGCGAAAAATGAAAGGTTAATATTACACAAAATTATTGCAAGTATACTTATTTCTAGATGCCTATTATTGATCCATTAGGGTTGTTCACTGGTCTGAATTGAACTGGAGTACTGGACCAGTGGACCGGGCAGGAAAGGCAATCCAGTGGGAAATGATTTGTTCTCGGTTTACAACTAAGGTTTTCTGAATTAACACCCAAGTTAACTTGAGTAACGAGATTGGATGAGAATGGCAATTTTTTAAAAAGTCAGGGAGGCAGAAGAGAAAAAGATTCTTTTTGAACAAAAATGACAATACATACCAAAACTCAGAAACGAACATAGCAATTTACTCGATTAATAAACACATAAAAGAATGGTTCAGTTCTAGATTCAAAACAAACCAAGAACCGTTTCTTCAATAAATTAGAAGTGGACTGAATATAGCTGTCTGTTAGGTTCATTTTCTTATGGTTTGTTATTCCTTTGTTTGGACTGGTTTGTGTTCACCCCTACAATTCATGGTTAACATGTTGGCGAATATGTGAAGGAATCCTATGGCAACTATTCTACCAACTGTATCAGTAACTCAATATAAGCCAGCCCCTATAGTTCCCTATTTCTCAGCTAGGGGCCCTTCATTTGCTACAAAAGACATACTCAAGGCAAGTCATTTTATGTTATGCACAATATTAGTATTTTGATTATCATTATCAGTAGTAAGGATGATGTGCATATTGAGGCATTGTAGAATTTCATGTAGGTTTCTTAACTTTGAAATAAGCAGGGACGGCTACAAAATTATGCAATAGGAGTCTTTACACAAAATCTATCCAAAAAAACCATATTGATATGAAAAAAAAACATATGTCCGTATCTATACCATGAACCTTAGGCTAGTTTTCTCTAAATTACTTTCAAATGTATAAATGAGATGAACCGCATAACGGTCTCATTTTATCCTTATTTGGTGTTATTTTGGTTAGATTTCGTATAAATGAACTTGATAGCATGTTTTTATATCATTTGGTGACCGTGAGAACCCATTACAAGTAAATTCATGGGATGTCACCAATACCCTGTAAAACACAGTTTGTGTCAGGCATGTGATTTCAGGCGGTTAAAGACAGAAAACTAGCAGAAACTGGATTAACCTAAGAGTCTACATGGACTTTTGCAATAGTTTAAGACCTTTACTCAGGGGACTCAGGCGCTTACCACCACGCCACCCCCTTGGAAGTTTATTGCATGCTATGTTTGGTCTTCATTATTGTGAACACAGCCTACATGGACTTTTGCAATAGTTTAATAGCATCCATTTCCTTTGTTATTATTATCCTATTAACATTTCCCAAGTAAATAAGGTTTTTCATGATCGGTTTACCTGCAGCCTGATGTTGCAGCACCAGGAGTGGCCATTCTTGCTTCATGGCCAGACAATGATTCTATGATAAAACTCGCGGGCAAGAATTCTCCACTTTTCTTCATACTTTCAGGAACTTCTATGGCCTGCCCACATGTTTCCGGCCTCGCTGCCATGATCAAATCCCAAATCCCAACTGGAGCCCATCTGCTATCAGATCAGCAATAATGACAACAGGTTACAAATTTCACACAAACTCACAAACTGAAGTAAAATTCACACACCAAAGTTCAACAAACTCAAAAACACCTGCAATTTCTAACATTTTTCAATCACAGCAACTCAATCAAACAACATCAACAAGCCAATAACAACAGACTCCGGATCAATCGCCACACCGTACGATTTTGGTGCAGGGGAAATAGCATCAAACCCATCACAACCAGGCCTCGTTTACGAAACACAAACCATTGATTACCTACAATTTCTATGTAACATAGGCTACAACATTGCTACAATCAATAAATCTCCTCTACAATTCCCCCAATTTCACATGCCCCACAAACCCTAACGCCAATTCAATCTCCAACATGAACTACCCATCAATAGCGATTTCAAAATTCGATGGGAAAGAGAGGAGTGTTAATCGAACAGTGACGAATGTTGAAGATGGTGATGCGAATTATACAGCATCAGTGGAAGCCCCAAATGGATTGATGGTGAAAGTTATACCGAATCGATTGAAATTCACAAAGAACAAAAAGAAATTAACTTACCAAGTGATCTTCACATCTGATGGTGAATTGGGTGAAGATAAATTTGGGGCGATTGTATGGTGGAATGATGATCATAGAGTACGGAGCCCATTTGTAGTGAGTAGCAAGTAGAACAGTGTTCATGTTGCACTTGTGTAGAACAAAAAGACCGTTGAAAGAATCCAATGATTCTTGAGAGTATCATATGATTCTTGTATAAAATCTTTTCCTATCAACGTCCAATTGATTCATGACAAAGATTGTATGTTTTTCTTTACATATCGTTGAAAAACTCTCCAAGAAATCTTTGAGTTATTTTGTTATTTAAGGAAAATTATATTGTTTTTATCAGACAAATACCTATTTCTTTAGGTGAAAACAACATTAATCATCAACGGCAATGAGGATGCTCTCTATGATTTGAATGTTTCCTATTACATAACGTCTCTCAGGAACATTGTGATGATGAGTGTGAAGGTTTATGTAGTGGAGTCTAATTCGATATGATTTTGATGACAGTGAGGATCATAAGTATGAAGTAGAATTTCAAAAAGACTATTTGGAGTCGCAAAGTAAATACCATTTGGAGTATCGAGCATTTTGTAGTATAGAGTTGCGGAGGGTATAATTTGTAGGAATCTTGAGCCAATGATTGTAACTACAAAACCTAAAAGTAGAAAATTAAAAGAAAGTAAATTACCAATTTTGTAATTTAAATATAATTAAAACTATGAATATTGTTTTTAAACTTTCATAATCACATTGAACGGTCGATATTTAAAAATTTATTACGTTTTCTATTAACAAAAGTTAATTTTTTCAGTTAGTATTTTTGTAAAATACCATTTTACCCTTACCTTTAAAGGACGAAATCTATATTTCCACTAATATTTTATTTTTTCTTTTTTGTTTTAATTTTATTTACTTTATTTTTCTTAAAAAATTCATCTTTTCTAACCACTTTTATTTTAATAATTTATTTTCTTAATAGTCACTTTACCTTTAACCCACAAAATGACGAAATGTGTTATTATTAATCGTTTATTATTATTATTATTATTATTATTATTATTATTATTATTATTATTATTATTATTATTTTATTTTCTTTACTTTTATTTAGTTTTAGACCTTTTGTTTAAAGAAATAATCATAATATTAGTAATAATTTAGTTTTATTTTTTTATAAAATGTAATTTTATTTATAGATTTTTATTTTCTTATAATTTTTATTTTTTTAATTTATTCATTACCTTTGAAATAAAACTAACAGAAATTATACAACTAGATTTTTAAGTTTTTTGGTCTGGAACAAATGCAGATGAGTCAATGCGGATGGCTCATTCGTACGATTGAACATACGACTGTCCAGTTGCACTAATGGTCCATTAGCATGGTCAAGTTGTACGAATGGTCCATTCGCATGGCCCATTCGCATAACGAGTCTACACGCAAATTTTCAGATCTGCAGCCGCTAGGGCTGCCCAAAACCCTAATCTGATGAATTTTACATGAACCGAAACAAAATAGGCATCATCAGATTCGAAAGGGTGATCAGAACATGGTTTTGAGTTCAATTTTAACATAGAAACACCACATGTAACAAGATCTGAGCAAAACACGAAGAACACAAGTGGTTTTAACGTCAAGATCTAAAATTAGATCCAGAAATCAAGAGCTCTGGTTGCTAGAATGATTGTTAGATCATTCCAGCAGTAACCGGCTCTGATACCAATTGTTAAGTCGGCTGGATCGATAAACATCCAAGCGTGTTCTTGACGGAAGGATAAACAACCAAACCAAAAGTCAAATCTATAACACGAACTATCAAAAATTGGTTTCATTGATAAAACCTAACGATTATAAGCTCGTTACAACATAAGAATCAAGACTCTTGGCAAGGGGAGATCGAGCATGATCTCCCCTCTCATCCGGCAGCCCTAGGCTCCGGAAGACTCCTCTCAAATCCTTAAACTCACTACACATTGAAACTGGTATATATAGGCCTCGGCCCATATTAGAAGCGACTGGGCCCATTCGTGCGATTGGACCATGCGTATGGTTCAATCGTACGACTGGACCATGCGTATGGTTCAATCGTACAACTTAACCATACTTATGCTTTAGTCTTACGAATGTCCAATCGTATCTCTCAGTCGCACGAATGACCCATTAGCATGGCTTAGTCGTACGAATGAGTCTCATTCGCATATGCTCCTGCGAATGACCTAGTTTTATATGTTTACAACACATCAGGTGTATTACATTAAGACTAGACTATTCGACAAGTGACGGACACACTATATATGACTATATATGCTCCAACAAGTGTAGAAGAAACCGTGACTAAACTCAAACCCAATTGAGATGCAAATGTTAATGGAAAACGAATTAAATTTGAGTATAGCTTCAGAGGAGGGTCTTGATTTAAAATTCCCAATCAATTGCAGGTGAAAGTGTGGAGAAGAATAGGTGCGGTTGTGTGTGAGAAGCCGCGAGTGTGGCTAGTCGTTTGTGTTGATTTCAGGTGTTTAGACTTAAATTATACTTAGAAATTGATTAGAAACGGTTAAAAGATTGTGTGGGTTCAATTAATTTGATAACTATCAAGTTTTAATGGTCGTACGTTGCGGGTTTGATAATCGGTCGTTACCCGACTTGTACCCACTCGCATCCGATGTTAAAGACCAACTAATGTCCTTTAATGGGTTCGAATCGACTCCACGAACCGATTGTCACGATTTGAGGTTGGAATTTGAAGAGAAAATAAACGTTTGGAGGTCGTCGGAGCTCGGCCGGAGGGTGGACGGAGCTCGGCTGTCGAAAATACGAGTTCAAGGGGGGATTTGAGTTTTTTATAAATTTACAGTTTTGGCCCCTGTGGTTTAATAGCTGACCTTTTATGTTTAAAACTTTTATTTCAAGTTTCCAAATTGACAAATAAGCCCCTTTTATTAACTTTAAGTTTAACATTAAACTAACTTGTTAACTTTTA
The DNA here is from genome assembly GCA_025506515.1 of Flaveria trinervia. NCBI lineage: Eukaryota > Viridiplantae > Streptophyta > Magnoliopsida > Asterales > Asteraceae > Flaveria > Flaveria trinervia. Next base: position 4,728,500 of record CM046458.1, on the reverse strand, counting down.
AAACTTGACATTTATATAACTATTACTATATTATTATTATTATTATTATTATTATTATTATTATTATTATTATTATTATTATTATTATTATTATTATTATTATTATTATTATATTATTATTATTTTAGTATTATTGTTACTACTATTTTAGTTATTATTATTATCATCATCATAATTTATTATTATTATACTATTAATATTACTATTGTTATTATTATTACTAAAATTATTATTATTATATAATTTAATAGCTTGATTATTAACTTTTATATATCAAAGATTAATGACAAGAAGATAAGCATAAATAACTCATGATTTTCATAATTGACAATAATAAACCTTATAAGAATAAACGAAATTAATTTTTAGTTAATACAAAAATACGAGATGTTACACAAAGCATATGTTCACACTTTTAAACACATCTGAATACCTAACAATACATCCATCAATACATCAATCAATCACAAAACCCTAGTTTCTAGTGATCCAAAACTTACGATCAAACCCTAGCAGCCGTAACAACATTTACACCAAAATCATCAATAGAATCATAACAATCATCATCATCAGTAATTATTATTTGTACTTTTGTAATCATTGATCTGTTTTAAAATGAAAGAGTGATAATTCTGCGAGCGTTATTTGAATTAAATCTAACCTGATAATTCATGAATGTGATTTTTGGATTCTCATATTAGAGTTATTGATCAAATAATCATGATTAAAATAAAATAAAAAGATTTAATTGAAGAAAGAATAAAAGTAAGAACATAAAATCATAAGAATAATAGGCGAAACAAATCATTGATAGACTTGTTTATCATTTATATTTCTAACATCCATCATACAACAATACACTGTATGCTTGGATGTTTCGATGGTTCTTTTGACTAAAAACAAGATAAAGTAAATTGAAAGAACATAAAAGAAATGCATAATATGAAAAGCAATACAATATTACCTTATCATTATAGAATTCTTCAAATTACACGTAAAAGAAATTGGTCAAAATCAAAGAATGAAAGAAAGGTCTATGAATAAGATTTTTAGAGAATGAGCAAATAAAAAGTGAGGCATAAAGTTTACTTTTATAGTTTAATTTGGGGATGGTTGTAAATGATGTTAACGGTAAGTTACAAGTCATTCAAATGATGATTATGATAGAGATTTGAAAAAGACTATAAACTTAAACAAAATAAAAACTAAAAGAATAATAATAATTTAAACTCTTACTTTATTAAAACCCTGTTGTTTTTAAAACTTTATAAATCTTGTAAACTTTGTATTTAATTTTTTATTTTAATTAGATAATTAAAATATCCTAATTAGTGATAAAACTTAAAATTTAAGAATGTTCTCCACCTTTTTCCTCCACCTACCGGGCTAGGTAATTGTGATGACTCGTGCACAGGATCCGTATAAAAGTTTTATTTTATAAATTACTATAAATTGAATAAAGGACATAATTAAAGTGTTAAATATAAGAAATAATATTTTTAAAGAGTTAATCTTGGTTTTCATCCCTGTATTTTGTAAATTGTCTCCACTTGAGTACTAGCATTTATTTTGTCTCCATTATTAGCCCGAGTTTTGCAAATCGTTTCTATTTTCATCCTTTTAACTAATGGTGTTAACGTTTTAGTTTAAGAGAGTGTTAAAAAATCCAAAATACCCCTCTACCTCTTCCACCTCCAAAACTAGCTCAACCCCACCACCTCCCTCCTCTCCGACTCCACTGTCGCCACCTTCTCCGCCACCCCCTACCCTCCTCACATCCACCTCCGCCACCCCCTCCTCTTCTTCACCATAGCCTACGTCCTCTCCTACATCTCCACATCCCCCCACCCCCTACACTTGGCCCAGCGTCGTCTGTGACAACCAAACCAACCGCGTCGTCGAGCTCCACTTCCCTGAAGAGATACCTTCTATGTTTTCGGGCTTTCCGTATTCAGATTTAGCTGGGAACTCTCTGTGTGGGCGTCCATTTACGTTGTGCAACGGGTCGGAATCCGAGTCGGGTTCGGACTTGTTGGATGGGCTCTCCGGTGGGGCGATTGTCGGAATTGTGATCGGATCTGCAGTGGGTTTATTGTTGATTTTGTTCTTTTTGTGTTGTAAGAGGAGGAAACAAAGAAATGGGAGGAGATCGAAGGATTTGGAGGAAATAAAGTAGGGTGTGATTAATATGTAAAGGGCGGGTGAAGAAAGGGGACCGGGTTTGGCAGATTGTGTTTGGGAATGGGTTCAAGTGTAATAGTGTGGTTTAGGAGGCGGTTTAGAATGTTGAATCGGTGGTGGAGGAGGGGAAGATAGTGGTGAGGCGGAGGAAGGGGGTTTTTCGGGCGGTGGAGATATAGGAGAGGACGGAGGCGATGGTGAAGAAGAGGAGGGGGCGGTGGAGGTGGAGGTGAGGAGGGCGGAGGGGGTGGCGGTGGTGGAGTCAGAGAGGAGGGAGCTGGTGGCGTCGAGCTAGTTTTGGAGGTGGAGGAGGTGGAGTGGTATTTTGGTCTTTTTAACACTCACTTAACAGAAAATGTTAACATTGTTAGTCAAAAGGATGAAAATAGAAACGATTCACAAAACTCAGGCCAATAATGGAGACAAATTAAACGTTGGTACTCAAGTGGAGACAATTTGCAAAAATCAGGGACGAAAACCAAGATTAATTCTTTTTTAAATAATAAATGTTTATTACATGAATGACCTAAATGGGTTCGAGTTGACAATACAAACGGGCCAAATATTACATGTGCGTCGTCCAATTTTCACATTTTTTTAAAATTGTACGTATTAATACGATTCCAACGAACTATATGCTATATAAATTATTTAATATATAAATTCAATTAGTCTCTTTAGTACTTTAGGCAAAGTTAACTGATATTCGATTTTTGTTGTGTTTCTTAATGTAAATTTCCATATTTTTACATTTTATCAATCTTGAATCAAGTCCAAAGCATATAATCATCGTACTACATCCATTCTCGTGAACATCCCACTGTTGCAAATCCTTGATCCATTAGCACATATTAGGCACATAATGCATAGCTCTAGAACTTATTGTGTCTACATGCGTCTAATTTATTATTCTCAGTTCAAGTCAACATTAGGTTAACTTTCAAGTCAAAGATTTAAAGGCAAAGGTTAACGTAGCAGTTTTGGTGACAAGTCACGTAATCCCCCATTTGAGAGAATTTTGTCCTAAAATTCAATCGGAGTTATGAATTGCAAAGTCTTCCATGATTATGTGAGGGTACTTAATCATGTGACGTAGTCATCTAAAGAATTAACTCATAAGTAAACACAGTTTTTCATATATTGATATATTGATTAAAATTATTGAAATAATTCAATTATCATGACATGTCAAAACTTATATAGCAATAGTGAAACATATAAAATCAAATCTAAAGAATGAATTGAGTTGATCCAAAGATGAAGACTTATGGTTAATGCACATGTACGAATCTGGTTTAAATCACCCTTGAATAATTAAATGAGTTGGGTTTGTTAAGCCAATATACCTATCGTTGTTTTTGTGGTTTCTGTAAATTAATGATTGTGTTTAAATAACGTTTATCTAACAACGAACACATATTACAAGTAATAAGACAGTGTGATACGAATTGAATTTGTAATAAAACATATAGTCATATGATTTTTCTCAAATTATAAAACATAAAAAATGGCTATAAATACTCATAGGATAATTGAAAGTATTTGAATATTATGATGCTAGACTAGAGGACATCAAAGTGCACTTCCTAATTAGTCTAAGGAATAAAGTCTTAATATAAATAAACTATTTTATAATTCTATGGTCGACTTGAGATCTAGGGTTTCATTAAGGGGTTTGGATCTTAATTAATGATTTAAAATAAAATTTTATAGTTTACTTTAACATATAACTATATTAAATAAAATAAATTGAACAAAGAATAATATTAAATGTTTTACAATAATTAATAAATAATTTAAATGATTAAGAATGATTACTTTATTAAGTCTTGAAATAATAGAATGTGTACTTTGTCAAAAATAATTAATTTAATAATTAAGTATTTAAATGATTATATTTGAAATAAATTTATATCAATGTAAAACAATACATCTTAATTGTCATTTTATAATTTTTAAAAAAATAATTAATGTGTAATTATGATTTTAAATTTTTCAGAAATAATTGAATAGTTTTTGTTATATTATTAATTAACAAAATAACTTTTATATTATTATATTTCCATAATAATATTTTTTTGATGGTAAAAAATGATTTTTAAAAATAGTAAGAGGATGCAAGGTTCGAACTCGGGTCTCCATGAGGATGTTTAGTGTGTTATCCGGTGGGCCAAAGCCTAAAGTTGTTTTAACTCGAGGAACAAAATATAAAATCGTGTTTACAGAAATCTTCATATTTATGAGAACCCTAGATTTAAATCAATCCAGTTGAATACCAAAGTAATAATGATAATGAAATTGATCATTGGGCTTTTGATCTACACATGAAAACGAGTGCATTGTTGTGTGTATTATTTGTTTTGATGTTAGATGGATGTTATTAAGTGAAGAATAAGTTGCGGATGAGATGAGGTGAATTTGAGAAGATGATGATAATGTGCTTCAAGTGAGGAGTTGTAGAGCTTCCGGATACGATTGAGATCAATAACCCTTGATTAATTGTTGATTAGAATGCTAAGAAGGTGATGAACACCTCGATTGAAGCTTTGATATGAACAAGATGATGATTGTTGATTATGTGTGTGTGTCGAATGTAATTAATGTTTCATAGAGTTAAGAGGAACTAATTGAAGTGTTTTGCCTTGATTATATAGTGTCAATATTATCTATTTAAAGTAATACGAGTTAAGGTGTTGATTCGAGCCTTAATAGTGAAATGGATGAATGATTATGCAGATACAAGTTTAATTAGTTGTGTGTTTGAATCAGACAACATCACAAGTACGTTTCTTTATCAAAAGATTTAAACATCTAATCGAGTTTCAAGTGGAAACATATTTTATTTTGAACGTGGGGTTTGGTTTCGATTGAACAAGTAGTAATAGCTTAATATTTTGAATTACAACAGATGTTAGGTTTGAATCACGCTTATGTGGAACACTTCAATTTGAGTTAAATGGACAATTTCAAGGTTTGACCTCGCAGGAGCTCGGCCAGAGAATGGCTGGAGTGTCGTGGTCGGGATTACGTGGGCGTTCGGTTGGTTTTTAAAAATAAGTACAACTTTGGTCCATTGTATCTAAGATGTTAACATTTTATGTAAAAGTTTTAAAAAATATTAAGTTTTAAAAATCACGATTTCAACCCCAAAGTTATAAAACCTAATTTTATCAAATATTTAACCTTGTTAAATTTATAACCTTGGTAAATTAATTATTAAAATCTCATGATTAGTGATAAAACCTCATAAGTTTATAAAAAGTTATTTATAAATTATAATTTATTATAAATTAAATAAATGACATAATTAGAGTGTTAAACGTAATAATCAAACAAAACAATTAAATAATGACCTTTATTTCATGAGTAATATAAATGGATTTTGGTTCAATACAAACAAATAAATGTTACGGTACATATAAAGTCTCATTAGCAAGACACTACTTAAAAACCAATCCATTCCGTAGTCTTAATTTTACATACAATTCTAGGTGTCATTTTGCTCATTTGCCAAAGCGAACAATGCCTTTCCAAGGCATTACCATTTGAACAACCTGTAGAACAAGGTTTCTTGAGATATAATTTTAAATATAGTAACCAATATGTTAACATCCAAAGAGTATGGTTGTTGTCCATCACCAAAATTTGTTTCTGGACCGGATCCAATTGCAAATTCAAGGTATCATTAGTATTTATGTATAGGGCGTACAACAACTAACCTACCATACTACTAATACCTTGACGGTGTAAAGGTCACCGGTCGTAACAAATTATTAAATAAAATAACATATGAGAGCATATGCACAAACAACGCTTCTTTTGAATGTCAGCGTAATGTCTTTGATTATCTTGAACTACCTTCAGTCTGTCCTTGATATGAAACACCTAACCATAGTCGCAAGTAGAAATAGAAGCTTTCTAGGATTGATTAGGGTTAATCGGGGCAGGAAGAATTCAAAGGTTTTCATAGTATCAAAATATGGTTATTAGTTTAGTTGAATATTAATTGGTTATTGCTTAATTGGTTAATTAGAGTGTTAAAAATAATAAAATACTTTTAATTTTAACAGGTGTTTTAACGGTGTTAATGTAGTGGATAGAAACGTATGATTTGGTAAACTACAGTGTAATTAATTAATTAAAACTAGACTGAAATGATAATTTCAATGAAACGTTTGGTACGAAAATAATATTTTACTCATTTTCTTGTAAATACATCTTATTTGTATGAGACAGGATGATGTCATATAATTTTAAACTAGAACATTGTATCCGAATGATGAGAAAATAATCCCAATAGAATGTGACTTGGAAAGATTTCAAAATTGTCCTCGAGTTTTAACATGTGTTAAATTGAAAAGTTATTAGTTACCTATGTGTTTCTTGATATTACTTTTAGAATCTCATTTTGATGTAGAAATGGAGTCTAGTAATCAACATCAAACTTGTTTTTGGGCTGTTTGAGTGAGATTGGGCCGAAGCTATTTTCGGTTTAGTTTTAGGATTTAGATCATAAATATGGATTATGACTTGAACCTAGTGCAGAGGTGTACAAACCTTGTCATTTAAATAAAAACCGGTTCAGATTGGAACTAGTTTGTTCCGGGTCGGTTTTGGAAACAGTTTGGTTAGCGAGACCATTTTTTTGCGACCTCTGCTAGAACGTTTGTCGTTATGATCTGAGCTTCAAAAGATATTTCATTAGTATTTCCAAACATAGATCATACATGTTTCAAGTATCTTCTTATATTAAATTTTAAATACAATTTATTGGGGTTTTATAAATAACCAATAACACTTAATTTTTCATAACTATATAGTAAATTGAAGACTTGCATCATTGAAATAGGAATTTCGAGGACTCGGTTTCTATTGATGTTAAAAAAGTATCTCTTTTATGAAAAAGAAAAAAGTCCTTATGCAGGCTAGGCACAATAGATATATAAAAATCACGTTGACTTGAATACAATAGACCCATAAGATAATGATTGGTATAACGTTAGCAATGGTCGGTTTGAGCAAATCCGATTGAAGTACTAGAAGGGAGAAGGTAATATGTACATGTGTATCTCCCTCCAACGAGACGAGAAGGAAGGTATTAACATGAGATGTTGAAGAATTGGTGTGTTACTAGGATAAAGAAGAAACTAATTGAGAATAAAAGAAAATAATGAATCTAAATATCTCTACAAATAGTCAGAAACCTCAATAGAGAGTCAACTGTGAGAAAACAAGAACCCTCGATGCCTCTATTAGTAGAAAATAGAGTTGTGTAAATTTGTTAAAGAACTCGTGTTTTAACCTAAAAAATGGACGACTTTTATTATATTGAGGTGCTCTAAGTCTGGTTTGGCTCTTATCACAAGCTCGAACATCTTTAGGCATACTTTTGACCTATTTGAGAGATGTGACAATATTGGACTCTCACTTTTCGATCCTTTTTACTTCATCACCATTTAATATAGCTTGAATATACTAATTCACACATCTAGTGCATACCTCTTTTACTGGATTTTTTTATGTTTAATAATTTAAATGTTGATAGTTATAGGTTGGCAAGGGTGGACTTACCTTATGAAGACTCTATACAACCAAAAATAGATTGATCTTATAGGTTTACAAACAATGACCTTCATAAATGTTTTGATTTGTGTAATTAAACAAAGAGATGATGTGTGATTTGATTTGTGTATAAACAAAGAGATGATGTGTGATTAGAGTAGTTGTGCTATTTGTTAAACGTTTTGATTAAGATAAACCATGATATACATCAAACAAGTCAAGAGTTATAGAGTGCACACTTATTTAAATTTATTAATATTCTTAGTATTTAGAACCACATTGCAAGTGGACAACATCCCTTTGTCGGGCTCAGGGGATAGCGCCAATGAGAGCAAGGTCCAAGGGTAGCAACCCTGATGGGATCTAAGAGGCAATGCCCTGATTGGGGTCAATAAGTAGCTTTTTGGCTTCTATCTTTGGTTAGAAATCTTCTTTTGGTCAATTTATACTAATTCACAAAATCATACAGATTCAATCATTGTTCATCAAGATTTAGTCTTACTTTTATGCAATTGAAAATTTCAAGTTAGCTATCAACTTTCAAATTATCTAGCATTTTACTGCTGATTCCCTCCACCGACCTTGCAACCGGCTCCCTCTAATATCTTTTTAACTGTAAAGAATGTGACACCTTTGAGGTTAGAATCGACTTTGATGTTTCCTTTATTTCCACAATACTTATTATGAGCCTTTCATTTGTACTCGAACTACTCACCCATTCATATTGGGTAATCCACTGAACTGTAGGTAGAGTCTCAAACGAATTAATAAGGTCCAATTGTTATGGGACTTACATTAGGACTCAAAATTATTTGATCTTTCATTTATTGATCTTTAACTTAAAACTTTAAACTATATATCATATATGATCATGCCATGATGTAGTACTTGACGATAACGTGAAATAACACGGATGTAAAATATGTGAGTCACCTTCAAAACCATATCATGTCACCAATTTGAAATCACCATATAAACCTATACATAAATTAAATTAAATCATCTGAAGAAAATAATAATGACCTTCTAAAAACTCACATAGTCATATAAACCAAATAATAGAACACTTGACCTACACTTCAAAATCCAAAATACTTCAATGGGCGATGGCCCTACTCAACCTAACAACAAGATTTTCATGAACCATCTAAATTAGAAAAAAAATTCCTTCATGATAGATAATTAGATATGTGAATTTGGAAAAATTTTGAGCCCAAGACAACATTATTTGTGAGTTGTGTCTACTAATGTTTTGGAAACAATATTAAACAAGGACCATTCCTTAAAGCTTGAAATTTTAAAAGTTTAGGTTCATACTTTTTAGATGTATTTTATTGTTACTGATGTTTTTAAAACAAGATCGGACGTTGAACCAGCGACCTTACCGGTTCACTAGATGAATCGTTCGGACCGGATCTAAGAACCGGATAACATCATAAGTACTATATTTATATATTAAAAAAATATAAAAATACAATCATTTGAATTTTAAAGATTAAACTGGCTCCATTATTATACATATTGTTAGGCCTAAAAATTAAGAACCCTTTGATTAATGACCGTCCCATTTTATCAAAATTAAGTTTTAATTTTTTTTAACGGCCAATCAAATAAAGCCCGGTTACCTGGGGCACCCCAATGGCGAAAAGGCACCCCATACGCCCACGAGCACAGACAGCAGTGGATAGCCCAAACCTATCAACCACTAATTCCAGAAAAAACCCGCTACCCGAAGGCCCACTACGGTAAAACCTGACCCACCAACAGTAGTTTGCTTCTAGTAGGACTCGAACTCGCAACCTCCCCTAGAGTAAGTTATGAGAAATCATGTTATCAAACGACTTAATTTACTCTAAGATTAGGGTTTGGGTTCTTTAGGGTCTTCATCTCCTCAGTTGCACCCTCACCACTAGGGGTGTTCAAAAATATCTGTATCCGAAAATCCGATCCGAAAACCCAATATTCCGAACCCGAATTACCCGAAAATTCAGATACCTGAATTTCGGATATCTAAAAATTCGGATTCGGATTCGGATATCAATTCCTAAAAATTTCGGATATTTGGATTTCCAATTGTGTTTTTAATTTTTTTGTTAAATTAATACTCTAATATATGCTTGCTTTCCTTTCTTCTGGGGCTTATTTTGTCAAGAAAAAACCCTAGCATCTCCTTTCCTTTCCTTCAAGTCGAGCAGACACCACTCGGCACTCACCAGTCAAGAGGCGTCGCGGCAGCCGGCAGACACCAGCCACTGGCCCACCACGAGTCCTAATGTCCTATGCTTAGCATCCTATGCTTCTTTTACCAGGTGATCAATAACTTGCTTGATCCAAACGGACAAAATCTGCATGTTCGCGAAGATGCACAGGTTTGTGCACTCGCTTGAAGTTTGATTTCATGTGTTTGTGCCTCTTCATTTAGCATATGTTATCCGCTTGAACTCCTTTTGTTATAATTCATAGTTCATTCACTCAGCATCAATGTTTTAAAGATACATCTTTAGAATGCTTTGGGGTAGGGGTTAAGCACTCACTAATGCACTTCAACTTATTACTGCCGCATAATTGCCCTAGTACGTCCCGCTATTGTTAGGGTAACAACTGGTTGTTTAATAAGGTGTTTAGAAAAACCAAGTAGAAATCAATCAACTTTTAACTTGTTATAATCAGTCAATTTTCTCAAACCGGAGAGAATCCATAGCATTTTTAGGGATTTGTCACACTAAAATTTTGAATAAGTACTAATCTTGATTCTTTTGTCATATGTTCAGGTAACCTAGAAATAGTTTTGCTTAATCTTGTATTTAATTGTCTTTACTTGTTTAGGAGATTCAGTTCTAAAGGTCACTTGTTTGTCTAGCTCTGTTTAATGTTTTCATAATATTGCTCACCATTACATCAAATGGGAGTTTGAGACAGAATTTTACATAATCGTTGGTGCTTGTATCTTTGTAGAAAGTAACAATTTAGTATTTGACATTGAATTGTTTTAAACATCATTCCATCTCATTTAGTGGGCCTAGCTTTGTATATAAGCATGTTTATGTGACTGTATGATCATGCAAACTATTCCTTCATAGGGTACATATGTTGAGGGTATAAAGGAAGAAGTTGTCTTGTCTCCCGGGCATGCACTTTCTTTTATCGCTGCTGGCGAAGGTACTGTTATGTGACATTCTGACTGTACAAGAACAGTTGTTGCATATATGTGTTTATGGCTTTATATAATCTTCATCTTTTGTTTACTACATTCTATTGCAGAGCATCGTCATTAACTATAATCTTTTGTTTACTACTTTGGTATGTCATAACATATTTCTATTTATTATTCAAGACTGATTAGTGATTTCTATTATGTTTTTAACAACATGTTTTTCGTCTTATTTTTCAGTTTTCGATGGCTGATGAAAATGTGCTTGATAGCATTCTAGAGGCAAATGCTAGCAACTCTGATTGTGAGCTAGTCTCAGAAAATGAGGTGGTGTTAAAGAAGGCTAAACAAAGGAATCAAAAACAGAAGAAAGATAGTAAACAGACTAAACCCTAACTGTAAGTGAATCTTGTCAAACACGTGCAAGTAAAAAAAGATCTGTTTGGTGGGTTCATTTTACCGAATGTGATGTTGTTGATATGGCTGAATGCATATATTGCCATAAAAGAGTTGGTTATTCTACTAAAATGGTACTACCCCTATGAAAAATCACATTTGGGTCACCCAAGATGTATCCAGCAAATATTGATAAAAAGCAAAAGCTAATTGATCTTGAGTCTAGAACCTATGTCAGTGATGATGGGTCACTTCAAAAGATGTCAATTCCGAAGTTATGGGAGTTTAGTCAAGAACTAATTAGGAAAGCCTGAGCCAAAATGTTAATTGTTGATGAATTGCTTTTTTCAACTGTCGAGCGAGAGGGTTTTCGTGAATTTTGCAAGGTTATGAATCCTCATTTTGGTGTACCTTCACGCTTAACTATAAGAAGAGATAGTTATAGTTTGTTTATTGAGGAAAGGAGAAAGTTATCAGATATATTTAGAAATATGTCATCCAAAGTTTGTTTAACACAGACACATGGACTTCCGTTCAAAATTTATCTTACACGTGTTTGACTGCGCATTTCATAGATGATGAATGGAATTTGCATAAGAGAATTATTATTTTTTGTCCAATTGCTAGTCATTCGGGGCTCTTAATAGGGAGGGCAGTCGCGATAAAGGGTGCGGACGAGTCGAGCTGCTCGCGAGCTACTCCAGATCGAATCAATAAAAAAACTCGAAACAAGCTGAGCTTTATAGAACCCGAGTTGAGCTTGAGCCTTAAAAAACTCATTAAACTATTGAACTCAAGCTCGAGCTTTACATATCGAGCTTGAACGGGCTCGTGAACTTAAACGAACTTTTTATTTATATATTTTTTATTTATTTTATTAAATATTTTTTTTATATATAATTGTTTATATATAAAAAGTTACGGTAAAAACAATCAAATTAACATGTATAATATATATAAGATATATAGTTGTAAACATATATAGAAATTAATATAAAAGCATTAAAAAATAATAAATAAATAATAAGCAAGTTAGTCGGATCTGAGCTCAATCTTGAAAAATCTTTGACAAGCCGAACTCGAGCTTTAGATATAAAGGTTGAAACGAGCCTAGCTCGAGCTCTCGTAATTCAAAATGAGCTGAGCTCAAGTCAGACGAACTCAACTTAGCTTTAGATATAAAGTTTGAAACGAGCCTAGCTCGAACTCTCTTAATTCAAAACGAGCTGATCTCGAGTCTAGACGAACTCAACTTAGCTTTAGATATAAAGTTTGAGATGTAATGATCCATAGTTCGTTGCTTTTTTCTTGCTTTAATCCTTTCCCCCTTAGAGGCATGTTGTTTTAGGGATGTGTTGTTTGTGAATATTAATATATTATCATTAGTTTTTAGAATTTTAGTGAAGTTACCCACTAGTTGTAATGTTATCAACTCTTTCAAATGATATAACGTTTTGTTATTAGCTTGTTTAAACATATATAAACCACGATTGAAAACATGTTTGACGATTATTCATTTTCTTAAAACTAATTGGATCTGAGAGTATTTATTGTGAAAATTAAGCGTGACTTTTTAGGCTTATAGTGGTTGAAAAACTATGAAATGAGAGCATCTATTTCTACAAATCGGTTTTCGGATTATTAGATTTTCACGTTTTGTAAAACTAGAATTGAATTTTAATTGATTCAAATTCAAATAAGCAACAACTATTCGAAGTCAAAATTTGTTAGGTCTTACCGACTTCAATCGAATTGTTATTTGATTTATTGGTTAGACACTTTTATATAGAAATTATATATCAAATATATACAATTTTGAATATATAATCCGATAATATTTTCGGTTAGTACCGTAAACATTAAAGTAATTGATTGTGCAAATTTAATCACTTGCTAAAGATATTATCTGAGTAGACAACAAGACAAGACATAAAGCATAACCTATCCCAACCATTAGGCTAAACTCTAAATCACTAACACCAAAAGGGTAAATTACGAAAATGATCAATTGAACAAATCAAATTATCAAAATAACCATTGACCACTCAAAATACGAAACGAAACATTTGACTTTGACCCTCGCCAAAAGGCGATGAAAAGTCATGATCCCTCGCCCACGTGGCATTATCTCGCCACATGTAAATAACGTGTTATATAAAAAAACAGTAGGTGAGGGATACATTTTTTTAGGCGAGGGATACATTTTTTTAGGCGAGGGATTTGACCCAACCCTCGCCCACGTCAGCGAGGGGTACGACTCCCTAGGCGAGGGATTTGACAGCTACCTCGCTACGTCAGCGAGATACCGGGTAACAAGGGGCGACGGGATGCCTAATCAGCGAGGGAAGACCAGCACCGGCGAGACATTCCCCTAATTCCTCGCCGGCAAGGAGTGCGAGATGATTTCAGGCGAGGAGATTTACCGGAGTCCTCACTTCTGTGGCAATCCACTTCACAAAGTCTTAGGACACATTCATATTCCATTCTACTCTTACATAGTGCATAGTTAATTTGGTTAGATTTAATTATTTAAAAATTTGATTAAAACATGATACTGAAATAAATTCAAACACTAAGTATTACATGATTAAAACATATTAAAACAAGAGGAATTTACCGTAATGGTTATTTAACCACCAAAATTTACTATAATAAACTATGAATTTTAAATTACCAAACTATTTTTGATTTCCCCATTTAATTATAAAATATTTATGTCTGTATTATAAAATAAATTATATGAAATAATTTATGTATTTTTTTAATAATCTTTCCCATCTTTTACATGTATTATTTAAAAAAATAATTTTTTAATGAAAAACTATTTTAAAAAGATAGATTTCTAAGCTTTTGTTTTGACGATTGTCATAAGATCTCGTAACTTTTAATCATACACATACGTAACTTTCTATAAACGTACTCAAAACTCCCATTTTTTAAGTTTAATATATTTTAAACAAAAAAAGTTTAAAAGTGAAAACATTTGTTCTTTTAACAATTTGTTTAGTTTTAAAAGAAAATATATATTATATAAAGTGAAACAAAAAAATCAGTTTTGGATTTTGACATGCACATTAATGTTCTAGTGATTAGTTTAATACGTGTTATAAAAAGCCACATGTTTATTTAAAAAACTAAAGAACCAGTTCAGATAATTAAATTATATTTTTCATTTCGCGTAGTTATACTTATATAATTAACTAATGTTATCCATATGTCGAAAATAAGTTTGTTACAGGTGTTACTGAGATCAAGATTATTACAAGTGAATTTTAAGAAGGTTGAGAAAAATGTAAAATTTGTTAAGGGTAAACATGATATTATATAGGAAAAAATAAAATAAAATTATACTTTTATTTAAAAAATAATAAATAATTAAAAATCTCAAAATTTTTATTAATTTTTTTTTAATTTTAGGCAGGGGGTATTTTCGTAATTATGGGCGAGGAATTCTCATAATCCCTCGCTGAGTCAGCGAGGGATCAAGGACACGTTAGCGAGGGTTCCACGTGGGCGAGGGTTTATGCCATATCCTCGCCTACACACTTTTCGGGGCGAGAGATTCTAATAATCCCTCGCCACGCCAACGAGAGATGACACATGGCGGGCTCCGATTGGTTTGTTTTTTTCAAAATTTCAATTTTGACTGGTTATTTTGGTAATTCCATTTGATCAATTGATTATTTTGGTAATTTTCCCACGCCTAAATTCACCTAAACTACTAATTCATCCAAATGATTAACTATTTCCTTTAATCATACTCATTTATGTTTATTATATAAAAAAGAGTTCAAATGAAAAGTGTTTTAAATTTAAAAATGATAAAAAGTAACTTTAACCTTAAATATTCTTAATGAGATCAATTTGTAAAAAAGAGTTATTTTTTAGGCATTAACCAATTTTGTTTACTTTTTACAAGTTCTCCTAATTTTTTAAATATTCATAACATTATCATGGGACATTATTTTTTATGAAACTTACACCGTAAAAACGAGCATTTTTTATTTTAATACGAGTACAACATCGTTATATAAAAAGTTGCTATTTTATTACGTTTTTAAGTTATATGATTTTTGCTCGTTATTGTATATTTAACGTAGTTCATTGTGTTTTTTTGTTAGTTATTAAGTTTTTTCAAATAATATTATTGTTATCTAAAATGGTTAATTCTAAAAGAATATAATTATGAAATAAAATTGTTGTGTATTTCTAGTATGCAAAAACACAATGATAAATTAACAACTTAATAACATGTAAATCTTATTAATTTCATTCATTTGTAACATGTAAATCTTTTATTTTTTAATTAATTTTTAAAACCTAAAATAAAACCAAATGATAAATAAACTAAGAGGTGAAATATGATATTTTAAAATAATAAATCAAATAATCAATAGTTATAATTATAAGTATAAGAAAAATATGTGAATTAATAATAACTAGGCACGATGACAATTTTGAATGAAATAGAAAAATACAAAGCAAAATGTAGTGAAAGTCAAATGGAATCAAAAGAATCAATAATGGTTATGCTAATAACAATAATAAGATTACTAACAAAGCAAAATGTAGTGAAAATCAAATGGAATCAAAAGAAATCAATGATGGTTATGCTAATAACAATAATAAGATTACTATTGATAATAAAAATAAAAATTAGAATTATTATTATCAAAATTGATAATATACATTATCATCAGGTAGTAGTAGTTTGGATTATTAAAATCTAATTTGATTTAATATAAATGCCTAAATGAAAAGAAATCAAATCAAGAGGGTGGTGTTCGAGGACGATGTAAATTTGATTCTAACAAAATAAACATATGGTAGATTTTCATTGATAAGTTTTTTTCTATCTTTGAGAAGTGTTTTTAACAAAATAAAAATGATACGGAGAAGTGTATGGTAGATTTTCATTGATAAGTTTTTTTCTATCTTTGTTTTTTTTAGTTTTGTTAAAAAAATTTGTTAAGTCCCCTGCCGCAAGGGCGGGTTCTCCCACTAGTTATCTAATGTATTAAAATAATGATAAAAACAACACAAATTATGTAATACATAAAACATAATGATAAAATGACTCAATGTGTTTTTTGTTCGTCATTACGTTTTTCTAAACACTATGAGTTTTAAAAACTATATTGATAAATAAAATTATTGTATACTTTTAAAACTTATTATATGGCGATTTTGAATAATGATACAGGAGCTCTACCCCATGTAAGTCCTTGATTGATAGTTTAGATTCTAAAGGTGGTTAATGGCTGAAAAGAAAACAACTAAGCTTATGGAGCTCTACCCATGTAAGTCCATTGATTGTTAGGTGGTTTTCTTTGATAGTTATTTGTATAATAGCAATGTTTTAGTGATGTTAATATAGGATATATCTGAATCTTGATTACTTTTCATGTGTTATTTGTTAAACTCCAATATATTGTTGTTATATGGTGACAATAATATAGTAGAATATTATACTTCTGCTTATTTTCGAGATACACCGGCCAGTCACCTAACACCATTACTAGTCACATGTGATAGTCCGCAGCTACACCATCTTAATTCTACTAGTCACATGTGATAGTCCGCTATTACACCATCTTAATTATGTAAGTCTCATTACACCTTTACTTTTTATGTGTTGCTGTGAATGTTGTTTTCATTTGATGTATATTGTGTGATTTTATTGAGTAGATGAGATCCAAGTTAGGTTAGATTTCTCAATTGATTTTTTATGTAGTTAGTTTTATAGCTATTGTTCCTAAAGATTTGCATTTTGATCCAGGTTGAATATTGCTTAAAACACTTTGTTGTTTATGTTTTTAGTGGTGAAAATAGTTAAATGTGTTCATAAAATTCTCTTTTTTGCAATTGAAACTTGCTTATTTTTTTTCATATTTGAAACTTGCTATCAGATTACTTTGGCTATTAAAGATAAAATTGAAAAAGCTAGTATCACACTAATCCAAAACTTGTTTTCAAAAAACTAAACATGCATTCTACTTGGACTAGGTTATACACTCTTCACCAATATGGGTGTTGCAGACATCACCCAAATATGTTCTGTCATATTTAAGAAATACAAGTGGAAATCTATAAAAATGGTATAGCAAGCACACCCTTATGGTTGTTATTGTTTCCCAAGTACACCCATTTTGATAGAATCTGGAGGAAAAAAATCAAAACCATTTTACTTTTAACATAGTTCGCAAAAATTGATGTGGAGGTTGAGTGCTTATTCATGCTTTACGATTTACATTTGAATAATTCTAACAACAAATGTAAAATCAAATTCAAATAAAAAATTACCATAAACATGAATGCAACCATTTATTATATTTGAAAAGTTGAGTGCAAGTTCATGCTTATTCGGATGATTCATCTTTAAAATTTAATTGCATTGGTTTATCACAAAATCATGATGAGTTTCTACCTTTTGACCCACATAATGAAGTTATTTGAGCTAAAGTGTATTACCCAAGATCTTCAAAAGCAATTACTCCAGCCTAACTTAAGACTAGCATAGAAGTTTTTTAATATAAGTTGTAGCACATAGGCTGATAATTGCTAATAATTTCTATCTATGAGGTTGCATAGTTTCTAGTATGTCATTAGCTCATTTTGTTACATATTTTATCAAGATAAGGCTCATTTAGCTAACTCAGAATCAAAACATGAGTATCTTATAGTCAAACCAAAACCACAAACATACGTCAAGTGAAATTCTATATTGCATAAGCCACTTGCCATTGATCACTACTATAGTTGTTACAGTTGATGCATACGAAGATGACTGCGGATTTGTTGATCTACATATTCATTTAAAGGCCTGTGTTGATTCAAATGAAACTGCAGGATGATTTTGAGGTATACACACATACATACTTTCAATTCTTTAAGAGTTTAGGACGAGGGATTGAAGGGAACCCCCCTTCATCATTAGTGTTAATTTTCCGACGCGTAGCAAAGAAATTTATATATTGTGCTCGCCACCACCCACCTCCCTAAAAATTACATATATTATATTTCTCCCTATCACACCCCGCTGAAAGTGGAAACACGGGGATGTAACGAGACGGGATCGTCATAACACATGGTAAACACTAGAGATGCAATATAATAAATGATGACAAACGTGTCATGACGACACCGACAAAGAGGAGACTTGTGTCGTGTTTAGTCAATATTCACCACAACATAGCCATAAGCATAACATGATAAATGATTCACATAAACAGAGAAGATAACATTGTATGTATTTCTCATAACCCGGGAACAAGTATCAAAAGTATGATGTTGTTTAAGTCAGACTACAAAAATAATTTTCAAAAGACAATGCTCAAAATGCATCCTAGGGTCTCCACTAAGGCAGCACACTTAGATCTTCAATTAGCATTGTCACCTGAAAAGATATGCTCAAAATGCTCAACAAAATTATTGTGAGCTCGTAGGTTTAAGTAGCAAATAAGTAATTGATGTTGTATAATAATTGTTGTGAAATACCATGTATACAGTTATAAGTAAGCATAATCACATGACATGAGTTTTACAACCAAACCTAACGACGTACACACAGAATCTTGTCGGAATATATTCACCCAAGGCCCGTTCCTGGCTACTGTTGGTACTAACTAGTATACCAACAAACAAGGGTGGGGGTGTCAACCCAGTAGTACTACCAATACCTATCCGTCGGTTCCAACACCGGAATTAAATGATTGTAAAGAAGTACCACACAGCGAACTCAAGCATGTATCAAATAAGTACTCACAAAACAGTAGGACGTTGATTCCAAGTATGTAAGTTGTACAACATAGAAAATGGGTGAGCATACTTTTCCCCCAAGTTTGTAAATGATTGAAAAGTTGTATAAGCATAAAAAGGAGCCACAAAACTCACTTGTTAGATGGTAAGTATGAATGATCAAAGTTCCCCAAATGTTGTATGTAATGAACGGTCAAACACCTATTGACAGTTATTGTTAAGCATTAATGATATGTATAAAGCATATAGTAACATTTGGTTGGTTCTTTCGGTAGTATGTAACACACACAAGCTGACGCACGTATTAGATCTTATGTAGATCCAAGTAGTAGAAACCGTCGCCATTGCCGGTGATATTGTGTAAAAGATCCATTGTTATAAGACAAGTATTTGTTAAATATTAGTAGTCATAAATCGGTTATTGATAATTGTAAAATGTTAGGTTGATTTGATTTGTAATAGTATTCGTAGCCTTGATAGCGTTGACTTTAATCTTTATGGTTTAGCAATGGCAACCGTGTTGATGTTACCTTAACATCACACGACATGCGAGAAGGCATTCACACACACAGCAGCTTCAGTCGCACGACAGGACCAGGTGCACAACTCAACACTCCATTAGCATGAATCAACCCTTATTTGTACGAATCAGCTTCATTCGTACGATTGAACCTTCATTCGTGCGACTGGCATTCAGTCGTACCACACAACACTCAATCGCACGACTCAACCTCCATACACACGAATCAACCTTCATTCGTACGAATCAGATTCATTCTTACGACTGAACCTCCATTCGTACGTTTGGCCTTCAGTCATGTGATACATGCACAATCGCACACATTCATTCGTTCACATGACTCAATCGCACACAACGTTCATCCGCATTGATTCAATCGCACGCATTCATTCGATCGCATGACTCAGTCACACGACATACCCAGTCGCACAACTCAGTCGCCCGAAAGACACAGTCGCACGACTCACCCAGTCGCACATCTCAGTCGCACGGCTCAGTCGCATGGCAGACCCAGTCGACAGAATGGCAGATTCACGACTGTAGAAGTGCAGAGCAGCCCGGCTGCTCTGTGCGCGGGTTTTACACAACAAGGACTTCCAGAAACACACTACCAACATACACAAGCAAGAAGAACACGCAAAAAGACATCACACACACCCACGCGACCACATGTGTTCGGGTTGGACCCGAACACCCGAAACCCTAAGAGGAAAGCAGTGAAAAAGCAAGTAAAGGGACGACCAAGGTCATCTACCTGCAAGAATGGAGTAGACTCGGTTGTAGTCGAAGTCTAGACGATGAAAACGTGACCAAACGGGGCGGTTTTGGTGCAAGGAAGAATATGAAAGTGAAGAAGAGAATGAAGAAGAAGAAGTTGAAGTAAATGAGGGCTAGGGCTGAGAAAATAGGGTTTATATACCCAGCCTAAGTTTGAAAAATGGCACATTTAGTCCCTACACTTAAATCTCGGAATTCCCAAATTTGTTTCGGTTGAAAAAGACTTTAATAGGTTAGTTATATTGATGATAAAAATGTATTTAATGATAATTGGTATTTTAAAATGGTTTTATTAATGACAACAATATTATATAAAAATAATGTATTTAATGATAACGATGGTGAAATTTATAAAAGTTTTAAGCGTAGCATACGTTAACGATAAGAACACAAGAATAAGTACAATAAAGCAAGTATGATATCCACACGAATAGTAAATCAGGATGAGAAATGAACGTTCAAAGAAAAGTTAACGGAAGCCACGTTAATTGACGGACCTTGAGGTGACGGATGTCACAGTATCCCCCAGTTGAGAGAATTTCGTCCCGAAATTTAGCTGGAGTTAGGTCCAAGAGTGTCATCCTCGAATAGATGTGGATATTTAAGTTTCATCTGATCCTCCCGTTCCCATGTAAACTCTGTCCCTCGTCTTGAATTCCATCTCACGCGAATAATTGGTATTCAACTGCGCTTCAATTTCTTGACCTTTCGATCCATGATCTCAATGGGTTCCTCAACAAAATGAAGCTTTTCGTCAATCTTGATGTCCTCAATCGGTACGTGAAGTGATTCATCAGCCAAACACTTCTTGAGGTTCGACACGTGGAAAGTATCATGTACACCGCTGAGTTCTTATGGTAACCTTAATCGGTAAGCCACTGGACCGATTCTTTCTGTAATCTCAAATGGTCCTACATATCTTGGGGCTAACTTCTCTTTCTTTCCAAACCGAATAATTCCTTTCCAATTAGAGACTTTAAGTAAAACTTGATCTCCCATGTTAAATTCTAGAGGCTTCCGACGGTTGTCGGCATAGCTCTTTTGGCGATCTCTAGCAGCTTTTAGTCTGTCTTTGATTCGGAAAATCTTGTCGGTGTTTCTTGAATGATCTCTGGGCCTGTTAACTGACTGTCACCAATCTCGGCCCAACAAGCGGGTGATCTACATTTCCTTCCATACAACGCTTCGAACGGAGCACATCCAATGCTGGTATGGTAGCTGTTGTTGTAAGAGAACTCAATCAGCGGTAGATGAGTGTCCCAACTACCACCAAAGTCGATCACACACGCCCTCAGCATGTCTTCCATCGTTTGTATAGTTCGTTCATTTTGGCCATCTGTCTGAGGGTGATAGGCGGTTCTCATGTCTAATCGAGTGCCCATTGCTTTCTGAAGTGTCTGCCAAAATCGTGAAGTAAATCGGCTGTCATGGTCAGGTATGATGGACACCGTGCCTTGTCACAACCTCCTTGATGTACAATCTCACCAACTTATCCATTTTGTAGTCTTCTCGGATCGATAAGAAATGAGCTGACTTCGTCGTTCGATCCACTACGACCCATATCGAGTCATGCTCGCAGCTCGTTCTAGGGAGTTTGGTAATAAAATCCAGGGCTATGTTCTCCCATTTCCACTCGGGAATCTCAGGTTGCTGTAATAATCCTGATGGTTTCTGATGTTCAGCTTTAACTTTCGAGCATGTTAAGCATCTGCGTACGTACATGGCAATGTCTTTCTTCATGCCTGGCCACCAGTACAGATCCTTGAGATTGTGGTACATCTTGTCTGCACTAGGATGAATAGAATATCACGTCTTGTGTGCTTCATACATGACTAAGGTACGTACACTTCCCCATCTGGGTACCCATATACAATCCATGAAGTACTGTATACCATCATCCTTGCAAATCATTTCTTTATCCAACCCTCGGAAATTCTCCCACAAGGTTCTTCTTTCAACGCCTCACTTTGTGCAATTCAAATCCGAGCTTTCAAATTCGTTTGAATCGTCAATCCCAACGCTCGAGCACGTAGTCGTTTCACGCGCTCTTTGCGGCTTAAAGCATCAGCCACCACGTTAGCTTTTCCCGGATGATACCAGATTTCACAATCGTAGTCACTGAGAAGCTCTACCCAACGTTGCTGACGCATATTAAGTTCCTTATGATCCAGGATATGTTGGAGGCTCTTATGATCAGTATAGATGATGCATTTGGTTCCATACAGGTAATGCCTCCTTATCTTGAGTGCAAATACTACAGCACCCAACTCCAAATCATGGGTTGTATAGTTCTTTTCGTGCACCTTAAGTTGTCGCAAAGCGTAAGCAATCACCTTATCCTTCTGCATTAGTACACATCCCAATCCTTGGTGTGACATATCGCAGTATACTACAAAATCATCAGTTCCGTCTGGGAGGGACAATATCGGTGCGTTGCACAACCTCTCATTCAACGTTTGGAACGCTTGTTCTTGTGCATGTCCCCAATCAAACTTCTTGTCTTTCTGAGTCAGCGGTGTTAACGGTTGAGTGATCTTTGAAAAGTTCAGGATGAAGAGACGATAGTACCCAGCTAATCCTAAGAATTGTCGTATCTTTGAAGGTGTCTGGGGTGCATCCCATTTCTTCACCGCTTCGATCTTGCCAGGATCTACATGAATCCCATCCTCGTTTACCACATGACCCAAAAACTTCACTTCCCGCAACCAGAATTCACACTTTAAGAACTTGGCAAAAAGTTTCTCTTCCCGTAACAGTTCCAGAATTGCCCAAAGGTGTTCTTCATGATCCCCTTTCATCGGGAGTAGATAAGTATATCATCTATGAATACAATCACAAACTTATCCAAGTAAGGTTTACATACCCGATTCATTAGGTCCATAAACACAGCTGGTGCGTTAGTCAACCCGAACGGCATGACCAAGAACTCATAGTGCCCATAACGAGTTCTAAATGTTGTTTTCGGTATGTCCTCCTCGAAAACCCGTAGTTGATGATATCCGGAATGAAGGTCGTTCTTGGAGAAATATGAAGCTCCTTGCAGCTGGTCAAACAGATCGTCGATCCTGGGGAGAGGATACCGATTCTTCATGGTTAACTTGTTCAACTCACGGTAATCGATACACATTCAAAATGACCCATCTTTCTTCTTGACAAATAATACCGGTGCTCCCCATGGTGAGTGACTCGGTCAGATAAAACCTTCTCCAGTAGTTCCTGTAATTGACCGGATAACTCTTGCATTTCAGATGGTGCTAACTGATATGGCGTCTTAGCTACCGGTGTAGCTCCAGGAACCAACTCTATACGAAATTCCACCTGTCGTGGACGAGGCAAACCAGACAAGTCATCAGGAAATACATCTGGGTAGTCTCATGCCACTGGAATGTCTACTAATTTCCTCTCTTCTTCCTTCTTTTCTACGACATGAGCCAGAAAAGCATAGCATTGCTTTCGTAAACTTCGGCGCATTTTCATGCAGGAGATAAGCTTTAGGTTTCTTCCCGGTCATTCTCTTTGAATTCTGAGCACCTCCCTGTTTGGCATGGGGATTCGTACTACTTTATCCCGACAGACAATCTCAGCTCCGTGTTTCGACAACCAATCCATTCCCACAATCACATCGAAACTTCCTAACTCAAAGGGTATCAAGTCTATATCGAAGGCATGGTCCTCCAATATCATCGAGCACTTCCTAATGATTTCATCAGCCTGTACAACCCTACCATTGGTCCTTTCTACAGAGTAGCTAGTTTCTAGCCTATTAGGACTCAAATCAAGCAATTGCACAAACTCAGTAGATATAAACCTATTTTCTGCTCCAGTGTCAAATAATATGGATGCGAAGTGATTATTGAGTAAGTGCGTACCCATGAAAATATTCGGGTCCTGACGGGCATCGTTGGCTCCAATGACAAATGCACGTCCCCAAGCTGTATTTCCTTGATTTGCCGGTCCTTGATTTCCAGCTATGGCCATCACCGGTTGCTGGTTGTTCCCTTGTTGACCCGGCGCCCGATTCAGTCTGGGCACATGTTTCTGTAGTGATCGGGGCTTCCACACTCATAACAGCCTCTTGCATTCCCAGCGGGGTTAACCGCGTTGACCGGTGCCACCAGATTCGGCGCCACTTTGCAGTCTTTTGCTAGATGTCCCGGGCATCTACAGTTCACACACACCCGATACGGCATTGCTGGAGGATGATGGAAGTTGCACCTATCACATTTCGAGTGCGACCCAACATACTCTCTCTTGCCCTGTGTCACGGCCATAAAATTTCTAGTTGTCTTGACCCTTTTGTCAAATTTCCCGGCACTCGACCGGCTCGTTTCCCCAACATCCTTTCTCTTTTCTGCTCCTCTTCCCAATACCCCTGTTCTCACCATCTCGTCAGTTAGAGCGCTAGCCTTCAGAATTGCGCTCTGAATCGTAGGAGGAGTAGCTGCACTTACCATTGCTTGGATTTGAGGCGCAAGTCCCCAAATATACCTCTCGATCCTTTTTGATTCCGGAGTGATCAAATGTGGAACCAATCTTGCCAACTCATGAAAACGATCAGTGTAAGCTGCGTGCCCAGCCCCTACCATAGCATGATTCCAAAATTCGTGTTCTAGTTTCTGCATCTTGTTGAGGGGGCAGTATTCCTCAGTGATTAAGGCCTTAAACTCATCCCACGACATCTGCATCGCTGATTCTCTCCCCTAGCCTGAACCTGAGTGTTCCACCAAGTTAGTGCTTTGCCCTGTAGTGAACACGTGGCATACTTGATCTTCTGGCTATCGAGGCATTCGCTGATGTCAATCACTGCCTCCATTTTCTCAAGCCACCTGGTCAGGGCTATTGCTCCACCCTTTCCATCAAACTCTTTCGGTTTGCAGGCCACAAACTCCTTGTACGAACATCCCCTTCTAGCATTAACAACCCCAGTCTCATTACCGGTTGTTCCACCATTCCCGGTCTCCTGGTTGCTCTCGTTCCCAGCCGGGTTCCCATTATCTTCATTATCATTTCCACCATCCCCGTGGGGGTGGTGATTTTGAAGAGCATTGCTCACTTGGGCCATAATAGTCGGGATCAGTGTGGCTAGCTGTTGAGCGATTAGAGCTGCCATGTCAGTGTTTCATGTTCCCTAATTGTTGCTAGCAGGGCCATCATTTGTCTTGGTGCTCTACCTCTGCCTCTGCCTCTGCCCCTCGGGGCTTCACTTACGCCGCTGTTGCTGCGGGTAACTCTTCGAGGCGGCATTTTCTAATCATAAAAGTAGTAAACACATAAGCTTTAACCATTTCAAAGTATATTATCCATACCACTCATCAAGTCCAGCATTCCAAGTTAATATCACACTTGTTGTTACCACACATCACATACAAGTCGTGTAGTTCTCACACTATGTATAGGTAATGTTCCAACAATAATCCATCATAATAATTGCAAACCCATGCATATAATCACGTTAGTCTAGTGAAGGTTGTCTATCTCCTCCCCTTTCGAGGTTTCAGACATAACCACCTCAGGGTAAATCCCAGTGTCTGTGGTCAAGCGCAATAGTATGATCTGAAAAGATCCCTTCGGGTTTAATACCCGGATTTGATAAAACAACTAGGCACGCAGAGGGAACGGAAGATTCGATAAAAGCATCCCATAAAGAGTGAGCATAAGGGCTCTCTCATAGGGTGAATAGATTACAAGGTAGATAGATAAACGAATCAAGTAAAGAGGAACACATATACGAGATATAAAATGCACACAGATCCTAGCATGCAAATCTACATGAAGGTTCCTAGGTTATAGTCTTGGTCAAGTGAATTGCCTAATTCTCTATAACCAATGGCTCTGATACTAGTCTGTCACACCCCCGCTGAAAGTGGAAACACGGGGATGTAACGAGACGGGATCGTCATAACACATGGTAAGTACTAGATATGCAATATAATAAATGATGACAAGCGTGTCATGACGACACCCGCCACAAAGGAGACTTGTGTCGTGTTTAGTCAATATTCACAACAACATAGCCATAAGCATAACATGATAAATGATTCACATAAACAAAGAAGATAACATTGTATGTATTTCTCACAACCCGGGAACAAGTATCAAAAGTATGATGTTGTTTAAGTCAGACTACAACAATGATTTCCAAAAGACAATGTTCGCTAAGTATGTTTAGTCTCAAAATGCATCCTAGGGTCTCCACTAAGGCAGCACACCTAGATCTTCAATTAGCATTATCACCTGAAAATATATGCTCAAAATGGTCAACAAAATTGTTGGTGAGCTCGCAGGTTTAAGTAGCAAATAAGTAATTGATGTTGTATAATAATTGTTGTGGAATACCGTGTATACAGTTATAAGTAAAGCATAATCACATGACATGAGCTTTACAACCAAACCTAACGACATACACACAGAATCTTGTCAGAATATATTCACCCTAGGCCCGTTCCTGGCTACTGTTGGTACTAACTAGTATACCAACAAACAAGGGTGGGGGTGTCAACCCAGTAGTATTACCAATACCTATCCGTCGGTTCCAACACCGAAATAAATGGTTGTAAAGAAAGTACCACACAGCGAACTCAAGCATGTATCAGATAAGTACTCATAAAACAGTAGCACGTTGATTCCACGTATGTAAATTGTATGTAAGTTGTACAGCATAGAAAATGGGTGACAATACTTTTCCCCCAAGTTTGTAAATGATTGAAAAGTTGTATAAGCATAAAAAGGGGCCACGAAACTCACTTGTTAGGTGGTAAGTATGAATGATCAAAGTTTCCCAAATGTTGTATGTAATGAACGGTCAAACACCTATTGACAGTTATTGTTAAGCATTAATGATATGTATAAAGCATATAGTAACGTTCGGTTGGTTCGGGTTGTATCGGTTCGGTCGCGTGTAACACACACAAGCTGACGCACGTATTAGATCTTATGTAGATCCAAGTACTAGAAACCGTCGTCATTGCCGGTGATATTGTGTAAAAGATCCATTGTTATAAGAGAAGTATTTGTTAAACATAAGTAGTCACGAATTGGTTGTTTTGTAAAATGTTAGGTTGATTTGATTTGGAATAGTATTTGTAGCCTTGATAGCGTTGACTTTAATCTTTGTGGTTTAGCATTGGCAACCGTGTTAATGTTACCTTAACATCACACGACATGCGAGAAGGAATTCACACACACAGCAGCTTCAGTCACACGACAGGACCACACGCATAACTCAACACTCCATTCGCACGAATCAACCCTCATTCGTACGAATCAGCTTCATTCATACGATTGAACCTTCATTCGTGCGACTGGCATTCAGTCGTATCACACAGCACTCAATCACACGACTCAACCTCCATACGCACGAATCAACCTTCATTCGTACGAATCAGCTTCATTCATACGACTAAACCTCCATTCGTACGTTTGGCCTTCAGTCGTGCGATACATGCACAATCGCACACATTCATTCATTCGCATGACTCAATTTCATATAACATTCATCCGCGTTGACTCAATCGCACGCATTCATTCGATCGCACGACATACCCAGTCGCACAACTCAGTCACTCGAAAGACACAGTTGCACGACTCAGTCGCACGACTCAGTCGCACGACTCAGTCGCACGACTCACCCAGTCGCATGGCTCAGTCGCATGACAGACCCAGTCGCCAGAATGGCAGATTTGCGACTGTAGAAGTGCAAGGGTTTTACACAACAAGGAGTTATAGAAACACACTACCAACATACACAAGCAAGAAGAACACGCGGAAAGACATCACATGCGACCATATGTGTTCGGGTTGGACCCGAACACCCGAAACCCAAGAGGACAGCAGTGAAAAAGCAAGAAAAAGGACGAACAAGGTCGTCTATAGAGTAGACTCGGTTGTAGTCGAAGTCTAGACGATGAAAACGTGATCAAACGGGGCGGTTTTGGTGCAAGGAAGAAGATGAAAGTGAAGAAGAGAATGAAGAATAAGATGAAGTAAATGAGGGCTAGGGCTGGGAAAATGGGGTTTATATACCCAGCCTAAGTTTGGAAAATGGCACATTTAGTCCCTGCACTTAAATCCCCGAATTCCCTAATTTGTTTCGGTTGAAAACGACTTTAATAGGTTAGTTATATTGATGATAAAAATGTATTTAATGATAATTGGTATTTTAAAATGGTTTTATTAATGACAACAATATTTTATAAAAACGATGTATTTAATGATAACGATGGTGAAATTTGTAAAAGTTTTAAGCGTAGCATGCATTAACGATAAGAACACAAGAATAAGGATGATAAAGCAAGTATAATATCCACACAAATAGTAAATCAGGATGAGAAATGAATGTTCAAAGAAAAGTTAACAGAAGGCACGTTAATTGACGGACCTTGAGGTGACGGATGTCACACTCCCCTTTCCCTCCCACAAAATAATTATACATATGTTTAAAAAACATACAAGTATTAAAAAATTTACATTTATAAAAGTTTAAAAATAATAAGAAAACTTCATTTACTTATTTAGTTGGGATAATATATTAAAATTTAGATTAAATTGTTATCTTAGTCCATGGGGTTTGATTAAAATTATAATTTTAGTCCATTAGTTTAAATATTGTATAGGATACATTGTAGTTTTAAAAAATTATTCTTTTCATTCACCTTCTCCTAACACTGTTAGCATCCAGTTAGATTTAAGGGGTGGTTCTGAAATTTTCACTATCACCCATAGAATCATCATTTTGAATGGCTTGATTGTGACAACAAAATCTACATAACAATTTCAAGATCACGATCATAATCTCTGTTTCCTATCAAATTCATTTATCATCGATATTCGATTACAGGCTAGCAAGTTTACGTATTACAAATTTCATGGCTCTCACGCTTTGGATTGTTCGTCGTCCTAATGAGGATTTCGATGTTTCAGAAATCTACAGTAAGTTTTGATTTAAATTTTTGTGTGTTTTTTGTTTTAGTTCTAAATAGTGAAATAGAGATTGATGATGGTGATGTTATTGGCATTGATATCTTTCTTATTAAAAAAACATATGTTCTTGAATGGAAGTCAACTTAATTGTAATATGTAATTGGAATAATATTATTCTTGTTCGGTGAATTCTTGATTTTCCAAAAAGAAAAATATTAGCATTATTTATGTTCACTTTTCATGGATCTCATTCTCTTGTATTTTAATTTGTTTGTGGTGTTGATCGCAGGAGAAAAACCAAACATTTTTTCACTAAAGATGCATCATGGTGGTCATTTCTCTAGCTTGCCAAGAAGAACGTATGTGTTTGGTAAAAAAAATAGTGATATGGTGGATGTTGATCACTTTTCAATACCAGAGTTAGATGTCATGGTCCAGGCTTTAGGATATTCCAAAGATGAAGTAACTGATTATCAATTTAGGAATCCAGATAATGATTTGGATTATGGATTAACAACTCTTAGATGTGATGTTGATGTACTTAAGTTATTGTAGTTTGTTGAAAAGAATAAGGTCATTGAGATTTACACTAACCACTTAGAATACACACAACAAATATCAAGTTACCAGACCTTGGATAGACCAGTGTGTAGTAGATGTTGGACATAAGACTTGTTCTTGCCGAAAGTGGGAGTTGACAAGCATGCCATGCAAGCATGCAGTGGCCGTAAAATGGAACATGGCATCCCATGGTATTGAAGTTGGTGTCCCTGAAAGCTGGGCTTCAAAGATATATTGGTTGGAGACTTGGAAGAAAGTATATCAATAAACAGTTGATCCAATAAATGGTAGAGATTTGTGCATCATACTAGATTATGAATAGTTTTTGGTTATGATAATGGTTTATGGAAATTATGAATCGGTGTTTTATGGTATTTTGTTATGATAATGGTATTTTGTTGTTTGGGTCAAAACAAGAACATTATGACCACTTTCAGCTAAAACAAGAACATTATGACCAATTTCAATTAAAACAAGAACATTTTAACCAATTTCAGCCAAAACAGAAACATTTGACCAAACTTAAATCAAAACAGAAATATTCAGCAATTTTGTGAAGATCTATAGCTATTTGTTGCCCATAAATGATATGCCCAACAAGGTGTTTGTAAGGTGTAAATTGAATTGTAGACTCACTTAACAACATATAAGCATATCAGTTGTGCTTGCTAGTCAAAAGAAAAATGAAGACATAAAAAGATATGATAAGTTTGCAAACCCATTTATCAACTATTTTTCTCTTGGTTATCAATACAACTTAGAATCTAATATATTTATATTTGCTAAAAAGTTAACTGCCATAAAACTTATATTTTTTTCTTCCAAAGAATGCCTAAGTAATCTGTATATTACTGCAAGATTAATATATTACTACTAAATAGTGGACCATCAAATTTTTTATTATACTAAAATTGTATATTTTGACCGGTATAGACTAAACAAATGAAAATAAACACGTTAGTACTTTGACCCAACAAAGTGTTTAACTTTTTAAGGTTGAACAAATAGTCATGATATTAGATTCATTTTCATTCAATTACAGTAAATTGTTACATATATCATCGAACGAGTTGAGTTGTAGAATTCCAAGTTAAACTTAGTGATGATTGTGTTCATAAAAATATATTGTTGGGTGTTCTACCTTTGAAGAAATTGAAGATTTTCAATATTATTGAAGTTGAGGAATTGAAGAACAAAAGCAACAAAAATATTAGTCTAGGGTTTATTTTGTAATTATTGTAAATGCTAGATTAGTATAAATATTAACACATTTCATCATTGTAAAGGGTGAATGGTTCTCCATAAAATATGTGGGAATTAGTTCCATCACCAACAACATCATATCATCATCCTTCATGGATGATGATTTCAACATCAAATCATAAACATCAAGCATTAAACACTTTTTTGTTCATCATTACTATATTTTAGCATCGAATCATCAAGTTTTATTATTATCAATTTGAATCCTAAGATCCATGCTCAACGATCTCGTTCAAATCAGGGACACATAATTGTTTATCATCCCCGTGACTTTACGTTGAATGTTAATGAATGAAGTGAAAGTATTATGTAACGTAAAGTGAAAGATAAAGAAAAGAGGAACATGAGGTAAGAATGCCTGCATTAATGAATGATGAAAGTAAAGAAAGTCGTGAAAGCATAGTATGTCGGGACACGCCATTAAAAGGTGTTAGCTCAATGGTGTGCGGGTTCACTACCCCGGGAGGATGCACATCGGGGTCTTTCTTTGTGATTGACCATTTGTATAGCCCCATTGCTGCATACCCTAGGTACTGCGACCAGAGGTGCGATGCATCGTTATAGCTGGTCTATGATAGGCCTAGGTCTAGTATCAGGAATAGCTGGGTATTGCACATAGCAGTGGTACACCTAAACTCTACCCTAGGTACTGTGACCAGAGGTGCAATGCATCGTTATAGCTGGTCTATGATAGGCCTAGGTCCAGTACCAGGATTAGTTGGGTAAAGTTTATGATTGAAGGAAAGGAAAGAGGTAATGATGAAAGTATGCAAAGTTAATGAACGTAAGAATGAAAGCATGAAAGATTAATGAAGATAATAATGATATTATCTATGTGTACGTATGATGTATGATCGCATGGAAGAAAAGAACCGTTTTAACGAAAGAAAAGTATGTTTTATTTTATAAAACTAGAACTCGCTCAGCAACGCTGACTTTGATGTGTTTCTAGTTGGCAGGTAATGATTGCTGAGGATGGCATGAGGTGGCTAATAAGCTCTTTTGGGATGGCATCCATTTATTTAATGCTTTTGTGATGTAATGTAACAATGTATTTTGTAACTGATTAACGATGTGTTATTTTGCAAAAGTTTTTATAATAAAATGAAATGTCATATTTGAATGTTTTCGCTGCAATATTTATGTAAGAGAAATGAAAATGTATGTTTTATGTGCAATGATTTACCAGCTGTAAGCATTCCGGGATCGGGGCCTTACAACAATACAAGATCCGATGTGGACCTTGCAAGAAAGCAAATGAAATAGGCTGCCTCAAGGAGCAAGAAGCTACGGATTGCTTGCAAATGAAAGGGGATACCGTAGCAGCTTTTGCGAATGAGAGGAGGCTGCCAATTAGGGTTATGATTAAACCCTAGCTGTTGTCTCTAGGTTTTAGTCAAATGGAAAGGGTTGCCATAAGTGGCCATTCTTGACCAAATTAGGGTTTGCGAATTAGGGTTTTCAAGAAGATGGATTGTGAGGTTTTTGCATGACTTGGGCTCAAGGATTAACGGATTGGGCTGTGATCATTGAAAACAAAAAGAAAAGGTGGACTCGGGTTTATTTTTTTGGGCCACCAACATCAAAAAGAAAAGGTGGACTCGGGTTTTTTAGCTTAAAGCTATGAAAGCAGGCTATAACAACAAAACAAAAACAAAATTTGGTTGTTCTAAAGTTTTGAAGTTCTCACTTTCACATCAACAACAAAATTCTTGACTTTGAACAACTATTCAAAAGAATCAACATTAAGCTTCAATTCATATTAGAAATCTACAATTTAAGGGGAGTATTGTTGGGATTTCTACCTTTGAAGAAATTGAAGATTTTCAATATTATTGAAGTTGAGGAATTTAAGAACAAAAGCAACAAAAATATTAGTCTAGGGTTTATTTTGTAATTATTGTAAATGCTAGATTAGTATAAATATTAACGTATATCATCATTGTAAAGGGTGAATGGTTCTCCATATAATATGTGGAAATTAGTTCCATCACCAACAACATCATATCATCATCCTTCATGGATGATGATTTTAACATCAAATCAATAAACATCAAACATTAAACACTTTTGTGTTCATTATTATTATATTTTAGCATCGAATCATCAAGTTTTGTTATTATCAATTTGAATCCTAAGATCCATGCTCAACGATCTCGTTCAAATCGGGACACACATATATCCTCATATAGCTTCATATCTAAAAAAACATATTGACTTGGGATATACAAAAATGATATCCATCACTTCTTTTGCCTTTATTTAAAATTTTCTTATTCATTGCAGCCACTCTTTTACCTTTTTTTCCTCTCAATACTACTTATTTGCCTTAAATTTAAACTCTATAGTTTATGTAGAGAGAAAAACTATTTCTATTGATGTCAAATAAATGCTATCAATGTTTGGCAAGCAAAAACCGTGTAAGACTAGCTTGTCCGTAAACATTTTACTAATTTTAAGCATCATATGATAATGTAAAGTCATGTTAAAATCTCTCCCAAGGTTGCTTCCCTGAATAATATTATAAATATAAGTTAAATAATTAGAAAATTAACCAACCAGCTTTTGAATTAATATTGATTTGAAAAAAATGGCTGATCAATGAACTTGTAATTATTATTAGGTTTTATAGAAAACTTTACGTTCTCTTTGGAGGTATGATGCCATCCCATAAGAAAATGACTTTTAAGATGGATGGTGGAGGTATGATGCCATCCCATAAAAAAATGATTTTTAAGATGGATGGAATCTTATAACATGATTTTGATGCTTCATTTAGAATAAAAACAAGGTCTGCAAGTATCATCGATCTCCATATATTGGATTCAAAATTAGGGTTAACTGAAATTGAAAAGGGGGAGACGATCATGTGTTCAAACAAGTAATAATTCGTTTATTTAAGATGTTAGTGAAAGGACTGATATGCCCCTCAAATCTAATAGAAAGTTAACAATGTTAAGATGATTGGATGAAATTGGTAATTCTTTTTAAACTTTAGTGTATCCTATACGAAATTTAAATTAATGGACTAAAATGACAATTGTAGGCAAACCTCAAGGACTAAAAATAGCAGTTTACTCTAAAATTTATAAAAAAATAAATGGGCTTATGGAGTTGGGCTCATATGTTAATAATGAATCCATGATCTATCTATACAAAAGTTTATATTGTCATGGGCTGCAACAGCCTAACCCATTACCTTTGTTTGTGCCACCATCAATGATTAGCTTCCACAAGACTAGTAGACCATAATTTGACATCAGCAAACAACCAACAGGTTTACTCCTAGAGTGTTGTCTGTTGCCCTTACTTGCGAGTAGCCGACCTGCTGGAGTGTTGGCCTACAACCCTAAGGTCGATTTATTTATTATTCAAGTTTTAATTGTTCAAGTTTGTTAGAAATTACAATTGATTGAATGTAATTGGGATTTTGGGATCTAGGGTTTCTTTGTTCTTATACTTTTATGATTTATGGATGATTAAAATTTTATTTTTTGGGGTTTGGACAGTTGAATGTATGACTAATTGTTGATGTTATATTGAATTTAGATTGATATATTATGAGAAATGAGAAAACTATTGATTTATTTTTTGAAAGAAATATGTTAGTGAAGAATTGATGATTCAAATCATGAGAAACGTCAAAACATTCTCAACTAGTAAGTTGAAAAAACATGAAAATCAACAAGAGAATCATGCTTATGAAGTTCCTTTATCAAATTCTAATGAAGTGGATCTTAATAATCTAAAAAGAAATCTGACTAGACGAAGACAACTATGGGATTATTTGGTTGGTTCTAGAGAAGAAGTAAGACGAGCTTATTTGAAGTTGGGACCTTTTTAAGTTCATTTTAAAGAGTATCCTAAAGATCAAAAGAATCGTAGATTCCAATATTCTTGGTTCAATATTTCCTAGTTGGTTAGAGTATTCTACAACAATAAAAGCTTCATATTGCCTTCTTTATTATTTGTTTAACGATAAACCAAATGTATGCAATGGTTATGATGCATTTATAGTTAAGTATTTGAAAATTGAAAAAAGGTTAATGATGGAAAAAAGTATGCATACTTGCACCATATTGGTTCTTCTCAACATAAAAATGTTGTGGCATACTATGGAAATTTATTGAGCCAAGCAACACACATTGAGAATGTCTTTACGAAACAAAATGACAATAAAATATTAAAGAATCATTTACAATTGAAAGCTTCAGTTGATGTAGTAAAGTGGTTGACATTCCAAGCTTGTGTTTTATGATGACATGATAAGTATTCTCTTTTAAAGAATCGTGGAAAATTTCTTGAATTACTACAACTTTCAGCTTCTTATAATGATGAGGTAGCACATGATATATTACGGAATGCTCCCTATAATTCAAAGTATATTTCTGGAGACATTCAAAAAGAAATTCTTAGTATTATTGCAAATAAAGTGCGAAAGCATGTTCTTAATGAAGTAGGGGACTCATGCTTTTGTGTCATAGTTGATGAGTCATGAGATGAGTTGAAAAAAGAGCAAATGGCCATAGTTTTGAGATTTGTTTATGCAGAAGGGATCATACGAGAAAGGTTTTTAGACATGATTCATGTTAGAAATACTTTATCATCAACCTTGCAAACAA
Source organism: Flaveria trinervia (assembly GCA_025506515.1). Classification (NCBI taxonomy): domain Eukaryota; kingdom Viridiplantae; phylum Streptophyta; class Magnoliopsida; order Asterales; family Asteraceae; genus Flaveria; species Flaveria trinervia. The sequence continues at coordinate 4,692,790 of CM046458.1, read as the reverse complement.
GTATGTGAAGACAACTTTTGCAGTATTAGTTTGATGTTAGTAAAATCTGTGATCAAGGTTACGATGGTGCTAGTAATATGAGAGGGGAATGGAATGGGTTGCAAGCACTTATTCTTAAGGATTGTCCTTATGCATATTATGTTCACTAGATTGCTCATAGGTTAATTACTTACTTATTTCTTTATTCTTTTTTTCGGTTTGACTAAATATTTCAATGCTTATTACGGTTTTATTTTTTGCTCACAGGTTACAATTTGTATTAGGTTGTGCTTCAAGGGAAGTTATTCCAATACATTAGTTTTTACAAATTTAGTTGCTATTATTAATATGGCTTGTGCTTCTGGTAAGCATCATGATGAGTTACAAGAGGTAAAGGCAAAGGAGGTTAAGAATTTATTAGAATTGGGTGAAATCAACTCAGGAAGAGGATTAAATCAAGTTGGGACTTTAAGAAGACGTGATGATATACGTTGGGGGTTCTCATTTTAACTTTGTTTGCAGTTTACTTAAGTTGTTGGACGTTATGCGTGTTGTTCTTCAAGGAATAATCGAAGACTTATCTCATACTACTTTTTCTTATGTGGAGATGCTGATGCAACTTACACTCACATGTGATTATTTAAGTTTGTGTTTATTATTCTTCACTTGATAAAAGAAATTATGGAAAGGACTGACATGCTTTCTCAATCTTTACAAAAAAACCTCAAGATATTTTTAATGCTATGGAGTTAGTTTCATCAACAAAAATAGTTTAGTTTCATCAACAAAGAATAGCTGAGATGATTTATGAAACAATGAATGGGATTCTTTCCTTGGTCAAGTTATTTTTTTCAATGAAAAATATCAATTGAAATGTTGGATATGAATGCGTCATATATTTCTACTCGGTGTCGACCTCATAAAAAAGATATTCATATTACATTTGAACATTATTCGAGTAGATTTGTTTACATCCACATTGAATAAACAATTATATGAGTTAAATTGTAAATTCAATGAGCGTTTAATGGAGTAGTTGTCTTTTACTTCAACTTTAGTATCAAAAGAGATTGATGTTGATCAAATTTGTCTTATTGTTAAGAAGTATTATTCTGAAAATTTTACATAACAGGAAAGGATTCAATTGAGATATCAAATGGAGAATTTTAATATTGAAAAAAAAGAGAATATCAAACTAGGAGGTGTTTCAATTATTTCTTATCTATGCAAAAGTCTTGTACAATTAAGGAACGTAAGACATATTATTTGGTTGACAGAATGACTCGGCTAGTGTTGAAATTTCTAGTCTCAATTGCAACAATAGAAAGGAGATTTTTCAATGAATATATTCAAGAATTGTTTTCGTAATAAAATATCAAATAAGTATTTTGCTAATAGCTTAAAGATTCACATAGAAAAGTAAACAGCTGAAAATTTTAATTCATAATGCATAATAGCTGATTTTAAAAAATTTAAAAGATGACAAGCTAAGTTGTAATTCTTCTTTCAGGTATTTATTAACGTCAAATGATTCGCTTAATCCTAGTAATATTAGTTAGGTTTGAAAAATCGGGTTTTTATTAAGATATTCAAGTTCGTTATCTACACTTCTTTAAGATAAAGAATAAGTGGAATTTAAGCGCAACTTTTACGAGGTGTATGCATTCGTTTAAAAAATAATAATAATAAAATAAAATAAAATATTCGATGAGTTATAAGTTTTCAAATAAATAAATTTTCGTTCACTATTTTCTCACCAAACATAGTAGGTTACATGTTGCACACCACAAAGAATTCAAAAATAATATCTAACTAAAAAAAATCCAAAAAACGATCAGCCACTAAATTTCTCTGTTGCACAGTACAAATAAATAATACAATCTAAAATATCTCTTCATAAATAACCTTGTACTTGGATCGAACCCGATTCAGATCTTTTCGATGACTCGGGTCGGGTGAACAAACCACTAGACGTCTAGACCTGACAGAAGTTAGTCGCGGATGATCCGTTTCAAATTGGTAACGCTGTCCCGTCACAACCGAAATTTATAAGAATGCAACCAACACAACCACAGACACGATGATCGCATGAGTGTAGGTGTATTGTGGCGGAGCTACACTGCTTTCCCCCGCGTCTATGCCTTCGTATACCATCCCGTTGCTAAACTGCGGTGTCGATGTCGTAGGAGTTTGTTGCCCTTCCGTTGATTTCTTGCTGCAAGTACAATAATTTCATTTTTAGCCGTTGATAAAAATCTCTCTTTAAAAGCAAAGTTACCGTTGGATGAAATGGTACTTAACAAATAAAAAGAAGCCGTTAGCTGGCGTAAATATCAAGACGTGTTAGTAACAATTTTACCATGTGTTATAACGTGGGTAACCCCACTATTTAGGGTTGGCTTGAGTGCATAATATCTTATTAGACCGGTTTTTATAAATAAATAAAAAACATAATATAGATATTTTAAATAGTTAAATTGATTTACTTGTTTGTTGAAAAAACCAAACATTTTCTTTCAAATAATCAAAAGAGTAATCACTTTTAGGAGTTTTATAAGTTATATCAATTTTTTTACAAGTCTCGGTCTCAATTAAAAAATATCAGGCTCTTAAATTAAAATAAATGATAGAAACTTTAAAGCTATAAACTGATGTTTTGTATACTTTGAACAAAAATTGTTATTATTTTTAAATAAAAAATTTGCCAGTTTTGTCAAATCTTAGTGAAAAAATCAATTTAACTCTACTTGAAAAACGAAAACAGGTTTACAGTAGAGTTGTTTACGCCGTTTATTTACTTATTAATTACTAGTGACAAAACTTGATTGATATAAAAAAAATTACGCAACCGATTAAAAAATTCACACTATAATCCCTCTAGAGACAACTTACTACAGGGACAACGCTGGTTCTAACTCTAACAACTAATAACACTTGAGGACATAACTTGTCTTATTTATATTTCAAGTATTTGAACTTCATGATGCGTTTGGTGGAAAGAAATGAAATAAAATTAAATTGAAAAACTCGTATAATTTTGAAGTAAATTATATTTAAATAAATAATAAAATATAAAATCAAATTTCATTGGTCGTGAGATTTCAAATTCCCTCTTAAATTTTGAGATCTGATATCACAATTTAAGATGTATTTTACTTTTCATTATTTATTAATACATAATTTTACTTAAAAATTATAGTGCTATTTAATTTTATTTTATATTATTTTATTTTTCCTACCAAAAAACAGCGTAAATATCATTGCTATCAAAGTAATTTACCTTGTGGTAGCCGGTGGGCAGAAAGTAATCAGATAATCGGCACCAGTACAAGTGAAGGTGCTAGTCTTATCATCATACGCATAGCTATAAGCGCGTGGGCACGCGCTCTTAAACATCTGCGAGTACAACGACGGCTTACAAGTATCCGGTGAACCATACGCGCCGCTGCAGCAATACTCCGGTGCCCCAAACGCCTCACACGCGCTTCTACACCCCACCCCTTCACCCCCACCGTTCACCACCTTCAACGCCGCCGGACACGCGCCGTTCAAGTCCCCCACACACCCAGTGTACGTGCAGTTCCGCCCAGACCCACCGGCCGGAGCCACCACCATCGGGAGGTTGTACCCGTCGACCAAACTCACGTCGAAGAAATCCATACCGCCGTCGCCGTCGAGGGTGAATTCAGCTAACGTCGCCGGAGGTGTGGCTCCGGCGCCGGAGCATTCTAGGGTTCCGGAGGCGCAGTCGCCGGTGGCGCAGGTGAATTTGCCGTCGGAGTTTTCCGAACAGTGGGTTCTTCCCCAGAACCGGCCGGCCCATGACGACGGCGCGTTGAGGGTTTTGATTCGCCGGTTGAAGAGCGAAACCGGTGGGCTGCAGCGGTTCGATTCCGGCGTTGGATAAAACCCCCGGCCAGACCGTTTGTCCGCACTTGTGGTGAATGTAAATGTTGCTGATGAAATTACACCTGCAAATGTTCAGAAGCTTTATAACTGAAAGTTAAAAAGGTAACATGAAGAATGTAAATGTTGGGGTCTTTCTTTTTCTTTCCGTACACACATGAAAAGTAAGTTTAAGTTTTGTTCATGTGGGTACGGGAGACGAAAGAAAGAAGAATAGGAAAATAATACGAGGGATTGTGTGTTGTTTACCTACCTTGTATGAGGGATTGTGAGAATAATATGCTAGTATGAGGAGAGAGATTGATAGATGTGATTTAGGCATTTTCTATAGATAATATATATATATATATATATATATATAGAGAGAGAGAGAGAGAGAGAGAGGAGAGAGAGAGAGAGAGAGAGAGGATGTGATTGTGAAGGTTTGTGAAAATGGAGATTTTTGTTGTTGGGAATGCCATCGGAGGAGATATATAGACGGTGCTCAGAGGCGGCGTAGCCACTCAGATTTTTTGGGGAAATAATCGGGGAAGGAGCCGTTTTTTATTTCACAAATTATGGTTTTTAGTGCTAATATTTTACTTTTACTTTACTTCAATTTTATATATATTTTATATTTTATTTAATTGAGATTAAACCAACGTCACTTGAATGAGATGTAATCACGTACATTTGCTACTAAGCTATCCTTGTAATTATGACTTTCGAGACTAGATTTATAACACTTGCTACGTTGACATAATCGTAATTTTTGTGTATTGAAATTTTTTAAAATATACGTAAATAACCCTAAATATTTAACATTTACATTAAGAGTTTTTATGATGAAAACGGATTAAAATACATTTACATTTGACAGAAAAAATTAACAGATTTAATGTCAAAGGTTAAGATAGTTAAGATATGAAACGTTAGAGTTTTGATATGTCAAACAATTTCTTTTTAGAATAATAGGATTAAATAACCTTAATCCTAGAAGCCAAAATAGTAATTTAATCAAACATTTGCGTATAATTGTTTTTGGTACGTCTATACTAACAAATCCGTAAATTAGATTCTAAGTATTTAACTTTTCAATTTATGTTTCACTATATGCACCTACCGATATTAAATGATACGTGAATCATATATAATTGTTTGTCTTTTAAATTCACATATCTGGAAATGATTTTACACGTGCCACATTCATACGTGATTCAGATTCAAGTACCAGTTTTTTTGTATTTTCGCGTAACTCATTCTTTTAGGACTGTTCAAATAGTTTGACGTTCGAAACGCATTCGAAGAATGCTTGTAATTTTGCTCATTCGAATTTCCGCTCGATTGTAAATGAACCGAGCGGCTCGGTTCGGTTTCAAAAAGAACCGAGCATGAGCGAAGGGTCGCTCGCTCAGTTTCGCTCGAATTATTTATTCATTTAGTTTTTATATATTATATATAATTATATATATTAATTTATTATTATATTTAGTTATTTTTTAGTTGCAAATATTTTAAATTTTTAGTATAAATCTCAAAACTTTAATACACCAATATATTTAAGCCTCATTACATAAGTTCTCACCCCTCACCCTTCACAGTTCACTCCTCGTCTCCTCCAACGGTCTAGGCGCCAGCCTCCAGCGATCTGTGACCACTCTCCCCTCTCCACTCTCTAGCAACTTCCACCCTGCGAGCCGCGAATCTGCGAACCTGCAACCGCGTCTCCGACCCTACTGCAAGCCGCGAACCTGCGACCGTGACCCATCTCCGACCGCGACCCATTGTAACACAAAACTGAGCAAAACCGAGCGAAACCGAGCGCTCGGTTTAAAACCGAACTGAGTTCGAGCATGAAGTTTGTGCTCGAATTTGTAAATCCGAACCGAACCGAGCCGCTCGGTTTAAAACCGAACCGAGTTCGAACGAAGCTGCATTCGGTTCGGTTCGGTTCGTGAACAGCCCTACATTGTTTATGTCCTATTTATCGGAAAACTTTTATATAGCTTAGCACATAAAGTCCTATTGTATACATGGACAACTCTAGGTCTAATCATCTTCGTTGAATAATCTTTTCGTGCTTATAGTGATTACACAAATCATGTTATGCTATAAATAACATCCACCACTAGACATATTTTTCAGCAGAATTCAATCATGCTTAAGTTAGTATTTACTACTAAACGTGTTTTTGTTATCAAATTACTACTTTAAGCTAGCACAATACAAGTAAGCTTTAACTACATGGTTATGCAAATCTGACTACTTTGACAAGACAAATACAATCACATAACTTAAATAATTATAAGAAAACACCAATTGTGATGCATGCTTAAAATTCTATGCAAGTATATTGGCCAATAATGCAATTACATTTTCATCTTTCTCGGCAAACTCATTGTATATAGCTAGGATTTAAACACACTAAGCCGAATTAAACGAAGACTTGTTTATGTTTATTCTTATAGCATTGAACATATTCAAACATTAACTGAATAAAAACTTTTGTTCGTATAAGGAATCAGACATGTTTGTGCTCGTTCGTTAACTTGAACGAATGCATACAAATTCAAACGAACATAAACTATTTTAATAAATAAATTCAAGCAACATTCTTAGTCCTAAACGTTAGAGAAATAATCATCTTAAATAAATACAAAGTTAAGTATTTAACATAATAATAATAATAAACATAGTTATCCCAAAACAAAGACATAAGTTAGACATAATAATGATAGTTATAATTATCATAAAATAATATTCTAAAGATACAAGTTTCAAATAACTAAGTTTACAACAAGATATAAGCTTCAAATGTGTTAAAAGTCTGATGTCTCTTTTCTCTTAAATTTGAAGTATGTTGTAAATTTCATGTTATTCCTAGTATCTTATGTTTTGGGCTCGCTACTGTTGCTTGATTCGTTGGTTGGTTCGTGGTAACTAGGCTCATGGTTGCTACCGATGGATGTGCTCGAGTCAAGCCTACTTATAAGATGGATTCCCAAATAGAATTATTTCCTCTTTGTTTTTCATGTGGGTTTTGTGGGTCTCCGTTTTATTATGGGTATTGTATAATGTTTGGAGCTTGGTTGTGTGGTTCATAACAAAACAATCACATCTCTCGCTCTTTCTCGTATTATCTCTGCTTTCGTCTATGGTTTTCTATTGAAACCCTAACTCCTTTTGTGAGTCGTTAAAGATCCACGGATTATTGTTTTTATATGTGATTCTTCTTGACATTGTTTTGATGATCAGTTCTCGGTTATTTTTCATTTGTTTCGTGTATATAGAGTTTTTATTCTTGAGTGATTTGGTTGAGATTATCTCAATCTTAATTTCTCTGTTGTGTTGTTTTTATTATATATATGGTACTTTTGTCAAAATGACTAGGGTTTATACTTCAAATGTTAGCTTAATAAACTAAACATCATAAATTAAATATACAAAAACTTTTAACCAATGAACATAAACAATTGAACAGAATGTTCTTATACGCAATTGGTGTTTTAAATTTTATTTGATGTTTTAAATTTTAAATTTGGTGTTTTAAATTTTAGCTTAGAAAAAATATAATAAACTTTTATAAAATTACTATAAAATTAACAAAAATTAAAATTTCGTGACGGATGTAAAATGTTGTCCCGCCGAATTACGCGGGCACCCTTCTAGTTTTGTCAAATGGTTTACTAAACATTCGATTTGTTACACCACTAAGCCGTATTCACGTAACTTCTCCATCTTATCTTTAAGGAAGAGATTGGCAAATACAAGTTCTTAAATAAATGGAATTGTAACCCATAATTCTCTCCCCCCTTTTGTAACAACAATTTAATTATTCTTAACATTATACCATTGTCTATTACAAACTAGACCGAGTCTAAATACATTTATAAATACAACAAACGAAATAAAAACTTCTGAACTTTGATGAAAATCTCCATGTGAGGTACTTTAACTTGTTTCAAATCATGTTTTTTATGTGTAGAAAAGGACTTGAAGGAACCAAGTAGTACGCCAAGCACATGTAGGCATGCATTGAAACATCGACACTAAAGGTGTGTGACATGCCACATGCCCACATGTATTATTACATAAGCAATGAACGCCACGTGTACCACCATATTAATGTATTGTGCCACATTAACGAAGTGTTAACCTGCAACTTGCTCTAGACGACAAAAGATATTTTTTATACACATGAAACGTTAAATACCTTAATTTACTGAAAACGAAAACTGAATTAATTTTATTATTATATAGTTTTCTTATACGGACATTTAGAACCTGAATTTGACACGCTTATAGTGAATGTGTGTTTACTTAGTTGAGCAAACAATAAAAGGGTCTCGTTCATTTATTGTATTTGTAAATATTTGATAAACTGAACAATTGAATATTATATGCATACCGGTGTGTAGTATTTCGGTGGAATTGGTGAATCATTTTTTTGGTGATTGCAATATTACGGTCAAAACATGGAACTTTATTCAAGATGTTTGCATATTGATTTTTCTATTTCTCTACACTTGATGGATGCGTGTTAGTGACTTGATACTTTGCAGAACAAGATGAGTATACATAATTGTGTCGTTCATAAAAAATGTCAGTTATCTTTTGAATGAACAAGAACAAACATATTTTTTTATGAACAACAAAATACTACTAGTTAAAATGTTCAAACAAACAAGATTCACTCATGTTGGATGCTCTATTGGTATATTTGCATGCCTATGTCTTACACTTCTATTGAAATGATTGAAAACGTGTCACACCCCACCCAACGACCTACCTTGTGAGTGATTGATAACAACTTAATATGACGTACGGAAATGAAATAACAGAAAAACTTTCAATTAACATAAACTGAATTTGTATGGCACTAAAACATTATCCACCATGCATATAGGGCTAGACTTATATATGATTGTCTTCTTCATTCATGAGATATCACTTGAGATACATCATTCAAAGCGAAACATATGTCAGTAAAAAATACCGGCATGGTATTTAACTTTAAAAAAACATTTTCGCTAACCTTTTATGCTGATTATTTGTTTAGGACCGTGATTAGAATCTCATTTTACTTGCACAACTGTAATTTGTTTATTTTTTGATTAGTTTGCCAAGACTTGTGGTAAGCGATTTCCTAAATTTTAACTTTTCATTTATATATATATATATATATATATATATATATATTATATATATATATACATGGATCTATTCAATTAAGAACTAACAAAATAGAAAAACCAAAAGAACCAATACACAGCATTGATCAAATAGATCAATGGCTAAAAAATAATAAGGGCAAAAAAATAAATCAATTACTTTTATTATACAAAAGAGCTTAATTAAAGAGTAAGAGTGTAATTACACTTTTAAATAACTTCTCTTGACGTCGTGTGGGTCCAACCATTTTCTCAAAATTTAAAAATTCTTTTGAAAAGATTAACCTACTTTCATAAAGGAAGCAATCGTTGGACGATCGACCGTAAAACCAAAAGGTATGATGCTGAATTAGAAATTTATTACTTTGATTTTTTGTTGATCATAACTTTTTTAGTTCTTGGTTATCAATGAAACTAATTTCAGACATGGTTAGTGTACTTTTAGAACAAAACTCATAATTATGAAGTTGGTTGTATAAATATTAATACCACCTTCGTTAACAAATTCCTTCTTATGTATATACGCATTTGACATTTTCACAAATGAATTTGTACAAAAAAAATATGGGTGAGGACTAGACGGCAGGAGACAAAAACACGTCTTCTGCAATTACGAGACAAAACTATGACTCTCGAAGTTAACTAGCGCAAATACATATAAAGCAAGCAAGAAAGCCATAAACATTAGGAAGAAAAGAAAGAAGGAAAATATTATGAAGAAAAAAACAGCCTAGTGAAAGTGAAATATATAAGTTTTTGTAGCAATGTTTCTATGTTAGAATAACACTAGTTACCAATATTTCTAATATATATTGTTAAGCTAACTAACAATTTCAGTTAGTTGAATTTTAAAGATGATTTGGTCTTTAATTTTAATTTAATTATTAACACATTTATGTTTCTATTTTATATGATATTATTACGCATAATATTTGATTGCATTACATCATAAATTCATCTCCAAATGTTTTGATTTTCACATTATAAGATGCTAAGTATACACATATGGCTTGATCTGTATAACACATTTAAACTTGTCCAAAATTACTCTATTTATAATAGTTTAACCAACTTTGAGTGCATTAACATTTAAAACCCATGCCTTATAAAACATAACTTCTTTTGTTAACCTTGATAAGGTTTATCAGAAACCAAAATAGTTTGATTTATTTGCAAAAATACAATACTAAAATAAGTAAAACAAATTGTTGATTGTAATACTGAATGTATTTCTAATTGTGCATCAATGCATATATTGTTAATTATGCATTAATGCATTGAGTAATTGGACAACCATTCTTTGGATAAGTACAACTTTTATACATTATAAAAATTTTATAAATGGTGTGAAAATAAATGGATAATGTTAAGGTTTATTAGAAACCAAGAGAGTTTGATCCATTTGCAAAAACCAATACTAAAATAAGTTAAAAAAAGATTATCAATTTGCATTATTGAATGAATTACTAGCCGTGCATCAACGAATATATTTGTTAATTGTGCATTGATGCATTGAGTAAACCTATATGTATTTATACAACTGTGTATATATAATATATAGAAGATTTATAAATCGTGCAACTATAGATTTAGTAGTTCGTATGGTACATATAACACCACACACTTTTCCAAACATAATAACATGAAAAAAAGATTCAAAATCGTAACTTTCATCGTAATTTATATAATAAAGCTGAAGCGATAATTTGGAGCAAACCCATATTCTTGACTTCATGCCTCCAACCATTATGAAGGATCCAATGAAATAGCTTCATGTTGTGGGTAAACACGAAGATGATCTAAAACTTCCTAGTGCGGTGATAAAAAAAAATAAGGCCTTCTTATTGTCATTAAGGATTTGAAAAAGAAAAGACCATAGAATTTGCAGTCGTTTTTCTCAAGTGCCACAAGGGGTTTTGTGTATCAGTATATAAATAAATAAATATTTTATTCAAAAGCACTCGGTTTGTTGTTTGGAGTATACAAATGAAAATATTTACTTTAGTTTCAATTACCGGTTCATAGAATTTAAAATATTAATGGTTCATTTGATTAATAATTATATGCCATAGAGTAGTTATGGATGCAAAAGAAATATGTGAATAATCCTGACAACTACCCCCGAATCTAAGTTGGTAGAATCACCTAATTGCCCTTTCTACAAAGAAAAATGTTTAAAATAAATAAAAACTAAAAAAATTGTGTGGCTGAAAATAGTTCTTTTGGTTTTCAAATAAAAACTAGATTTTTGAAAAAAACTAAAAGAACCACAACCAGCCATTTCTTTTAAAATAGAATTCATTTTTTATTGTAATTACATAAAAGGGCAAAAAGGTAATTTAAAACATTGCAAATTGAATTTATGGGTGCAACTGTTCCCTCCACCAGAAAATACTTTCCACGATCATCTGGTTTCTAAACCCGCTTTTGTTTGGTTAGAACACGAAATTTGAAGAGGTTAATCAATCGATTGAATATTGGTGGTCGATTAAACTAATTTCGAGAATATTATCTATTTCAAAATGGATAAGAATTATGGATCAGTATGAACTTGCGAACCTTGGGGATATGATATGTATTGGTGATTAATATTAACGAAACTTGGTTTCTCATTATTTATTGAAAATTAGAAGGTCTGATGATACAAATCGGTAGATTAATTTCAAATTTTGTGATGTTGCAGGTATAGATGGAGAGCAGAGGAAAGGCCGACCAGAAGAACAATTGACGGAATCCCGAGACGAATATACATGGGATGGATCAGAAGAAATGTCTTTAAAGAGCCCGATAGTGATGACAAATGATGTAAATTGTGCACAATCTATTGACGGGATGAACAATGATGATCAGATGCATAACAAAGAAGATGAGATGAGGAGCAACATATCCTATAAAGAGTTGTTGATATTGAATTCTCCATCAAGTAATAAAGGAAAGGAATTACAAACATGCCCAGACCATGCTGCTGATTGCAATTATGATATGGAAAAAACTTTTGATATGATAAAAAATTGGGATGAAGCATGTATGTTACTTCATTGGAATATGTTAACCCGTTCTTGGCAAATTATATTATGATTAATAAGAAGTTCATATCATTATGAATGCATCCAGTTATTTAATGATGTCCAGAATAAATAATAGGCAGATAATTATTTATGGAATTGTTTATATGTTGATCAAAGTTCTAATCGTATATGAATGACATTAGGGAGATTTAGCAAAAATATGCTTCTATGCATACAAGCTATGAAAAAATTAGAATATATGAAAATTACTTTGTTAGAATGGCAAAGCTATTACATTATGATTAAAATATATATGGGTTCACATATTTTATACAACTGATATTTAGAGGATGATGAAAGTTTAAGAATTGGATGTTATAAAGATATTAAATTGGATAATGATTCATATTGAAATTTGGAAAACTTGATTCAACTGTTTAATGAAAATGGATGTTAAAAACATGGTTCGCAATCTGATATCATTATGTATACACTTTTATGTTATCACAGGTGATGAGGAGGCTTACAAAGCTAGTGACCCAAATGTTATTTACTCCCCAAATGGTTCAACGTATTGGCTTCCTGTAGTACCAGCAAACTTAAAGCCTGTAGTTGGTGAATTTTATTCAACATTCAACGTATTGAATTTTAGGAATGTTTGATGAAATTTCTTCATGCAATGAAACCTTTTATTAGCAAGTTTAATTGGGAATTTAATGTTCTGTATTCATGCTACCTTTGAATATGAATGATTACATTAGACGTATGCAAAAGATGAAAAGTATGGTTTGCGGGGATGTATTTTAGTATAATTTGCCAGATTAGATTAATGAGGATATTAAATTAATGCATCAATGTATAAATGCCTTAATGCATAAAAGAAAGACAAATAGTTAAAAGGGATAAAATTTACTCAATTATCCTCTGTTATCTTGAAGGACGGGATAACATTTGGGAAATACGTTCGTTAGATTTAGAAAAATCTATGGAGAAAATGTTAAATATTATCTTGATTTTCTTTTTACACTACTAGATTAACCATTCAATAAAATAGGTCATGAATGATTAAAGATATCAAAGGCATACGGAGGTACACAACCCACACTTAGGGACATGTAAATGTTGAATACATACGAATAAATTTAACTATACCAAGTAATTGATAACATATTGGCATGAAAAAACACATCATATATACATGAGACAAGGGTTTAACGTAAAGAGTTGAAACTAAACCTAAATCAATGAAAAACCAAGTGTAGTGAGTAAAATACAATACAATTGGGTTAAAAAGCAAGAAACCATGTATAAATCTTTTTTTTTAGGTAAAACATCAATAGTATAATTATTTCATAAAAATAACCAAAAAGTAAGCAATAGACCCATTTTCTTCGTTGTTGCATATGCAACATATCCATCTTGATAAAATTTTGCGGGTACATAACAAATAAAAAAGACATGTCATCATAACCGACCTAGATAAGATATAATATGAGTATGGGATTTTGTACGAAATTTGATTGGATGAAGTAGATAAAACAGTGGATGTGCATAATTGCTTGGTTGCATATATATATATGCATCGATGCATAAATGCGTTAATGCATAATTGATAAACCTAATATAACCAAGTATAAGTAGGATAAAACATTGAAACAAACATAACCAACTAACAGATAGGGGAACCAACTATATATAAATATAAACATCGGGGACATGTGATGACTTAAATTAACAAAACCTAGTTTAAACATTAACCGCCCAAAATACGTGGCCTAAATAAACAATAGTAAAAACATTACGATAGATGTGCATTTAGTATCAGTACACTAAAAGCTTGACTCACTTAGCCTTGCGCTGTTTTGGTTTTGACGGCCTTCCAACAACATAAGAGGTCCTCGTTTCTTTTTTAGCCCCAGATGCAGCCAGTTTTTTAACTCTTGCATTTTCCTTGAGTACCAGCATTTCCTCCTAAATTCGCTCACCCGCGCTAATCACCTCCTCCCTATGGATATTGATTTCCGACAGGAGATCTTCGCAACATACTTACACTTAGACGTTTAAGCTGTGTTTTTTGTCTCCTTCCTTCATCATCTAACACATTGACCCAGTTCTTTGTAATTCTTTTAAAAGTTTCCATGTGCCTCATTAGAAAAATTCCACAATCATTCATGTGTTTTTTGTGCACCAAGAGAGTTCCGGCTGGGAAATATTTGCATTTTTGATGTTTTGCTCGAAGGATGACCAACCGACTCCAGATAGCTTCCTAATATTTCACGCTTGAAAACAAAAAAGACATAATCATAAAATTATATAGTAAGACATACATATAATACACAATTTTTATATAGGAGAATGAATGCTTACATATTTGATTGGAATATGAGTCTTATCTTTAATAGAGCACATATGCTTCCATCCCGATTCTCGACAACAGCTGCAATTGAAACAAATCAGGAAGAAATTTATCAGGTAATTCAACAGTTAAAACGATTTGAACAATTTCTAAGAAAAAAACCAATGCCAATACCCAACACATCCTGATATATATTAAATCATTTATTGAATCAAGTGGAAGATTTAAAGAAAATCATAAAAGATGGAAATTTATCAGAAAACAAGCAACATGTATTCGGGAGTGGACTTGAATAAATTTGGGTTTATTGACCCACAATGAAGTCGACATAACAATGCGCAAACTTAAGTGAAAAATATGTAACACCCGATTATTTTAAAAAGACAAGACATGAAGAATAAATGAAAGAAAAGCAATAAAGTCCAAGTGGAGGGACTAAAAGTGTCCAAAAGGACAAATCTTTGAAAAAGTTGGTGTAAAGGTGGGCATGGCCGCCCACCCTCACTTCACATCACCATTTCTTCGGTTTTAGAGAGAGAGTAGGGGAAACTCTCGGCTGAAGAAAAAAAAGAAGAAGATAAGTCGAATTCAAGGTAAGAATTCGTGGTTTTTAAATGTTTATGACGAGTTTTATCCCGGTTATATGCATATATGCTTATGTGTTTGTGTATGTGCTCGGGTGTGTGTGTTTGGTGTTTTTTTAGGTGTTTGAACTCATTACAAGCGGGTAGAAAGGAAGAAATACCCAAGTTGCACCAGGTGAGTTCTAGACCCTGGTTTTTACTTGTTTTAAACTATCTTTGGGGCTGAAAATGTATTAAAATGATTTTCAAAGCTTATGTATGTTTACCCGTATGTAATGTGCATGATTGGATGTTGATTCTTGAATGCTTATAGGTTGTTCATGTTTAGAATAGCCATATTAAGCTTAGAACATATGGGTTCGATGATTGGGTTTGAAAACATACTAGAAACATATTACACAGAAGGTCCATGCGCCTAGATAAGGCTCATGCGCCTGAAAATGCCTTAGAAAGATTTAAGTATAATCCATGCGCCTAAATAGTAGCCCATGCCCCTAAGATTACCTTAGAAATATTTAAGTACAGCCCATGCGCCTGAACAATGGTCCATGCGCCTAGAAATGTTAGCCGGACGACTAAATGTAGGGCCCTGCTCCCCAATAGTGCCCATGCGCCCAAGTGGCTCATGCGCCTAAGTGTCCATGCGTCTAAATAACTCATGCGCCTAAGTGTTAATATGCACGAATAGTGCCCATGCGCCTGAATAGTTCATGCGCCTAAGTGATAAAATGATTAAGTGTTGGCTGATGCACCTACATAGTGATGAAACGCCCAACAGGGCTCATGCGCCCAAATAGTGCCCAAGTGCCTAAGCACTTAGAAATTTTTACAGAATTTTCTAGGAGCCTGTGCTTTAGGGTTTTTGACCGAGGTTGACTAGGGCTTAATTATGATGATGTTTTATGCATAGTTATGATTGTTCCTTATTATTGTTATTGATATTATTAATATTACTTATAGTATGTGACTTTAGGTGGTATGTTATTATCGTAACATAAAGTATATCGTAATAATAAAGTGAAAGAGCAATAAAGAAAAGAAGAGGAACATTAATGAAAATGTTAACAGGTCTTGCAAGCTTACAGGAGGTGCACGACCATGTTGTCGTTAGCTCAACTGTATTGCGGGTTAGCTATCCTATTATGCACACAGGGCCGATCAATTAAGATTGGCATGATCTTTGTAGCGTGTCCTGGGTGATTGGGTTGGCCTTGTACACAGTACATAGAACCCTTTCGAGGGATACAGTTGACCCTTTCGAGGGATACAATTGACCCTTTCAAGGGATACAGTTGACCCTTTCGAGGGATATAGTTGACCCTTTCGAGGGATACAGTTGACCTTTTCGAGGGATACAGTTGACCCTTTCGAGGGATACAGTTGACCCTTTCGAGGGATATAGATGGCTCATCACCCGTTTTCCATCGCGCAAATAGTTGGGGTATTGCTCACTGGTCCATACATAAAGTGAAATATAAAGATAAAAAGTTTACAGAACAGACAATGCATACAGAAAAGAGAACGAACAATATTTGTTCATATAGGTGTTTTTTTTTTTCTGCAGGAAAACGTCTGCAGTCTGCGGACCACATCTGCAGACATCTACAGCAGAAGAGGTGGACCAAATGTCTGCAGTCTGCAAGAAAAAGACTGTTTGTTTTTAACATCTGCAGAATGCTAATCATACAAACAAACTAACCATATACAAACAAACTAATCATACAACAACAAATCAAAAAAAAAGAAAAGAAAAGAAACAGTACCTACAGAGGTGGCGACGGGGAGGGGGCGAAGGGGAGCAGGCGCGGTGGTGCGGTGGCGACGAGGGGGGGGGGGCGAGATGGTTATGAAGATGGGGAGGGGGCCGAAGGGGAGCAGGCGCGATGGCGACGGGGGGGGGGGGGGGGGGGCGGTGGCGATAAGGGGGACGGCCGAGATGGTTGTGAAGATGAAGATGAAGATGATTGTGACGATGGGTGGGGAATGAGATGGAATCAGATGTTAGGGCTCAACCATTCTAGAATAGAAGAGGTGTGAAGACATTGTTCCACCTCTTCTCCGTGTAGAGGCGAGGAAGACGTTTTTTAATGAAACGTCTTCCAGAAAACAAATAGTCTGCGAAGTAAAAACCTCTTCTCGCGTCTGCGAGCGCGCAGATGAAGAAGTGGGGAAGAGGTTTTTTCAAAAAACAAACACCCCCATAGTTAATGCGTGCTCGCATATACAGTACAGAGTTGTATTTTACAGAAAAGAGTATTTTCTTATACAACATATAGAAAGTATTTTATTACTTTTAAAACTAGAACTCACTCAGAAACGCTGACTTTTATAGATTTTCAGTTGGCAGGTAATTATTGCTGAGGATGGCACGAGGGTGAAGCTACTCGGCAGGGAAAGACTGACATCCATTTGTATTCTGTGTTGCTGTGTTTTGTAATGCGTTAAAACAATTCTTTTGTAAACAGATAATGATGATGTATTGCTTAACAACAGTGTTTTAAATGAAATGAATGGTTTTTGATAAATCATTTTCGTTGCTTAAAGTCTGTTTAATTATAATGTGTAGTATTTTAACTGCTGTGGTTGACCAACTGTGAGGTGCCCGAAAACGGGGCCTTATAAAATATGATAGTGAGGTCTAGAATTTGATATCAGCAACTTATACACAAACATTTAACCTATAAAATTCGACATACCGGTTAGATTGGAGAGTTTATGAAACAAACCCAACTCAAAATCACAAAATCAGGCTTCAATCTTGGTCTGCAATGTGGCGGATGGGGGAACTTTTATAGATACTTATAGTGATTGATGATTTCGGAAACCTCTAATGATGAAGATTTGAGAATGAAATTGAAGTATTGTTGCGAAATCGAGCAAAAATTTAGGGAGTTATGGAACTGACATAGATCGTGAGAAAGATCATTTGGGGGTGCTCAAAATTTAGATTCCGATTATACCCCTGCATCACCAATTCTACCTTTTTTGAATGTGCTTGAAATTACAAATTTGCCCTGATTAATATGGACCATTGATCAATAAAATCTATGGCCTATAATGGTTCTTTTGGTTTTTTCTTAATTTTGGTTTTCATTTGAATGCCATTCTATGTGTGTGTGTGTGTGTATACGGGAAGGTTCAAATGAGAACCATATTTTTTA
Organism: Flaveria trinervia; assembly: GCA_025506515.1. Classification (NCBI taxonomy): domain Eukaryota; kingdom Viridiplantae; phylum Streptophyta; class Magnoliopsida; order Asterales; family Asteraceae; genus Flaveria; species Flaveria trinervia. The sequence continues at coordinate 4,674,646 of CM046458.1, read as the reverse complement.
TGAGAACTCTAGGAACCAATCTCAGCCACTCATTTTTTATCACATGTCATTTCCCCATTTTTTTTAAACGTTCGTAACTTTTTTTCACTACATCATTTTTTTTAAAAAAAATTCACCATAAAATTCAGTATTTTTTATCTTTTCAACGCCTACCATATTGATATACTTTTCAAAAAAAATTGTATATCCGTTGTTTACATATGTGTAAATCTAGTTATACACATGTGTAGTACTGGATTTACACATGTGTAAATCCGATATTACACATGTGTAAAACGAATTTCGTTAAAAAAACGGAAATTTTTTTTATTTTTTATAAAATTTTTTATGAAAGAGGGAAAGTTAGGGGAACATTTTTGTGTTTTTATTTTTTTTATTTTATGTTATTTTTTGATGTATAAATTTTTAAATATGTTTTTGTTAATTACAATTTTGTTATTTAAAACTAGTGGTTGAGATTGGTTCCTAGAATTCTCACAAAAAAGGTAGTTCTCATTTGATCACTCCCATATGTATGTATGTATGTATGTATGTATGTATGTATGTATGCATGTATGTATGCATGTATGTATGCACGTATGTATGCACGTATGTATGCACGTACGTATGTACGTACGTATGTACGTACGTATGTACGTACGTATGTACGTACGTATGTACGTACGTAGGTACGTACGTACGTACGTACGTACGTACGTACGTACGTACGTACGTACGTATGTACGTATGTATGTATGTATGTATGTATGTATGTACGTATGTATGTATGTATGTATGTATGTAGTATGTATGTATGTATGTATGTATGTATGTATGTATGTATGTATGTATGTATGTATGTATGTATGTATGTATGTATGTATGTATGTATGTATGTATGTTGTATGTATGTATGTATGTATGTAGTAGTATGTATGTATGTATGTCTGTATGTATGTATGTATGTATGTATGTAGTATGTATGTATGTATGTATGTATGTATGTATGTATGTATGTTGTATGTATGTATGTATGTATGTATGTATGTATGTGGTATGTATGTATGTATGTATGTATGTATGTATGTATGTATGTATGTATGTATGTATGTATGTATGTATGTATGTATGTAGTATGTATGTATGTATGTATGTATGTATGTATGTATGTATGTATGTATGTATGTAGTATGTATGTATGTATGTATGTATGTAGTATGTATGTAGGTATGTATGTATGTATTATGTATGTATGTATGTATGTATGTAGTATGTATGTATGTATGTATGTATGTATGTATGTATGTATGTATGTAGTATGTATGTATGTATGTATGTATGTATGTATGTATGTATGTATGTATGTATGTATGTATGTATGTATGTATGTATGTATGTATGTATGTATGTATGTATGTATGTATGTATGTATGTATGTATGTATGTATGTATGTATGATGTATGTATGTATGTATGTATGTATGTCTGTATGTATGTATGTATGTATGTAGTATGTATGTATGTATGTATGTATGTATGTATGTATGTATGTATGTATGTATGTAGTATGTATGTATGTATGTATGTATGTATGTATGTAGTATGTATGTATGTATGTATGTATGTATGTATGTATGTAGTATGTATGTATGTATGTATGTATGTATGTATGTATGTATGTATGTATGTATGTATGTATGATGTATGTATGTATGTATGTATGTATGTAGTATGTATGTATGTATGTATGTAGTAGTATGTATGTATGTATGTATGTAGTAGTATGTATGTATGTATGTATGTATGTATGTATGTATGTATGTATGTATGTATGTATGTATGTATGTATGTATGTATGTATGTATGTATGTATGTATGTATGTATGTATGTATGTATGTATGTATGTATGTATGTTATGTATGTATGTATGTATGTATGTAGTATGTATGTATATAGATGTATATGTATGTGTGTATATATATATATATATATGTATGTGTATATATATATATATATATATATATATCCTCAAAAAGATTCTTGAGAAAATAATCAAAGACACATTTCCTTCGATTAGAGACGTGAAATGAATAGAATACAAACACTCACTTGAAGGAGAATTGAATATGAAGCCAAGTTATACAAAGACGAGTTAGATGTTGGATTGACTCCCGCAATGACCGATGATTAAACGCTATACGATATTTACCTTCACAATAGCCTGGGTTCACGGGGCGAAGAATTTAAGAAAATCAAAATTCTCAACAAATGAACGACTCACGACTCATGATGAAAAAACAATAAAAATAAAGAATAGAACTTTTAGTTGTTTGTAATGTTTCAATGTTTACTTAATTTATGCATATCATTTTGACGCTTAAGTTTAAGTATTAACTAAAAAATTTTGAATTTTTAGTTATTTTTTAATGTTTTAATTATTTTAAAAAACCAGACCGGTTTGAGCTCGAACAGATTTAGGAACCGGTCTAAATCGGTTAGTATAAGGCCGGTCAGGAGATTAACCTCAGAACCCGGTTTTCAACCCGGATTGGTTTGGAAACAACCAAAATCTAGCAAAAACGGTTCAGTTCCCGACCCGAACAAATTTGAAAGAAAAAAACGATTTGCCCACCACTGATTCTCAGTAATCATGTATAGTGGCAACCTAAACATGTTCTTTAGAGAAGCTTGTTTGAACAACCAACAGTGATAAATTAATTTGTAAGTTGTCTAGAACTCGTCAAGATTGATCTCCTTGTGACCACCTCTGGACGTAAAAATAAATATTAATTTTTAGTGAAAATAGTGAAATATCTTGAAAGGAGTGAACTAAAGGCGTAAAGCAAAGATAATAGAATAGTATAAACACTACATCATCATTGTAGCATCGAAATTAGAGTTTCGTAGTCTTTCGTGAACTTTGCTCTTAGGACCGGATTGGACCGGCCTGTACAAGTGTTCGGAATTGAATTGTTTTATGTTGGTTCGATCGTCCGGTTCATCTCGAATTGGTGGTCAAACTGGAAACCAAACTAGTTCGAATCAGATTTTGATTTTTTTTATTTTAGTGGATAAAAACGGAGTGTTGAACCATAATTTAGTGTGTTGGATGTAAAAATATAGTTAAGTTTTATATATAACATAAAATACATATATAAAATACTTATATTTAATTATATATATAACTATATATATAATATTCTATGTATTAATAATGACGTCATCCAGTTCTTAAATCCGGTCCGACCAATCCGACCACCAAACCAGTAAAGTGTTTGGTTCGACGTCCGATCCGCTTTTGAAATCATTGTTCATGAGGGTAGTGGCGGCTCTAGTCATATCATGATTTTCCACCCTCCATTCTATTTGTTAGTAGTGCTGTAAACGAACCAAACAAACAAAAATGATGTATTGTTCATGTTTGTTTATTAAAAAATAATTTGTTTGTGAACTGTTCAAGAACGTTTACCGAACAAGATTTCTTGTTCGTGTTTGTTTATTAAGAAAATAAATATATTTATGAACTGTCCACGAACACAAATGAAGACAAACAAACAGAAACAAATATTCATGAAGACAAATATTACGTGACATCCACAAATATTTTGTGATATCCAATACTTAACATAAGTATCTCAAATGTAACTTTTAAATGAACGAACACAAATAAACGTTAATGAACACATTATCGAACGTTCACAAACATAAATGAATGAACGCAGACCCTGTTGATGTTTGTTCGTTTAACTAAAAAAATTCTTGTGTGTGATCGCTCATTTATTAAACAAACTTTCTGTCAAACGGTTCACAAAATGTTCTCTGAATGTTCGATTCGTTTAAAGCCCTTCGGATGAAATATTTCGTTTCAAGAATTCCACTTGGGCATAACCACCGGTGTTCCCTCGTTGTTGGATGGTAAACGAACCTTTACACCATATTTTTCATCGATTTTATTTCTAAATTTGCGTTCCAATAACAAACGTTTTCTTATAACTTATTAATATATTGTAACATAACAACATGATAAGATGGTTTACAAAAATAAACACATTTGATATCGAAAATTGTACAAAATAAAATACATTTTATTCTTAATTTAATAAATAGAATACTACTGAAACCGGAATGATCTATCTATTTTATTACTATGTGTATTTATTTAGATATTAAAAATTCCATATTTTGAATACAAACTTTTTTTTCTTGTTTAGATAATGGAATCAATAATTGGAGAATAATGTAATAGTATTTGTCTTCTTTGTGTATACGCATTACCCACTTCTATTGTCGTTTTAATTACTCGACAAAGAGATGTATAACACGAGGGTCATATAGACTTGTGGCTTCAGAGCATTGGATTATGATTAGTTTTCAATTTAAATAAAATAAAACGGAATATAGAATAATAAATTTAATTCCTAGTATATATTGTTTTAAATTGAAAAAAATTAGAATATTTGTATTTAAGTATGAAAGTATCTAATATTGATTTGGTATCATAAAGATGTAGTCGAATGGTATCGGGGATTTATACAGTGATGTTTTTCTCCATTAGATTAATATTAAAGTGAATGTTGTTTTAGAATTAAATTAAATGAGTACGTTTATCGCTCTATAAAATAATATTATCACTTTGATGAAGACATTTTAGTGAAATTAATCATTTTTAATAAGCCAATTAGAACTAAACAAGTACCACATCGATCATTGATTCTCTGAAGCAATACATATTCATTAGAACATGGAAGTTTTATAAGTAGCTGACAATTTATATAGTATTTAAAAACTAAAAAAAGTGTAATAGTAGTGTGAGTGTAAGAAAAAGTATTGTCATATAACCGTCATGTAGATGTCATCCTAGCATGATTTTTTATCACTAAGACACTCTCACTAAGGGATGTAATGATAGTTCGAGTGTGACTACGTTTTTTTATTAAATTTACCCAACAATATAAAAATGAACACTGGATTATTAAAGATATATTGTGAGCAGACTTATAATGCCCTCAGCACACCCAATCTTACAAAGGGCGGGTGTAGCGTTCCACGCTGACAACAATCATGTGGGCGCTCCCCTCCCCCTCTTCACGAGGCAATTACATTAACTCTAATAAAATGAATGCTCATGTTAACACAAAAATGCATCACATGGACATATTGCACACACATACGGTGAATCATAAGAATCATAGGTGAATAACATGTGAGTCTTGGCTTGGTGATTGGTGATATGTTTCTAAGGGTTTAATATGACAATGATAAGCCATTAGAAATATGAAGTTTGTCTCAATCTTTTAGACTGTAAGAAAGACTTTGTTTTGATATCAATATGGTTTGAACCCTTCTACACCGGTTTGATATATAATAGGCTTCAGTATTTTTGGTTGGTGTAGTTTTTTTTTATTATTTGCATTATCCAAACTTAGTTTATTGCATATTTTAATTTTTCTCTTATAACTTTTAGAACATAACATTTCTTAACTTTCGAATCTACCGTTGTGAAATGTTTATTATCTACACTTTGATCTAAATTTTGTTTAAAACCAAGACGGGTTTAATTAAATTTGGTGTTTCTTACACATCATTTTCGCAGCAACGTGATTTACCGTCAAGCGTGCTTATTGCTATCCACGTTGCGATACAGTGACAATTGAGTTGGGTCAAATATGATATATCGTTTAAAACTCAATTTAATGTAACTTTATTACTCACAACTTTCTTTTAAATTTAAATCCCACAACAATACACTAGTTTTGATTTAAAAGCATAAAGTCTATAAACTTTGTGTTATAACTAATCAAATTTTTGTTTATTAACTTCAAGTGTTCTAGGATTAACAAAAAGTGTCCGTGAACAAAAAAGTTAAGGAAACTAAAAAGCATAGAACTAAAAACAAGCAAGCACTTTTAGATCCCTTAAAACTTTAAAGGATTTCAGAAAAGGTTTAGTGCATTAATGTTAGATTATAAGCCTCTTTTTAATGCAATTTTTAATACCAATATATATATTCATTTAGTTTTTAAGATGAGAGCATGTGTCTTTATAAGCATTTTTATTGATGAGGCCATTGTATTTCTTCATCAATGTGGATGGCAAATTTTATCTTTATTCCTTTACACTTATTTTTTCTTCTTATGCATAGTTTTGTAAGATGCTAATCTACTAATTCATTAATAGAAACTGATTACATATTCTTTTTATAAAGCGACGTACATAAAAGTAAAATATTGCTTGGCGCCCTAAAATACATCAAATGAGTTGACGTAGTTTACTTTGTAAAATGAAATATTATGTTTAGGAAAATTCAAGTCGACCATCTGATCTATGTTAGAAAAGAGAACGTGATAAGCGTAGAGAAAGTATTGAATTTTCTAGTTTTTTTTCCTTTTTCACGACACATTCATATACACGTACTATAAACCTACTTATACATTTACACAACTTGTTCATGATAGCACTTAATTACTCAAACTCTTGTAAATAAAATATCAAAGTAAGACAATTTGATGGAAATTTGATGTCCCTTAAAAGTTAGTTCTCTTACCACCAAAGCATCATTGATGATGACATTGGAGTCGAATATATATATGTATATCTGTTTGTCATAAAAACAAGCAACGGCCCATAACCTTTTTGACTTTTGTTATTACAACGTACAATAAAAGCAAACCTACTTTTGGTCTTGTCTATTTGCTTTCACAAAGATGTTCACTACTTGAACGATTGATTACAAAGTTGACATATGAGGAACAAAATTCTAATTTTAATTTTAATATGTCAATGTCATGCATCAACCGGCCTCCTCACATTATTTGTCAACTAATTTGGAATTGGTGAACCCTTCCCATATGTTTGTATTGGTGATGCAAAAACTAATTATAAAAGGTTGAATATTTTGATTATTATTTATGTAAATGTAGCTATCTAGGTGTGGATATGCATACAAGTCCAGAAAGGATGAACACACCTAATGATACAAGATGATATGAAGTTGATCCGGCAATCATCGGATTCATGTTTGGACCAATCAGATGAAAGCAAACGAGTACAAGAGGTTACGCGTGCATGACTTTTAATCAATGACGAACAGTTAAAAAAAAGAGACGAACATGTTATAACGGTATGCATGTTTTGACAAACTACCTAAATCTCAAGCCCAAATTTCCTCATTTGAAACTCCAATTTAATTTTAACTGTTTTTCCTTAAATTTCATGAATTTGATTATTAAAAAGTACAGATGATGGATTTCATCATGTTTATTTAGTCATTTTAATTTTGTAGAACTTGACAATATCTATCAAATTTAGAATTTCCTTATAATAACAAGTTTGCAGTTTATCACTCTACGTCCCCCAAAAAATATATTAGCATCTCTAGTGTGTTCTTTCTTGTGCGCTTTCGGTCCAAGCCACAAAAATATCAAACGAAAACATGTAGGCATAAACATATGCAGGGCGACAGGACATGTAACCCTGATAGAGCCAAGTTTGAGATTGGTGATCTCCCAAGCAAAAGTAAAATTGCAAAATATAAATAACAAAGAAACATAAAACTATTGCTATAATTTTCTTCTCCTCCTCATTAACCAATACCTTCTAAAATACATTTCCTGCATTCATAAAAGTGAAAACGTGCAGTCTCAAGCGTGGCTAACATGGACTTGCAAAGACGACAATTAAATTGAAAACATGCAATAACTAGAAACATGGGAACATCGTGCTGAAAATAAAACGTGGGTCACAATCTAAATGGAGCTACTGATGGGTGCTCATGGTCCACGGGTTATGGGTCTGTATCACCCACTCTAGCGGCTTGAAACCTTATAAGCAAGCAGGAAACCCATGAAACAAGTTTCAAGAATTAGAAAGATGTGGGAAGGTAAAACTATAGATAGGGCGAAGGGAGAAAAATCAACTTTAAAGTTAAAACAAACCAAAGTTTACATCGTTTTTCTATCTTTAAATGTATATTAGCTAGATATATAACATCATTTTTCAAGATAAACTAAACACATTTAATCTAATGTAAAATCGAACTGATAGTTTTAGCATGTGTATAAAAAATGTATATGGTTTTAAATTTTGTTGATATAATCTGAATTCTTTATATATAACCAAAAATCAGAAAACGAAACATTTTTATTGACGCTATAGGTCGTTAGATAGTACTGTAAAACTAATGAGGTGGAGGTATCGTCTTGAGTTGTCGATTAGGGTGTGGTTGGGGTTGGGTTATAAGATAACTTATAATTATTTATATAATGATATAAACTTAGTTACCATGATTCCAAAAAGTTAATCTTAATCCCCATTCCTATCATATAAAGGAATTATATACAAACATATACAGATAGTTTTTATGAAAAGTACAATATAGAGATGGAAACATAAAAAAGGTTGTACCTTTGCCATGTTACACATCCAACATATTAACATTTGCATACTTTAAATCTCAGAGATGAACTCCCCCTGATTCTACTTGATGCAAAAACCTCAGCTCGTCTAATCTTCCCAGCCATCAAGAATTCATCACTTCTGCTTGCTCGGTGAAACACCGCTCCATGTTCCATCACTGCATTCAAAAGATTTAAGTCCGAGGTTGACTTCTGCTTGTTGACTTGTTCCATCACTTCTGCTTGTTGACTTGTTGAAGCTGAACATTTGGGAGCCTCATCAATCTCATTGAAGTGGGAGACCGAGTGGGGGTGTATTTGCGTACTGTCTCCCAAGCTAATAGACGATGAAGCAAGACAACTAAATCGAGGATGTATTGATCCGTTTTGTGCTTATCTGCATGATATAATGTCTGCAGCCGGGTTATGTTTTTACTACCTGCCGTCTTCCCAAACTCAAATCTGTTTGAATCAAATTAGTGAGCAATAACATGATTCATTTTTTATAGCATTATAAATCACAAGGTTTTAGAATGTCAAACACATTACATGAGATATCATCTCCAGAACTTTGTTTTTTATAATGGATTATCTTTTATGTAATCCAATGTAACATAATCACTTTAGTACATGTAATAAGAAAAAATCTCATAAATTATTACGGAGGGAAACCCTTTATATATACAAGTTGGGAACTGTTGGGTATAAAGGGATCGATACAAATGTAAGAATAGGATGAATTGCAAAGAAATTGACCTTTTTATAAATGATTCATCAATCAACAAAATAAGGATTTACATGGTATTTATACATACTAACTTGGCGAGTTATCCACAGGTCATAACTGGGTTACTTAACCACCAAGAAACTAACATAACTACATAACTTATACTAAACATAATTATACAATTGTCACAATAACTTATAATAACATATATATATACTAATTAATTTAGTTTAACATTCAACACTCCCCCTTAAACTAAATTAGGTTGAGAAAGTCTTGATCTTTCCGCTTCACAATAGCATAGGTTCATCTTCCTCGCATAGAATTAGATGAGCTTCTTCTTTTTCCTTTCATTTTGGACAATCGTTTATGTAATGTTCAAAATCATGATATTTGTAGCCCTTACGTGGCTTTTGTCACGTTGTACTCCACCATCACCTTAACTTTTCCCGGACACCCAACCTTTGCCTCGACAACATCTAAAATTTTTGCCGATTTGAGTTTTCACAACCGCAATGCTCACATTTATGGTGTTTAACCCTCTACTTTTCTTCTATTTCAGTACATAATAGTTTACTAGATACGTATTCTTTCTTAGTTTACTTCTTAGTACGTTACTCGAATGCCTTTAATCTTCCCACAGCTTCTTATCTGCAAACTTTTCAATTGCAACAACTATTTGCCTGAATTTTTCTGGTACAGAACCGAGTAATTTTCGAACTAATCTTTTATCATTCATTGTATATCCAAGACTATTGCTTGTGATGCTATTTCACTAATCTTCCTAGCATAAACATCAAGTGGCTCATTAACACTCATCTTTAAATATTCAAATTCCGACTCAAGTGTTTGAATGTCCGCCTCTTTAACCCTATAAACTCCAACATGTCGAACTTTTAGCACTTCTCAAATATCTTTAGCCGAAGTGAGATTAGCAATTTGTAAAACCATGATTTCTGGAATTGCTTGGTATAACATAGCAATTGTTGCTTTGTTTTTCTTTGATCGACTTCAGATCCTATTGTTGGTTCGATTGCTTCCCATATTCCGTGGACATTAAAGATTGCTCTTTTGTAGAGTTGAGGATTGGACATTGAAAAATCATTAACGTACCTCCTTTTACTGCTACAATTTCTTTATTTGGCGAACATTTTGCCATAGATGATTCTATTTCTTTTTCTTATGTATGCACTAATTTTGCAAGAACCTGGTTTTTCGGTCACTAGAATTTGATCAAAAAAACCCGTTAAACTGTTGTTTGACCAACTTACTCCTTGATCGAATTTCTAACCTCTTGTTACTTGCGAAAAAGAACAGCCTGGTTTTTCGATCACCCGGATTAACTTACTCCTGAATCGAAATAATTTGAACCTCATATTCTTTTTTACTAATTGTCTTTTTCTTTCCTTTTTTAAACATATACTTTCTTTTAAAACACATTCATAAAAGAATATGTTCTTTTAAAAATGTTTTTTTCAAAAAGTTTAGTCAAAATGACTTTGATTTTCAAAACAAAAACTTTAACCCGAAACTTTTATTTCTCCTTTAAATATTTCTATTGACTTTTCAAAAGTCAAAACTGATAAAGCAATTCTCGTGTATCGTCTCTGTAATTCTTGAATGCCTGTTTTTTATTTTTGTTCGATCATATAAGGCTAATGCAACTAAAACAACACTTATAGTATTTTTAAGTACAATTGAAGTGGTCTTTCGAAGACAAAGCTGCTCTTCCGAAAACAAGTCAAAGATCTTCGGAAGCTTAAGTATGAAGAACTTCCGAAGGTAACCGAAGGTAAAACTCAGTCTCCCGAGACTAAGTAGTTTTCCTTTTGAAGTATATGAAGAACTTTCGAAGAACTCAGTCTTCCGAGACCAAGCTTATAAACCAAGGTCTGTTTATAAAGAGAAACTTAAAGTTGATATTCGACTTCACAAACCAAGGTCTGTTTATAAAGATGTCAGCTTGGCTCTGGAGTATGAAGCAAAGAGAAGTTCAAACCGTACCAATAAAGTGTCTATCGGGTCTTCTCAAACCAAAACCACCCAGATAGTCGGTAAACCCACAAATCCCGCTACAACCCAATCCAAATCCACTAGTTGTATTTCAGATAGTGAGAAACAAGCAAGATTTCTTCAAGGCGAGAGTTTCCGTTGTGAAGACAGATATGGCCAAGACACCGTTGTAAAACGGGTACGTTTAAGGTGTTGGAGGCAGATGAGGAAATTGACGAACAATCCATGAATGAAACCTCGGACCGCAAGAGCACGCCGGAGGATACAGCCGAGCTAAGTCTACATGCAATCCTGGGGAAATCACACCCCACCACCATGAAACTTCACGATACACTTAACTCCACAGAAGTACTTATTTTGGTAGATGGGGGCTCCGCACATAATTTTATATCTGATGTTTTGGTTAATGAGCTGAAACTAGTTACTCGATTATTTCCACCTTTCGGGGTCCAAATTGGGAACGGAGATAAAATCCAATGTGGGCGGGTGTGCAAGGATGTTACTCTAATTATGGATAATCTCAAGATTACCCGAGATTTTCACCCATTCTCACTGGGCGAGGCTGATCTAGTGATGGGAATTCAGTGGCTGGCAACTTTAATACTGTCCAAGCAAATTGGCGGGAGTTATTTATGGTGTTCACAATTAACAGAGTGAAGTACAAGCTACAAGAAGTTTTGATACGAATCCGTGGATCGATCCAACGGGTGCAGATAGCTACAACTTGGTTCTAGATGATCCACCTTGAATCAATCAATTTAGATTAATTAGTAGCATAGTGGGGAAAGTGGGGTAGTTGTTAGTGGGGGTAGTTATTTAGTACTCTTTATTATTTATATATTTGGTCGATATTTAGAGAAGGTGTGGAGATTTAATTCTTGGTTGTTGATTTTGGAGAGTTGTCCCTCTCGAACTTGACTACTTGTTCTTGTTTGTTTTAGTAACCAAACTTGCTATTTTTAATTCTTATCATTTGGTTCCATTGCCGGGAAACCATGGCACCATCAACCGAAGCAACACGGAAGCTAGTGGTACTAATCCCGACCCATTGCGGCTCGAATGGAAGCAATTGCCAAACAATTGGAGTCGATCGAAACCCTCAAGGAAGATGTAGCAACCTTGAAATCACGGAGAGATAAGTCAAGCGTAGGATCTTAGCGATTTGAAGATGGTGAGTCATCCGGACGGATTTACCAGCACCGTCCCTCGACCAAAATCACATTCCCAACCTTCAGTAGTGGTGATCCCAGGGGATGGATCCTCAAAGCAGAGAAATAATTCAAATATCACAACATTTCTGACGATAACAAGGTTGATGTAGCGGCTATGCATCTAGAAGGAGACGCCTTGGATTTGTACTATTGGCTTCCTGTTGATCGATCAGTAGCCTTCTGGGAAGACCTGGGAAGACCTGTCCGGGCATTGCAAAAGAATTTTGGTCTCGTCGAGTTTCAAAACCCCGACGAGCACGTGTGTAGCATCAAACAAATAGGGATGGTTCAGGAGTATCGTCAGGAATTTGCCAAGCGATCAGTGTGGGTGTCAAATTGGCCCAATCATTGCCTGCTAGGGGTGTTCTTAAATGGGCTAAAGGAAGAATTGAAGTCGGATGTGAGGATTCACAAACCGCGCACGGTGTACAAGGCAATGAGCTTGGCTATGGAGTATGAAACCAAACTAGGACAAACGCGAACGGGTATGAATTCAATCGAGGTTGCCAACACCAAAGCTCTTTCCTCGACCATCACTCCCACATGAACCCCTTCGCAAGATCGGCCCCTTCGTATTTCTAAAAGTGTAAAACAGTCCCGGTTTCTTAAGGGTGAATGTTTTCGCTGCGGGGACAAGTACGCACCAGGACATCGTTGCAAAACGGGAAAATCTCAGCTCTTAGAAGTGGCTGCTGAAACAGGAGGTCAATCTGATACGAATCTAAGAAGGGGATTGGGTCAGAATGGGTCGGGCCAGACCCATCTGCTACTAAACGGAGGGAAATTTGAATGGAGGGAAAATATTCAAAATATAAGAGGAGAAATTTCAGGAAGTGGCAAGAAAACTGTCAGGAGGCTGTTGTCTTTATATTCCTGTTTTAATCAGGAGATGGTGAATGTTTATGTTATCTAAACTGGGTATCTATACCAATGTTCCAGGAGATTTACCATCTCGAATTGGGTCTTCTATCTTGTAATCTTTCGGTTCTAGCAATTAAATCTATCAGTTACATTTGTTTGATTTCTGGGTTCTATCATTGGTTCCATTGCAGGGAAATTTCGATGGTACCATCTACCTGGAGAAACCTTGAAGGCCGCAACACTCACCCTGACGTTGTTGCTGCCCAATTAGCCGCAATTGCAACCCGTATAGAGTCCATAGTGTCACAATTAAAGAGTGATTTTGCAGAAATCAGGGAGGCTTGGATGGACAAGAAGCTTCATCAGAAAGCTGAAGGTGACTCAACAAACAAACATGATAATTTATTTGCTATAACCAAACACGAAGTTGTTGATGCGGTTATAGTAATAGACAGAGGTTTCAAACCTTAAAGGAGAAAGTTGGGGGCTACAATTCTAGTTATATGATGATGATGGATCTGAGCATGTTTTTAGTGTTGTGCTGCCAGGGCCATATCCAGAATTTTAGGATCAAGAAGGTTTGAGTTTTCAAATGGGCATGGATGTACTCCCCTGAACACGGAAATCAAAGATTTAAATCAAATTCCAACGCTTAGCAATACTCACTCAAGGAAACACAAAGAACTTCATACCTTTCATCCCTACAACAAACTTCAAATCGAGTGGTTGTGGCCACATGTCAAGATGATTGGGAAGTAACAATTCGGAAAACAACCTAGGCCTCCGGAACGAGTTCAAAGGTTTGACGACACCCAACATGATATCCCAAATTCTGTAACATTTCACCATCGGAGCTTTCGAGGAACACTTGAATGAGTATCCAGATCTGTTTTTTGTCACCTGACTTGAGGGCAAGTCGATTCTCCAGGCAGATTGCATTGATACGAATCTAAGGGGATTGGGTCAGAATGGGTCGGGCCAGGCCCATCTGCTTGCTAAACGGAGGGAAATTTGGATGGAGGGAAAATATTCAAAATATAAGAGGAGAAATTTCAAGTGGTGGGGAAAACTGTCATGAGGTTGTTGTCTTTATATTCTTGTTTTAATCAGGAGGAGATGGTGAATGTTTATGTTGTCTAAACTGGGTATCTATACCTATGTTCCACAAGATTTACCCATCTCGAATTGGGTCTTCTATCTTGTAATCTTTCGGTTCTAGCAATTAAATCTATTAGTTACCTTTGTTTGATTTCTGGGTTCTATCAACAGGAATATAAAGACAACAGCCTCCTGATAGTTTTCCCTACCACCACCTGAAATTACTCTTATATTTTAAATATTTTCCCTCCATCCAAATTTCCCTCCGTTTAGCACCAGATAGGCCTGGCCCGACCCATTCTGACCCAATTCCCTTCTTAAATTCGTATCACAATCACTCACTGTAGGGGAAGAAAATCTGCTCAATCAGGAGGATATGGCTGAAATCAGCCTACATGCCATCCTGGGAAAGTCTCATACACCCACCCTTACCCTTAGCGGTACCATTAAGTCTTCCGAGGTCTTGGTTTTGATTGACAGCGGCTCATGGCTTTGTAAACGGTTCGAGGTTTGTGAATTCGTACATCGGCTTTCGGTTCTTCTTTAAGACCATTCAGGAAAACCCCGAGTAAACAATGATCGGGCCAGTTTGTTACACGAGAAGATTCCTAGCAAACTCTTGGCGATATACGTGGTGGGTTCCGGTTTGCTTGATGCTACATAAATATTCATCTGGGTTCTGGAACGCGTTGATCAGTTCCTCCCAATCATAGTCACATAATTCGCTGGATACCCCACGAATTTCGTTCTGGATCGGACGTACCGAAACGCGGTACGAACGCGAACCCGGTTCGCACCGGATCGCGATTTGGTTCTTCAGATTGGCGAACCAAAAGTTCAATTGGAGCGACCCTGTAACGGATTGGAACGCGAACTCCATCTTTAAGAAACTCGTGCGGACATTGGAACATCGAAATCAATTTGAAAGGTCAGGCGGAATTAATTACCGAAAGTGGTAAGGTTCAGTACTTCAGTTACCTCCAATTTCAGTTTCACATTACCGCACCTAATTGCCTATAATATGCTTCTGTTCATTCTGAAATTATTCATTCCAGAAGTCTTGAATCAACTATCAATTTCAGTTGAATTTATATTAGCCATCCATTAAGTCATTTAAGTATGGTATTTGGAAAGAAGAGAGTTGTTGACCTTGGTGATGAGCTGCACGACAACCAATCGGAGGCACAATCCGCACAGGAGAATGATTTTGTTGATATTGTTGATGAGCAAGACAACAGTGATAAGCAATCACCAGGTTAGTATTCACCGATGACCGATTCAATTAGCTTCCTTTTTATTGAACTTTGTATACCGGTGAGTCGGTGACCGTAGCTTCCTTTTGTTTGAACTTTGTATACCGGTGAGTCGGTGACCGTAGCTTCCTTTTGTTTGAACTTTGTATATCGGTGAGTCGGTGACCGTAGCTTCCTTTTGTTTGAACTTTGTATATCGGTGAGTCGGTGACCGACTTACTGAGCAAGACAACTTGTGACCGACTTAAAGCCCCACTAACAGTACTTAATAATCAATATTTAAATATATTTCTTTTTTTATCCACATTATTTATGTATAAGGGTAAGTGGGTAACTAATTTCCTAGCCACTACTTAAGATTCTAAATTCTAATTGTTGCTGTTAATTACATTAAATAGATTTATTTTTGACATGTGACATTTTAAATTAGGTACATCTCGACAACCACCTATAGGTGACAAGCACAAGCCTTTATATGAAGAAGTTACTTTGATAAGTGCCGGTGGTAGTAAAAACCCCGGAGGTGCTAAAGTGTGGATTTGTAAACATTGTAAAGGAAAGTTTACAAGCACTTACACTAGAATGCACGTCCATTTCTTTGGAGCTTCATTGGGCAAAAAAGCTGAAATCATAAGGTGTCCCGCTTTGATCAAAGACCGAGTCAAGTATGAACAATTGCAAAAGAGAGTAAAAGCGGCCGAGAAGCAAGGAATATCAAAATCATTAAAAAGCTCCGTAGTGACTAAGAAACATAATTTAAGCTCAAAGAAACCGATAGAAGAAAGTTTTTCCATTATGGAGAGAAGCGTGGTTGATCTGAAAATAATGAGGGCTTTATGTGCAAATGGTATTCCGTTTAATGTTTTACGCAATCCTCAATTTCAAGAAATGGTGAGTGCTATAAGAAAAGCGCCTGACGGTTATAAAGCGCCATCTAGTGAGAAAGCAAGAACCATGCTCCTAGATGAATGCGTTAGAGATGTGGAAAAGGATCTAACACCTTTCAAGGATACATGGTACTCACAAGGTATTCTATTGTATCTGATGGGTGGACAAATATAAAACATAAACCGTTGATCAATGTTCTTGCTGTAAACAACCGTGGTTCTATGTTTATGTATGCTGAAGACTTTTCTGGGGTGGAGAAAACGGGAAAAGCAATTGCAGAATTTCTGACTACAGCGATTGAAACAGTCGGCTCAAGTAATGTTCTTAGTATTGTGACTGACAACGCAGCCAATTGTAAAGCTGCAGGAAAGGAAATAGAAAAGGTTGACAAACATATTTTTTGGTCACCATGTTGTGTGCATACATTAAACCTGATTTTTAAAGACTTTGCAAATGAGTTTTTTTGGCTAAATAACACATACAAAAAGGAAAAATGATTGTCTAAGTATTTTTTAAACCATGGACAAGCATTATCTATTTTTAGAGAAAATTCAAAGTTAGAGCTATTAAAGGTTGCAAAAACACGATTTGCCTCTCACTACATTTTGTTGAAGAGGTTAATCCTTTGTAGAGAGGCCCTTTCTACAACAATTGCTTTTAATTCCTGGAGAGATTGGGCGAAACAAGGTGATGAACAAACTAGAAGTATTGCACAAGAAGTTGTCGACACTATCAGAGATGATGACTTTTGGAATATAGTTGAAAACATTTTAAAAATCACAAAGCCTATTTTTCTAATGATAAAATTTTGTGATGGTGAAGGCTCAAAAATGGGCGAGATATATGAGAAAATGGATAATATGTTAGGAGAAATTAAAGACATGATGAAGGATAGTATATATGCATCGTATTTCTCTCAAGTAGAGCAAATTTTATTAAATAGGTGGGAGAAAATGACTATCCCTTTACATTGTTTGGGATTTGCTCTAAGCCCTCGATTTTACGACACGTTTTCTTGAAACACTAGCAACGGGTGGCACACAAAGAAAAGCACCAAACCTTGATAAAGAAGTAGTACAAGGTGTTATGGAAGCTTTTGGTCGTATTGCTGAAACTAAAGATGAGGAAAGGATGCTACGACATCAATTTGTTACATTTCACATGAAAAAAGGTCTTTATGCATTACCTGCCGCTCAACTGGATGCGGTTACAATGGATGCAATAGACTGGTGGTCTACTTATGGTGCAGAAACACCGGAATTAGCTGAAGTAGCGAAGAAGGTCTTGTCACAACCTATAAGTAGTTCTTCGGCTGAAAGGAATTGGAGCACATATTCTTACATTCATAGTGTGAAGAGAAATAGGCTTAATTATAAAAGGGCGGACAAACTTGTCTATGTTCATTCGAATATCCGCCTAAGTTCAAGGTTTTCAGAAGAATATAAAGAAGGACCACATAGAAAGTGGGATATCAATCCTGAATCTACAAACTTGGAAGGTTCAAGGTTAGATGATATGGTATGGGAAGATTTAGAAAATGATGAAGAAAACGATAATGGCAAAGGAAAAAAGCAAAAAGTGAACTAGTTTTCTTTTTAACATCATGTCTTTTTAAGTACTTTTAAGTTTTATAATGTCTTTTAATGTTTTTAGTTATGTAATTGTTTTGACTTTTGAAGTATCTATTATGAAGTATGAAGTCTTGAATTTACTTAAATTTTAATGAAGAAAAGTAGTACACAGTTTAACTTGTAAATCGTACCATATTACATGGTACATCGTACCGAAGCAAACCAAAATGAGCCTACCCTCGGTCGTACCGAATTTTGAGGACCTAGCGAATTGCGATCCCGTACCACGTACCCGTACCGAAGCGTACCGCGAACCATGTGACTATGCTCCCAATATGTAATGTCTTGCTCGACGGATAACCATGAATAGAGGTCCAGTGCACCCCCTTCCAGATGCATCGCTGGTACATCAACTTTCTCTTCGTCACTAGTATTGTAGAATCGGAAGTATTTTTCTGCCTTCAGTATCCACCCACACGGGTCACCATCGCTGAAGGACGGGAATTCAATTTTGTGGTAAGGTCGTCGATTATGGCCGGAGTAGCTTGCTTCATCATCATCGAACTTCTTTCCGCCTCCTCGGCATTTCTCTCCAGCGGCTACTTGCTTCTTCAATTCGGCCATATCTTCCTTCACGGAGTCCACAACGTCTAATTTTGCAGCAATTGCCGCCAATTAGGAAGCGATTGGATCCGAAGATCCTCCTCCTCTTTCCAAATTTCCCCGAGTAACCACCATCTTCGTCTCACGGCAATGGAACCAATGATAGAATCCAAATTTCGAACAAACAAATACTTGACTGGAATTAATGACCCAATTCGAGAAGGGTGAGATCTCCAATTACAAAATACTATTTCAAAGACAAATTTCGGATAAGAAACATCAAGAACAAGAACTGGTAATTAAACATAATCCAAGTAAGTAACTGCTCCTGGAGTTTAGGACTTGAGATCGTGGGCCACTCCCAATGAACCAACTAACTCATTGTGTTGACCCATTGGGTCGACCCAATTCCCGAATATAAAATTAAAGTCCGATCCATTTTGCTATTGTCGGGACTTGGTTGAATTATTTCGGGTATATACTTGTTGGAACCTATCACTTACCTACGTTGCTTTGCCCACGAGCAACCTGTCAAATGGAGTTCCTATTTGGCTTGGGCTGAACTTTCCTATAATACGGGTATTCATCATACTTCCACAAGTCCTGCTCGCTTTTCGGTAGTCTGTGGTCGCGATCCACCTCTGCTTTTACCTTACACCAAGGGGGATACGAAGAATGCAGATCTCGAACAACAACTGATTATTCGCGATGATATGATTAAACTCTGCCTCAATCTTAGTAAGGCTCAGGATCGTATGTGTGCTTAAGCCAACGATAAACGTCTTCCTTCCAGGTCGATGATTATGTATTTCTGAAGATTCAACCTTATCGACAACGTAGTTTGGCTAAACGTCGATATAAAAAGCTTTTTCCCTGGTTTTTTTGCCCTTACCGCATTAAACGTGTGATCGGGCCGGTAGCTTACGAGTTAGAATTGCCCCTAGACGCCAAAATTCAACCGGTGTTTCACGTTTCCATGCTTAAACCTGCTCGAGGGTCTTTCTCTTCTACTCCCCCTGCTCCATTTCCTATTACTAAGGACTGAGAAGTTGATCTTATTCAATCTACGGTGGTATCTCACCGATGGGTCACTGAGGCATGTCCACCAATTTTGGAGCTGTTAATTTCTTGGTGCGGACGACCGGTTGAGGAAGCTACTTGGGAACAATATGATTTGATTGCGGAGCAATTTCCTACGTTCCGCCTTGAGGACAAGGTGCTTTACCGCGGGGGAACAATGATAGAATCCATCATGTATACACACAAAAAAGGATGTGGGCCAAAGCAGATGAGATGGGCCATGTGTTGGGCCGCAATAGATCCGGATCAAAATTTAATGTCGTTTTTGGTAATTGGGTAGACCCAAGGGGCAACACAACAGCGAATTAGTGGAATGGTGGGGAGTTATGCACGACCCCATTTTCAGGAGCACTTAGCAGGCTTTGTCTTTTGTTTGTTTTTGTTCTTGTTATTTTGTTCAATTTGATTTGTAATCACCGGAGACTTAACCCCTCTCGAATCGGGCCAGCTTTATCCATTTCGTATTGTTTGTTTGCCTGCTTAATTATCCGAATCCTATCAAATGGCAAGTAACAGTGCATTGGGCAACGAATCGATGTATTAACGGGGTAAGTTGATCGAAATTTTAGAGGTTTATGCTTGCAATGGCAACGATGGTAAGGTTTAAAGATGTCCCGAAAAAATATTCTTAAACTGGAATAGAAAATTGAAAATATGCAACATGTAACTAAAATATGGGTGGCAGTTGACTAGAGTTTGTGTCGTTTTTAAAAGGCTTAGCTCTAATATTGTGTAAAAATACCGTAACCAAGCCTAGTAAATCTCATCATTAGCCAAGCGAGAGGGTGGGATGTTGGTAAATCTTATCTCTATCACAATCAATAGAGAGGTTGCTTCTAGAAAGACCCCTGGCTTTAAAGCAAACAATGAAGACAAATAAACAATATAATGTATAGTTAACATAAGCATATACTAAGGTCATAACAAGCAAATCATGTACCACAATATGTCAATATATAAAACGTGCAAACAATGACCATACGCAAACATTTAGCACATAACGAGTATTCATATACATCAGATGACAGGAAACACACAGTGAACAATGATACACACGAAAAACATATGGCATCCATAAACAATACACATTAAGAAGTACATATCCACGGATTTCATCAGTCATCTATATATATCATATACAACGATCAAGAAAACCCACACATATGCCATCCATACATAATACTATCGAAGAGTATGGGCAAATATTAAAAAATTACTATAGTGGAACTCTAACATATACAAGTAGGGAAAACTAGAGAAGCCTATCCTTAAGCCCACACCATAAACTTATAGCTACACATAACATGATATATATATATACATGTATATATAATAACTTTCAAAACATAAACCAAATTCCTTCTCATGCTTGAGTTGTGAGCACATAACACTTTTTTTCTTTTATTTTCTCAAGAAAAAATAAATAAACAAGAGATACAGTATCAAACGGATCAATTACCCGGTATTTGCCCATTCACCAACCCACCCGAAACTTTGATGCGCTCTGCCAACACAATAGTGTAATGAGTATGATGCATTAGTAAACATGACGAAGATTATTGAAATATTGGTGTAAAACACGAACATACTTCTTGGTATTAATAGCCATAGGAACAAGCCAATGAAGAGTCTTATCCATTTCCACCTTAATTTGAGGCCTTGTCATCTAAAACAAACCACAATATATGTCAGTAAAGCTTGTTCAACGAAGAGTTAAGGCGGCAAAATGGACAGGTCAGAATTAGTTTTCAATATTGGTCTATTCGTACCGGGAACACTTACTATACATGTTATTTACAACTTCTTTGAATAGTTAGTGTCAAGTGCCGTTATACGAATTTGGTTTTTCAGTACTAATATGATTTTTGAATAAATAGATTTAGAATGTTTTGTGCATTAAAGATCCAATTTCTGCAACTTTTAACCCCACTAGTTACCTTTAAAGATACTTTTGTATTTGAACCATTAAAAACAGAAACATAACATGAATTAACCAACAATCAATGGGTCAAACTGCCACCTAAAAGAGATATATAATCAATATTGGAGACTACTTACAGCTTCTTTAGAATCAAAAGCTTGTAAGCGAGGACGTAAACGTGCCTTGACACTGACCGGTAAACTGTTGTATAATGTGTCCCTCATCTTAGGATGTAAAGTCACAGGATGAGATGCCTACAAAAGTTATAGAAACCCATATATTCACCAAAATATAATAGTATGCATAAAAAAGTCTATACAAAAATGAGGTTGGCTTACAATGTTGTCTATTTGAGTTATTAAGTTGGCATAGTGTAAAGCAAGACCAGAAACACCTAATCTTTCAGGAGTTTTGTCAGCCTCCTTGTCATTTTCTGTTAAAATAGCAGCTGAAAATGAACACACACAGAGCATAAGATTCCTTTGTTCTTGGTTTTCCTGTAAGTTCATGCATATGATAGCATCATGATTAAAGTCTTGAAAACATTAGAAAGAATTAAATGTGGCAATTTTAACCCATTTCTAGATATATTGTATATATCTAATGGGCAAACTTTTAAAACACATTAAAAAATGTAACAGCTCAAATGGGTCAAAACAGACCTGAAATGAACTCAAATGCTTGCATGTACATTAAGTTTTTAGAGGGCTAGGAAAAAAGAGAAGAATGTTGTCAGCCAACCCAACCCAACCCATTTTGAGCCAAACCTGTTTCCACCCGTTACCCACCCATTTTGACACCTCTAGGAGTGATGCATGTAGTATATCGTCAAGTTGCAAATACCATTCTCACCAAAAGCCTCTGCAATTGCTTGGCGGATGAAGGTGACAACATCTACAAGCTTCTCCACAACCTACTACCAGAAAAAACTACACCGTGAATGCATAGACATAAATTCCTTTAATGATTATCTATAACACTTTCACCCAACTACGATATAAGATTTCAATATTTGATGTAGAGTAAATAGAGTTGACTGCATTTTCTGTTGTTAATAAGCAATACCAACAGAATCTTGGATTAATGTCAGAGTGCATTGGATAACACATCAATTGTAGCTTGGGTGTTAACACCATTTTTTATTACAGGTTGAAACAGGCCAGGAAAGGTAGGGTTGACCTGCATACACCTTGTTTTCAATTTCTAAAATATATAAAGCCTAATTACATAATACATTTTAATTACATTAATAGTCTAATTCTTGAAAAAGAATAATTGTGAGCACCGGAAAACGACTTCGGCTGGCTTTCAACATGTTTGACATATTTGAAACATAATTAGCAAAAACAAACCAAATTTGGCACATTCATAAGGGTCTGAAATTGCTATAGCAAGTTTGTACCTCTTCCAGATTTTTGGACCAAAGAGATTTCTTTATCAAGTTCCTCACAAGTTTACGTTGATGCTTTAGCTCGCTTCGTAGCATCATTGGAGACTCACCTATAAAAAGAACAAAAAATTGTTAACTAAACATCCTACTCCTTTGTTACAGAAGGGAGAGATAACAACTCGAAAATCCTATATCCAAAACACACATGCATTAATAAACAATTGGAAACCTCCATGATATTTACATGATGAAAGACACGAGGAACCACAAAATTTGTAAGCATAATAATGTCCAAAAGGATGCTTAGTGCACTACCAATTTTAGGTAGAGTAGTACGAGAATTGCATAGACACGTGTACTATAGTTTTAGAAGTGATGCATAAGACGGGTTCTTAACTCGCTTTCCCTTCCCACTGGACACGGATGCGATTGGTTTCCTTGCACTACGCGCAAGTGTTTATGTGGTTTCTGGCATTTCTTTACTTAAAATTAGTTTGCAATGAACCATATTACCAATTTTAAGTAGAGAACAAGGAGAACCACGTAAACACGTCTATTACATTAAGTATGTTACATAAGCCAGTAAACATAATAATCATTTTTTTCACTTTCCCACTGCATAGCACTACATTCAAGTGCTTATGCAATACTCGAGGTCCTTTTCTTAAAACTAAGTTCTTTATTTAACGTGTCCACTTATAGGACACGGTCTTTTTAAAATTAATAGTAAGCTGAGAACTGCAAGAACCACATAAGACATGTACATATTGCTTCAACAAAAATGGTGAAATTATAAAATTAAAAATTAAAAAAAACAATGCTTATATACCTCTCTCCACTTTTGTTTGATTTTGTCTTCTCTCTACTAAATTTATTTGAGAAGGTATAAAAATGTGCAGTTATGCATATACACATGCATATAGTATATAAGCATATGCGCCATTAGATAAAAGTCTATCAATACCATATTTTCTAAAAATAAATTTTAAACTTACTGAAATTCACATGCATTCAAGTCAATGTATGTAATAAATATTATAAGGGTTAATACGATTCTCGGAGTTCTCAAATGAACACCCCAGTATATGTGTGTATGTATTATCAAGAATGTTGTTGGTTATATACCTTTTCGGTGAAAATGCAGAGACTCAACTTCCTCATGCATAAGCCGATAAACTTGTTCAACTCTATCCAAAGCATGGTACTCATGGTATAATTCCTGCAAAAATAACTTTTTGCATCATGGACAATATGACAGGCCAAAGGATGGGTTAAGGTAGAATCAGAAAACAGGCTGATCAAATAGGTTAGATTTGATTGAAAAAGGAACAATTTTCTCCAGTTTTAATGTTTTTACTTTATACAAAAAGTTAATGTGTCAAATGTAATAAAAGAATCATTTCAATAATAGTCTGATTTTATTAAACAAAATGATCTAGAATTGTCTATTACTTTAAAATTGGTGCCTTACGCACGCTTTTTAAACCAAGCAGTTGTCTATGAAATCTGATGAAATTTTCACAAACACTTCAATGATTCGAACCAAAGAAGGATTCTACTTTTTGAATTCGCGAAGATCGTTTAACAGAATAAAACCAAACAAAATCACAATATCACTTAGCAGCTCCACACTAAAGTAAGAGCTGATTCAGATTAATCAGCATAAATCACTTAATGTTGACTGTTCTAAGACGAAGAAATAGAAATTTTCCATATACAATCAACAGTCCATCACACAAATAGGTTACCTTTTGATACGATCCCGATGTTGGGATCGGGTCACACTATATTGGGGCATGCTGATACGTATCCAATGGGTCAAATAAACCCATTTTGACCCAAGACCCTGTGGGTTAATGTTACTTGGTCCAACATTGACCGGGTAAGTTGGAGCAAACGTGGTTAGTGGAAGGATGCTGAGATATGCGCAGCACACAGCCTGTTACGTGGAAGGTTTTTTTTATATAAGCATGTTTAGGAGTAGAATGTAAGATTATCACTTTTCATATTCAGTTTTCCAATTCCTTTGTAATAGTTCTCTTTCAAAGTAATATACTGAAAATCATCCCAAAACAATGTCAAGTTCTTGGCTTTGATCTCTGAATATCCAACATTTGGTATCAGTGATTCGTTTATGCCCAAGTTTCTTCGATTTAACACCATGTCTATTACCACCACCTCTGAAGTCTTGAGAGAGAACAACACAATATCGCCAATGTTGTAAAATCGGGCAGCGAGATAGGGACTAGCGATTAATCGGGAGTAATCGGGATTAATCGGATTGGGATTTTTATATATAATTTTCAGTTTTTTATATATAAATACACATATTTTCATATGTAAAATTAATAAAAAGTTTAAGTTTTATATATAAATTAACATATTTGGCCGGAATTTCCAGATTTTGGCCGGAATTTTCAAATTTTGGCCGGAATTTTTGACCTTCCGGCGAAGGTCGCCGGAACCTTACTGGAATTTTGCCGGAATTACAGTTTTTTGGCCGATTAAGACCGCCTAGCTCCTCCTAGGTCCGATTTTGACCTCCATTGACCGCCTAGCGATTTGGCCGATTAGCCCAAATTTCCTAGGTGATATGCCGATTACCGATTAATCGGCGATTAATCCCGATTTTTGCAACAATGTCGCTCCAGTGTCCATTGCTCGCAGCCACCAACTACACCTAGGCAATTAAAATAGAGGCTATTGTGGATGCACATGGACTTTGGGAATCTGTGGAGCCACCGGTTGGTGCAACCAAAGACGATAAGAAAAATAAGATGGCTCAGGCACTGATCTTTCAATCGATCCTAGAAGACGTTTTGTTGCAGGTGACGAAGAAGAAAACGGCTAAGGAAGTCTGGGCATCATTGAAGACAAGGTACTTGGGGGCTAACCAGGTGCAAAAGGCACGATTGCACACTCACAAGAGCAACTTTAAGGTGCTAAAGATGAAGGACAGGAAGTCCATTGACGAGTTCGCGAGAAAGTTGAGGGGGATGATCTAGTAGTACGACGGTCTCGGGGCTACTCTTGAAGACAGCGTGTTGATAAGAAAGTTATTGGATTTAGTTCCGCATAAGTTCCTTCAACTGGTCGCTTCGATGGAACAATATTCCGATGTGGATTCGATGCCATTTGAGGAGGCAATAGGCCGGTTGAAGGCTTATGAAGATCGACTAAAACTCCGAAAAGGGAACTCCACGGGTGAAAGTAGCCTATTGTTCGCTCGATTGAAGGACCAACAGAAGTAAAAGGGATTCGAGAAAGGGTTCTCAAGTGGAGGACGGGGTCAAGGTTCATTTCAAGAGAGAAGTAGTGGTCGTAGCGGGTCAAGAGGATGTGGATCTGGTCGTGGTAAAGGCGGTCGCTAGAATGGCGGGTCTCACCAAGAAGCTGCTAATGCAAACCGAAAACCATGACCTAAGAAACACATCAAGTGTTTTAGATGTGATCAAATAGGCATTATGCATCAGAGTGTAAGAACGAGAATGGTAAAGAAGAGGAAGCCAATCTAGTGCAAAAGGAAGAGGAACCAGCTTTATTGTTGAATGTATGTGGTGAGTAGGTACCTTCAATGGTACTGTTAAACGAGGAGAAGGTGTTCCCACATACACATGAAGCTAGAACTAAGGAGAACCGTGATACTTGGTACCTAGATAACGATGCAAGTAATCACATAACAAGGGTCAGAATTTTTTGTTGAATTGGATGATAAAGTGGCAGATCAGGTGAGTTTTGGGGACGGGTCGAAGGTCCAAATTAAAATAAAGGGTACAGTTCTATTTGAGTGTAGAAATGGTGACCAACATATGATCTCAGACGTGTATTTTATCCCAGCTCTACATAGCAACATTATCAGCTTGGGACAAATGACCGAGGATGGGTATGAAGTGGGGATGAAGCAAGAATTTTTAAAGGTATACAACGAAAACGGGAGACTTGTAATGAAGGTGAAGCGCTCGAAAAATAGCTTATACAAGATTGGCCTAAAGATGACTTAACCAATCTTTAGTAGCGAGATTTGCCAAAGACTCTTGGCTTTGGCACGCTAGGTTGGGTTATATGAACTTCCAGGCCTAGAAACGATGGTTATAAGGGGTTTAGTTGATGGGGTTCCAAGTATAACACATCCCAAACAAGTCTGTGAAGGATGTGTGATGACTAAACAAACGCGACACCCATTTCCTAATGAATCCGAATGGCAAGCTAGCAGGCCATTAGAACTCGTACATGCTGATCTCTGTGGCCCAATTTCGCCTCGAACGTTGGGAGGTAACCGATATATCTTAGTGATTGTTAATGGTTTCTGTCGTTATATGTGGGTTTACATTATCAAAAACAAAGGATGATGCAATTCCAATGTTAAAGAAATTTAAAGCTCGGGTGGAAAAAGAGGACGTTAAAGGTAATGTGATCAAACACAAGGCAGGAATAGTTATAAAGGCGTATGTTCAGAAAAAGAGTGTTGATTTTGACAAGGTATTCGCGTCGGTAACCTAGTTGGAGATTAATTCTATCTATGGCTGCTAAGGAAGGTTGGGTTGTTCATCATTTAGATGTCAAGTCTGCCTTTTTGAATGATGTACTTAGAGAAGAAGTATATGTAACTCAGTCGGATGGATTTGTGATTAAGAATCATGAGAACAAAGTGTATAGACTTAACAGGGCTTTGTATGGGCTGCGACCCGTGTTGCTATAATCGGCTCTAGGAGCCGATTAATTGCAAATCGGGAGTCCACCTTGGCGATTTCACTTAATCGGAGGTATTAATCGGTAATCGGTCAAAATCGGACCTAGGCGGTCTTAATCGGCCAAAAAACGAAATCTCCGGCGAATTTCCTGTAGGGTCCCAGCGAGTTTTGGTGGGATTCCGGTGACATTCAAAAATTCCGGCCAAAACTTGAAAAATCCGGCAAAAACTTAGAAAATCCGGCCATATATGTATATTTATATATAAAACTGAACTTTTTTATTAAAATTACATACTAAAATGTGTGTATTTATATATAAAACTAAAAATTATATATGAAAATTCCAATCTGATTAATCCCTAGTCCTTACCTCGCCGCCCAAGAGCATAGTTACAACATTGGCTGCGACAGGCACCGAGAGCATAGAATGTTCGTCTCGACGAAGCAATGAAAGATATGGGTCTTATTCGATGTCCACAAGAACCAGCAATATATAGACTTTGAAGATCCATGGCTCTTATTGTAGGAGTATACGTAGACGATCTTATCGTGACCGGAACAGAAGAAAGGAAGATTAGTGAGTCCCATAGGAAGATGAAAGTTGTGTTTAAGATGAGTGACCTAGGTAAGTTGTCTTACTACCTAGGTATTAAAGTTGATCAAAAAGAAGATGGCATTATTGTAAAACAGTCTGGTTATGCTAAGAAAATTTTGGAAATGGTTAGGATGTGGAGATGCAATTTGTCAAAGGTACCAATGGAACACAAACTTAGTTTGACAAAAGATGAAGACGTGAAGGCAGTCAACCCAACTGAGTACCAAAGGCTTATTAGTAGTTTAAGTTACTTGATCCACACGAGGCCTAATCTCAGTTACTCAGTTGGAGCAGCTGGTGGATACATGGAGAAGCCTAAAGAAAGCCATTTTGCAACAGTGAAACATATCCTAAGGTACGTGAAACGAACCATCCATTACGGGTTAAAATACAAGAGAGGATGAGATGGAAAACTGGTTGGATATTGCGATAGTAGTCATGAAACCGATATGGATGATCACAGAAGTACAACAGGAACAGTTTTCTATTTTTCAGGTAACCCATAACTTGGTCCTAACAAAAGCAACGTATGGTAGCTCTATCTTCTTGTGAAGCGGAGTTCATGGCTGCCACTAACACAGCATGCCAAGCTATTTGGTTAAGGAACCTAATAGTGAACTAACCGGTGAGGAACCTCAAACCGTGAAGTTGTTCGTTGACAATGAATCAGCTATAGCCCACATGAAAAACCCTGTACTCCACGGGCATAGCAAGCATATAGATACCAAATATCACTTTATCCGTGAGTGTGTAGAACAAGGCCAAGTACATGTAAAGCATGTGAGCAGAGATTTATAGAAAGCAAACATTTTAACTAAAGCATTGAGTCGGATTAAGTTCAGTGAAATGAGGGCTCTAATAGATATCAATGAGGCTAAAGACACAAGTCAACATTAAAAGGGAGTATGTAGGTTAATGTTACTTGGTCAAACATTGACCGGGTAAGTTGCAGCAAACGTGGTTAGTGGAAGAATATTAAGATCATGCGCAGCACACAGCTTGTTACATGGAAGTTTTTTTTTTGTTTTATACATAAGCATGTTTAGGAGTAAATTGTAAGATTATCACTTTTCATATTTAGTTTTCCAATTCCTTTGTAATCGTTCTCTTTCAAAGTAATATACTGAAAATTGTCCCAAAACAGTGTCAAGTTCTTGGCTTTGATCTCTGAATATCCAACAAACCTAGTTAAGTAGAAACTGTAGTAGTGGTGAAGTGGCTGAATAATAGGAGTAACTGCTGAATTTTCGTTGAAGTACCAATAACATCAACTTTGATAGACAATCGCACAATAAAACCAATCCCCATGACAGTGGTAATGATTAAACAACACCTGAACATAGGAATATTTAGGCGGCGGCAAAGAATCAAGCAAACCCCTAATCAGTGGCGATGGCAGAACCCTTGGTGGCGGAGGTAGCGGTACTCATCCAAGATCAAACAGTACTCGAACCTTAGCTCTAATACCACTTGTCAGGTGTCAACGCAACGGAAACACACACAATAAGATAAACACGAAAAATTTAACGTGGTTCCGATTCGGTGTGAATCCTATGTTACAACTAGGTTTTCTTTATTATACTTCGTACAGTACAAAGATTACAACATATGACATGGTATTTATAGAGATGAAATTTGGATTTCTAGCTACCAAAAAAACTCCAAAGGGCCATGCCCATATCTTCTAATGTCAACCTAAAAGCCCAAAGGCCTTCACGCCCCAACACCCCCCACTCCAATAAAAATTGAACTCGATTATTTAAACCTATGTAAATAGGTCTAGATCCCCACCTCCAAATCTAAAGAATATATATCCAGGGACTTACGGAGGTACATTTAGCTAGATTTTCCAGTTCTTGCATTGTAATTTCAGCCTCTTCTCTTGGCAATTTGTTTGTTACATGCTTGTATCTGATTTAAAACAACTTTACAAAAACATTTTTCATTATCATGAAAGCAAAGAGATCTTCAGCTTTACCTGAGTATACGATCCAAATTGTGCCATTGAAGATCCTTACACATATCTCCAAATCTCACAACTTCTTTAGAAAAGATTTCGAATTCCTCTCTAAAAGGACAGAAAATTATGTAATGAGCACAAGAAAGTTTCCAACAATCCACAATTACATAAAAATTCATCTAATAGCATGTATAGGAGAAATGAAAAGTCAAGAGCATTATGTGATATCATGTTTAAACGAGTAAACTTTTGGGGCAGGTCAAATGCGGGCAAGGTTGTGTTGACCACTTGACCTGCCAACATTATCTTTTGTCTTCTATTCATAAGCAATTAATATATTGAAGAGGTGTTTGTAAGTGTCATTAGCATTTAATTAAAACTAATTATGAATAAGATTTACTCGAAATAATCAAATTTGGAGAATAAGGTAACTAGCATAAATCATTTATCTATGCCTAGCCTTAAGCAATTGATCATCTCTCTTTACTCTAGAGTATTTAAGTAGTAATAGTAAGTCTAAACCCACACATTCAAACACTTCCTAAATAAGAGTACCGAAAATTACTATTAATATATACCGCAATTTTTTTAATAAAGCAATTTGAAGTTTTATGAATACTTGATTATGTCATGGACTGCTTTATAACCCATTGACACGTTTCTTTTTCCACTAAGCTTTTTAAACCTATGCATTGAACCCATATGCAAGAATATACAGCCCAAATTGACCCCATTTCACATATAAGAGTTAAAATCACCAACTCTAATGGCAAGGAAATGTTTTGCAATAACAAGATTACCTCTTGTCAGCAGCTGCAATTCTTAACAACTCATTTATTTCCGTTGAAACCAAAAGTTGCACCCCTTCTAAAAGCAAAATATCATTTTTAAGAATTTGGATGTTTTCATCCGAAAGGGATTGCACCAAATTGGAGCCCTTAACAATAGTATTTGCTACTTCAAATGCAAAAATAGATACTTTAAGCCCCCTTGAACCGGAACTAGATACAAATCCACCGTAAGAAAGTAATTCTGTCATGCTGCTTCCAAAAGTGTCTAGGAATTCAAGACCAACACTACCAGCTCTAGCAAGAAATGTGCTTGCATAAGGTGTCTTCCACAATTCAAGGGTGGAAACATGTTAGTACAAGTGTACAATAACATAATTGTGTCCAAGAAGCGCAAAAACATGTTTTGGACCTTTTGGTCAAGTATGTGTCTTGGTATGAATTAAGAACAAAAATCCAAATGTTAATTTACTTTGATTTTAGCTAATGTGTTTTTTACCCATTTAATATTTAAGACAAAAATAACAAAAATTAACTCAATGATAACCAAATAGGTAGAAATTTCCACATCTGATAATATGAGAAGAAACCAAGGGAAAAAGAAGGCATATTGCAATACAAGCAAATGCATTTTCACTTCATTTTTGTTTATGGTCCATACTAGGATAATACCCCCCTCCCCTCTTAGAATAACATTGCATTTACCCATTAAAAATATATAATATTAAATATACATGCATTCATATTTATGGCATTAATGACCTTCCCTTATGTAAATATTTAAATTATAAGAGTTTGAGATGTTAACAAGAAAAAGTGTAGAATATATTACAATTTCCATCCTTTGAGTTTGCCATAAATTTCACTTATCGTCCTTAAACTAAGTAAATAACAAAAAAATCAGTGTTGTAAAAGTCGGACTACTCGGTCGATTAATCGGCGACTAGTCGGCAATCAGTGGGTCGCCGATTTGATATCCCCTAATCGGAGGGGATAATCGTTAGTCGGTGAAATTGGTCCAAATCGGGAAAAAATCGGAAATAATCGGCCCTAGTCGGCTCTTAATCGGCCTTTATTCTGCATTTTTGCAGATTCCGGCGAAGTTCAAAAATTCTGGTGAAAATTTTAACATTTCGGCCAGATTTGTTTATATATATATAAAACTAAACATATTTATAAAAATTACATATAAAAATGTGTATTTATATATATAAAAATGAAAATTATATATAAAAATTTCAAACCAATTAATCCCGATTAATCCCTAGTCCCCACCTCGCCACCCGACTAGCGATTAGCGATTTTTACAACACTGCAAAAAATGGTCCTTTTAGTTTGTATTTTGTCACAGCTTAAGCCTTTTCTATAGAAGGGATGTATGAAAGTCAACATGGATATATGAACGACTATGTATATTTAGTTCTTTTGACGTTTCCACACCATGTTTTGAAACAAAAGCTTATCCCCCCCCCCCCCTCTCCCTTAAGTGACAACTCAAAATCAATTATTATGTTATGAATTTAACTGATCGAAAAAAGGTTCACAATTGGCTTTACATCAATAAATAGATTTTAGTGTTAGACGTAATTTATTACGTAAACCTGCTAAACTATATCAATCAGTTTGGCTTGAGAATAATTATACTAAGGTTACAAGTTTGGTGAAGATTTTTTTGCCATTAGTAGCCAAATCAAATCTGTATTATCAAACTAATAACCTAGTGATGAAGGCTCCTTAGTTTCATCAACATAACTGGTGTTTTGATTCTCGCTCAACTCATCCATAAATGATTATAATGAGGGGTGTTTAGAAGTGCATTCCAGAAGTAGCTTCCTAATGTTTAAGTATCTGTCATGTTGTTTATGATTACTTTGTAATTTAGATGTCCAATATTAAATACCAGCTACAAAACAAATAGTAAGAGTAAATTAACTACATACCATTACTAAAATTTAACATTCACAATCCATAGCCTGTCGCATATCAGCATATCAACACATCAAAGATAATACTTCCATACCCCAATTTCTGTTTTAATAAGTTGAAAGTTACTAAAGCAACTTTTACATTCTTAAGTCAAGTGTGCTTGTTGTAACAGGGCATAACATCTAGGAAAAGATGCAAAATCCACAAACTAATGGCAAGTTCATGTTAGGAAGCGAAATTAACCAAACTATGACCATTTACACTAACAATTCAAATATCTATTTACTTGTACAAAATTATAGAGTGAAGGAAATAAACATATACCTTACCAACCCTAGCAGAGCTAGAGGGTTTCAGTTCTCTTGAAAGGGAGAAGATCAGTTCATTATCCGTCATCTAGAGGAGATCACCAAGCACAAAGAAATTCACATCCACGTAAGTATTTAACCTTCAACTTAATGGTGTAAATTTGTTACTCGTGAATCTATTACATGCTTTCTACGGAACGCTTTAGATCAAAACTCATATAAACGCGTACAATTGATAGAAGTGAAAACCCTAGATCAATCGGGAATAAGGTAAGCGAATAGGAGGACATGTGGTGGAGAAAAACAGTACCGGAGGTCGCGATGGCCGCGAATCGGTTGCGATGATCGACGACGACGATGACATAGCGGTGGTCGGAGAAGACGTGTGAGGTGTGGTAATCGGTGGTGTTCACCGACAGAGAAATTGAATGTTGTTCGACACCATTACAATAACTGTTGTCTTCTTTACATGTTCAAATCCAGTGCGACCAAAGCATCTGATTTTGACTTCAATTCGGTGAGCAAGACTTTTGAAATCATTAGATTTTGCCTTTTAAATTATCAATAGAAAAAGTGATAAATGTTATGAATTATTATCATGAATGCTTTTTTTCAAACTAAAATAGTTTATTTTATCTACAAGTTGATTGATATTTATAGTATAAATATCATCTCAATGTAGAAGAGAAGATGTATCTTTTGTATACACTTTTATAAGTTATACATTTCTTTTTTTCTTACTCTTGCAATTCCTTTTAAAGTTCTTAAGGTTATAACACTAATTTTGTTATAATTATTGTGATATTATAACACGTTATCAGCACAAGAGCTCTTAAACTCTAATCAAGAAGACCAATTGAGCACAAAGTCATCTACTAATTAAGGTAAGACCTTCACTAACGGTTTAGTTGAGTCGTTAATCAAACGTCTACAACTAATAGCTAGACCATTAATAATGAGAACAAAACTCCATGTGTCTATGTGGGGTCATGCAATTCTTCATGCTGGATCACTAATTCGTATGAGACCAAGTGTAAATCTTAAATACTCTCCGTTACAACTAGTTTCTGGAAATGAGCCAAACATTTCACACCTTAGAATTTTTGGGTGTGTTGTGTATGTCCCTATTGCACCACCACAACGCACAAAAATGGGTTCTCAAAGAAGGTTGGGAATATATGTTGGGTATGAATCAGCTTCCATCATAAGATATCTTGAACCTTTAACGGGTGATGTATTTACAGCACGTTTTGTTGATTGTCACTTTAACGAGTCAATTTTTCTGGCATTAGGGGGAGAAAAGAAAAAAGAAGAAAATGATGTCGCATGGTATGTTCCTTCATTATTATATATTTATCCAGTAACTAAACAACGTGAGACAGAGGTTCAAAAGATAATACACCTACAAGAAATTGCAAATCAATTACCTGATGCATTTACTGATACAAACAGAGTTACTAAATCTCATATACCAGCTGCTAATGCTCCGGCTCGAGTTGATATTCCAAATAAGCAAATAGATAACACAATGGCTCATGAATCTCAAAAACGTTTGAAATGAGGGAGACCAATTGGTTCCAAATATAAAAACCTCGAAAAAGAAAAACTCATGAAAAGTAAGTTGACCATAAAGTGAATGATCTTGATGCAACGCTAAACACAAAAATCTCTCATGAGGAGGATTTGGATGTAAGTAACAGAGAAATATCAATTAACTATGGTCACACAGATACATTATGGAATCAAGATGAAATGGAAAGTATTGATGAAATATTTTCATATTCCGTAGCAAGTGACATCATGAGTGGAGATGATGATCCTAAACCACAGTCAGTTAGTGACTGTAAAAATAAACATGATTGGGATAAATAGAAAGAAGTTATGCATGCTGAATTAGATTCACTTAACAAACGAAAGTTATTTGGACCTATTGTTATTACTCCGATGGTCGTAAATCACTATTTGTATCTGTATCCGAAAAATTGGATAACTGAATTATATTCGAAATTTCGGATACGGATAGTGATTCGGATATCCGAAATTTATTTTTATATTTTTTTTGTTTTTTAACAATCATTAGACATGTAATATTATAAAAATAATATAAAAACTAACTCATTTCATAAAAGTCACAATATGCACTAAAAATCTCAATCTAAAGTAAAAATATATTGATGGTCGTAAATCACTATTTGTATCTGTATCCGAAAAATTGGATAACTGAATTATATTCGAAATTTCGGATACGGATAGTGATTCGGATATCCGAAATTTATTTTTATATTTGTTTTGTTTTTTAACAATCATTAGACATGTAATATTATAAAAATAATATAAAAACCAACTCATTTCATAAAAGTCACAATATGCACTAAAAATCTCAATCTAAAGTAAAAATATATCTAAAATTTTAAAAAATAAAAATATACATTTTAGTTTTTGGATATCCGAATATCCGAAACTTTTGAAAATCATTGTCTGGATCCGAATTTTCTAATATCCGAAAACTCGGATATTTCAGATTTGGATTTTCGGATCAGATTCTCGAATTCGGATATTTTTGAACACCCCTAGTGAAATCTACCTACAACTAGTCAAGTGATTCAGATCAGGGGGTGAAGATTGATAGCTTTTGGTGTGTAAAAATACTTGATTGACGAACCTCATGTTAGATTTAAACATTCTTCTTAATCTTTTGGTCACATAAGGAGTACACGTTATCAAAAAACTAACGAGATTAATGTCACACCCCCGCTTATAGCAGAAGCACGATGATGTAACGGACGGGAACATCATAACACGTTGTTAATTAATAGAGATGCATTAAATGATGATAACCAAGATGTCATGACATCACCTGACACAAATGGAGACTTGTGTCGCAGTTAGTCAATTCCACGACAAACATAGTCAAACAGTCAAAATGAAATATAATCCCACAACTCGGGAACAAGTAAACGAAACATGATCAACGTTGATAATCCCAACAAAACATAATGTTAGAAACACTAAGGCAGGTTTCTAAATGCATTTCATAAAGTCATCACTAAGGTAGCATTCATAGTTATCCTCAACGGTTGTTACCTTAAAAGATATGCTTAAAAGGTTCAATATATTGTTGGTGAGTTTGCACGTTTAAGTAGTAAACATAATTGATGTTATGTAATAGTTTTGTAGGACATAGTGTAAACAGTTATAAGCAAGCAATATTACATGTAAACATGAGCATCACAACTAAACCTACGATGTACATACAGATCTTAATGGAACATATTCACCCTAGGGTCCGTTCCCGACCATTTTCAATCCCAACTAGTATACTAACAAGCAAGATTGTGGGTGTCAGCCCAATAGTACTATAAATACCTCTCTGCTGGTTCCACACCGAAATAAATAGTTGTGAATAAAGAACCAAACAGCAACTCATGCATGTACTAGATATATACTTACAAAATAGTAAACACAACAATCCCATGAATAAATGAGTTCACAGCATAAAAAGAGTGTGCATACTTTTTCACCATGTTTGTAAACAATTGAAATGAAAATGAGGTTGCAAAACTCACCTTGAATGCAATGAATAAAATGGACAAGGGCTTCAAATAATGAGGGTAATGTACGGTCAAACACATATAATTAATTATAAATAAAGTATTAAAGATGTTCAAAGAGAATAGACATATTCGATCAGTTTCGAGTTGGCTCAGGTTTGACGCGCAACACGTACACAATTACATATAGAACAACACACCATATAATAATAATACTAATAATATTAATAGTAATAATAATAAGAATTTTATTATTAATGATAAAACAAAAATAATCATAATGATTTTAATAATAATAATCATAATAATAGTAACAATACAACTACACACCCACTCGTACACACGAAAACACACACTTAAACTCACATGCACATTTATAACATATATATATATATATATATATGTTTGACTTACATACATATTTATATGTATTTAGCACACATGATGAACCTTTAATATAACGTATACATGGTTTTTAAAATCGGTCGAGGCGGACGCCTCGAGGCGAAGCGGGAAAGAAACGCACTTGAGGCGGCGCCTCACAGGAAAACGATTGGTACATACGCCTCATGTACTGAGGCGGGTCGTGGAGCGGGTGAGGCGGTTCGTACATTCGAGGCGTACGCTTGGGCGGGAACCAAATTAAAAAAAATTATAAATTAAAAATAACGACCACCTAACCTTAAATAGAAAAGGGGTCTGGAAACCCTAATTAGAGCTGCGAACCAAAGTTGCAGTCGCACACCCTTCACTCCATCATCGTCCATCGCGACTTCACACCCCCATTGGCCATTGAGTAGCAGTCGCACACCCTTCACACCCCCATTGGCAGTCTTCATCATGGAGCAGCAGTCGCGATTGAGGAGCAAAGACCGCAGTTGGGAGTTGCGACCTATAGTTGTGATCGAGGAGCAGTAGTCGTAATTAAGAGTGAGTTTACATTCTTTTCCAGTATTTTGCTTGATGAAGAATAGTTCTTATAGAGTTATAAGAGACGTGAGGTATGGTTTGGTGGTGCTCTACTATGTAGATAATTATTTTTCTTTTTAAACACCATTAAAATTACTAAATGGAGAAAATATACAATTGTGCCATATAGCCATTGCAACATAAATCTACTTGGATAACAAAGAAATTAGTAGTTTAGTATTTTGTATGCTACTTTAGAATTAGTGTGTTGTTAGTATGGGTTTACTTTAAGGTTTATTAGTTTATGCACTAGAAAATAGATTTGTAAAGTGAACGGAACAAAAGGAATTTGATTTGTATGATCTAAGATTCTAAGTGTACCCTTGTGTGATTTGTTACTTTAAAATTAAGTGTATTTTTGTATAATTTTAATCTTAAAATATTGAAGATTTGTATCATTGTATGCTACTTTATAATTAGTGTGTATATTGGTTTAAGGTTTATACTTTATATACTAGATTTGTGAATTGTGAATGTGTATATACTGGAATTTGTGTGTAGAATGTGTATATTGGTTTAAGTGTACTCATGTTGAACTTTTGTTTTTTTATCTATATAGTTATTTTTTACGATAGCTTGTAAAGGTGCAAGGAAGATCAGGCTTGGAAGTACGAGGAAGAAATTAAGATACCTCCACAAGGTGGCAAAAAGGGTTACAAGTATCTAAAGTGTAAGTTTTGTAGTAAAGTTATTAAAAGAGGAGTGAAAAGAATGAAGGATCATCTTGCTGGCATACATAAGATATCATGCCTTGTGCCAATGTACCCCCTTAAGTACATGATGAAATGATGCAATATTGAAGCAGTTTCAGGATACAAAGTTTTCTGCCCAACGAAACTTTGAAGAAAATGTAGGAAGTGGGCATATTATAGTAGTGCGGGAAGTATTGATCCACGTGCTACCTCTAGGGGTGTTAGGGGGCCAATGGATCGGTTTGTGGGGGGTGCGAAAGAGAGCAAAGAAGAATTACTCCCGAACGAAAAAATGACACCATCGAGTGCAAAAGAGCATCGTAACAGAGTTTGTTTGGATATTGGAAGTTTCTTATAATGGAATACCGTTTAACGTAGCAACTAGTCCATCTTTTACTAGTATGCTACATTTAGTTGGGAACTTCGGCCAAGGATTGAAGCCCCCTACTATGCATGAGTTAAGGACTTGGATCCTTAAGGAAGAAGTTAACACAACCACTACAATGGTGGAGGACATAAAAGCTACATGGAAGATCATCGGGGTTTCTTTGTTATCAGATGGTTGGTTAGACATAAGAAATAGAAGTTTGATTAACTTTTGGTCAAGAATCAATATGGTACAATTTTTTTGAGAACTTTGATGCATCAGATTGTATAAAAAATGCTGAAATTTTTTTCAAGTTGCTTGATGAAGTTGTTGAAGAGATCGGTGAAGATATTGTAGTTCAAGTGGTGACCGACAATGTTAGTGCATATAAAGCTACTGGAGCATTGTTAATGGAGAAGAGAAAAAGCTTGTATTGGACTCCGTGTGCCGCCCATTGCATTGATTTGATGCTTGAAGATATCGGTAATTTGGTGCAACATAAAAGTTCTTTGCTTAAAGCAAAAAAAGTTAGCAATTTTATCTATAACCATCAGTGGGTGTTAAGTTTAGCCCAAAAATTTTTAAAGAAAGACCTTCTTCGATCAACTGCCACAAGATTCGCCATGACAAGTTTTGACTATACAAAGTATTTATGAATCGAAAGACTCTTTACAACAAATGTTTGTTTCAACAGAATGGGTGACATGTGATTGGGCTAAGAAAGCTGATGAAAAAGAGGTTAAAAATATAACCATGGACGAGAGAAGCTTTTGGCCTAGTGTGGTTTATTCCATTAAAACCACAATGCCACTTGTTGAAGTTTTAAGAATTATTGACGGGGAGCAAACACCAGCCATGGGATTTATTTATGGAGCGATGAATAGTTGTAAAGAAAAAATATCAAAGAACTTAGATAACAATCTCTCTTCTTATAAAAAGATATGGTACATTATTAATAAAAGATAGGAGTTCCAGATGCATCGTGATTTATATGCGGTTGCCTACTACTTAAATCCATAATATCAATGGAGTCCTAATGTTTCTGAGCATCTAGAGATCAAACGAGGATTATATGATGTTAAGATTAGACTCACTAAAGATCCTAGTGTTTATTTAAAGATCGAAGATCAACTAATCACGCATAAAGAAAAAAGGGATTACTTGGATATAGAGGTTCTTTGACGACACATCAGACATGTCCACCGAGTAAATTATTTGTTGATATTTTTGTTATAGTTTTTATATTATATAAATTAAATTATTCACTATTTTTTTATAAATATATAGTTAAATGGTGGGGCGAATATGGAGATGAGACTCCCAAACTCAAGGCTTTTGTGTTAAAAGTTTTGGGTCTTAAATGTTCCGCTTCGGCTTGTGAACGTAATTGGAGTACTTTGTAATCAAGTCCATGCGAAGAGACGAAACCGCTTGACAACCGAAAGAATGAACAACTTGGTCTACATTATGTACAATAAAAATTGAGGCAAAAATTCTTGAAGAAGACTACTTTAAAAGAAGAAGATGATCCGTTTGTTGTTGAAAATGTATTGTCTGAGTGGTTAGCTAACCCAATTGATACCAATGAAGAGGAATTTGGAGGTGGCGATGCAGGTGTGGACGAATGTGTGGCAGAACATGTGGGAAGGGAAGTAGCAGTGCAGGTGGAAGTTCATCATCTAAGAAAAGAAAAAGCGTTCAAATAGATTTGAGTGACAAGGATGAGGATGAAGATGGTGAAACAAATTCGGTAGAAGAAGATGATACTAAGGATAACGAGTTAGAAAGTGATGCCTTTTATGTTGTTTGAAGTTGAATTAGATTACAAACTTTTAATGTGTGCTTAATTTCATATCTATTTTATGTTTTAGACTTTGTAATACGTTATGTGTGATAACTTTTAGATTTGATGATGAATTTGCTTAGGAATATGCTTTGTTTGATGTTTTAGTATATTATTTTTATAAGATATATAATTTTTTATTTATTTATTATTTTCGCCTTGGGTTTACGCCTCGTTTCTCCTCGAGGTTTACGCCTCGTGAGGCGTAGGGAAAACGCCTCGAGGCTCGTTTCCTTTCTTTTAAATCTTGATCGTACACACTCTTATAATAACATATACATATAAATATAAAAAATGCATTCATATGCACTTCAACATGTACTAACCAATATACATTGCTCGACACACACAACATATATAATTATTTTAGATTTTAAAAAAATAGGGTTTCTAGAGAGAGATGTGACAAAAGGGTATAATCTTTACCGGTTTGACTTAAAGGGTTCTCGCCCCTGGAAGAGGGGGTTCTGCTTCCTTTGTGTGTGTGTGTGATGGTGATGATTGTGTGTGATGGTGATGATTGTGTGTGATGGTGATGTGACCATGAGACCATGCCCTTGGGAAGGGCGGGTTCTCCACACAACAACAACCATCCGATCTACCAACTTACCCTAGATCCACGGTCCACATTTCAAAAGAACACGCCTTTGGTAGGGACGGTTTCTTTAATTCTTCCTTTGACCACCTTTGACCTCTTTTCACTATTTATTTGTTCAATCACCGCACATTTTCCTTCACAATTCGTTCAAATCATTTTTTTAAAATTTCTTAAACCTAATTTTTTGAGAATTTCAAACTTCATTTCAAAAATCAAAATGACCTGGAGAATTACACCACGTCCACTAAATAACGATTTGTTATTTCTAAGTGGTCAACATAGAACTGAATATTATTTTCGAGATCCAGAAAGCGATGAAGGAATTTTACGTGTTAGACGAGGTGATAAATCTTTTTGGGATTACATTAAGGAAGTGCCTATACCTGAAACTATTATGAGATATATAAGGTTGGGTGGTTTTGCAGGTGTGATCGAGTGTGGTTATCGCAAACGTGATCGTGCTCTTATCTCAGCTTTGGTGGAGAGATGGAGACCGGAGACACATACATTTTATTATCGGTTGGAGAAACCACAATAACCCTTAAAGATGTACAACTTTTATGGGGTTTGCGGGTTGAAGGTGATGTTGTTTCTGGCACCGATTATGCTATGAGTGCATTTGCAATTATAACGAGGTTTGAGTATTTAACCGGTTGTACACTCGCTACAAGCGTTGTAAGTGGTTATAAAGTTAAACCTAAGGTTATTTTAAATGAAATAATAAAACCAGTATCTGATAATGCCACTAATTTTTAGTGCATCTAACGGCTAGATTAATTTTTTTTATGAGTGATGCCACTTTATTTTCTGATACTTTGTTGGACCAAAAGAACCAATGAGCCTGATCAGAGAAACCTCTAAGTCCCACAGGACATCACAACAGCTGAAGAAGACCTGATCAGCTGTTCTACAAAGTCTGAAGAATACAACTACTGAAGTATTTCTGAAGTACTAAAGACAAAGACTAAGACAACAGCTGAAGATCTAAAGTCTGAAGACTTCAACAAGTACTGAAGACAAAGACTGAAGATCAACAGCTGAAAGACAAAGTCTGATGTTCAAGTACTGAAGACATCAGCTGATGCTAACAGCTGATGACAACAGCTGAAGAGGGCTTCTTCAGTTGTTGTGATGGTTTTTCTTCATCAGTAGTTTTCTTTTGCTTTCAGTAGTTTGTTTACTTTTCTGTAGTTTTGTTTCCTTTTCAGTACTTGTAAACAACTGAAGAGGTTGTTCTTCAGTTGTTGTAGTATCAGTAGTTTTATGTTTTTCAGTAGTTGTAAATAAGATGTTTAACACTTAGGAACATTTGTAAGAAGATGTCAGTTGTTGACATCTTCAGTAGTTGTTAAACATCAGTAGTTATAAAACGGTTACATGTCACTTTCAAGTGACATCAACCTACGTCATTCTTTCCTTTATAAGGAAGGATGACTCACCTGTAATCGTGCCATTGAGGCCGACAATCTTAATGCAATATTCCTTTTGTCAGATATTTCTCTCTCTATAACAAAATTCTTTTATCGCTTTTTATCGAATGTTCTTGCTTGAATTTGTCTAATTCTGAGCTATTCCACTGCGAATCTGTTCAATCGATTAAACCAAGAGGCTGAGATCCTAACAAATGGTATCAGAGCAGGTTAATCATTGATCGATCTAACAATTGATCATTGAAACTGTTCAATCGCTCTAAGTTTGATCGAATTAGCAAATTCGCAAGGATCTGTTATAGAGATTGAGAGTGTATCGCTTCTGGCCGTTTTATTTGAGGTTCTGTGTGGTTCTGAGCTAAATTTATTGTGATTTTACTTGAATCTGTCTGAATTTCCACAATGACTACTTCTTCGAATGATCCTTTCAATACTGGATCCTCTACCAAGCCTCCGATCTTGGTGAGGAATGAGTATAACATTTGGCAGAGAAGATTGCTCCATCACCTGTCTGTCAATAGCTCAGGTGTTGGACATCTGTGGTACATGGACCACATAAGCCAATGGTGAATGATCCGAAACAAACCAGTTGGTTCCAAAGAAGAAGGAGCAATACTCCGATGAGGACAAGAAGTTGTTTGAAATCGATGCAAAAGCCCATGGAATTTTGGCTATGGCTATTCCTAATGAGATTTACTCTGGGCTTCTGCATTGTGAGTCTGCTCATGACCTCTGGAAAGCCATCAAAGAACAATTTGGTGGTCCTGATGAGGTTTAGCAAACAACAGGGAAATCCTCGCCCAACAATATGAGACTTTCTCTCATAGAAAGGGTGAGACTCTGACTCAACAATTTGAGCGGTTTTCATGTTTAATCTCTGAATTGAAAATGTTTAAACATGAATATACCAGGAGTCAGATGAACCATAGATTCCTAAGATCACTGCCTGAGAGATGGAACA
Source organism: Flaveria trinervia (assembly GCA_025506515.1). NCBI lineage: Eukaryota > Viridiplantae > Streptophyta > Magnoliopsida > Asterales > Asteraceae > Flaveria > Flaveria trinervia. The sequence continues at coordinate 4,630,978 of CM046458.1, read as the reverse complement.
CATATACCATTGTTCTACGCTCAAATGTTGATGTTGATCGCCTATCTCTCACCCAACTTCATGGGAAACTGCTTACATTCGAGAGAGAGATAGAGCAGAAAAGGAAATTGGCTTCATCTGGCAAGCTTACTGAGGATTTTGTCCAAGGGAACACTGCCCTGATTGGACATCAAGAGTCAGAATATGCGTCATCTGAAAGCCAGTATGATGAGCATATTGATTTCTCTACAAACACTTCTGAGCCTGCCTTTGTGAGTGTTGATAGTTATTCTGCTGGTAGTAATAGTGACAATCTATGTTTCATCATGGATGATCTCAAGGGGATTGCTGATGATGACTTAGAAGAGATGGATATTTTGAGCCAAATGGCCTTGATAAATATCAGATCTCAGAAGTTCTACAAAAGAACTGGAAGGAAATTCCCAGGACTCTCTGGCAAAACCAAAGTTGGTTTTGACAAGAGTAAGTTGAAGTGCCATAAATGCCACAGGCTTGGACACTTTGCAAGAGAATGTAGATCATCTGGATCTAACTCTCCTGCACCTTTTGTGACTTTCCCTGGCAATAGTCAACAAAACAGAGGGCAACAACCTGTCAATTCTGGTTATCATCATCAACCACAATCTCCTGCATATTTTGTTCCACAGGGGCCATGCCATATCCATACCCCTGCTATTACATGCCACAACCAGGCCAGGTTCAAGCACCCACTGCTCAGCAACCACATGCACTCCCTGAGCCTCAACCATCCCAATCTCATCAACCTAATCAACTTCAACAACACAGCTTCTTCACACCAGGAGTTGTTGACTGGAGCAGCTTACCAGATGATGTGTCTGGTAATGAACAACTGTTCTCAGGTGCTGGTCAACATGGTGGTGAGCATCCTTTTGGACATCTAGCTCTCATGACTTTGGAATCCTCTGATGGATCATCCTCAAGTACCTCTTCAACACAGGTATCACAGGTATCCTCTGAGGCTAAGGCCAAATTATGTTCTGAAACTTGCATAGCAGCATTTGCCTCTATTAGAGAAGCAAATGTGGCTTTAATCAATAAAAATGTAGAGCTAGAACAAATAATTTCCAAAAATAAAGCTGAGTTTGAGTCTGTGCTGAAAGAGAAAACTGATGAGATTTATAAATTAAAATGCCAAATCTCTGATGATAAGGCTAGGGAGGATGTACTCTTAGAGAAGTACAAAGACCTCAAAGATACTCTTGCTGTCACCCAAGTAGAGTGTGATCGATGGGTACAATCTTGCAAGGGCTTTGAAATGCTTCTTAGTAAGCAAACAGCTTCCAATGTGAAGTTTGGAATTGGTTATAATCACACTGCTCCTCCTACAGATTTTGCTTCAAGAGGAGTAGAATCTGATGGAGAAAGTAATGACCAATCCACCTCATCATGTGATTCACTACTGATAAAGCACCATCAGTAGTTGAAGTCAGTAGTAATCCCTCTGTGAACCTATCAGCTGATATTGATGGTTCAACTGCTGACACTCACATGATCAATGAGTTGATCAACCCAAGTGTTACCCTAGAAGTACTGAGGGTACTGGAGAGCAGGGGATAACATCTGGAGTTCAAATCCCAATAACTGACAGCACTAAAGAGAAGAATCTGTCAGTAGGAAGGATTTGAAGCCTACTAAGGGAGTTGACAAGAAGGCAAAAAGTGCTTCTAAACTGCTGAAGAGCAAGTCTTTAGTAGTTTCATCTTCTTCAGTTGATGATCAACAGAAGATGAAGAAGAAACCATGTGAAATATGTGGTCTATTCAATCATCTCACAGATGATTGTTGGTACAAAAAGGGATCCAAACTCAAACAAAAGGAGAAAATTAAAGAAAACTTGGCTAAAATGAAAACTGAGTTTGAGTCCAAGTTTGTACCAGCAGCATCAAATCCTGTTACTCCTATGTCCAAAAAGAAATCTAAAAGGGAAGGAGTGCAACAGGCAACAGCTGAGGTTGCTCAAAAGAAGATGGTGCAACACAAGAACTCATCATCAAACACCAATACCAATGTGTCTAAAGAGCTGAAAGCTCTTTCCCAGAATCAGACACAGCTGGTAATGATGGTTCAACATATGTTGGGAAGAGTTAACCAACTTGATGGCCCTGTGTTGAAACCCCAGAAAAGGAGATCCAAGCCAAAGGATTCCTCTTCTACACCATCTTCCTTCACCTCAAGCTATTGTGCCCAATAAACCTGTTAGTTTACCATCTATTGATGAGACCAGGCCCAAAACCAAAAAGGTTTGGGTCTCCAAAACTAACTGATTGTTTATTAATGCAGGTTTCTTCAACATGCCAAAGTAGCATCTGGTATGTAGACAGTGGGGGATCTATGCATATGACTGGGAACAACTCACTTCTTAATGACTACTCTCCAAGAAGGAAGGGTTTTGTTTCCTTTGGCAATGATGCAAGAGGTTACATCATCGGGAAGGGCTTTGTTTCCAATGGGGAAATAAGGTTTGATGATGTCAACCATGTGGAAAATCTCAAGTATAACCTCTTGAGTGTCAGTCAAATGTGTGACAAAGGCCATGTTGCCCTTTTCACAAGCCAGAACTGCAGGATTCTGTCATCCAAAGTTCTGAGTTTGATTGACAAGGTATTGGATGCTCACACTCTCCTGAAGGCCAACAGGACAGGAAGAGTGTATGCCTTAGATCTTTCCAAGAAATAGATCTCAAAGGCCATCCTTGCCTATTTTCCAAGGCCTCTCCTCAAGAATCTAATCTATGGCATAGAAGGCTGGGACATGTTAACTTCAAGAACATGAATCAGCTGATACACCATAGTTTAGTAAGGGGATGCCTATGAAGGAGTTCAAGTGTGAAAACAACTGCACTGCTTGTTTGAAAGGAAAACAGCACAAGGTTTCATTCCCACCTATTGAAGAACCAAAGTCCACTGCCTGCTTACAACTTCTTCACATGGATCTCTTGGTCCTGTGAGAGTGATGAGCATGGCAAAGAAGAAATACTGTCTGGTAATTGTGGATGATTACTCCAGATTTGTATGGACTTTCTTTCTACATTCAAAGGATGAAGCTGCACAGAAGATCATAAACTTTGTGTTGTATGCTGAGAAGCAGTATTCCCTCTCAGTCAAGTGTATTAGAAGTGACAATGGAACAGAATTCAGGAACAATACACTTGATGAGTTCTACCTTTCCAAGGGAATAAAGAGGCAGTTTAGTATTCCAAGAACTCCTGAACAGAATGGAGTTGTGGAGAGAAGAACAGGACCCTCATTGAAGCTGCAAGGTCTATGTTGGCTGATTCTGGACTGCCATTGACCTTTTGGGCTGAAGCTGTCAACACAGCATGCTATGTGCAGAATAGAGTGCTAATAAATCAGAGGTTGATGAAGACTCCATATGAAGTTCTACATCATTTGGCCCCTCTCATTTCATTCTTTAGAGCATTTGGGTGTCCCTGTTTCATTCTCACACAAAGGATCAGCTCCAGAAATTTGATCCTAAGGTGGATGCAGGGTACTTTGTTGGTTATTCATCAACTTGCAAGGCATACAGAGTCTTCAACTGCAGAACAAAGATGGTTGAAGAGACTCTACATGTCAAGTTCAATGAATCTCCAAAGGACAAGATTCCACAAAGCCCTGTGGAGCTCTTTGATTTGGACATACTGCAATATGTTCCTTATCAATCTTCTGCTGTTGCTCCTGTCAACAGTTCACCACCTGGTGTTACTGCTGAAGATGATGATGATAGTAGTAATCACCTCTTCAGGTTTAGTGACCAACTGCCTGTGTCCTCTAAACCTGATGCTCCTGTAGCTCCAGCAGCACCATCCACAACAAATGCTAATGAGATTTCTGCATCCTCAACTTCATTTGAGTTGCCACCATCTTCATGGTTTCAAGAATCTGCATCAACATCTGCTGCTGCTGAAGGTCCTACAAACACTTGCACAGATTTGATTGTTTACCAAGAGCTGAAAAATCACCCAATGTCTCAAATCCTTGTGATATCAATGCTGGTGTTTCAACCAGAAGCCAGTTGTCCAATTTCTGCTTCTATGCTCTCTTCATCAGTCAGCTAGAGCCAAAGAACTATCATGTAGCTTTGAGAGACAATGGATGGGTTGAAGCCATGCAGCTTGAGCTTCTTCAGTTCAAAAAACAGCAAGTGTGGGAGCTTGTTCCTCTACCCCCAGGTAAGTGTGCAATAGGCACTAAATGGGTGTTTAGGAATAAAACTGATGAAAATGGGCTAATTGTTAAGAACAAGGCCAGACTGGTTGTGCAGGGGTTTGCACAAGAAGAAGGTATTGATTATGATGAAACCTTTGCCCCTGTAGCCAGACTGGAGGCAATTAGATTGTTTTTAGCCTATGCTGCACTCCACAATCTTAAAGTTTTTCAAATGGATGTCAAAAGTGCTTTTCTATATGGTAACATAAAAGAAGAAGTTTATGTGTGTCAACCACCAGGCTTTGAGGATAATAAGCACCCAGAATGGGTATATAAGCTTGATAAAGCTCTTTATGGGTTGAAACAAGCACCTAGAGCCTGGTATGAGACCTTATCAAACTTTCTTCTACAGAATAATTTCACTAGAGGCTCCATAGATAAAACTTTATTTATTAAGAAGGTGGATCAGCATAAGCTACTTGTTCAAATTTATGTATGATATTATATTTGCATCCTCTGATCCCCATTGTGTGAGGAATTCCAAAACTTAATGCAACAGAAGTTTGAAATGAGTGCAATGGGAAATTACAGTTCTTTCTAGGTTTGCAAATCAAACAAAAAGCTGATGGAATTTTCATTCATCAGTCTAAATACACAAAAGATCTCTTGAATAAGTTTGATTTACAAAACTGTAAACCCTGTTCTACTCCCATGTGCAACACCACACATTGGATGTTGATCAGAAAGGTAAAGCTGTTGATGAAACTCTTTACATGTATGATTGGTTCCTTGATGTATTTAACAGCTTCTAGACCAGATATTATGTTTGCTACATGTGTTTGTGCTAGATTTCAGGCTGCACCTAAGAGTCTCATCTGATTGCAGTCAGAGGATCTTTAGATATCTGCAAGGTACACAATCTCTAGGCTTATGGTATTCCACTGGACATTCTTGCAAATTAGTTGCTTTCTCTGATAGTGACTATGCAGGGTGTAAGTTGACCAGGAAATCAACTTCTGGTGGATGTCAATTCCTAGGCAACTGTTTGATTTCTTGGCAGAGTAAGAAACAAACATCTGTTGCTACATCCACTGCTGAAGCCGAGTACACTGCTGCTGCAAGTTGTACATCCCAAGTACTCTGGCTTCAGAATCAACTTTTGGATTATGGCATTACAGAGACTAAGACTCCATTATTAATGGATAGTGCTTCAACTCTTTGCATTGTCAAAAATCCAGTCCAGCACTCTAGGACCAAACATATAGAAATTAGACATCATTTTATAAGAGATTGTTTTGAAAAGGGTCTAATTAATCCTATGTTGTGCCTAGTGCTGATGAGCTTGCAGACATTTTTACTAAGCCTTTGGATAGTTCAACTTTCCACAACCTGGTGTTAAGGCTTGGTATGCTGCAGCTAGAATAAGTGACAACTACTGATGATCTCAGTAATTACTGATGATCATTGGTAACCATGTCACATATAAGTACTGATGAGTTATTTTACCCTCAGTAGTTTTATAACTACTGAAGGCTAAATGCTTTAAGTACTGTACTTTATCTGTTCTAAACTACTGATGTAGTTACAACTACTGATGCACTTACAACTACTGAAATCAGTAGAAACAATAAGTACTGATGTCCTATGAAACAACTGAAAACAACAAAAAGGCTGATGAGTACGTGTTGAGGACAGTATGAAACAGCTGAAAGGCTATGAATTGACGACAACTACTGATGAGTACTCTCTCTTCAGTAGTTCACAAACTGCTGTTTCTTCATAAACAACTGAAGCAATACCATGTCTTCAGTAGTTTCACAACTACTGATGACTAACCAAGTCTTCAGTTGTTTACAACAACTGATGGCACAACCCAGGTCTTCAGTAGTTTCACAACTACTGATGACTAATACCAAGTCCTCAGTTGTTTCAACATCTGAAGTCCAACTTGTCTTCAGTAGTTTTTTTTTTAAAACTACTGATGCCTAAATCAGAGACTTCAGTTGTTTCAACGTCTGATTGTAAACACCATGTCTTCAGTTGTTTTATAACTGCTGACCACACCAATACCATCAGTCGTTTCAAACCTCTGAAAGTTAATACCACGTCATCAGTTGTTTCAAATACTGATGACTAACACCAAACCTTCAGTCGTTTCATAACCCGTACCCTATATATCTGATCTGATCTCTCTTTCAGAGTTTTTCATTCTTTCACGACCTAAAATTTCAAAAGCTCTGAAAATCTTTCACTTCTTCATTAATGGCGACCATGCAACTCAAGCCTCGACACAACTGTGTCGCGTACCTCACTAAATCGCCCTTCTGGACCAAATTCGATAATGCTATAGATCTTATGGTCCAATCCAATCACTGAAAACGGCCTTCCTTTCTAAATCCAATCATTTATATCATCGATTCGCTACATCAGTTTTGGACGAATGCACTGTTAATGGAGAATCTATCTATCCATTCGTCCATCATCACTCATAAGGTGGTCATCTCTACTGCTACACCCGCAGATATTACTATTAGATGATGCTGCTCTACCCTGTGGGATATCCTAAGCGCCAAATTGATCTTTCATTTGGACAACTGGATATCAAGGCGATCTTAGTGCTTCGACCACATCCTGAAGAAACATTTTCCAGATGCTGAACGATTGATATTTCATATATGCTTCCCTCCTCAAGACTTCTTTCCATCAACTGATTTCTTCCTTCTATTCTTCTTCTTCCCCCTACTGAAATCTTGTTCTTCTTGGGATCAATGTGATAACTCGTTCTACAAACCACTCTGAAATAATCTTGAAACGGTATGCCACATTTCTATCTACTACCTCGTTTTATAATGGCCATATAGAGAATCAGCTTCATGCTGAGGGACTAGTTGGTCTGGGAGTCCCTGCTTTGGCTGTATTGCCGGAGGTATACTCCCGACACAACACTGACCAAACTCTTAAACAGGCTGCCAAGCTGCGCAAACCCACGCAGCTGGAACCCACAGCCTCCACTTCCACATCCAAAGTCCCCTCCAAACCCACAAAAGAAGCCTAAGAAGGCTACTCAGGGAGTTGAGTCCCCTGAGGATGCTCCTACTGCACCAAAGCAGGTTATCTCTACTGGAAATAACCCCCCAGTAGAGACTATGACTCCACCAACCGAAGCCGCTCAGGTTTCCTCTCAAAAGGAACCTGATGCAACCACTCAAAGGGAAGCCACACTGCTGGGATCCTCCTCACTTGAGGGGATTACCATTGAAGAGCACCACTCGCCCCGGGTGCACACTGCTTCCACACCCTCTCCTGATGCAACCGCCCCTCAAAGCCCTACAATAATTGTTGCAAAAGTGCTGACGCAGTTGCATTCCTCACCCCCCACCCAGACACCAATCACTACTGGGATAACCTCAACCTCACACCTGAGGGGGAGGATCACAATGCTTCTGTCAACCCACAGCACAGGGGTTATCATGTTCCATCTCCTGGTGTAGACAAGGAGGTGCGATCTTCTGGTGAGGCTGCCACTGCCCCTGACTCAGCAAATGACCAGGATGCAGTTGGTAACGTCTCTAAGACCTCACCAGCGGCAACAGCTGATGAAGGACATAGTCCTGAGGCTGGAAGTCCCCAGAACCAAGAACAAGGGGCACATGCTATAATTGATCTACACTCAAGGCATGTTAATCCTGACTCTGTCAGGAGGTCAGGTGATTCAGTATCAACTGATGATGACCTGAGCTTCTTCTATGATGTAGTTGCTCAAAACACCATCCTAGAGGATGAGGTTAGCAGACTCAAAGAGCTGCTGGCCAAGATGTCTCAGGATGAAAGTCCATCTGCCACCACAATACACCCACAGATGGCACCTTCTTCTGAAGGTCCCTAAACACTGAGCAAATACATACTTCCAAGCCACCAGCCTCTGCTTTTGGCACTGATTCTCAGGAACAGAACCATCCTGATCAATCAGTTGCTAACCTTCAAAAATCCCTACCTCTCATCACTCCCATGATCACATATATAGTGATCAAAGCCATTGATGAGAGGCTTCCTACAATAATAAACCCCTGGTGGAGGAGTTGGTGACCAAATCACTTTCTACTGCTCAAACCCTTGCACCCAATGCAACCAAAAAGGGGGAGAGTCAGTCAGTTAAAGGAAAAAGGAAGAGGACAGATGGGGAGAAGGAGAAAGAATCAGAGAAGGTAAATGAGAAGGAGTTGGCTGTTATAAGTGTGGAGGAGACTGAGTTTGATCATGAGAAGGAGAAGGAGAGTGAAAGAGAGCTGAAGTGAATGAAAGTCAAAAAGACTTTCATGTCACATATCAAAAGAGGAAAGAAGGAGAGTCTGAGAAGGAGAAGGAGCTGAATGATATGGTGAAAGAAGCTGATGCCAACCATAACCGTTCAATGGATAAAATCATTGATCAGTTATATAGGCAGAGTTTTGACATCCAACAACTAGACTCCGAGATCAGAAGGTTGGAGACAGAGGAGATCAACTCAAGATGGGCTAGTTATGATGCCTTAGAAAGAGAAAGGCTGGAGATAATGATTAGATTTGTAGCCAAATACTTGGGAAGATCTCTGATAGAAATAAGGCCTGGACCAGGGACAACATCTTGGCAATAACCACCAAGATTTGTTCGTCTGAAGCATACTCCAAGGGTTTAGTGATTGAGGCATTAAATGAAGCTGGGGTTGGGAACCGAAAAGAACTGACAAAATTTACTAAAGCTTCCTTACAGCCAAAATGCTAAAACAGTCTGAAAAGCCTCTATCCTCAAAATCACTACCTCCACAACCCACTAAAACAACCCCTTTACCCTCTAAACCACCATCCAACCCACAAAACCAAATCCTTTACCCCAAAACCCACTGCCAGTGATGTACCTAGACAAAAGAAAAGAAAGGTACTGAGGGCTGATGAAGAAGAAGAGGAGGCTGAAGACAGACTGCCCCTCTCTGTAGTTATCACTTTGCCTAAGGCTAATCCAATGTCCATCACTCCTGCTTCTCAAATGCATGCTGTGATGATAAAGATTGGAGAGGAACAGATGCAAAGACATGATGAGGAAATGCTGAAAAGCATTGACAAAGCATATGCCACATCCTCTTCAATGATTAGCATGAAGAAAGAAGTCTTAAGATTGTACACCCTTGCTAATACCTTTCAATACCAAAGGGAAAAAGTAAGGATATGGCCTGATCCTAGGGTGGCACACAGGATTGTCAAGAAAGAATTCCTTCAAAATACAAGGGCCGAGTGAAGAAGGTTGTCGACGAAGACATCACTGTGGTTTGTAGTATCCCCCTGGGAAATTGTAGAAGAGTTCAAGAAAGCTTATGAAGCCAAACAACCACCCCAAAAGATGTTGGAGAATAAAATCATAAAGAAGGGATTGGTTTACAAAAGACTTGAAAACTTCAAACAAGATGAGCTCAACTTGCTCTTAGAAGGGACTCATCCAGATGAGTTTGCTTACAGACAAATAACCACGGTTGAGCTCAAGAATGGAAAACAGGCCAAGTACATCTCTGAAGTGTATGGCCGAGAAGGATTGTTTGATGGTGTGCCCGAGGTGCTGACAATGGATGAGCAGATCATGTTTCTAAGGGCTTACACCAGGGAATCCTATAGGCTGATACACGGGAAGTAGATCTCATGGTTGGGGTAACAGCTCAGTGTCCAAGTCCCCAATACAGAGCTCCCAACCATATCATGCAAAACAGATCATCAGAGACTTCTTCCCAGGCCGGTGCTGAAAAAGGGTCACTTCTCATCTGATCAAGAGGATAAAAAGACCAATCTATCTGCCAAAATAAGTGGGACTCGTCAATACTTAGAGGTTTTGGCTGCATTGGTTCAGGGGGAGTTTGTTGGACCAAAAGAACCAATGAGCCTGATCAGAGAAACCTCTAAGTCCCACAGGACATCACAACAGCTGAAGAAGACCTGATCAGCTGTTCTACAAAGTCTGAAGAATACAACTGCTGAAGTATTTCTGAAGTACTGAAGACAAAGACTGAGACAACAGCTGAAGATCTAAAGTCTGAAGACTTCAACAAGTACTGAAGACAAGACTGAAGATCAACACTGAAAGACAAAGTCTGATGTTCAAGTACTGAACATCAGCTGATGCTAACAGCTGATGACAACAGCTGAAGAGGGCTTCTTCAGTTGTTGTGATGGTTTTTCTCTTCATTAGTAGTTTTCTTTTGCTTTCAGTAGTTTGTTTACTTTTCTGTAGTTTTGTTTCCTTTTCAGTACTTGTAAACAACTGAAGAGGTTGTTCTTCAGTTGTTGTAGTATCAGTAGTTTTATGTTTTTCAGTAGTTGTAAATAAGATGTTTAACACTTAGGAACATTTGTAAGAAGATGCAGTTGTTGACATCTTAGTGTTGTTAAACATCAGTAGTTATAAAACGGTTACATGTCACTTTCAAGTGACATCAGCCTATGTCATTCTTTCCTTTATAAGGAAGGATGACTCACCTGTAATCGTGCCATTGAGGCCGACAATCTTAATGCAATATTCCTTTTGTCAGATATTTCTCTCTCTATAACAAATTCTTTTATCGCTTTTTATCGAATGTTCTTGCTTGAATTGTCTAATTCTGAGCTATTCCACTGCGAAATCTGTTCAATCGATTAAACCAAGAGGCTGAGATCCTAACATACTTCTAGCAACTGGGTGCACATAAATTATTTAAGTCAAATTGAAAACTTAAATAACTGTGGTGACTTAGTTGGGGATGTGCAGTTTTAGCCTCTTTGTATAGACAATCATGTAAGGCAACGATGTTACAATCAAGAATTTCTCCAAATACGAGAACTATTGAAAGATTACCTTCTATGTTTCTCCAAATACGAGAACTATTGATTTCAGATTACCATATGGTGCACGGTATGTTAAAAAACATATGTATTGACTATTTTTCTGTAATATTATATTTTTCTAGTTAACCGGGTATATTTGAAAACTTGATTACAGATGGAATGGTGAACTTAGTTATGTAAATACCACTCCGCATTATTTGAGTGTGTATCGATCTCAACTGCATTCATTAAGCGAGGTCACAGTATTAATATTATTCCGATATTATTATATATTATTAACGTTATGAAAACATATTAATTATATTTATATATAAGTTTAATTGGAGGTCCTATGATAATATTATCCACATTCTACATGATATCTGCACAAGTGGACATCAAAGCTGCAGAAGTGACACATACCTTATATGTTGGAAAGTTGTTGAGCCTCACATTCCAAGTAGGGTTTTAAGACAGTTTGGAATGTTTCAACCGGTCCCTATAAGTGTGTTACTAACCCGTGAACAACATACAAATCTACATTCAACTACTCGTAAAAGGTGGTAGAAATAAAATCTAGTTACAACATCATAATATCTTTGTTCAAACATGGGCGTCTCGGCTAATTCAGTTGCTAATGAAGCATACACTGATTCGCCAATTGCTTCTGAATCATTCATGAGGTGACATTTAGAGCGTACTGTTATGTACATAATAAACCCGACTCATCAAGACACGAACCCTCATGGCTTCCAAAATGATGGACAAAGATTGAGAATGATGGTTTTATTATTAATAATTTAATTATTATTATAACTATTATCAATATTGTTATTATTAATTTGTAAAAATTAATCTTTCATAATTTTATTTATAGATGGATGGGATGAGTCAGTTTTATCAAAGATGAGGGGATGAAACGCGGAGGAATACGGCGAGCCGTTATATGGATTTTGCATATGCAAATCATATAAGTTATCTACCAACACATATGACACAAAATGTTGATGATACTCAACTTTCTCCTGTCACACAACGTTTACCCAGAAGGAGTAGAGGATGAGGGCGGGTTTGGTAAACAGGTTGTTGATGATAACATTGAGCAAAATTATGACAGAACAAAGGGATTTCATAGCACAACAGTTCGATTCCCATTTTTAAGCCAAATGAGCAACCAATATTTTTTTACAATGGTACCTAAGTACTAAGTTTCCACATTTTAGTCAAATGGGGACCCCAATTTTCAAAGAGGGGGGGGGCGTCATATCCTTATCAACAGCTAATACTAGTTATAAACAATCATTTCACTATTCTTTCCGTTACCTTATTACCCTCAATTTCAAGATACGACTCATTAGTTGACTAGTTTTTTATTCATTCACCTTGCCCGTCGACTTAAAATGAGAAGCAACAAACGAAATGATGACACTCGTTAGTGTTATTTCTTTATATTTTTAGTGATAGTAGATTGATTAGAAGTATATCCATGCTCGGTATGAAACTGATAAACTTTTTGATAATTTACATCAACATTAAAATTGGATTGAACAAATAACTCCACAAATGTCTTTAAATTTACATTAATTTCATCATAAAACTAAAAGGCTTAGCCATTTGAAAGACACGTTTAATACATACTATGACACTGTTACGCTACAAGCCTTCCGGGTCATTAGTTATTGTTTTTCCCCTAGAAGGGAGAAAATAAGTTTTTTTAATGTCAACAATATAAAATAATGAAATAAAAGAAAGAATTTGTTGTTGATACATGTATGTCCCTAGATCATGATATGAAATGTAATAGATCTTGTTTATCTAATTCTGGTGTAATTTGATATGATTAATGAAATGGTATGGTTGATTGTGATTTGTAATGATTAATATTTCATTAATGAGTTGATATAAAATTGTTAATTAGGTTAGTGATTGGTGAATGTTTACATATAATGTTTACTAATTATACATTCAAACTTAACATAATGAAGTTCTCATGCGAATGGCCCATGCGAATGGACCATAAGCATGAACAACTTCATACGAATGACTCAGTCGCACGACTGAACCGGGTGACTGGATTAGTCGTATGATCGACACATAAGATTGGCTCAGTCGCACGACTGAACACTCAGTCGTGCGGATGAAACAACCGCATGGTTCAATCGCACGACTGAACCATACTAATGGTTCAGTCGCACGATTGAATAATACCAACCTATAAATACAACCAAATTCGTGAAAAATACGAACTCTCGATTAATTACGATTCCAGACGTACCCTAGCCGTCCAGAAGCCTCCCAATTCGTTCTCCAAGTTCACAGAACACATTAGATCGATTCCAATCGATTTCACGTTAGTTCCAATTCCTGATTGATTCTTCGTGTGTTCTCACTGATTGGATCGCCAATCAAATAGGATTCCGCACTATTTGATCTGGTTTACACGCTAATCTCCAGGTATTTCGTTCAAATACCAGGTCCTAACAAGTGGTATCAGAGCTTTGGCTTGATTACGTGTGATTCAATCAAGATTGATAAAAAGTTTGTGTTTTTGCACTAAAACGCAATCTTTTATGTCAAAAGTGATCTTGGACGTTCCTGCTCATCAAAGTTTGGTTTCTACGGAATTAGGCGATTAGGCCTTGCGAAATTCGAATTGTTACGGCTAAAACACGTTTAACCTAGAAATTTTCACAAACAGCAGCTTCAGTCGCACGAGTGAGCCATTCGCACGACTGGACCTCATTCGCATTGCTCAGACGCACGATTGGACATAGTCGCATCTCCATTCGTACGAATAAACCTTCGGGCATACTGTTCATACGTAGAGATTCATTCGCACGGCTGAGCTAATCACTAGTTCAGCCGCACGATTGAACCAGTCGTAGAGCCATACGCACGACTAGTCCATTCCACCCTTCAGTCGCCCCAGTGACAATTGTTTTATTAGACTTAAAGTTATTCGCAATGGAAGATCAAATGTCAGCCTTTACTGCTGGGAAGGACTCTAGAATCCAGAACCTGTGTTACTTGAGAGTGAGGTGGGTAATCATAATAAACCACCAAAGCTTTTAACGTTAGATGAGTTTCCCCACTGGAAACAACATTTTGAGATCTACCTCAATGGAGTGGATCCGAATCTGTGGGAAGCCATCGAGATTGGATACAGTACGCCGGTGGAGCCGATGGAGTAAAGCTAACCTTAGGAGGGATGACAGACGCGCAAAAGTCAAATATAATGCAGAGAAGAGGGTTTATGCATTGATTACACAGTCTATCCCTAAAGACATATTCCACCAGTACTCAGAGAATAAGCAGTCCAAGAAACTATGGGATGAGCTAGAAAAGAGGTACGACGGGAATGCTCGTGAAGGCAATCAAGGCTAAGGAGTTAAAGAAGGAATTCGATAACTTCTCATCGATGGGAAACAGAGAGTTTGGATGATGTTATAGATAGATTCTACCATCTGATGAGTGAACTGCATACACATGGGGTGGCTACTACCATGGAAGAGAAAGTTACTAATTTTGCAGACGGATTGCCTGAAAAATGGGCTTCATTCGTGTCTAATCTTAGACAGAATGGAATGCTAGTAAAACTGGATATAATGACTTCATCCTTAAGTTGCGAGAAAATCACTTAGGATGAAGTACAGAGCTCAGAAGTCTACGTACAATCAAAATCCAGCTTTATACAATGCCACGCCTCAAGCTAAGACATCTGGAGCACCTCTCCAGACTGCATTTGTGTCTAGCTCATGGGTCCTACACATGCACCTCCTTCAGGTCTTTCAGGTTCAGACAAGTCGGGACTTCCTTGTTCCCACTATATTGGATCCGAAGCAAGTGCTACTAAACTGAAGACCGAGAATCTCGGAATGTGACTGTGGAAGTAGCTCGAGAACACATGGATCTATTGGCCGCAATGGTCCATTCTTATGATGAACTTATTGCTGGAAAGATTGGAAACTGCCATCTGGCAGACGAGGACTACGAGCAGGTGGACGAAATGGAGCTTGAGAGAATGGATATAATGTGGGCTTTAGCTAGTGCTGTCCGGAGGGCAAAGAAGTTTGTAAAACAAAACGGACAGAACTTAGTAGCGACTAAGGATACCACATTCGGCTTTGACAAGAGCAAAGTGACCTGCTTCAACTGTGGAGAGAAGGGGCACTTCAAAAGAGAATGTGTCAAGCCTAAGAAGACGGGTAACGGGAACCCGTTCTCATCCTTCACTCGTCAAGACAAGCAAACTGCCAGTTCTACTTCATCAAGCAAGGACTCAAAAGCCTTGATGCTCATGATGATGAAGGACAGGATTGGAGCTTTAGGTTTGTCTCACCAGGGGAATCAAACATTGCAAGTGTAGAAGATATTGACAGTGATTCGCTAGTGAAGGAGATCTAGCAGTTGAGATAGCGATGTCATATAGTGAAGAAGCAACTGCAACCGAGGTCAGTTACAAACCAAAAGCGGAGACTACCATGTCAGAGACAGAAAAGACAGAAGCACCAGAACCAGAGACATCTGATGCTGCATTGATGGAAAACGCTTCTGAATCAACTCAGGTAAGTACTACGACACAATGTTAATAATCATGCTTGTTCTGATTGTGATACCTTTAGGAATAGCATAGATGGTAAATTTGCTAGGTTATTAGATCATAATGATAACTTAGTAAAAGATTTGCAACTATGCACTGAGGCTAATAGGTTTTAAAACAAAATAAGCACAGTTATAAAGAAAAGATAGACCTTTTGACTAAACAGCTTAGGGAAACCGAAGTAGTTGCCTTAACCAAGCTAATGACATTAGGTATTATCTAAACTCCCTAGAAGACACTAAGAAGCAAAAGGCAGTTCTAGAAGTAGAAGTAAATTCATTAAAACAGAAACTGCATAGTTGGACTAGTTCTTCACACATAGTCCAACACTTAGTGAGAGAAAGGAACAACGGGAGGGATTGGGTTATAACGTGGTTCCACCACCACCTGAGACTTTGATGAACACTAAGACTAGACCAATAAATAGTAATCCTATCAAGGATCATGTAGTGTCTACATCTTTGTTAGTGATCCAGATTCCTTATGTTCATCTATTGACTCTGGAAACAAACAAAAGGAGGCCACTTCAAAGGCAAAGGGTAAATTGCCTTGTGTTAATCTGGAAAAGGAATTTGAAAAGGTTAACTTAAAGTCAGGGTCAAGCAGAGTCAAATCAGAACCTAAAAGGGCTTCTAAGGATAATCTTTCGCATACTTCAAGTCAAAAACCAATTAACCAAAAAGAAAAGGATGTTAAACATGTTAAAACAGTTAACTTTGTTAAACCAGTGAAAACAACCAAAGACCAGAGTCAAAACCTAAAGTGAGTTATGTTACTAGAGTGTCACACATTTCTCCACAAAGAAAGTTTAATCATAAAGTTGATAGCAGGGCGTGCTACAACTGTGGAGAATGTGGACATATTGCTTCCCACTGTCCTTATTATCAGACACCTAGGAAGAAGATTAAACTTCAGGACTCAAAACCTAGGTCTTCTAAGAGGAGCTCTTTAACTCCACCTAGAAGAACTAGTGAACAGAAAGTTCAACCCGTTAGCCAGTCGACTGTTTATCACAAACAGGCATTGCACAAATCTGGCTTATGGAAAGAGAAGTCAACCTCTGTGTCTGATAATGATGACAAGAAGGAACCTGAGATACCCTCACCTTCTAAGTGTCAATGGGTTGAATTTCTGATGTGTGATGCCTCTGGGAAACCCAAGCCAGTAAAGGCTTGGGTTCCTAACCCAAACTAATCTTTACTGGTGTGTGCAGGGTGCTCGATACAGTGCTGAAACTAACACGTGGATAGTAGACAGTGGAGCATCCAGGCACATGACAGGAAACAGAGCTCTTTTATCAAACGTCAAGCAAATAAAAGGAGGGCATGTTTCGTTTGCTGGAAACAAGGGTGGCTATATCACCGCACAGGGAGAAGTGGGGAATCAGAAAGTTAAGTTTGATAAAGTGAACTGCGTTCAACAACTACAAAATAACTTACTTTCTGTTTCCCAAATATGTGATAAGGAATTAAAGTTATCTTCGACAACAAGAAGTGTTACGTACTAAAGAAAGACTACGTGATCCCAGAGGACCAAGTTTTGATGACTGCTTCAAGATATAAAGATCTTTATGTCTTGGATCTGTCAACAGCTTCTACAATGGATCATGAGGTTCAGTGATTTCTATCTAAAGCTACTGAAAAGGACTCCATCTCCTGGCATAGGAGAATGGGACACATCAGTCAAAGGAAGATGAATAACTTGATTCAGAAGGATCTGGTGAGAGGTGTTAATGTCAAGAACTTTCAGCTTCCTGACTTTTATGTAGCTTGCAAGAAAGGTAAACAGATAAAGAAGTCTCATATGGAAAAGAAAGTTAATTCAATAGAACTTCCTCTTGAACTTCTTCACATGGATCTGTTTGGTCCAGTCAGTACAAAGAGCATTGCAGGCGACTTGTACTGTTTTGTGGTCACCGATGAACTCAAGGTTCACTTGGGTAATGTTTCTGAAATCCAAATCAGAAACATTTGAATCATTCAAGGAGTTGGTAACCACACTGGAATCTCTCTACAAGCTGAAAGTTAGACAAGTACGCTCAGACAACGAAACGAAATTCAAGAACCAGTGGATGGAGGCATACTGTAGGAAAAAGGAATTTGCATCAATTCACTTCTGCTACACACCTCAGATGAATGGCGTTGCTGAAAGAAAGAACAGGAGCTTGATAGAGACAGCACGGACTATGCTGGCAGACTCGAAACTGCCTATCCAATTCTGGAATGAGGCAGTGGCAAATGCTTGTTATACACTGAATCGAGTCTTGACAGTCAAGCGCCCACAAAAAAACATGTTACGAGCTACTACAAAGACGCAAACCGAACTTGGAGTATCTCGAACCATTTGGCGCGCCGTGCACACTTCTGAAGAAGACACAAGAGGGTAAATTCAGCGAGAAGGTAGATGAAGGCATCTTTCTAGGATACAACATACCGAACAAGCGAGTTTACAACAACTCAACGGGTCTAGTAGAAGTGTGGTGTAATGTTGACGTTCAGCGATTCACCACACCACCTACTGGCAAAGGACCGCTACTTCTTTGACTATGATGGATTCTTCAAGTCATTCAACATTCCTCTCTCTCCCTCGGATGACGAATTAGCTACACGAATGATGTATGATAGCTTGAATCCACCAACATCTAGCTCACAGGGTAAATCATCTACTTAGTCAGGGGGAGTGGTCGACGACAGTGACTCCTCCTCTGAAGATGAAGCTGAAGAAGATAACCAGAATAGTCAGGAGGAACAGGTTCCAGTTCCTGAAAGTCCACAAGCATCTACCAGTAATGCACCTTCGACTTCAGAGCCTCAAACTCCAACTACCTCAGATGCAGAACCAAATGTTCATTCTTGGCTCTGAGGTAGCTGTTCCTACTACTCCAGGATCACGACTAAAGTCTATCATCCAATAGACAATGTCATTGGAGATGTCAGATCAGGAGTACAAACCCGAAATCAGTTATTCTTAGTGATTACGCCTCAGTATGGAGAAGGGATATATTCATGATGGTGCCTATCGGTGTTTTGTCTCACAGTTTGAGCCAAAATATGTCAGTGAAGCACTAAATGATAAGGCGTGGGTGAGTGCAATGCAAGAAGAACTTCTTCAGTTCAAGAAGTTAGGTGTATGGACTCTGGTTGATAGACCTAAAGGTGCTAAGGTCATTGGCACCAAATGGTTTTAAAATGCAAGAAAGATGACCAAGGGGTCATTATCAGGAACAAAGCTCGACTGGTGGTTCGGGGTTTTCGCCAAGTCGAGGGAATTGATTACAATGAGGTGTTTGCACCCGTGGCAAGGATGGAAGCCATTCGTATCTTCCTTGCCTATGCATCGTACATGAAGATTAAAGTCTATCAATTAGATGTGAAGAGTGCATTTCTTCATGGGGAAATCAAAGAAACAGTCTATGTCAGTCAACCCGAGGGATTTGAAGATCCTTATCATCGGGATAGAGTCTACAAGCTCGACAAGGCTTTATACGGGCTTCATCAAGCTCCAAGAGCTTGGTATGAGAAACTCTCGACTCATCTTGTGAAACACGGCTTTCGCAGGGGAGTCATTGACTGCACGCTGTTCATTAAAGAAAAAGATGGCGACCTACTGCTCGTACAAATCTATGTTGATTACATAATTTTCGGTTCAAAGAACGAAGAGTTATGCAAAAGTTTGAAGCAGTTATGAAGAAAGAGTTTGAGATGAGTGCTATGGGGGAGATGAAGTTCTTTCTCGGGCTACAGGTGGATCAAACACCAAATGGGATCTTTCTACATCAGACCAAGTACGTAAGAGACATTCTCAATCGCTTGACATGGAGAATGCATCTGCTGCCGGTACTCCAGTTGCTACGAATCATGACATAGCACCTGATGAAAATGGAGATCTTGTGGATGCCACGATGTACCGAGGAATGATTGGATCCTCATGTATCTCACTGCCTCTAGATCTGATATCATGTATGCGACATGTTTATGTTCTAGATATCAGGCTAAACCTAAGGTTCAATCATCTGATTGGGGTCAAAAGGATTTTTCGCTATCTAAAGGGTACACCCACACTTGGTTGTGGTATCCTCATGATGATGATTTTGAGCTCACGGCGTATAGTGACTCGGATTACGGAGGCTGCAAGATGAACTACAAGTCTACATCAGCAGGGTGTCAATTCTTTGGGAGAAGATTAATTACCTGGCAGTGTAAGAAGCAGACATCGGTTGCATTGTCAACCTGTGAAGCTGAATATGTTGCTGCTGCAAGTTGCTGTTCACAAATCATCTGGATTCAACAGCAAATGCGGGATTACGGTTTAACGTTCTATTCTACTCCTATTTTTGTAGATAACTCTGCTGCAATTGCAGTAACTAAAAATCCGGTCCAACATCCTAAGACCAAACATATCGGTATTAAATATCATTTCATACGAGATTGTTTTGAAAAGAACTTAATTGATGTGGTAAAAATTAATACTGATTTTCAACGCTGACCTCTATATTAAAGCCTTTGATAAACCACGTTTTCAATATTTGCTAGAGGTCAAGACGTTAAAAAGAGAAGTGAGGTTATTCCTGATGATGATCATGTGTAGTCCGATGTAGCGTAGTTAATTCTTCATTTTATTTGAGTTTTTTTTGGTTAAATTAGTCTGTTTAAAATTAAACTTATGTTATTCTGCTGTTTATTAAAATCCTAAAATAATGAAACCAGTTATGATTTTAGTATTTTAAGGGGAGAATAAGTCAGCAAGCAACATTAAAAAAAAACGAGGGAGAAGGAGTGGAAAGCTGATATAAGGTAGATCGTATCTGTGATACCGATTCAAACCTTTGGAATATGATAGTACACAGGAACAAATCAAGAGGGACTTTGAAATTTTAATTTAGAAAAGGTGCAAAAACATTCAAAGTATAAGTCTGTGTAGTCTAAGCAATATCAAAGGGAAGATGATAGAAAAACTGGTAACTCTAAAGGTAACATAATAAGAGTAGACCTAGAGGTTGCTAGACCACAATTGATATGTCGGTAGATTCAACACAATAGATGATTAGACCTGACTGGTGATCTTAAGATCAAACTAAGTGGTTCAACTGACTGTGGGCTCCATCTTATCGCTGGTTAACACAATCAACAATACTCCAATAAGGGGCAATGAGCATGTAAACGCCACAAATGTGTGTGCGGATGACCATAAATAGAGCAAAGCACCAGAAAAAAAATGCTATCAAGATAATGACTTATGTTGTTGGTGCATTTGGTGCAAAATAAAATTAAGCTGCTCTAACAAGGAGATAGGTTGTGCGCCTCTCTGTTGTGCGATGGCACTGACCTGAGGATAAGAACCTAGAGATTCTAGAATTCATTGTTGTTGTTTGCGCCTCTCTGCTGTGCGATGGCACTGACCTAAGGATTGGCTTCTCCTTGAAAGCTCTAAGAATAGTCTCTTCTTGTAAAAATAACCGTAGACCACTCAAAAGCTCCTGAGGAATGTTGATTACCATATAAGTGTGGGATTCACAAATGTTAGTTGAAATAAGTAAACCTAAATCTATCACCAGCTTGGGTCAAAAGTCTGTGTATGGATTTAATGGACAAACATATTGACAATCATTGTGGGTGCAATTCTGAAAGTTTGAATCAATGTGGTAATCTAAGAGTTTCAGTTTGATTTCCTAAAGTTGCAAAGACTCTGGATGAACACCAAGAATTGAGCATCAAAAGATTTTGATAACAAGTCCAAATTGATTTGAACTGCCTGTATGATTCCAAAATTGAATTGGTCCAGGTATGCTAAATCTGAGTTAAAGCTGTCTATTCCAGAATCAAATCCAGTAGATTTCCATCTTAGGATTTATCTCTCACAAAAAGCCAATAACAAGTTTTATTTTTGTATGTTAGTTTAGTTAGTCCTTTAGTTTGTTTGTTTGCCGGACTACATCATGAAATCGGTAAGGGATCAACTCACTAAAAGGGTCATGTTGAGATGACCACATATGTGTTAAAAGCTTAAATTAGTCACGTCTGAGGTGATAAAAGGGTTCTCAAGTCAAAACGATCATGTCTAATATGATCAACTGCTCATAAAGTAAATTTCTGCAATTAAAGGGATTTTAAAACGTAAATATTCAAACTGGCAGAAAAGTTAATAAATATGACCTATTCGCACGAATGGACCATCCGTATGGACCAATCATACGAATGGAAGCTATTCGTGCGAATGGACCATGAATATGGACTATTCAACCGAATGGCCCATACGATTGGCCAGTCGGATGATTAAGGGAGAATGAGTGAGTCAGTCGCACGACTGAGATTCAGTCGGACGACTGAAGAAGGACGATTGAACCAATCGCACGACTGAGTCCCACTCGCACGACTGAAAGGTGCGTATGAGCTCAGTCGCACGATTGAACCTAGGGTTGATATAAATAGAAGGAGAGTCGGTCGCAGGGACTCACCACCTTCAAAAATCACCCTGAATCACACGTATTAATCCAACTCTGGAAAAATTTCAATCGATCGCAAAACCTCTGTTCTTGATTACTGACCAATCTACATTGACTCTACAGGTAATTTACTGTATACATGCACTTCCATAACGTTCAATTTGATGAAAAACACGGTAGATTCGGACTCATAAAGTACCGAGACTTAAGTGACCAAATAACCTACCTAAATGACTCAAACAAACGAAAGTAACGAAGTTAGGTGGTTAAGAATGAATTGCGAGTCAAATGAACCAGATAAAGATGTCTAAAACTAAAAATTGGTGAAAAAGTAATTTTGAATCGAACAGTCTGTTCTTCATGCGAATGGACAGCATGATGAACTTCAGTCGCACGACTGAAGGGCTCAAACTGCCCATACGCATGGCTGAACCATGCGTATGAAGTTCAGTCGCACGACTGATGTAACTGCATGAGGGTATATACGTAGGAGGCCAATCGCACACTCCAAGATACGGATGGGTTCAATCGCATGACTGAATCCCATTCGTACGGTTCAATCGTACGACTGAACCTCTTTCGCACGGTTCAATCGCACATTGAACTCAGTCGCACAATCTCAATCGCATGACAGAAAGATGTTCTTCAAGCTTAAGGATTTCATGACTTTCTTAGTAAATGATACTAATGTTTACTATCTTTGTGTAACAGATGGCGAGTAGATGGATTATGAGCACAAAGCACAATATATGTGCTCATCTGGACTTAACATCTAGAAACGCTGCAGAATTCTTTGGCATAATCACATTTCTATTGAGATCACGGATTGCACATGCCATCTCTACCCCTTGCACCCCATATCGATCCATTCAACAAGCCTTCTGGGAAGGCGCTACAGTTGATAGATCATCTGAACCTCACTGCATCAGAAGTACCATATTTGGCGAGGCTATTACAGTTTCAGAGGAGGATCTAAGGATTGTACTACAATTGCGGGATGACGCTGACTGTCCAACCCGTTTACACCCCCTCACTGTCAGAGGATGTTTTCTCAGAGCCAAATACTCTGGGGACATCAATTCTGGGGTACTCAACAAGAGTAATCTCTGTGCCCAGTTTAAATACCTTGCACACATGCTGCTCAAGTGCATGGCTTCAAGAAAAGGTGGTTTTGATGAGCTGTCGGACCAGATGCAGAACGCATACGTTGCGTTGGTGCTGAACCATCCGTTCAGCTTCTCTAAGATGATCTTCACCTATCTGGTGGAGAACATCGAGGGGAAAGGGAAGGAAGCCTTCTGTATGTACCCTAGGTTTATGCAAATGATTATAGATCAGAAGCTTCCTTCCCTGCCAAAAGAAAATGAGGATTCAGTAGTCTTGGAGGTAATGGATGACACCACCCTGGGAAGGATGAAAGTATACCGGGGAAAGCAAGTGAAGCCTCTTGTCAGGAGGTTGTTTGGTCATCTTGCCAGAGAGGACTATGTGGTGCCGGAAAAGAGAAAGTGGCGTCACGAGGACAGTGACTCTGATGTGGAACAGATAGCCCTACCCACTCATGACTCAGATGAGGATGACAGTGGGGATGCTGCTATTCCACTCAGAGGCACTATGTCTGATTCTATACCTCCAGTGTCCGTCACATCTGGAGAAGTAACTGAATCAGCGGGATTTCATCATGATTTTGTTCTTGATGCGGAGGAGGAGGATGAATCGGATGAGGAGCCACCTACACGAACTGTGGGAAGGAAAGTTGTCCCCACAGAACATGGGTTAAGGGTGGTTGGTGAACACCCGAGAGACTTCGGAGATACAGATACTGACCCAACCTATGATCCGGGGTCCTCAGGCGGGGTTGTAGGGGGAGCTTCCTCCTCAACTGGAACAAGGAGGAAGAGAATGGCCAAACCCCATGGCCAGAAGAAGAAGAAGAAGCGTAGGGTGACCTTCATCACCACCACATCCGCCACAACCACCACAGCCACCACAGCCACCACATCCACCACATCCACCACATCCACCACATCCACCACATCCCCCACCATCGTCCCACCACAGCACAGTTTCCCTCCACCACCACATCTTTTACTCCCTCATCACCTCCACCACTATACAGACCTATCTTCACTACCGCCACCTCCACCACCACGTCACACCAATCAATGCCCTCAGCCCATCCCTCATACACTTATCGATCTCCTCTACCAGCAATCGGGGTAGAGGAACAGTTGTCAGCACTTAACAGAATGGTGATGCGCTTACTGGCGGCTGATGAGGAAAAGACAGCTCAGATTCGCCAGCTTACTGACCTGACTGCTGCACAATCTCATAAAATTGCAGAGCAGGATTGAGTAATTGAGGAGCAAGCCCAGCAGTTGGCTGCTCAAAGCACCAAGATGGACCAAATCCAAGCTCAAAGTGTCGCATCAAGTAAGGAAATAGAGGAGCTGGAGAAGGCAAGGAAGTTGATCCTGTTAAAACTGAAAGGGTCTAAAGAGGAGCCATTAAAGATCAGGGAAGGAGACAGAGATGAAGATGATGAAGATAGTGATGAGGATGATGAGAGTGCTACTGAGGATGTTGAAGAAGCAGAAGGAGAGGATGCACCTGCATCGGCCACTGCTACAGGTCAGGAGAAAAGGACAAAGAACAGACAAGATCAATCAGCTTCTACCTCTGCTCCTCCAAGTGATGAAACCATGATCCAAGATAAAAGTAACGATTAGATGTTTATGTATTTATCTTCTTTTGTATTTGAATCATGTAATTGAACACAATGTATTTAATGTTTATATTACTTTAATGCTTTTCTGGTTGATTAACTACTAATGATTTATGTGTGGAATGATTAAACAAACAGATCAATCTTTCCAAAGAGATGAGTTTGATGTTGCTCCCCTTCAGCAGGTTAAGTCTCAGCTAACGATGATACTTGATTGCAAGGGATTGTCAGGAGGTCAGTGAATTACACCCCTAAAGATGGGGAAATAATTCATGATCTAACTAATGAGCAACTCGCAGAGCTTTTCGAGCTAAATCCAGATGAAATAGTAAAAGATGCTCCGACATGCGATTCGACTAGTGACGAAGAGTTCAACGATGTTGATGATGTAGAGATCGAAGATGTCACTGCCGAGGAGTATCCACAGTACGCTGACAATGAGGGTAATGTGATCCCCAATCTGGGTGAATCCCTTGTCAGCGATACTATTGAGGTGCTGAACAATATGGAGCAAGAAACAGAGAAAGCAGAAGGCATAGCCCAACCTTCAAATGATGATGTTGATATTCGAAAGGCTGAGTGGGCTGCATGTTTTGAGGAAGTTAGAGCCCAACGTACTGCACCAAAGAAGAATTCCTACATGAAACTCTATAGAGTCAAGAAACATCACAAGGTGTCAGGAAGAATCATAGCATGGGCGTACTTTGAAGATCTCAATGCGTATGCAGTTAAGAGAGAACAGGGCATAGAGTACTTCAGATTCCCACATGATCTGAAGACCCTACCAGGTTTTGAGCTCAACCAGCTGGCCAAACTAAAGCTTTGTATACTGACCCGAGGAAGATGTCAGGCTGGTTCGAGGCTGCCCTAAAGAAGGAGTACCATACTAGATGGGTTAACTTCAGACCTCAACAGCCTACTAGGTATATCAGAAGGTCTGAGGTTGATGCCATTACTGGCAAACCTAAGATAGTGTTGAAGTGGAATCCTCCGCGCACAATGTCAAGAATCCCACTCAGGGAATGCCACAGGATTTCACTCCACACTTTAAGTGGTGGTACTATGATTGGAGAACAGCTAAAGCGGTCATAGTCTTAAGCAAAGAGGGCCAAATGGATACTATCAGGGTATTCGACCCGATGTGGCTTACAAACTTGTCAGAAAGTGATGTATATACGCTATACAAGTGGCCACTGTTCTATGATACGCAGGATATTGTACAAGCCCTCCAGTTCCAGAAAGTTATACGACTCTGCTTCACGTTTGAGATTCACACGGGAGTCATAAAAGAGGAGAAGTACAAGAAATACAAGGAGGTTATGCAGAAAACAGAAGATTAGAGAGATCTAGGTCCAAGGGGGAGTTTGTTGATACATGTATGTCCCTAGATCATGATATGAAATGTAATAGATCTTGTTTATCTAATTCTGGTGTAATTTGATATGATTAATGAAATGGTATTGGTTGATTGTGATTTGTAATGATTAATATTTCATTAATGAGTTGATATAAAATTGTTGAATTAGGTTAGTGATTGGTTGAATGTTTACATATAATGTTTACTAATTAATACATTCAAACATAACATAATGAAGTTCTCATGCGAATGGCCCATGCGAATGGACCATAAGCATGAACAACTTCATACGAATGACTCAGTCGCATGACTGAACCGGGTGACTGGATTAGTCGTATGATCGACACATAAGATTGGCTCAGTCGCACGACTGAACACTCAGTCGTGCGGATGAAACAATCGCATGGTTCAATCGCACGACTGAACCATACTAATGGTTCAGTCACACGATTGAATAATACCAACCTATAAATACAACCAAATTCGTGAAAAATACGAACTCTCGATTAATTATGATTCCAGACGTACCCTAGCCGTCAGAAGCCTCCCAATTCGTTCTCCAAGTTCGCAGAACACATTAGATCGATTCCCAATCTATTTCTAACGTTAGTTTCAATTCCTGATTGATTCTTCGTGTGTTCTCACTAATTGGATCGCCAATCAAATAGGATTCCGCACTATTTGATCTGGTTTACACGCTAATCTCCAGGTATTTCGTTCAAATACCAGGTCCTAACATTGTTGACTAGGACAATGAAATCTAAATTATAAGGTGTTTTTAATATGTTTTCTAACATACCAGGTTAAATAAATGATATAAGAGAAATAGTTTAAAAGTAAGTTAAATTAAATAAATAAAATAAAGGTCTTTGAGAACCCGCCCTTGCCAAGGGCGAGTTCTCCACATGGTCACATCACCCACTTCGGTCTCAGTCACATCATGAATGTGGTCGGTCAAAATGGACCAGAAACTACCCCTGGGAGGGGCGAGTTCCCTTAAAGTAAAATTCGACCGAGAACACCCCCTTTTCAACTCTCTACTCATAAAAACACCATTTTCAAAAAAATCATTACACTCATGATTTATAAGCCCACACACACACTTAACAATCATACACACACAAACACCATTACATTCACACACCTACACTATATTAATAACATATTATATTAATAATAAAAAAGAAGAAAAAAAATCAAACTAAACACACATTATATGATCCACACAGTAGCCTTCGGCATAGCAAATACACACACGCACACATTTGAGCACTCACACAAGTATATAAACTCAAACACAAGAGCTTATATACATACATACAAGCCCACACAGCAACATATATACATACATACAACACACGGTTACACCACCATGCACCCCCGCGCATCGCCCTTTCGTCGACAATCCCAAACAAAATGGAAAACACAACAATACGAAAGGAAAACACCATTACTTGCGGTTTGAGGTGAAGGCACGATGATGAACAATGCCGGTGTTGGGTGGTTCACGACTATGACGACGGGGTCAAGGGTATTCGATCAAAGCTGTAGACCTGCGAGAGGGTTGGGTCGCTGGATGTGGTCGCGAGTGAAAGACCCAATGTTTACGTTGTGTTCTTAAGTCTTATTTAAGGAGAGAAAAGAAAGGAAGTGAAAGGAAAGAAAAACTAGTTGTGTTCCTGAGTTTTTTTAATGGAAGAAAATGGAAGGATTGTTAGAAACTTGTGTTTTCGAGTTTACTTAGGAGGGAAATGGAAGGAAGTGAAAGGAAATGAAAGGAAAATAAAGTAAAAAATCAATCCTTCCAAAATGGAAGGAAACGGAGAGAAAGGAAAAGAAAGAAAAGAAAATAAGAGGAAAAAAAAAGAAATGAAAGGAAGAGAAGAGAAAAGAAAGGAAGAGAAGAGAGAAGAAAGTGTTTACTTTCTTTTCTCTCATTAAGTAAACTCGAGAACACAACGTTAGGGTTTCGATGCTATAACATAAGAATATATACAAGTTACCCAATTGCAATCTAGCCCTTCAACAATAAAGTAATTAATTCCCTCTAGTTTAATTAAATGACAAATTAAACACTCGACTATTTATTTCTATTTTATATAAACTGAATTTTTTAAGAACATAGCCTTTAACGAACCCATTTAGGTTAAATGGGTACAAGAGCTATTACTTAACATGGGGTAACATAAACGTATTCAGGATTCGCGGAGCCACAAGCATAGCTTGATGGGTTTATTATTATTATTATTATTATTATTATTATTATTATTATTTTATTATTATTATTATTATTATATTATTATTATTATTATTATTATTATTATTGAGATAGGTTATATGTACGTACGTACGCACGTATGAACACACACACACACACGCCCACCCGCACACGCACGCACACGCACAGACATGCACAAACACACAGACAAACATACTGGCACAACACACATGCATGCGCACACACACGCACGCACACACACGCACACACACACAAACATAGACACAACATATAGACACACACACAAAGACACACACACACACCATACACACAAACACACACACACACCATACACACAGACACACACACCATACACACAGACTCACACACACACAGACACACAAACAAACACACACACACACACACACACACACACACATATATATATATATATATATATTATATATATATATATATATATTAATACTAAGATTTATGATAACAAGAAATAATATTACTCTATTTATATATTAGGATTTCACGCGTCTAATTATCATTATCGATTATTATAATCACGAGCATATTAATGTCACAAAAGAAATAATCGCATAAACATAAGATAACGAGCTTGGTTTAATTAACGTACATGTGAGTTACGGATGTCACAGTTAACTCCCAGCTAGTAATGGATCGTTGAAAAAAATAAGCAAAAAAAAGTCTCTTAGTTAGTAATGGACCGTTGAAAAAAATAAGAAAAATGTAACACCCGGTTATTTTAAAAACAAAGACAAGAAATGAAGAATAAAAGAAAGAAAAGTAATAAAGCCCAAGTGGAGGGACTAAAAGTATCCAAAAGGACAAAATCTCCTTCATTGAGGCTCTCAGGTTAGCACTCTCATCTCCGCCCTCCGGATGAGGGGTTTTTGGTTCTTCATGAACCACCTTTTTGGTCCTAGGCCTTCCTCTCGTAACCCGTGGTTCAGCACCACGTCCGCTACCACACGAAGCTTTAGATGATCTACCACCGGCCATCCTCTAACTCACACTAAAAGATTTAAACACTAATACGGTCATTCAAGGAAACGGCTCAGTTTATGACAAGTATAGTAGTCCCTAATTACAGTGGCCAGTTGTGATTAGCCACTTACTTTACTCTTCATACCCCAAGCATTACCTGTCCCGACTACATCAGTATTTAAATCTACATACAACACATAACCACATACCATACGCACGTAATACCGGTTAACTTTACAAAAATACCTGATGGCACGCAGCTACTCAGATAGGCATCCCTTTCCCTTCCGTCCCATTCTCAGTTTAAGTTAAGGTTTATTTTGAAAATTTACCCATTTCACTTAAACTTTGGCTCTGATACCAACTTGTAAAGCCCCGTTTCTGGGACGCTTACAGCTAGTCAACCATTGCACATAAAACATACATTTACAGTTATTTTAAATAAACATTCACAGTGGAAATATTCAAAAATGGCATTTCATTTCATCATCACCATGAACTTTACCCTTCATGCACGTGATATTGTGCCTAAGCCTATAAAAGACCTTCATCGGTGGTGCCCAGCACCAAGTGGTCACAGTACCTAAGGTAAAGTTTAGGTATACCATTGTCATATGCTATGCCCTTCATGCTCATGATACTGGACCTAAACCTATAAAAGACCTTCATCGGTGATGCCCAGCACCAGGTGGTCACAGTACCAAAGACACGCAACAATGGTTCATCCATATGGTCAATCACAAAGAAAGACCCCAATGTGCATCCTTTGGGGTAGCTAACCCGCACACCGTTGAGCTAACACCTATAATGTGTGTGCACCTCCATACATTTGCTTGGAAGCCTTTCTTACATTCATTCATTCATTAATGCATACATTCATCATCATGTTCCTCTTTCATTATCTTTCACTTTACGTTACATAATACTTTGTTCATTCATTATCATAACACGTAAAGTCATGGGAAAGATAAACATACATCATCATAAGGAACATAAACATATCATTCATACATCATCATGCAGGGCATCATACATACATAACATACATCATGTATAACCATGCTACATCATCATCAACATCATCAACATCATTATGCATCAATCACATATCATTACATGCCCATCATACCATCTATGACCCCAAAAGTCAACTTACATAAACCTCGGGAATCTCCTAGGTCAAAGCCTACATTACTCCTTTTTCACCAAAAAGTCAGAATTATTTTAAGTGTTCATCCGCATTGACCCCATTGTTCATCCGCATTTGATTTGCTTCATCTGCATTTGCTATAGTTTATCCGCATTAGCTATAGTTTATCCGTATTTGGCCTTACTCATCCGCATTTCATGTACTTAGTCAAATGCTCATCCGTATTGACTTCATCCGCATTTGACTTCATCCGCATTTCCCAGACTTAGTCAAATGCTCATCCGCATTGACTTCATCCGCATTTGACTTCATCTGCATTTCCCAGACTTAGTCAAATGCTCATCCGCATTGACTTCATCCGCATTTCCCAGACTTAGTCAAATGCTTGTCCGCATTGACTTCATCCGCATTTCCCAGACTTAGTCAAATGCTCGTCCGCATTTCCCAGACTTAGTCAAATTCTCTTCCACATTGACTTCATCCGCATTTCCCAGACTTAGTCAAATGCTTGTCCACATTTCATGCACTTAGTCAATGTTCATCCGCATTGACTTCCAA
This sequence comes from Flaveria trinervia, assembly GCA_025506515.1. Classification (NCBI taxonomy): domain Eukaryota; kingdom Viridiplantae; phylum Streptophyta; class Magnoliopsida; order Asterales; family Asteraceae; genus Flaveria; species Flaveria trinervia. The sequence goes on along the minus strand of CM046458.1, from coordinate 4,599,921 downwards.
ACACTTAGGCCGATTTAAAAAAACTTAACATGTGAGCCTAAAACATCATATTCGATTTCCATGCACCATTCATCATGTTCTAAGCTTAAGTCTTACCCTCTAAGCCTTAGAAACACAATCATACATCATAAAGCATGAACATAGTCACACATCACATCATAACATCATCATACACACATTCAAGCATACGGGTCCAAAACCCAGTTTAATAAAAACATATATTTATTCATTCCAACCCCAAAATCAGTTAAAAACCAGTAAAAGAGGGGTTCTAGAACTCACCTTTGCAGCTCTTGAGTATGGCTTCTTCCAAACTCGTTTGCAAATTGAATTCAACCTCCTAGAAACCCACTAAAAACATACCCGAACACATACAAACACACATAAGCATAACCCGAGGATATGACCAGTTAAGAACACCATAAAAGCATGAATTCTTACCTTGAATTCGAATTCTTTCTTCTTGTTCTTCTTCAAAGCCGAGAATTTGCTGCTCACAGCTACTCTCTCTCTCTAAAACCCGAAAATCAGTGGTGTATGTGACATATGGGCAGCCATACCACCTTTTACACTCACTTTTCAAACATTTTGTCCTTTTGGACACTTTTTACCCCTAGACTTGGGTTTTATGTCTTTTCCTTCTTTTCTTTCACTTTATTCATTCTTTTCTTGACTTTAAAATCACCGGGTGTTACAAGTGGTGTGTGAGTTTCAGGACGTATTCCCGGAAGACTTACTCGGCGTGCCACTGGATCGCGAGATTGAGTTCCAAATTGATTTGATACCCGGTGCTCAACCCGTTGCCAAAGCACCATATCGATTAGCTCCTACTGATATGAAGGAACTCATGAGCCAGTTACAAGAGTTGATGGATGAGGGATTCATTTGACCGAGTATCTCTCCGTGGGGTGCTCCGGTATTGTTTGTAAAGAAAAAGGACAGAAGTATGCGAATGTGCATCGACTACCGAGAGTTGAACAAGTTAACGGTGAAGAATCGGTACCCCTTACCAAGAATTGATGATATGTTTGACCAGCTCCAAGGTGCCAGTTGGTTCTCGAGAATAGATCTACGATCTGGCTACCATCAATTGAAGGTGAAGGAACAAGACATTCCTAAGACAACTTTTCGTACGCGTTATGGACACTACGAGTTCCTTGTTATGTCTTTTGGTCTAACTAACGCGCTAGCTACCTTTATGGACTTGATAAATCGAGTGTGCCGGCCGATGTTGAATAGATCAGTAATTGTGTTCATTGATGATATTCTGATCTACTCGAAGTGCGAAGAAGAGCATGCCGGTCATATTCGAGAGGTGTTAGAGACATTAAGAAGGGAGAAGTTGTATGCTAAATTCTCCAAGTGCGCGTCTGGTTGCACGAAGTTCAATTCTTGGGTCATGTGGTGAATCCTGACGGGATTATGGTAGACCCCGCAAAGGTGGAGGCAGTGATGCAATGGAAGTCTTCGAAAACACCATCCGAGATTCGTAGTTTCTTGGGGTTGGTGGGATATTATCGTAGGTTCATTCAAGACTTTTCCAAGATCGCTTCTCCACTAACCAAGTTGACCTGAAAGGATGTAAAGTTTATATGGGTCAAGCTCAAGAGCAAGCATTTGAGGAGTTAAAGAACTCAAGCTCCTATTCTGTCATTACCCGAAGGAAGCAAGGATTTGGTGGTTTATTCAAATGCTTCCTACTCAGGGTTGGGGTGCGTGTTAATGCAGAGAGGGAAGGTTATAGCTTATGCATCCCAACACTTGAAAGTTCATGAGGTCAATTATCCCACTCATGACTTGGAGCTAGCGGCCGTGGTCTTTGCATTGAAGATTTGTAGGCACTATCTCTACAGGACGAAGTGCACCATTTTCACTGACCATAAGAGCTTGAGTACTTCTTTGAGCAAAAAGATCTGAACATGAGGCAGAGGAGGTGGTTGGAGCTTATAAAAGATTATGATTGCGAGATCCACTATTATCCGGGCAAAGCCAACGTGGTGGTTGATGCTCTTAGCCGAAAGGAGAGGCCCGAGCCAATTCGGGTGAAAGCATATCAACTGATCATGACCTCCGATGTGATGAAGCAAGTCCAAGAGTTTCAAGATGAGGCATTGAAAGAAGATCATCTTAACTCTAAAAGGATGAGAGGTCTGGTTGGGGAATTGGGTGAAAACACACTTGGTGTTAAAACTCGATTGGACGGGTGTGGATTCCTCATTTCGGGGATCTACGTGTGAGGATTATGGATGAAGCTCACAAGACTCGATACTCCATTCATCCTGGTGCCACAAAAATGTATCAAGATATGAAGAAAGATTATTGGTGTCTGGGTATGAAGCGTGATGTGGTGGAATATGTGAGTAGGTGTCTTACTTGCTTACAGGTGAAGGCTGAGCATTAGAAGCCGTACGGGAAGATCCAACCTTTGGATATACCGGAATAGAAGTAGGAGCACATCACCTGGATTTCATAATGAAGTTGTCACATACTCCGAAAGGGTACGATGCCACATGGGTAATTGTCGACCGTCTGACGAAGAGTGCTCACTTCCTACCGATCTGCGAGACATATTCATTTGAGAGGTTGGCAGAACTATTCATCAAGGAAATTGTAACTCGTCACGGTGTGCCGGTGTCTATTGTGTCTGATCGTGACACCCGGTTTACCTCTAAATTTTGGAAGAAATTCCACGACACCATAGGGACGAGGTTACATATTAGCACGGCTTATCATCCCCAAATTGATGGTCATTCAGAAAGGACCATTCAGACATTAGAAGACATGCTTCGGGCATGTGTGATTAATTTTGGGGGAAGTTGGGATGACCACTTACCATTAGCTGAATTCTTGTACAACAACAGCTATCATGCCAGCATTGATATGCCACCATACGAGATGCTATACAGTAGAAGATGCAGAAGACCCGTTTGTTGGGGTGATATTGGTCAGAAGGAATGGGGAGCGTCATGGTCATTGAGGCTATGACCAAGAAGCTTGAGAAGATTAAAGCCTTCATGAAGGAAACTAAAGATAGGCAGAAGTCGTATGCCGGTAAACGACGCAGACCGATCGAGTTCCAGGTGGGTGACCGGGTTATGTTGAAGGTCTCACCTTGGAAGGGTATTATCCGATTCAGGAAGCGGGGCAAGTTAAGCCTAAGGTATATAGGCCCTTTCCAAAGCATTGCTCGAGTAGGAGAGGTGGCCTATAGGTTGGAGTTACCAAATGAGTTAAGTGGGATTCACCCGACATTCCATGTATCTCATCTAAGAAAGTGTTAGCTGACGAAGACATGATGTTCCATTAGAGGATATCAAAGTAGACGAAAGGCTCAATTATGTGGAGCAACTAGTGGCAATCATCGATCATAAAGAGAAGAGACTGAGGAATAAAGTGGTTCCTCTTGTGCGTGTACAGTGGAAGCACAGGAAGGGATCCGAATCTACATGGGAAACTGAGGAGGAGATGAGGCAGCATTACCCTCGTCTGTTTGAGGAATAACAGGTTTCGGAACGAAACCTATATAAGGGGGGTGGACTTGTAACACCCGGTTATTTTAAAAACAAAGACAAGAAATAAGAATAAAAGAAAGAAAAGCAATAAAGCCAAGTGGAGGGACTAAAAGTGTCCAAAAGGACAAAATCTTTGAAAAGTTGGTGTAAAGGTGGGCATGGTCGCCCACCTCTTTCACATCACTTTTCACTTCGGTTTTAGAGAGAGAAAGAAAGGAAAAGAGCAGAACTCTCGGTTGAAGAAAAGAAGAAGAAGAGAAATTGAATTCAAGGTAAGAGTTTGAAGTTTTAGGTGTTCATGTTGGGTTTTTATCTCGGTTACATGCTTATGTGCTTATTTGCTTGTGTGTGTGTGTCCGTGTGTGTGTGTTTTGGTGTATTTTTAGGTGTTTGAACTCTTTTGCAAGCGGGTTAGAAGGAAGAAACACCCAAGTTGCACTAGGTGAGTTCTAGACCCAGGTTTTTACTTGTTTTAAACTCTTTTTGGGGCTGAAAATGTATTAAAACGATTTTCAAATGTTTATGTATGTATACCCGTATGTACTATGCATGTTTGATGATGATTCTTAGATGCTTATAGGTGTTTCATGTTTAGAATAGCCTTGGTAAGCTTAGAACAGATAGGTTTGATGATTGGGTTCGAAAACCTCCTAGAAACATGCTACACAGAAGGTTCATGCGCCTAGATAAGGCTTACGCCTGGGAATGCCTTAGAAGAATTTAAGTGTAACCCATGCACCTGAACAGTAGTCCATGCACCTAGAAATACTAGTCGGACGACTAAGTGTAGGCCCATGCGCTCCAATAGTACACATGCATCTGAATATTCCCATGCGCCTAAGTTTTCATACGCCCGAATAATGTCGATGCGCCTGAATGGTTCATGCGCCTGTGTTAAAATAGCTAAGTGTTGGCTGATGCGCCTGTATAGTGATAAAGCGCCTAAACAGGGCTCATGCGCCCAAATAGTGTCTAAGCGCCCAACACTTAGAATTTATTATAGAATTCTCGGGAGTTTGTGCTCTTAGGGTTTGACTGAGGTTTGACTAGGGCTTATTAATGATGGGTTTCATGCATGATTATGATGCCTTATGATTGTTCCATATTATTATTGCTATTATTATTATTACTTATAGTGTGTGACTTTACGTGGTATGTTTATTATCGTAACGTAAAGTATATTGTAATAATAAAGAGAAAGAGCAATAAAGAAGAGAAGAGGAACATTAATAAAATGTTAACAAGACTTGCAAGCTTACAGGAGGTACGCGACCATGTTGTCGTTAGCTCAACTGTGCTGCGGGTCAGCTACCCTATTATGCACACATGGCCAGTCAATTGAGATTGACAGGACCTTTGTAGTGTATCCTAGGTGACTGGGTCGGCCTTGTATACAGTAAACAGAACCCTTTTGAGGGATATAGATGGCCCATCACCAGTTTTCACCGCACATACAGTTTAGGATATTGCTCATTGGTCCATACAGATAGTGAAAGATAAAAATAACAAAATACAGAGTAAACAAGGCATACAGTAAAGAGAATGAACAGTATCTGTTCATATAGTTAATACGTGCTCGCATACAAAGCAAAGAGTTGTATTTCATAGAAAGAGTATTTTCATATACAACATACAGAAAGTATTTTATTACTTTTAAAACTAGAACTCACTCAGCAGCGCTGACTTTTATATATTTTCAGTTAGCAGGTAATTATTGCTGAGGATGGCACGAGGGAAGTTACTCGACAGGGAAAGACTGACATCCATTTGTATTTCATATTGCTGTTGTTTTGTAATGCAGTTAAACAATTATTTTGTAATCAATCAAACAATAGTGTATTGCACAACAATAGTGTTTTTTAAAGAAATAAATGGCTTTTGATATAGTAATTCCGCTATTTGAGTTTGTATATTTATAATATATAATGTATTACATGCTGTGGTTGACTAACTGTGAGGTCTCCGAAAACTGGGCCTTACAAAAAAAAGTTTGGATTGTCTGTTAATATTTCTTAAGTTGGGATTAATTCTGTTTAATAAACAAAAGTTAGGATTATTAAAATCTAATAACTCAAAAAAATAATCTAAATTCATATTACAAGAAAATTATAAAAAATAAACTCATAATTATTTTGTTGAGTATATAATTATTTCGTACAAGGTTTGAACATAGGTTTAAGTAGTATTAAACCTCTCACATTGTGCTGGAGTCGTAAAACTTTGTCAAGTAGCATTATTGTCATATGACTTCAGCAACCATCAATACCGGAAAAACTCGTATTAAAAAAGTAAAAAGTAAAATATAAAACCAAACGGAAATTAGACTTTAAAATATTAAACTACGTATGTGAAACATGAAACATTAAAAACAATAGCATAGTTTATCTAGGACCCACACACTACAACAAGGATGTTAAACGGTAAAAAAATAAGTGTAACAACGTTGAATTATATGTGCACGTTACGGGCGTGTTAACTCTCAAAATTTAGACCGTAAATAATTTTTTTGTAAAAAGATGCAAAGCATAGGGGACTAAAGTTGAAAGAGAAAAATTATGAATGTTAAATTGTGAAAAATATAAAAGTATTGGGTTAAAACAAATTATTATAAGGAAAAAACTATGTACAACCATTTATACACATGTTACAACAATCAATGCAATCATAAGTTGATAATTATTAATATTTAAATCTAAATAGAATTTGTGTTTTAGTATTCGGCTACGACCCAAGTGATAAGTAATCATTATTTTTGGAAAAATAAAAAAATAAACTCATTGTTATTTTGTTGAGGAGTATAAAGTTATTTCGTATTAGGTTTGAACATAGGCTTAATCTAAATGGAATTTGTCTTTTATTATTAGGCTACCACCCAAGTAATGACTAATCTTAGAGGTTGCATGTGAGGTGTACGGTGTTGGACCTTCCCTACATTTCTATTCTCACATGCCCTAAAGGACATCATATTTGAACGCTTGTAGACCCACCACAATAGAAAATTATTTTGTGACACACTTGTTAATAGGGCGTGTGGTAACACTTGATATTATGCTTATAAAACAAATAAAGTATACTATATATTACAAGTCATGATATTATCAAATCAAAGGTTTAATCTATAATTTAACTAAGATCCCAAATCTATATCCTCGATATATGTTCAAAGTTATGTGTAAAGATTGAGTATCCATCCAAGCATGTACCCATGTTTATAATCCACCTCAAAGTTCTCTATTATAGACCATCTATCTTTTAATAAGCTCATCTATAATTTTCTTATTATTCTTAGGTGAAAGTACTTTAATACATGATTAAAAATTATTTTGATAAGCAAAAAGCTTATAAGCTCGAGAATTTAAAATAATTATCAAAGTCGTTTAGCAAAATTTATATGAAATATTTTGTTAGATCTAAGAATGATAGATCTAGATCATTTTGTATATATAAGCTTAGAATTTGATTGATAATTGTAATGAATATTTGTAATTCATTATGTATGCATTATGTATATAGGTTAACCCATATATATGTGTGTTGATTTGTATGCATGATTGTAGGATCAGCCATTAGACTTAGTCAATTTTTGAAATGGACTAAGTGTAAGAAACATCTACGGATGAACAAATTTGTTCTTTCATAGATATGAATTGCATCTGAGGAATTTCTACTAAAGAACACCATTGAAGACAAGTTTGAAGATATCAAAGATCCACAGATGACAACAATACAAAGACTTCAAGTGAAGATTCCTGCAGAAAGTACACACCTACCAAAGACTACTTTGCAGCAGAAGTCCAAACACTTGTATTCAAGTAATACAAGTGTTACAAGTCAACAAGTCAACTTCAAATCCCAAGAGATCTGGTGTTTCCTTAACAGAAACAGTAATTGTTTATAATATGGATCCTAGGTTTCACATCAAAGGGCGAACACACGAACAACTAGACGGCAAACACAAACATCAATTCACACCATCAATCGAACATAAACCATACCAGCCATCACATCAACATCAACATGTTCAAAGCATATATTGTTTATAGCATTCATTGTTTATTCATCTGTAATCATTACTCGTTTTTAATGAAATACGTTTGAATCAAATCCTGTTTGCTTATTAATTATGTTCATATCATTATGTTTTGTAACACCCGGTTATTTTTAAAGTCAAAGAAAGAAAGAATAAAGTGAAGAGAAAGAAAGAAAAGATATATTACCCATGTTAAGGGGTAAAAAGTATCAAAAGGGACAAAAGGTTGGAAAAGTGGGTGTAAAGTGGGCATGGCCGCCCAATCTCTTCTTACAACACCCAAATCTTCGGATCTGTTACAAAGAGAAAGAAAAGGGCTGAAACTCTTGGTTTTAGAAAGAAGAACAAGAAAGAATTCGAATTCAAGGTAATAATTCATGGTTTTATGGTGTTCTTAATCGGTTATGTCCTCGGGTTTATGCTCATGTGTGTGTGTGTGTTCGGTTGTATGTTTTTAGTGGGTTTCTAGGTGGTTGAACTCAATTGCAAATGAGTTTGGAAGAAGCCATACTTAACAGCTACAAAGGTGAGTTCTAGAACCCCTCTTTTACATGTTTTAACTGATTTTGGGGCTAAAAATGCATGATTGAACTTTTTATAAAACTAGGGTTTCATACCCGTATGTATGAATGTGTGTATGTTGTGGGTTTGGTGTGATTTTGGTCTTTGTTTATGCTTGATGATGTTATGGTTGTGTTTCTAAGGCTTAGAATGTAAGATTTAAGCTTAGAACATGATAGACGGTGTTTGGGAACTGAATCTGATGTTAAGTGTGCCCTAGGCTGCTTATGCACCCCAACAGTAGTTCATATGCCTAAGTTTTGAAAAAACTGCTTAAGTGTTAACAAATGCGGATGAGCATTGACAAATGCGGATGAGAAAGTCAACGCGAATGAGAAAGGAAATGCGATGAGTAAGTCATGCGACTGAACAAATGTGGATGAGTAAGTTCATGCGACTGAGAAAATGCGGATGAACAAAGTTAATGCGAATCAGTAAGTCATGCGACTGAACAAAGGCGGATGAGTAAGTCATGCAACTGAACAAATGCGGATTAGTAAAGTCAATGCAGATGAACAAATTCGGATGAGCATTGACAAATGCGGATGAGTAAAGTCAATGCGGATGAACAAATGCGGATGAGTAAAGTGAATGCGGATGAACAAATGCGGACGAGTAAAAGAAATGCGGATGAGTAAAAGAAATGCGGATGAACAAAAGGAAATACGGATGAACAAAAAGGGAAATGCGGATGAACACTTAGAATATTTTTTGACTTTTTGGGGAAAAAGTGAAATGTAGGCTTTGACTTGGGAGGTTCCTGGGGGCTATGTAAGTTGACTTTTTGAGGTCATAGATGTTATGATGGGCATGTTATGATGTATGATTGATGCTTATGCATGACGGTATGCATGATGTATGTTATGTATGTATGATGCCGGTATGATGATGTTGACTGTGTATGTTTGTGTTCCTTATTATGTATGATTATTTTCTCATGACTTTACGTTGAATGTTAATGAATGAAATGAAAGTATTATGTAATGTAAAGTGGAAGATAATGAAAAGAGGAACATGATGAAATAATGCATGCATTAATGAACGAATGAAAGTAAAGTAAGTCTTGCAAGCCTTGTATGTTGGAACACGCCCGATGAAGGGTGTTAGTTCAATGGTGTGTGGGTTAGCTACCCCAGAAGGATGCACACCAGGGTCCGTCTTTATGACCAACCATTTGTATAGAACCTTTGTCGCTTATCCTAGATGTTATGGCCAGGCTGCTGTGCGCTATGACAGGGGGGTCTATGATAGACCTAGGCCTAGTATCCGCTTTATGCATGACGATGGGTATAGCACATGACAATGGTACAACTGAATTTACCCTTAGGTACTGTGGCCGGGCTACCGTGCGCCATGACGGGGGGTCTATGATAGACCCCGGCTTAGTATCCGCTTTATGCATGACGGTGGGGTAAAGTTCATGGTTTTTGATGGAATGAAAAGAAGGAATGATGAATTTATAAATGAAATAAGAAAGCATGAATGAATGGAAGTTAACGAATGAATGATGAAGATAATAATGATATTATCTATGTGTACGTATGATGTGTGATCACATGTAAATGTAAAGAACGGTTTTAATGAAAGTAAAGTATGTTTTATTATAAAACTAGAACTCACTCAGCAACGCTAATTTTTTATGCATTTTTCGGTTCGCAGGTAAAGTTGCTGATGATGGCACGGGGCGGCTACTTGGCTCTTTTGGATGGCATTTTTCTGTTTAATATTTTTGCATTGTAATGCGAACAAACGATGTTTTGAAATGAATGATTGTATTAACTTGCAAAAGCATTTATAATGAAATGAAAAGCTATTTTAATGTTCCGTTGCGATGTTTTATGACGATTTAATATTCTCGAGAATGTCCGTATATATAAACGGATCAGCTTGAGCAACTCTCATTTGCAACTCAACACCCCAATTCTATAGAGATAGTGTAGAGAGAGAAAGTGGAGAGAATTAAATATTCAAGGCTCGGTTGATCACGGGATTGGAGATTGGTGTTTGTGGGCATCCAAACAACAAGAAAACACCAATAATCTAGGTAAGAAACATCATTTAATCATTTCTTTTGATGTAAACCCGAATTCTAGGGCTTGGGGTTTTTGAATGTGGAAAAGATTCACCCAAAACTCACGTTTCTGTGTAAGAAAACATGTAAGAAGCTTAGATATAGCTTAGTGGGTGATAAACCAAGGTTTTGGATGTAAAAGATTGAAGTTTTAGGTCAAAAATGGGTTGGTTCGTAATTTTCAGCCCGTTCTGTGATATTAAAGGTTCATCCAGCGAAATTGCGTAGTCGTCCAGCGAAACTATGAAAACTTCCTGCGAAACTATAGTTTCGCTGGTAGTTTGGTAGTTTCGCAGACATGGTTATCCAACAAAAGTTGGGTGAAATTGGCAGCGAAACTGGCAGCGAAGATGCCAGCGAAGGTGGTAGCGAAATTGCTGGCGAAACTAGCAGCGAAACTGCTGATCTTCCAGCGAAATTAGGAAAAAATTAACTCCTTTATGTGTTAACTTATCTGCACGCTGTGTAGTGCAACCCTTGTTTTGAAAGCTTGATTAAGGAGCTACTCACCAAGTCCAGGTGGGTTCTAGATCCCCTATTTTAAAGGTTTTAAACTAGTTTGTGGTTGGAAATGCATACTAAATATACGTTTTAAACGACCAAGATTTTAAGAGGTTTTATAGGAAGATCGATTTTTCTATAAAAAATGTGTTATATAAATGTTCTAAAATATAAAAATTTCATGCTGACCTGGCCCCTAGGATCTCGCTGTCAGGGGCTGCCGCCCTCGAACCCCTGTTTTCTTGCGGAGGATCAGTTATGTTTTATGATGACTTATGCTTGTGGTGCATATGTATATGTATGTGAATGTATGATGAATGATGTTTATGATGATGTGTGATGGTCTATGTTATGTATGATGAGGCGTGATGATGTCTTGCTTATGTATGATATGTTTTCTTATGTTCCTTACTACGTATTATGATGTGACTTTATGTGGTGTGATTATGATAATGAACGTATAGTATTATCTTAACGAAGCGAAAGATTTAATATAATGAAAGTGGAACATAATGAATGAAAGTCTTACAAACAAATGAAAGGAGGTTCATAACTCATTGAGAGTTGTTAGCTCAACTGTGTGTTTACAACGTGCGATCTTGGCTAACCCTTAAGGGTTCACACACAAGGGGAGTTAGTCTATGTGACTACTCCATACGTGTGATACGTTCAATATGCGTGATATGGGGTCCTTGTCGCTTAACCCTATATAATATAGCTTTGTGCTCAAGAGGGAGGGGGGTTAAGTATATGACAGGACCTAGATAGAAGTGAAAAGATAATAAATGTACGAAAAGTCGAAAAGTGCGATAAGTACAAAATGTGCGAACCATGCGATATGTACGAAATGAACGATGATGAAGATAATAATTATTACCTTGATGTACGTATGATGTGTGATCATGTCCGATAGTAAAGAAAATGGTTTAATGAATGAAAGGTAATATAAAGTTTTATAAAACTAGAACTCACTCAGCAACGTTGACTTTTTATGCTTTTTCCAGTTGGTAGGTGAACGTTGTTGAGGATGACACGAGGTGGCTACTTGCTTTGTTTTGGATGGCATCTATTTTGTATAATGATGATGTTTTTGCATTGTAATGTGAACAAATGATGTTTTGTAATTGTTAAAAATGTTGTATTATTTTGCAAAAACGATTATATATATGAAATGAAATGATGGTTTAAATTCATTCCGTTGCGATGTTTTAATTAAGTTAATGTATATCATATGTTTTATGTGCGATGATTGGGCAGCTGTGAGCATCCCAAGAACGGGGCCTTACAGTTGGAAACAAAAGCATATTTTAAATCCTGGAAAATTAAGTTCAGGAATCATATGAATTATACAAATTCTGACTTTTGGGTTTCAATTAATGAAGGTACTTATATTCCACCCACTCTTAGGTCGGATTATAATGATAATAATCAACCCATAAGTACAAAGGATCTGTGACCTTATGATATTTAGGTCAAAATTGATATTAAAGCATACAACTTGCTTACTATGGCTTTACCTGAAGAAATATTAATCAGGTGTGATAATTATAAAACAAAAAATTCCTTGTGGAAGATTTTACATACACTCTATGAAGAGTGATGAAATCAGAAGCATTAGGAAGGACAACCTTTGTTCATAGTATGAAACCTTTTATCATATTAAGGGTGAATCAATTTCTCAACAACTCCATAGATTTATGCAACTTGTAATAGAGATGAACATCTTGGGGTTGAAATATACAAATGAGGAATTAAACAAAAAGATGCCCCATACTTTGCTTGAATTTTGGAAGCAAACTGTGTCTATGTTCAAGAACACCATTGACCTCAAAGCAACTGGTTTAGATACATTGGTAGCTAAAGTTGAGGCTCTTGAAATGGATGAAAATTCAAGAAACAAGAATATGAGAACACATGTCTCACCTATCATTTTAAAGAAACAAAAAGTGCTCGAAGTGCCTTTATTTCCAACAATGATAGTGACAACTCTTGTACTCTGAGTGAAGATGAAGAGGAAGTAAGTTTCTATGCATTAAAGCCTTCAAAGAAATTTTCTCAAAGTAAGTCTGGAAAAGAAAAAGGAAGAATTGATAATAGAAGAGATACATCTACATCATTAGCAAAGTCTTTATCAAATAACAACCAAACATAGCCCATCACTATCATTCTGGACTCTAAAGAACAAAACGCTACGTTTGTAGCTTTCAGTTCAAGTTTTCAAGCTTACCTAGGAAGCTCCTTAACATCTGCCAACATTTGTCAGCAAGATTTGGAAGAATGAGATGTAGTAGAGGAGATAGATCTTTAATGGCAAATGGCTATGATTGCATACAAAGCCAAACAATACCTGAGAAGAAACAAGAATTTGGCTACATCAAGTAAAACAACAAAGATTGGTGTTGATAAGTCAAAGGTAAGATGTTTAAAATGCAATCTCTATGGACATTTCTCCAAAGAATGTAATCAACAATCAAATCCTGACTTGAGACAACAACAACAACATCTTCAACATCAAACTCATCAACAATCTATATCTCAAAGATCTTTCAAACAACCACAGATAACCAACTCATCCCTACCAGCCACAAAGGCATCAGCAGGTGCAAGTAATTCTAAAGAATCTGGACTGATCAAACTTCAAGATGGAACCTATGATTGGAGCATGTATGAGAAGGAAGTTCTGGAAGAGAATCAAGCTCTAATGGCACACATAGATAATAAAGTTCCACCCATGGCTAGAGAGGTAAAAGATAAATCATGTTCATCGATATGTGTTGGGGAAGTTGAAAGATATAGAATCCATGCTCAACAATTGGCTGATAAAGTAAAAGAAACAATGATTTTGAATGAATCACATGTAAGAGAACATAAACTATATCAAATCAAAATTAACTCTTTACAAAAGGATTTAGATAAACTTGTTTCAGAAAGTTACAGTTTAAAAGCCCAAGTTGAGCATCTGACCACTTTCTTGACCAAATCCATGGATGATAATGCATCAACCGAAGTGAAACTTCTGAATTTTCAACTTTCATCTCAGCAATATGAGAAATTATTAAATTCTCATATTGAATCAAAGAACAAATATGGGTTGGTATATAATGCTGTTGCACCTCCTATAAATAATAAATACTCACCTTTACCTGAATCAATGACAAATAACTTGTCAAATCATTTTGTGCCAAGCACCAAGTTTGTAGCAAAATCTAATCGACAAATTAATCATAATGAGTTTGAGGTGGGTGAAACTGAGTCTTCTGAATCAGATCATGTTAAACAAAATGATTTAGAATTTAACTTTAATGAGTGTGATGACTTGGATGAGTCAGATGAACATGATGTTGATCAACTGAAAAATTGGTAAGAATGTTGCTTTTGAAACAATCATCCCCAAAGTTATTGAAGAAACAAAGTTCTTGAAGAAACAAAGTTGCAATATCCTCCTAAACAAAGAAACATGTTGAATACTATTTGCAAGAGAATAGCTTAACTAAATTAAGTTCTTCAAGAACTTCATCAACAACAAAAACCATCAACTGAAGAAGTTAAACAATGTACATCTTGTAACACTCGGTTATTTATAAAAGACAAAGAAGGAAGAATAAAGTAAAGAAAAAGAAAGAAAAGATATTTTACCAATGTTAAGGGGTAAAAAGTGTCAAAAAGAACAAAAAGGTTTGAAAGATGGTGTAAAGTGGGCATGGCCGCCCACTCTCTTCTTACAACACCCAAATCTTCGAACAATTAGAGAGAGAAAGTGCAAATTCGAATTTTTGAAGAAGAACAAGTGCAAAAGTCGAATTCAAGGTAAGAATTCATGTATTTAAGATGTTCTTAACTGGTTTCATCCCCGGTTGTGTGCTTATGTATGTTGTGTGTGTTCGGTTGTGTGTTTTTAGTGGGTTTCTAGGTGAGAACTTGTAGCAATCGGGCTTTGAAGGAAGTCTTACCCGAAGAGGCTGCAAAGGTGAGTTCTAGAACCCCCCTTTTACATGTTTTAACTGATTTTAGGGTTGGAAATGCATGTATGAACTTTTTATAAAACTAAGGTTTCATACTCGTATGTATGAATGTGTGTATGTTGCGGGTATGGTGTGATTTTGGACTATGTTCATGCTTGGTGATGTTATGGTTGTGTTTCTAAGGCTTAGAGTGCATTATTTAAGCTTAGAACATGATAGATGGTGTTTGGGGACCGAATTATGATGATAAGTGTGCCCTAGGCTGCTCATGCGCCCAAACAGTAGTTCATACGCTTAAGTTTAGAAAAACTACTTATGTGTTCCAAATACGAATGAACAAATGCGGATGAGCATTGATAAATGCGGATGAGAAATTCAATGCGGATGAGAAAGTCAATGCGGATGAACAAATGCGGATGAGTAAGTTCATGTGAATGAACAAATGCAGATGAGTAAGTTCATGCGAATGAACAAATGTGGATGAACAAAGTTAACGCGGATGAACAAATACGGATGAGTAAGTTCATGCGAATGAACAAATTGCGGATGAGTAAGTTCATGCGGATGAACAAATGCGGATGAACAAATGCGGATGAACAAAGTTAATGCGGATGAACAATGCGGATGAGTAAGTTCATGCGAATGAACAAATGGGATGAACAATGCGGATGAACAAATGCGGATGAGTAAGTTCATGCGAATGAACAAATATGGATGAACTAAGTTCATGCGAATGAACAAATGCGGATTAACAAATGCTGATGAACAAAATGAAATGCGGATGAACAAATGCGGATGAACAAAAAGAAATGCGGATGAACACTTAAAATATTTTCTGAATTTTTGGGGAAAAAGTGAAATGTAGGCTTCGGCATGGGAGGTTCCCGGGGGTTCATGTAAGCTGACTTTTAAGGTCATAGATGATGTGATGGGCATGTATGATGATGTTATGATGTATGATTAATGCTTATGCATGATGGTATGTATGAAGTATGTTATGTATGTATGATGCCCTGTATGATGATGTTGACTGTGTATGTTGATGTTCCTTACATTGTATGTTTATTTTCCCATGGCTTTACGTTGAATGTTAATGAATAAAATTAAAAGTATTATGTAATGTAAAGTGGAAGATAATGAAAAGAGGAACATGATGAAAGAATGCATGCATTAAAGAACGAAGGAAAGTAAAGTAAGTCTTGCAAGCCTTGTATGTGGAAACACGCCCAATGAAGGGTGTTAGTTCAATGGTGTGTGGGTTAGCTACCTCAGAAGGATGCACATTGGGGTATTTCTTTGTGATTGACCATTTGTATAGAACCTTTGTCGCTTGCCCTAAAAATTGTGGCCAGGTTGCTGTGCGCCATTACGGGGGGTCTATGATAGACCCCGACCCAGTACCCGCTTTATGCATGGCGGTGGGGTAAAGTTCATGGTTTTTGATGGAATGAAAAAAAGTAAAGATGAACGTATGAATGGAAGTAAGAAAATATGAATAATGAAGATAATAGTGATATTATCTATGTGTACGTATAATGTGTGATCACATGCAATGAAAGTAGGGTGAATCAGACTCTCAATCTAATGAAAGTAAAGAAGATTAAAAAACAAAGAAGCTACAACAAAAGCACAAGGCAAAACCAAAGCAGAAAAGACCCGCTGATAATAAAACTTCAAAACAAAGAATATCATTTCAGCAATCCAAAACACCTCATAAAAGAGTGGATTTGAGTGATAAATAAACAAATGCTGATGATGCTTTCTTTGATAATTTTGGAAAGGGAACTCATGTACCTCATTCAAAATTAAAAGATGATGAAACTTTCAATAAGCAAGGTTCATTGTCAAAACAAATGCAACAAATCAAAAATATAAGGTGAATAAAGAAGAGAGTGAGACATGAGAACCAAGTTCAACAACCTCATCTTGAACAGATTCATCCTCACCACAAGCAACAAAGAATGAATCAACCAATACTAAAATTAACACCGAAACTTCAAGACTTATTCATGAAGGAGTAACAATTTTAGACATTACTGGCACACCTAAGATCATTAAGGCTTGGGTTGTCAATTCTAATTGATTTCTCTCTGTGTGCAGGAACAATCTTGGAGAGCTGACACCAAGTGGTATGTTGATAGTGGTTGTTCCAGGCGTATGATAGGAAACTATTCACTTCTCTATGACTTCAAGCATAAAAATGCCTCATATGTGGCATTTGGTGGGGATAAGAAAGGAGGTAAAATAGTTGGTGAAGGAATGGTAACTAATGGTGTACTCAAATTTGAGAAAGTAAATTATTGTGAAAATTCACAGTATAATCTATTAAGTGTGTCTCAAATTTGTGATCAAAACTATACCAAATTGTTTGATAACACTAATTGTTATATTCTTAAGCCAAATTTTTCAGTTCCAGATGAATGGACCCTTCTTACGGAATCAAGAAAAGGAAACACATATGTTTTGGATATGAACAACATTACACTCACAAGACATGAAACATGCCTACTATCTAAGTCATCAGAAGATGAATCTCAATTATGGCATAGAAGGCTTGTTCATTCTAACAAGAAGAACATGAACAAATTGGTGAAAAATTACATAGTTATTGGATTGCCAAAGAAAGAGTTTTATTGCTCAAACCATTTTCATTCCTGTTATAAAGGAAAACAACATAGACTGTCACATAAATCCAAAATTATCAATACAAACACTACACCACTCAAATTGCTTCACATTGATCTGTTTGGTCCAACCAATGTGATGATCATTGAAAAAAGGCAATATTGTTTAATGATAATGGATGATTTCACTAGATTCACATGGGTTTTTTTTAAACAAAAGAGTGAAACATCATAAACATTAATGAACTTTGTCATCAAGATTGAAAACCAACTTGATTTAAAAGTTAAAAATTTTAGGAGTGATAATGGGATTGAATTTGTTAATCCTGACTTAGATTCTTTTTGTAGGAATAAAGGCATTGTAAGAAATTTCAGTGCACCAATAAATACACAACAGAATGGAGTTGCTGAAAGAAGAAACAGAACACTTATTGAAGCAGTAAGAACAATACTAGCTGATTCACAATTGCCAATCACCTTTTGGGTTGAAGCAGTGAATACAACATGCAATGTTCAAAATAGGACATTGATTGTAAAAGAACATAATAAAAAAACTTACGAGTTTTTATTCAAAAGAAAACCTTACATAGGATATCTTAGAACTTTTGGGTGTCATGTATCTGTTTTAAACACAAAAGAACAATTGGGAAAATTTTCAAAAAAAGCCTATGATGGTTTCTTTGTTGGATATTCTTCAACATCTAAATCTTATAGGATCTACATTCCATAACATAAAATTGTAGAAGAAACTCCCAATGTGTCATTTGATGAATCCTTGTTTCCTAAATCTGTAAAAGGATCAACGTGGTTGTTTGATATAGATGCACTAACAGACTCAATTTATTCCGGTTATTTGAGGATCTGTTGATACATGTTATCCATTTGTTCCCCCAAATATGAATGAAATGTCATTGTCTACTAATCCTCCAAGAACACACGATAACAATGATACTGCACAAGTCCAACAAAATGGAGCCATATCCTCAATGGAGACACTTCATCAACAGTTGCTGACTCTGCATCCGCAGATGTGCATTCTGCATCCGGAGATATGAATAATGCCTCGGCAGCTGTTCTATCCTCTCAAGCATATACCACAAACATTGGAGATGATTCAGCAAATCCACATATACCATCGGTAGATGTTTTTGTAACTCCTACGGTAGCTCAAACTGCATCCGGAGAAGTTCGTGCGGAAGATATTGACAATGCACCTGAAATTCAGGAAGATCACTCCATATCCAATGATTAACATGAGGAACACTTTGATTACTTTCTAAATTCATCAACTGGATTGAATCCATCTGCATCAATGGATATGACTAACTTAGAATCATCTATTCCAGTTGAATCTACTCCAACAACAAGAATTCATATGACTCATCCAATAAACAACATCATTGGTGGTCTTAATCAAAGAACAACAATAAGCCAAGGGGGAGCTGCTAACATCTATCTTTTCACTTGTTTCCTTTCACAAGTAGTTCCTCCAAACATCACAACTGCACTAAAAGATAATAGTTGGATTAAAGCTATGCAAGAAGAGCTTCAACAATTCAGAAAGCAAAAGATCTAGAGTCTAGTTGATTTACCTGAAGGTCATCATCCAATTGGAACAAGGTGGCTCTTCAAAAATAAATTAGATGACAGGGGTATAATTGTGAGAAATAAAGCAAAACTGATTGCACAAGGCTACACTCAAGAAGAAGGAATAGATTACGATGAAGTTTTTGCACCAGTTGCAAGAATTAAAGCAATAAGAGTCTTCCTAGCCTATGCATCATATAAAAAGTTCACTGTCTATCAAATGGATGTAAAATGTGCTTTCTTATATGGGAAAATCGATAAAGAAGTTTATGTAGCTCAACCTCTAGGTTTTGAAGATCCTGATTACCCTCATAGGGTGTACAAGCTTGACAAAGCTTTGTATGGCCTGCATCAAGCACCAAGAAAGTGGTATGAAACATTATCATCTTTCTTGCTGAAACATGACTATAAAAGAAGAACTATTGATCAGACTCTCTTTCTCAAGCAAGAACATCAAGATTTCTTAGTTGTACAAATATATGTAGATGATATTATTTTTGGATCAACAAACCAGAGACTATGTGTAAACTTTGAAGAGTTGATGAAATTTGAATTTCAGATGAGTTCAATGGAAGAAATAACCTTTTTCCTTGTTCTACAGGTTCATCAGAAAACAGATGGCATCTTCATCAATCAAGAGAAATATATCCTTCAAATATTGAAGAAATATAATCTTGCTGATGCATCCTCATGCAAAACACCTGCATCAACAATTGACAAGATAGTGTCTGATCCTACAGGAAAATCTATTGATCAACGATTACATAAATCAATGATAGGATCTCTTATGTATTTAACTACCAACAGACCTGGCATAATGTTTGTTGTGTGTTTGATTTAGGTTCCAATTAGATTCAAAAGAGTTCCATCTGAATGCTATTAAAAGGATTTTCAGATATCTGAAAGGAAAACCTTCCTTTGGACTTTGGTATCCAAAGGATGGTGACTTTACTTTTTACTCATATTTGGATAGTGACTTTGGAGGATGCAATAACAACAGAAAATCCATAACTAGTGGATGTCAATTTCTAGGACCAAGACTTGTTTCATGGCAGTGTAAGAAGCAAACAAATGTATTTGTATCCATAGCTGAGGCTGAGTACACAACTGCTTCAGCTGGTTGCTCTCAAATACTTTGGTTGCAAAACAAATTGCTTGATTATGGCTACAATTTTCTTCAAACTCCAATTTATATAGATATTCAGCTGCTATGGTTATAACTGCTAGTACAGTTCAACACAACAAAATAAAGCATATTGAAATCAGATACCATTTTTTGAGAAGTTACTCAGAAAAGAGTTTAATCAAGTTAGTCAAAGTGGATACAACAAATACGCTTTCTGAATTATTCACCAAAGCCTTTGATTCAGTTAGATTTAGTTTTCTAATTGAGTCCTTGGTGATGATTAACTTAGATTAATTATTATCAACCAAGAAAAACATGTGACTGTCATTGTAAAATAAAAAAATGGTCTTTCGTTATTGTGTCTTTTGAATTTGCATGACATATGCAAGGAGATGATAGTAGACTATAGCCTTGCTTACTTACTGTGTACTTAATTTATATTACATCTGAGCAGAATCTCTTTGATATCTGAGTAGGTTCATCTTGAGTGGAAACTACACTAAGAGCATGCATAACATAATGAAAAGATGACTGTTTGTAGGAAACTCTATTTTAAGGATCTAGCAAGTAAGTCTTATCCTGATGTGATCAACTCACTCATCTAAGTACACTATGTAAAACACCTTATATCTTCTATTTTTGCAAATCATATTCCCTCTATTTTGTGTAAACAAAGACCTAGGTTTATGAACACCTTGGTTTATTTCTATAACCAATTGGCGTATAGAGTATGATCCTCATCATCCCTCTGTTTTGTGTAAACAAAGACCTGGGTTAAAGGCACATCTATTTTACGAAAGTAAAGACCTGGTGACCTAATGATGATCATATCTTTAAGCTCTCAAAAGAATCCATTGTGATCAACTGTATATTATCTAAAGAGCTTTTGCAACAAAGCATTAATGAGACATCAAATGGGTCTCAAGATAGAATTTATAACTTAATGTACGTCTTTCTAAGTGTGAAAAAGTGATGAATTGACTTACAAACGGAGGACAAATTCTAATGTGAATTGAATGTCGAGTACATAAAGGTTAATCTATAATAAACATTAAAACATGATAAACAACATGCCTAATTGATTTAATACTTTTGTTTGAATTTAAGTGGACAAACATACTTGCAATCAGGACTAGACTCAAATCACACTTCATCAAAACAATTCAAATTGGAAGAAGCTTGGTATCATAGTATGATCCCATTTTATATGTCTATGTGCTTGTACATAAATTTTTTACTCTAGTTTGTAACACAACCTTTGGACTGTCATATGCCTTTCATGCTATTCTTCTACATGAATTTATGATTAATGCAAAATCTTATCAATAATCACAAAGTTATGAGGAATAGTTATTGCATGAAAATATAAAATCTGACTTTTTAAGCATCAAAGAAGGAATTGGAGCTTGAGCACCAACTTGGCTCAAGGATACATGAAGTTTTTAAAATTTAAATTTTCTTGTGCACAATTGTCATGAATACAAATTCAACAAAGTTCAATAGTAATAAATGGTTCTAAGCAGTTGACTAGGACCATATAATAAATTAAGTTTCAATCAGTGCATTTCAAGCATTAGCAGAAGCTATAGTGCATTCTCAGCATCAGCGGAAGCTACAGTGCGAAACTTAATATGATATGACTATTCGTAGATTGGTAAATTACGGATGAGCTATAATGCATTCTCAGCGAAAGCTACAGTGCGAAACTTAATATGATATGACTGTCCGTAGATTGGTAAATTACGGATGAGTTAAGGTCTTTAAAAGCACAATTTATTTTCATAGATTGGTAACCTATGAAAATTTAAATTATACTTAAGCAAAAGTAAGTTTTTAATTCTAAGTCATCCGTAGTTAATCTTTGGAATCCATAGAAGATCTCGGAAGCAGAGACTATCTATGGAATCCGTAGAAGATCTACGAAAGAACTAAAAATTACGTAATTAGTAAATTTTGAGAATAAGGATATATGGTCCCACATCATTAGATAAATGAATTTAATGTGTCCGAATGAGTATAAATGATGTTTTTGACTTAAACGTTCATTATTCACTTTTTCAGACCTAGAAAAGCGGACTTAACAAACCTTTTTCCCCCTTTCACGAACATTCAAAATTACCAAATCAAAACCTCAAACTAACACATAAACTTGATCTCAGATCATTTCTTTGAAGGTAAATCATATCACAATTGTAAAACATGTGTACCTAGTTTATGAACTTAATGTAATATGTCTTTATTGTCTTACTGTAACTGAATGGGACTTAATGAAATACAATGTGTGGTTGTGCTTATAATGTTTATTATTTCATTGATTAGTAGGTTAACGCTTATTGAACTGACTATATAGGTTTGTGGTTGTTTGAATTAAACTTAGTAATATAATGATTAATAAATATATTCAAACTTAGAAATATGAAGTTCTCATGCGAATGGCCCATGCTAATGGACCATACGCATGAACAACTTCATGCGAATGACTCAGTCGCATGACTGAACCAGGAGACTGGATTAGTTCGCATGGTTGTAACATGAGATTGGCTCAGTCGCACAACTGAACACTCAGTCGTGCGAATGAATCAACCGCATGGCTCAATCGCACGACTGAACCATGCTAATGGTTCAGTCGCACGAATGAGAAACCCTAACCTATAAATACCACTTAAATCGTGGAAAAACACAACACTTCGAATACATACATACCCTAGCCGTCCAGAGACCTCTAAGAACCTGTTCCAAGTTCATAGATCGCACTAGATCGATTACCAATCATTTTTAACGTTTAGATTCAATCTACAATTGTTTCTACGTGCGTTCTCACTGATTGGATCGCCAATCAAATAGGATTCCACACTATTTGATTCGGTATACACGTATATCAGTTAGTACATCATCCAGTACACGATCCTAACAAGTGGTATCAGAGCTTTGGCTCTTGATTTACGTGTGATTCAATTGTTTTTGATATAAAAATTGTGTTTTTCCACGAGAAACGCAATCTTTTTGTGTCAAACGGTGTTTTAGACGTCTCCAGTTCGTAAAGTTAACTTTTTCCGGAATACGACAATTAGGGTTAGTGAAAATTCGTGTTTTTGCATCCAAAATACCTTAAACCTTCGAATTTTCAAAATCCAATAGCTTCAGTCGCCCGATTGACTCAATCACATGACTGAGTTCATACGCATCCCTCATACGCACGATTGGACTCATTCGTACCTCCATTCGTACGACTGAACTGTCCAGTCACATTATTCACTCCCACCTGTCCATTCGCCCGATTGATTCATCCGCATTGGTTCATTCGCATGATTGAGCCATCCGCATTGTTCACTCGCACGAATAGTCTAATCGCACACCTTCATTCGCACAAGTACAAAAATTTATTTCAAAGTTTAAAGTTAAGAGTAACGGAGGATCAGTATTCAGCGTTCACCGCGGGGAGAGACTCAAGGATCCAGAATCTATTGCTTCTGGAAAATGAAGTGGGGAATCACAATAAACCACCTAAGCTAATCACGTTAGATGATTATCCATAGGAAGCAAATATTTGAGATTTACTTGAATGGTGTAGATCCTAATCTGTGGGAGTCAATAAAGACAGGGTATAGCATGCCTGTAGGTGCAGACGGTGTCAAACTTACATTAGGGGCATGACTGATGGACAAAAGGTTAAGTACAATGCTAAGAAGAAAGTATATTCATTGCTCACTCAGTCAATTCCGAAGGACATTTTCCATCAATTTTCTGAGAACAAGCAAGCAAAGAAGTTGCGGGATGCATTGGAAAAGAGGTATGATGGTAAGGCATCGTTAAAAGCTCTAAAGGCTAAAGCGTTGAAGAAGGAGTTTGACAACTTCTCGTCAATGGGAAAGGAGAGCTTGGATGATGTAATTGATCGATTCTATCACTTGATAAGTGAGCTGCACACTCATGGAGTCACCACTTCTATGGAAGACAAAGTCTCAAACTTTGCAGATGGGTTGCCTGAAAAGTAGGTTTCTTTTGTCTCCAACCTCAGACGGAATGATATGCTCGCGAAGTTAGATATCAATGACTTCATTCTGAAGCTAAGAGAGGAGGAATTAAGAATGAAGTACAGAGCACAAAAGTCTACTTTTGATCAGAACCCAGCCTTGTACAACTCAACTCTTCAAGCCAAAATGTCTGGAGCTCCACTACAAATAGCTTTTGTGTCGAGTTCAGCTAGTCCATCTCAAGCCTCTTCTTCAGGATCTGACACGTCAGGGTCGTCTGGTACCCAATACATCGCACCTGAAGCAAATGCTATAAAACTGAAGATCAAGAATCTCGGGAATGCGACTGTGGAGGTAGCAAAGGAGCACATGGACCTCTTAGCAGCAGTAGTCCACTCCTATGATGGGTAGTTGCTGGGAAAATAGGGAACTGCCATATGGCAGATGAGGACTATGAGCAGGTAGACGAGACAGAACCGGAACGGATGGACATAATATGGGCCTTAGCAAGTGCTGTCCGGAGAGCGAAGAAGTTTGTCAAGAAAACCGAACAGAACCTGGTTGCTACTAAGGACACAACTTTCGGTTTTGACAAATCCAAGGTTACCTGCTTCAACTGTGGGGAAAAGGGGCACTTTAAACGTGAATGCGTGAAGCCCAAAAAGACAGGAAATGGGAATCCTTTCTCATCCTTCAATCGTCAGGATAAACCCACAGTTAGTCCTACTTTGTCAAGCAAGGACCCTAAAGCCTTGACCGCTCATGATGACGAAGGACAAAATTGGAGCTTTCGGTTTGTGTCTCCGGGAGAATCCAACATTGCTAGTGTCGAGGACTTAGATGACGACTCAGCAAGTGAGGGTGATATTGCAGTTGAGCTCGCGATGTCAAACATTGAAGAATCTGTAACTGTGATTGATCATCTACCTGAAGAAGGGACAAGTTCAACAAGTCCAGAATCACCAGAACCAGAAACGTCGGACTCTGCATTGATGGCTGATTCAATCACTCCCTCTCAGGTAAGTACCACTACTCAACTTTTCAATAATCATGCTTGTTCTAATTGTAAAAAAATTTAGGGAAAGCATTGATTTGAAATTTTCTAGGTTATTAGATCACAATAATAGCTTAGTAAAGGACTTATAACTGTGCACAGAAGCCAATAGAGTTCTAAACAAAATGAACACAGTTACAAAGAAAAGATAGACCTTTTGAACAAACAACTTAGGGAAACAATAATGAAGGTAATGACATTAGGTACTATCTAAACTCCCTTGAAGACACTAAGAAACAGAAGGTAGTTTTAGAAGTAGAAGTAAATTCACTAAAACAAAACTGCACAGTTGGACAAGTTCCTCTCACATTGTCCAACACTAGTAAGAGAACGTAACAATAGAGAGGGTTTGGGATATAAAGTGGTTCCACCACCACCTGAGCTTGATGAATGCAAAAACTAAACCATAAATGATAAGCCAATCAAGGATCATGTGGTGTCCACTCCTATAGTAAGACCCAGATTCCACATGTAAACCTATTGAATCTGGCACTAAACTAAAGGAGGCCACTTCAAAATTGTCACACCCCCGCTAAGAGCGGAAACACGGGGATGTAACGAGACGGGAATCGTCATAACACATGGTAAGCGATAGAGATGCAATAATAATGATGACAAGCGTGTCATGACAACACCCGACAACAAGGGGACTTGTGTCGTGCTTAGTCAGTATTCACGACAACATAGCCATAAGCATAACATAGATAATAACATTGTATGCAATTCCCACACCCGGGAACGAGTTACAAGTATAATGTTGTTTGAACAGATACAACAATTGTTTTCAAAATGACAAGTTTAGCCCGGAAATGCCTAGGGTCTCCACTAAGGCAGAACACCTAGAACCTCAGCTAGCATGACACCTGAAAAAGATATGCTCCAAATGGTCACAAAATTGTTGTGAGCCGCGGGGTTTAAAAGTAATAATAATTGTTTGACCAAAAGAACCAATGAGCCAAGATCAAAAAACCTCTAAGTCCCACACGGTATCACAACAACTGCTGAAAGCCTCATCAGTATTTGACAAGTGCTGAAGACTTCAACAGCTGAAGATCAAGTGCTGAAGACCTTAACACTAAGAAGAACCAAAGTGCTGAAGTACAACACAGCTGAAGACACAAGTGCTGAAGCTGAAAGACCAAGTACTGAAGTACACAGCTGAAGAGTTCACAAGTGCTGAAGATCAACAACTGATGTACAAAGTCTGAAGACAAGACTGAAGACATCAGCTGATGAGATCTACTCTGAAGTCATCAGCTGATGAAACGCCTGAAGGTCAAGTCTGAAGATCAAGTACTGAAGCCTCATTATTTTGTCACAACTGCTGAAGAGTACTTCTTCAGTAGTTGTGATATCAGTAGTTTTATTTTCTTTGTTTCAGTAGTTTTGTAAAACGACTGAAGAGCTTGTTCTTCAGTCGTTGTAGTTTCAGTAGTTTTATATTTTGTACTTAACTTGCTGATATGTTCTCAGTAGTTGTGAACATTTCAGTAGTTTGTTAAGATTAGTTATTTCTGTATTGGATCTGCCAGTTGTCACTTTCCGTGATAACAGCAGTGACTGTGCACTCTAATAAGGAGTGACAACCTATTGTAATGATTGAATGAAATGATGAATTGAATGGAATGAATGATTGATTCGATTAGAAATATTCTTCATCTATAAACATTCCCCAAATCAGAAATACATACTCTCCCAATAACTGTATGCGATCTTAATGCTCACATATATGTTAGCTTGCTACAATTTGTCTAATTCGTGTTTGTATTCCGCTGCGCTTATATTCTGTACATCAAACCTGTGATCACTGATCCTGTCAAATGGTATCAGAGCGGTTAATCATTGATCGATCTAATAATTGATCATTGAAACTGCTATTCAAGATCCAAGTTTGATTGAATTAGCTTTTGTTTTTGCAAGAAACGGTTATAGAGATTGAATTTTTCTGTATTTCTGCTCATTCATCCTGAGATCTTTTCTTGGTTCTCATTGAGTTTGTTGTGGTTTGTCTAAAACTTCTTTTTAAACTTGAACTAAACTGTTTTTGAACTGAAAATGACCACTCCCTCCAATGATCCTCACAATACTGGTTCCTCAACCAAGCCTCCTATGCTGGTTAGGAATGAGTATAACATATGGCAAAGACGTATGCTCCATCACCTGTCTGTTAACAGCGCAGGGTGTTGGACATCTGTGGTACATGGTCCACACAAGCCTATGGTGAATAACCCGGAAACCAATCAAATGGTTCCGAAGAGGAGGGAGCAATACTCAGATGAGGATAAAAGTTGCTTGAGATTGATGCAAAAGCCCATGGAATTCTGGCCATGGCTTTGCCCAATGAAATCTATTCTGGGCTAATGCATCATGAAACTGCCCATGACCTCTGGATTGCTTTGAAAGAACAATTTGGAGGAACAGATGAGGTCTTGGCAAATAATAGAGAATTCTTGCCCAACAATATGAGACATTCTCTCATAGAAAGGGTGAGACACTGACTCAACAATATGAGCGGTTTTCTTGTTTGATCTCTGAACTAAAAATGGTCAAACTTGAATACACCAATATTCAGATGAATAACAGATTTCTCAGATCACTGCCTGAGAGATGGGACACATATACTATTGTCCTACGCTCCAGTGCAAGTTTGGACAAACTATCTCTCACCCAACTCCATGGGAAATTGCTCACTTTTGAGAGAGAGATAGAACAGAAGAGAAAGCTGTCTTCATCTGGAAAGCTCACTGAAGACTTTATACAAGGCAACACTGCCTTGGTGGGTCATGAGTCAGAATATGCTGCATCTGAATGCCAGTATGATGAGCATATAATTTCTCTTCGAGCACTTCTAATTCTGCATTTGTAAGTGTTGATGGTCAGTTTACTGGAGGTAATAATGACAATTTATGTTTCATTATGGATGATCTCAAGGGGATTGCTGATGATGACTTAGAAGAGATGGATATTTTGAGCCAAATGGCCTTGATAAATATCAGATCTCAGAAGTTCTACAAAAGAACTGGAAGAAAATTCCCAGGACTCTCTGGCAAAACCAAAGTTGGTTTTGACAAGAGCAAGTTGAGGTGTCACAAATGCCAACGGCTTGGACACTTTGCAAGAGAGTGTAGATCAACTGGATCAAACTCTACTGCACCCTTTGTGACTTTTCCTGGCAACAGTCAACAAAACAGAGGGCAACATCCTGTCACATCTAGTCATCATCCTCAACAACAATCTCCGGCATTTTGTTCCTCAGGGTCAAATGCCTTATCAGTACCCTTGTTATTACATGCCACAGTCAAGTCAAGTTCAAGTTCCTATGACACCACAACCTCATGCATTACCAGAACCTCAGCCTTCCCTATCTCATCAACAACCTTCATCTCAACAACACAGCTTCTTCACCCCAGGAGTTGTTGACTGGAGCAGTTTACCAGATGACTTGTCTGGTCATGATCAACTGTTCTCAGGTGCTGGTCAACATGGTGGTGACAGTCCCTTTGGGAATCTAGCTCTTATGGCTTTGGAGTCTGCTGATACTTCATCTTCCAATGCCTCTACACCTCAGGTATCACAGGTATCCTCTGAGGCAAAAGCCAAATTATGTTCTGAACAATGCATAGCAGCATTTGCTTCCATTAGAGAAGCAAATGTAGCTTTAATTAATAAGAACATTGAGCTAGAACAAGTAATTTCCAAAAACAAAGCTGAGTTTGAGTTTGTGCTCAAAGATAAAAATGATGAGGTTATAAACTGAATTGCAAAATAATTGATGATAAGGCTAGAGAAGATGTACTTTTAGAGAAGTACAAAGATCTCAAAGAAACCCTTGCAGTTACCCAGGTCGAGTGTGATAGATGGGTACAATCATGCAAAGGTTTTGAAATGCTTCTTAGTAAGCAATCTGCTTCAAATGTGAAGTTTGGAATTGGTTACAATCACACTGCTCCACCTACAGATTTTACCCCAAGAGCAGAGGTAGAATCTGATGGTGAGAGTGATAACCAATCCATCAAGTCATGTGATCTACCTTCTGATACAGCACAATCAGAAGTAGCAGTCAGTATCAAGTCCTCTTTGAACCTATCAGCTGATGTTGATGGTCCAAATGCTGACATTCACATGATCAATAAGTTGATCAACTCAGGAGTCAATCCTGAAGGTCCTGAAAGGACTGGAGAGCAGGATTCAACTCCTGAAGTTCAAACTTCAACTGCTGTCAGTACTGAAGAGAAGAAAACTGGCAGTAGAAAGAGTTTGAAGACTACTAAAGATGCTGTCAAGAAAGCAACCAATGCTTCCAAAGCATTGAAGAACAAGTCTTCTGTTGCTTCACCATCTTTAGTTGATGATCAACCTAAGATGAAGAAGAAACCATGTGAAGTATGTGGTTTGTTCAATCATCTTACAGATGATTGTTGGTACAAAAGAGGTTCCAAACTCAAACAAAAGGAAGAAATTAATGAGAAAATGGTAAAAATGAAAACTGAGTTTGAGACCACATTTGTATCAGCAACATCAAATCCTGTAACCCTTAAGTCCTTAAAGCAATCCAAAAAGGAAGGAGTTAAACAGGTGACAGCTGAGGGTGCTCAAAAGAAGAAGGTGCAACATAGGACCTTATCTAACTCCACTAGCAATGTGTCTGATGAGCTGAAAGCTTTATCACAAAATCAGACACAGCTGGTGATGATGGTACAACATCTGTTGGGTAGAGTTAACCAACTAGATTCTCCTATGTTGAAACCACAGAAAAGGAGGTCTAAGCCAAAGGACTCCTCTTCTGCACCATCTTCTTCCTCTCAGGCTGTTGTTACAAATAAACATGCTAGTTTACCATCTATTGATGAGACCAGGCCCAAAACCAAAAAGGTTTGGGTCTCTAAAACTAACTGATTGTTTATTATTGCAGGGTTCTTCAACATGCCAAAATAGCATCTGGTATGTAGACAGTGGGGGATCTATGCACATGACTGGGAACATCTCTCTCTTCATGACTACTCTCAAGGAAAGAAGGGATTTGTTCTTTTGGCAATGATGCTAGGGGTTACATCATCGGTAAGGGCTTTGTCTCCAATGGAGAAATCAAATTTGATGATGTTAATCATGTGGAAAATCTCAAGTACAACCTCTTGAGTGTCAGTCAAATGTGTGATAAAGGCCATGTTGCCCTTTTCACAAGTCAAAACTGTAGGATTCTGTCATCCAAAGTTTTGCCCTTGATTGACAAGGTGTTGGATGATCACACTCTCCTGAAAGCCAACAGGACAGGAAGAGTGTATGCCTTAGATCTCTCTAAGAAGATAGATCTCAAAGGCAATCCTTGCCTATTTTCCAAAGCCTCTTTTCAAGAATCTAAACTATGGCACAGGAGGCTTGGTCATGTTAATCTCAAAAACATGAATCAGCTTAGCCACAATAGTTTAGTCAGAGGCTTACCAATAAAGGAGTTCCACTGTGATGAAACATGCACTGCTTGTTTAAAAGGAAAACAGCACAAGGTCTCATTTCCTCCTATTGAAGTGTCCAAGTCCACTGCCTGCTTGCAATTACTGCATATGGATCTATTTGGTCCTGTGAGAGTAATGAGCATGGCAAAGAAGAAATACTGTCTGGTAATTGTGGATGATTACTCCAGATTTGTATGGACTTTCTTTCTACATTCAAAGGATGAGGCTGCTCAGAAGATTATCCACTTTGTGCTGTACATTGAGAAGCAGTATTCCCTTCCAGTCAAGTGTATTAGGAGTGATAATGGAACTGAGTTCAGAAATCATACACTTGATGACTTCTATCTCTCAAAGGGAATCAAAAGGCAGTTCAGCATTCCAAGGACTCCGGAACAAAATGGAGTAGTGGAGAGAAAGAACAGGACTCTCATTGAAGCTGCAAGGTCCATGCTGGCTGACTCAGGTTTGCCATTGACCTTTTGGGCCGAAGCTGTCAACACAGCTTGTTATGTGCAAAATAGAGTTTTAGTAAATCAGAGGTTGATGAAGACTCCATATGAAGTTCTCCATCATTTGGCTCCTCTGATTTCATTTTTCAAAGCATTTGGGTGTCCCTGTTTTATTCTCAACACAAAGGATCAACTCCACAAATTTGATCCTAAGGTGGATGCAGGATACTTTGTTGGTTATTCATCTACTTGCAAGCATACAGAGTCTTCAACTGCAGAACAAAGATGGTTGAAGAAACTCTACATGTTAAGTTTAATGAATCTCCAAAGGACAAGATTCCACAAAGTCCTGTGGAGTTATTTGATTTGGACATACTGCAATATGTTCCTATCAAACTCCTGCTGTTGCTCCTGTCAACAGTTCACCACCTGGTGGTACTGCTGATGATGATGATGATTGCAGTACTCACCTCTTCAGGTTTAGTGATCAGCTGCCTGATTCAACTAGACCTGATGTTCCTGTAGCGCCAGTAGCACCATCCACAACAAATGCTGATGAGATTTCTTCGAATTCAACTTCCTTTGAATTACCATCCACTGATTGGTTTCAAGGAAATGATTCACCATCACCATCTGTTGCTGCTGAACCGGCTACAAACACTTGCACAGATCTCATTGTGTATCAAGATCTGAAGAATCACCCCATGTCTCAAATCATTGGTGATATCACTGCTGGAGTATCAACAAGAAGTCAATTGTCAAATTTCTGCTTCTATGCTCTCTTCATCAGTCAGCAAGAGCCAAAGAATTATCACATTGCTTTAAAGGACAATGGATGGGTTGATGCCATGCAGCTTGAGCTTCTTCAGTTCAAGAAACAGCAAGTGTGGGAACTGGTTCCTCTACCTCCAGGTAAGTGTGCAATAGGCACTAAATGGGTGTTTAGGAACAAAACTGATGAAAATGGGCTTATTGTTAAGAACAAGGCCAGACTGGTTGTTCAGGGGTTTGCACAAGAAGAAGGTATTGATTATGATGAAACCTTTGCCCCTGTAGCCAGACTGGAAGCAATTCGATTGTTTTTAGCTTATGCTGCTTATCAAAAACTTAAAGTCTTTCAAATGGATGTCAAAAGTGCATTTTTGTATGGAAAAGTTAAAGAAGAGGTTTATGTATGTCAACCTCCAGGCTTTGAGGACAATAAACATCCTAATTGGGTGTATAAGCTTGATAAAGCTCTTTATGGGTTAAAACAAGCTCCAAGAGCCTGGTATGAGACATTATCAAACTTTCTTCTGGAAAACAATTTCACTAGAGGCTCCATAGACAAGACTTTATTTATTAAGAAAGCTGGGCAGCATAATCTACTTGTTCAAATTTATGTAGATGATATCATTTTTGCATCCTCTGATCCAAAGTTGTGTGATGCCTTTACAAAGTTGATGCAACAGAAGTTTGAAATGAGTGCCATGGGAGAATTACAGTTCTTTCTGGGGTTGCAAATCAAACAAAAGGCTGATGGAATTTTTATTCATCAATCCAAATATACAAAAGATCTTTTGCAAAAGTTTGATTTACAAAACTGTAAGCCCTGTTCTACTCCCATGAGCAGCACCACACAACTGGACTCAGATCAGAAAGGTAAAGTGGTTGATGAAACACTTTACAGATGTATGATTGGGTCCTTGATGTATTTAACAGCTTCTAGACCAGATATTATGTTTGCTACATGTGTTTGTGCTAGATTTCAGGCTGCACCTAAAGAGTCTCATCTGATTGCAGTCAAGAGGATCTTTAGATATCTGCAAGGCACTCCATCTCTAGGTTTATGGTATTCTACCAGACATTCTGGTAAATTAGTTGCTTTTTCTGACAGTGACTATGCAGGGTGTAAGTTGACCAGGAAATCAACTTCTGGTGGATGTCAATTCCTAGGCAACTGCTTGATTTCTTGGCAGAGCAAGAAACAGACCTCAGTTGCTACATCCACTGCGGAAGCAGAGTACATTGCTGCTGCAAGCTGTACATCTCAGGTACTCTGGCTTCAAAACCAACTTTTGGATTATGGCATTACAGAGACTAAGACTCCATTGTTAATGGATAGTGCTTCAGCTCTTTGCATTGTCAAAAATCCAGTCCAGCACTCTAGGACCAAACATATAGAGATCAGACATCATTTTATAAGGATTGTTTTGAAAAAGGTCTGATTGATCCTAAGTTTGTGCCCAGTGCTGATGAGCTTGCAGACATTTTTACTAAGCCTTTGGATAGTTCAACTTTCCAAAACCTGGTGTTAAGGCTTGGTATGCTGCAGCTAGAATAGGTGACAACTACTGATGATCTCAGTAATTCATATTGATGATCATGAGTGCCTGTCACATATAAGTACTGATGAGCTCTTTTAACCTCAGTAGTTTTTATAACTACTGAAGGCTAAAAGTTCTCACAAGTACTGAAGTACTTCATCTGCTCTAAACTACTGAAGTAGTTACAACTACTGATGCAGTCATAACTACTGAAATCAGTAAAAACAGATAAGTACTGATGTCCTATGAAACAACTGAAATCAGCCATAAAGACTGATGAATGTGTTGAGGACAGTTTGAAACAGCTGAAAAGCTAAGAATTGACGAAAACAGCTGAAGAGAACTTTCTCCTCAGTCGTTTGTACCACTGCTGTTTCATTTTAAACAACTGAAGCAAAACCACGTCTTCAGCAGTTTTATAACTACTGATGACCAATACCAAGTCTTCAGTTGTTTACAACAGCTGATGACAAAACCACTGTCTTCAGTAGTTTCATAACTACTGATGACAAACACCATGTCCTCAGTTGTTTCAATCACCTGAAGTCAAAACCACGGTCTTCAGTAGTTTTCTAAACTACTGATGCCTAACACCGCGACTTCAGCTGTTTCAACGTCTGAAAGGATAATACCATGTCAACGGTCGTTTAAAACTACTGATGACTAACACCACATCCTTCAGTCGTTTCCTCACCCGTACCCTATAAATACCCTTAACCTGAGCTCTCATGCTTTATCTTCTTCAAACCTAACGTTCCTCTCCAAAAAATTTCCATGGCGTCTATGCAAATTAAACCGCGACACAACTGTGTTGCCTACCTCACAAAATCGCCGATCTGGACTAAGTTCGATACTGCTATCGATCTTATGGTTCAGTCCCAATACAACAAGGCATTCCTTCTGAACCCCGTTTTACATACGAATCCTTGAACCAATTTTGGATGAACGTTAATGTTACTACTGAGGAGAGCAACACACGATCCCTCCGGTCAGTCGTCAACCACAAAGAAGTAGTGATTACTCCTGCAACAATCCGTAAAATTCTTCAACTGAGTGATGCTACCTCTCCTGCTGGATATCCGAAGGGCACCATAGATCTATCATTTGCTCAGCATGGATATCAAGGTGATCTCAATGCCACCACCATCATGAAGAAACACTTTAATGACGCTGAGCGCCTGATCTTTCACATGGTCAATGTATGTTTGGCCCCTAAGACATCGTCTTGGGATCAAATGTCCACCAAATGGCAGCAGGTAATGTATTCTATCCTTGAGCAACAACCACTGAATTTTTCAGAATTAATATTTTCAGAGCTCAAAGATATGGCTCAAAAACTAACTGCCAACCGTTGGATACTCTATCCACGGTTCATAATGGCCATTATAATAGACCAGCTTAATGCTGAGGGACTTGTTGGCTTGGGAGTCCCTGCTACGGCTGTTTTGCCAGAAGTATACTCCCGGCACAACTCCGACCGGACACTCAAACTGGCTGCCAAGCTGCGAAAACCCACGCAGCTGGAACCCACAGCCACCACCTCCAAATCCAATGTCCCCACCAAACCCACCAAAAAGAAACCAAAATGGCTACTCAGGGAATTGAGTCCCCTGAGGATGCTCCTGCACAACAAACGCAGGATATATCCACTAGTCCAAACCCCTAGTGGATACCATGACTCCTCCAGTCACAGCCGCTCAGGCTTCCTCTCAACAGGAGCCTGCAGCAACCCAAGGGGCACCTACTTATCTGGGATCTTCCTCACTTGAGGATTGCCATTGAAGAGCACCATCCACCCCAGGTGCACACTGCTTCTACCCCCGTACCCCAAACAACCGCCCCTCACAGCCCAACTTTAATAGTTGCTCAAGTGCTGACTCAATTGCACTCCTCACCCCCTCCCCAGAAACCACTTATTACTGGGAATACCTCTACAATTGAGGGGGAGGAACACAGTGCACCTGAGAACCCACAGCACAGGGGTTTCCCAATTCTATCTCCTGGTGTAG
The DNA here is from genome assembly GCA_025506515.1 of Flaveria trinervia. Taxonomy (NCBI): domain Eukaryota; kingdom Viridiplantae; phylum Streptophyta; class Magnoliopsida; order Asterales; family Asteraceae; genus Flaveria; species Flaveria trinervia. Next base: position 4,564,705 of record CM046458.1, on the reverse strand, counting down.
AGAAGGAGCTTAGAATATCTAGTGAGGCTGCCACCTCCTCTGACTCAGCACATGACCAGAGTGAGGCTGGTAACATTGCTAAGACCTCCCTAGAGGCAACTGCTGATGATGGACATTGTCCTGAGGCTGGAAGTCCCCAGTACCAAGCACAAGGGGCACATGCACCAACTGGTCTACACCCAGTGCATGTACATCCTGCTCTAAGCAGGAGGTCAGGTGATTCAGTATCAACTGATGATGACCTGAGCTTCTTCTACGATGTAGTTGCTCAAAACACCATTCTAGAGGATGAGGTTAGCAGACTCAAAGAGCTGCTGGCCAAGATGTCTCAGGATGCAAGTCCATCTGCCACCCTCATACACCCACAGATGGCACCTTCCCTTGAAGGTTTCCCAAATACAGAGCCACCCCAAAATCAACCACCTGCCTCTGCTTCAGGCCCTACTTCTCAGGAACAGAACCCTCCTGAGCAAATAGGTGCTGCACTCAAAAATTCCCTCCCTTTCATCACCCCCCTAATCACTGATATAGTGATCAAAGCCCTTGATGAGAGGCTTTCCTCAACATTACAGCCCTTGGTTGATGCTGCTGTCCACAAGACTCTTTCTGCGGTCTCAACCCCTTCCTCCAATGCAACCAAAAAGGGGGAGAGTCCTGCAGTGAAAGAACAGAAGAGGAAAAGATCCGAGGAAAAGAGGAAGCGAAGCAAGCCCAAAAGGAGGAGAAAGAACAGCAACCAATGCTCACCTACAAGCGAAAGAAAGGTGCTGATGAGCACATTGCTGAAGATAAAGCCTTGGAGCTACTGATAAAAGAGGCTGATGCCGAACACAGTAGATCAATGGACAACATCATTGATCAGCTGTTCAGGCAAGGTCATGACACCAACAACTGACTCTGAGATTCGACGACTAGAGATTGAAGAAATCCAGAATAGATGGGCAAGTTATGAAGTGTTAGAAAGAGAAAGGCTAGAAATCATGATAAGATTTATTGCAAAATATCTTGGAAGATCAATGATTGAGATCAAAGCTTGGTCCAGGGACAGTATCTTGGCAATCACCACCAAGATCTGTTCGTCTGAAGCACACTAAGGGGCTTGTTATTGAAGCTTTGAATGAAGTGGGTGCTGGGAGCAGGACTGAGCTAGCAAAGCAATCAAAAGCCACACTCACCTCAAGGATGCTAGCACAGCCTGTCAACATTCCCACACCAAAACCACCCAAAACACAACCCACCAAACCAACTCCCTTACCCTCAAAACCCATAGCCGATGATATACCCTTGAAGAAGAAGAGAAGGATATTGAGGCTAGAAGAAGATGAAGAAGATGATGAAGACAGGCTGCCGCTATCAGCTGTGATTCAGTTGCCTAAGGCCACAAGTCATCCTCAGCAATTACTCCTGAAGTCCAGAGACAAATGGTTAAAGTGAAGCTAGAAGAAGAAGAGCTTCATAAACAGCATGATGAGGAATTGCTGAAGAGAGTTGACAAAGCTTATGCAGCCACATCTTCCATCATCAATATGAAGGAGCAAGCCCTCAGACTTTACACTCTCAGGCATACCTTTCAATATCAAAAGGAAAGAGTGAGGATTTGGCCTGATCCCAGGGTCTCTCACAGAATTCATAAGAACAATATACCTCGGAGATACATTGGCCAGGAAAAAAGATCGTAGATGAAGTGATCTCTCTGGTCTTTGTAGTTTCACCTGGGAAATCCTAGAAGACTTCAAGAAGGCCTACAAGCTAATCTAACCCCTCAGAAGATGCTGGGAAACAAAATAGTGAAAAAGGGGTTAGTTTACAAGAGGCTTGAGGAAGTCAGGAAAAATGAGCTCCAGTTGTTCCTAGAGGGTAATCACCCGGATGAGTTTGCTTACAGAATAATAACAACTGTGGAGCTAAAGAATGGGAAACAGGCCAATACCTGTCTGAGTATTATGGGCCGGAATCATTATTTGAAGGAGGTGCTGAAGAGCTAACCATGGAGGAACAAATCACCTTCTTGAGGCCTACACAAGAGAGTCGTACAGACTCATTATGGGGAAGTGAATCTCATGAATGGGATAACAACTCTGTGTCCAGTTCCCCAAAACAGAGTTCCCATTCATACTCTGCCAAACAATATTTGAGGTTCTTCCAGGCCGGAGCGTACATGGGTCATCTTCTCTACTGATCAAGAAGGAAAAAGACCAACATTTTTGCCATCAATAAGTGGGAGTATAAATAAGTTAGAGGTTTTGGCTGCATTGGTTCAGGGGGAGTTTGTTGGACCAAAAGAACCAATGAGCCAAGATCAGAAAACCTCTAAGTCCCACACGGTATCACAACAACTGCTGAAAGCCTCATCAGTAGTTTGACAAGTGCTGAAGACTTCAACAGCTGAAGATCAAGTGCTGAAGACCTTAACAGCTGAAGAACCAAAGTGCTGAAGTACAACAGCTGAAGAACACAAGTGCTGAAGCTGAAAGACCAAAGTACTGAAGTACAACAGCTGAAGAGTTCACAAGTGCTGAAGATCAACAACTGATGTACAAAGTCTGAAGACAAAGACTGAAGACATCAGCTGATGATATCTACTGAAGTCATCAGCTGATGAAACGCTGAAGGTCAAAGTCTGAAGATCAAGTACTGAAGCCTCAGTAGTTTGTCACAACTGCTGAAGAGTACTTCTTCAGTAGTTGTGATATCAGTAGTTTTATTTTCTTTGTTTCAGTAGTTTTGTAAAACGACTGAAGAGCTTGTTCTTCAGTCGTTGTAGTTTCAGTAGTTTTATATTTTGTACTTAACTTGCTGATATGTTCTCAGTAGTTGTGAACATTTCAGTAGTTTGTTAAGATTAGTTATTTCTGTATTGGATCTGCCAGTTGTCACTTTCCGTGATAACAGCAGTGACTGTTGCACTCTATATAAGGAGTGACAACCTATTGTAATGAATTGAATGAAATGATGATTGAATGGAATGAATGATTGATTCGATTAGAAATATTCTTCATCTATAAACATCCCAGAAATCAGAAATACATACTCTCCCATAACTATATGCGATCTTAATGCTCACATTATTGTTAGCTTGCTACAATTTGTCTAATTCGTGTTTGTATTCCGCTGCGTTATATTCTGTTACATCAAACCTGTGATCACTGATCCTGTCAGTATGATGCGGTATAAAGTTGTTGCAGAATACCGTGCATACAGTTATAAGTAAGCAAAATCACATGACAAGAGCTTTAAACCCAACCTACGACGTCACAAAGAATCTTGTCCGGAATAATTCACCAAGGCCGTCCTGGCTTTTGTTGGTACTAACTAGTATACCAACACAAGGGTGGGGGTGTCAACCTAGTAGTATACCAATACTAAAATTGTTTTTTCGTCGATTCCCACATGGAATTAAATGGTTGTAAGAAAGAACCACAAGCAGACTCAAGCATGATCAGATAAGTACCCACAAAACAGTAGCACGTTGATTCCAGTATGTAAATTGTATGTATGTTGTACAGCATAGAAATAGGCAAGCATACTTTTACCCCATGTTTGTAAATGTTTGTAAAGTAGTATAAGATAAAAAGGGGCCACGAAACTCACATGTTAAGTGAAGCATGAATGATCAAGATCTCCAATAGTTGAATGCAATGAACAGTCAAACACCTATTGACAGTTATCATTAAGCATTAATGATGTGTATAAAGCGTATAGTAATGTTTGGCGGTTCCGGTTGTATCGGTTCGGTCGTGGGTAGAACACACAAGCGGACACACGTATCAGATCCTACGTAGATCCAGTACTACGAGTCGTCGTCGCTGCTATGACATCCTTGAAATGATCTCATGGTTATGAAAGATAGCACTTGTTAAGTATTTGGAGTTCCAATTGGATTGTCGATAATTGTAAAATGTTAGGTTGATTTCAATTGAAATAGTATGTGCATGTTGATAGCATTGACTTTAATCTTTGTGGTAAAGCAATGACACTTTTACTGATGTTACCTTATCATCATCAGACGTTCAAGGGGAAATTCACACTCAACATCATCAGTCACACAACAGGACCAGATGCTCGACTCAACGCTCCATTCGTACGAATCAACCTTCAATCGTACGGATCAACTTCATTTGTACGATTGAGTCTTCATTTGTATGACTGGCATTCAGTCGTACCACACAACACACATTCGCACAACCCAACCTCCATGCGCACGAATCAACCTCAATCGTGTGAATTAGCTACTTTTGTGCGATTGAACATTCATTCGTGCGATTGGACTCCAGTCTTGCGAAACACGCACAATCGCATACATTCAGTCAGTCACCTGACTTAATCGCACGCATTCATTCGTTCGCATGACTCATTCGCACACATACATACGATCGCACGACTCAGTCGCATGGCGTCCCCAGTCGCACAACTCAGTCGCCCGAAAGACACAGTCGTATGACTTAGTCGCACGACTCACCCAGTCGCACGGCTCAGTCGCATGACAGACCCAGTCGCCTGAACTGCAGGTTCGCGACTGCAAAAAGTGCAGAGCAGCCTTCGGCTGCTCCGAGCACGGGTTTTACACAACAAGGACTTATAGAAACACTCTACAAACATACACAAACATGAAACACAAGCAGAAATACCTCACACGCACCCACATGACCTCATGTGTTCGGGTTGAACCCGAACACCCAAAACCCTAGTTTGGACAGCCGTGAATAAGCAAGAAAATGGGCAACCAAGGTCGTCTACCTGCTAGAATAGAGTAGACTAGGCTGTAGATGGAGTCTAGACGATAAGAACAAGACCACGCGGGTTGGATTTGGTGCTAGAATAAAGAAGATGTGAAGAAGAAAGTGAAGAGGATGAAGAAGATGAAGATGAAATGAGATTAAGGGCTGGAATATGGGTTTATATACCCAGCCCAAGTTTGCAAAATGGCGAGTTTAGTCCCTACACTTACCCTCGAGTTCCCCAAAATTTGTTTCGGTTGATTAGGACCTTAAAATGTTTGTTATATTAAGGTTAAAAGCGTGTTTAATGGTAATTGATAGTTTAAAAATGGTTTTATTAATGATAATGGTTGAAATTAAAATGATATATTTGGTGGTAATGGTGACGAAATTTATAAAAAGTTATGCTTAGCACACGTTCTCAGAGGAAGTACAGGCACAAAGGAAATAAAGCAGACATGATTCCTTAAAGCAGGAGTTCATGAAGAAGAGGAAGAATAATTAAAATAATTCTATGCTTAATTATGTCGTTCGACGGACCTTAAGGTGACGGGTGTCACAAAAATCACAAGGTAAAATGCCTTGTGTCAATCTGGACAAACAATTTGAAAAGGTTAAAGTTAAGTCTGGGTCAACCAAGTCTAATACTGAACCCAAAAAGACCAAACAAGTTAACCACCTTCGTGCTTCATGTTTAAGTCCAGAGAAACAAAAGGTAAAAGATGTTACAAACGTTCAAATAATTAATTTTGTTAAACCGGATAAAACATCTAAGTAAGAAATGTCAAAACCCAAACAAAACAATGTCACACGGGTGTCCCACACTTCTCCACAGAAACATTTAAATCGTCAAGTTGAAAGCAGATCATGTTACAACTGTGGAAAGTATGGACATATTGCGTCTTATTGTCCTTATTATCAGATGCCAAAGAAGAAGGTAGAAATTTATGACACTAAAGTAAGCTCTTCCAAAAGAAGATCCATGACTTCACCAAAAAGAGTCAGTGAACCTAAAGTTCAACCTATCAACCAGTCGTCTGTTTACCACAAACATGCCTTACATAAGACTGGCTTATGGAAAGAGAAATCTGTCCATGAATCTGATAATGAGAACAAGAAGACCATAGATCTTCCCTCACCCTTAAAAGGTCAATGGGTGGAATTTATGATGTGTGATGCCTCTGGGTCACCCAAGCCAGTTAAAGCTTGGGTCCCTAACCTCAACTAATCATTTCCATTCAATGTGCAGGGTGTTTGCTATAATGCTGAAACAAATACTTGGATTGTCAATATGGAGCATCTAGGCACATGACTGGAAACCGGGCACTCCTATGAAACGTCAAACAAATAAAAGGAGGCCATGTTTCATTTACTGGAAACAAAGGAGGGTATATCACAGCTCAAGGGGAAGTGGGAAATCAGAAAGTAAAGTTTGACAAGGTAAACTACGTTTGACAACTTCAAAATAACTTACTTTCTGTATCCCAAATTTGTGATAAAGGGTTTAAAGTAGTATTTGACAACAAGAAGTGCTATGTCCTGAAAAAGGACTATGTGATCCCGGAGGACCAAGTCTTAATGTCTACCTCTAGATATGATGACCTTTATGTCTTGGATCTATCAAAGGCCTCCACAACAGATCATCAAGTTCAGTGCTTCTTGTCAAAGGCTACTGAGAAGGACTCCATCTCCTGGCATCGTAGAATGGGACACATTAATCCACAGAAGATGAATCACTTGATCCAGAATGATCTAGTGAGAGGAGTTAACGTCAAAAAATTCCAACTTCCGGATTTCTATGTGGCGTGCAAGAAAGGCAAATAGACGAAGAAGTCTCATACGGAAAAGAAAGTTCATTCCATTGAACTACCTCTTGAGCTTCTTCATATGGATCTGTTTGGTCCAGTAAGTACAAGAAGCATCGCAAGCGACTTGTACTGCTATGTAGTTACAGATGACTACTTAAGATTCTCTTGGGTGATGTTTCTAAACTCCAAATCAGAAACATTTGAGTCATTCAAAGAGTTAGTAACTACACTAGAGTCTCTCTACAAGCTGAAGGTAAGACAGGTATGCTCAGACAACAGAACCGAGTTCAAGAATCAATGGATGGATGCTTTCTGCAAAGAAAAGGAACTTTGCATCAGTTCACGTCCGCCTACACTCCTCAGATGAATGGTGTTACTGATAGAAAGAATCATAGCTTGATAGAGACAACACGGACAATGCTAGCAGACTCAAAGCTGCCTATCCAATTTTGGAATGAGGCAGTTGCTAATGCATGTTACACATTAAATCGAGTTCTGGTAGTCAAACGTCATGGCAAGACGTGTTACGAGTTACTTCAACGACGTAAACCAAATCTAGAGTATCTCGAACCGTTTGGCGCATCGTGCACACTACTGAAGAAAAATCAGGAGGGAAAGTTCAACGAGAAGGCTGAAGAAGGAATCTTTCTTGGATACAACATACCGAATAAGAGAGTCTACAACAACTCAACGAGTCAAGTAGAAGTGTGGTGTAATGTCGACGTTCAGAGATATACCACCCCTCCTGCTGGAAAAGGACCCGCTTTCTTTTTCGACTATGATGGATTCTTCAAGTCCTTCAACATCCCTCTCTCCACCTCTGACGTTGATCTAGCAACCAAAATGATGTTTGATGTCTTAAACACACCATCACAAGACATCACATCATCTGGCTCACAAGGTGGATCGTCTAACCAGTCAGGGGAGCACTCGAGGTAAGTGACTCCTCCTCTGACGAAGAAGCTGTGGAGAATGACAAGAACAATCATGAGGAATAGGTTCCCATTCCTACAAGTCCACATGCATCTGACACTGATGCCTTTGACTCTTCGGAACCTCACACTCCTTCTGCCTCAGATATAGAACCAAATGTTCACAATCTTGGTTCTGAGGTAGTTGTTCCCACCACTCCTAGATCATGCCTAAATGTCTATCATCATCTGGACAATGTCATTGGGGATGTCAGATCAGGAGTTCAGACTAGATTAGCTATACTTAGCTGATTATACCTCGGTAATGGAAAAGGATACCTTCACGATGGTGCATATCGTTGTTTTGTGTCTCAGTTTGAGCCAAAATACGTTAGTGAAGCCTTAAATGATGAGGCATGGGTCAATGCCATGCAAGAAGAACTTCTTCAGTTCAAGAAGTTAGGTGTATGGACACTGGTTGATAGACCTAAAGGTGCTAAAGTCATTGGTACCAAATGGGTCTTGAAGTGTAAGAAAGATGACCAAGGTGTCATCATCAGAACAAGGCTCGGCTTGTAGTTCAAGGATTTTGACAAGTTGAGGGAATAGATTACAATAAAGTATTTTCACCTGTGGCGAGAATGGAAGCCATCCGTATCTTTCTAGCCTATGCCTCTTACATGAAGATTAAACTATATCAACTGGATGTGAAGAGTGCATTTCTTCATGGTGAAATCCGAGAGACAGTGTACGTTAGTCAACCCGAGGGATTTGAGGATCCATATCATCAGGACAGAGTTTACAAACTTGACAAGGCTTTATACGGGCTTAATCAAGCCCCTAGAGCATGGTATGAGAAACTCTCGACTCACCTTGTGAAACACGGCTTTCGCAGAGGTGTTATTGATTGCACGCTGTTCATCAAAGAAAAGGATGGTAATCACTGCTTGTTTAGATCTATGTCGATGACATAATCTTCGGGTCCAAGAACGAAGATTTATGTAAAGAGTTTGAAGCGGTAATGAAGGCTGAGTTTGAAATGAGTGCCATGGGAGAGATGAAGTTCTTTCTCGGGTTACAGGTGGATCAAACACCAAAGGGAATATTTCTACATTAGACCAAGTATGTAGGAGATATTCTCAGTCGGTTTGACATGGAGAATGCTTCTGTAGCTGGGACTCCACTGGCTACAAACCATGATGTAGCACCCGACGAGAATGGTAATGCCACCATGTACCGAGGAATGATTGGATCTCTCATGTACCTCACTGCATCAAGACCTGATATCATGTATGCGACATGTCTACGTTCAAGATATCAGGCGAAACCAAAAGTTAACCATCTGATAGGGGTCAAAAGGATATTCCGTTATCTGAAGGGTACACCAACACTTGGGTTGTGGTATCCTCATGACGATGACTTTGAGCTTATGGCGTATAGTGACTCGGATTACGGTGGCTGCAAGATGAACTACAAGTCTACATCAGCAGGATGTCAATTCTTTGGGAGGAGATTAGTGACCTGGCAGTGTAAGAAGCACACCTCGGTTGCTTTGTCAACCTGCGAAGCCGAATACGTTGCTGCAGCAAGTTGCTGTTCACAAATCATATGGATACAACAGCAAATGCGGGACTATGGTTTGCATTACTCTTCTACTCCTATTTTTCTTGATAACTCTGCTGCAATTGCAGTAACTAAAAATCCAGTCCAACATCCTAAGACCAAACACATCGGCATAAAATATCACTTTATACGTGACTGTTTTGAAAAGAACCTAATTTATGTGGTTAAAATAATACTGATTTTCAAGGCACTGACCTCTATACAAAGGCTTTTGATAAACCATGTTTTCTATATTTGTTAGAGGTCAATGACGTTAAAAAGAAAAGTGATGTAATTCCAGAAGATGACCATGTTTAGTCCGATGCATATAGTCCATTTTTCTTTTAATTTTTATTTTCTTTATTTGTTTTATTTTATGTTTAATTAATTGATGTTATTTCTTCACTTATTAAAATCCTAAAAACGCAAATCATTTATGGTTTTAGAATTTTAGGGGAGAAGAGGTTTAGTTAACAACAGTAAAAAACGAGGGAGGAGGAGAGCTAGCTGATAGAAATCAGATCGTATTTGTGATACCGATTCAATAACTTTGGAAAATGATTGTACACAGGAACAAACCATTTGGGATTTTTAAGATTAAATTGAATTAGATGTGAAGTTTAAAGTATAAGTCTGTGTAGTCTGAGCAACATAAAAGGAAAATGATGGTAAAACTGGTTACTACAAGGTAACACAAAGAAAGTAGACCTAGAGGTTACTAGACCACAAATGATATGTCAGTATATTCAACACAATAGATGATTAGACCTTGTTGGTGATCTCAAGAACAAACTAAGTTGTTCAACAAGCTGTGGGTTATCATCTTATTCCTGGTTAACACAATCAACAAAATTCCAATAAGGGGTGACGAGCAGAATAAACGTCACAAATGTGTGCGTATGACCAAAATATGAGCAAAAGCACATGATGAAAAAATGCAAAAGCAATCAAACTAATACCTATGTTGTTGGTGAGATCTGTGCAAAAAGAATAATTGCTCAAACAAGAAGATAGGTTATGTGCCTCTCTGCTGTGCGGTGGCACTAACCTGAGGATAAGCATAACCTATATATTCTAGAAATCATTGTTGTTTGCCGGCTCTCTGCTGTGCGGTGGCACTGACCTGAGGCTTGGCTTCTCTTTGAAAGCTCTAAGAATAGTTAACTCTTGAATACTACCCTAAGACCGCAAAAATCTCCTGAGGAATGTTGATTACCATATAAGCGTGGGATCCACAAAATCTTGTTGAAATAATTAAACCTAACTATCACCAATCTGTGTCAAAAGTCTGTGTATGGATTTAAGAGGACAAGTATACTAACAATTGATGTGCTCCAAATTATACATAAAAATCCTATCAAAAGCACATCAATTACTCCTTAATATCTTCCTTAAAATGATGAAAATGTACTTAAAAGTCTTAAATTGTGTTTTCAGGTGTTTAAAAGGGCAAGATGGACAAAAGAAGTATATTTAGCAAGAAACTGAAGTAATCTAAGCTTTGGAGTCCAAGCATGGGGCCGTGCCTCTTTAAGCACGCCCCCATGCTTTGCCAGAAACACACCCCTGTGCTAAATTAACACACCCCCCGTGTTTGGACATCTGACAAGGACAAAAGTACTGTCCCCTAAAAGTAGACACGGGGCCGTGCCCCACCTCCAACATGGGGACGTACCCCATTTAGCGTGGGGTCGTGCCCGACACAACCTGCATGTACGAGCCGACCAACTTTCATAAGCATTGTACTAGCATGGGGCCGTGCCTTTTAGGCACGGGGCCGTGCTTAAACACTCCGAAAAGCCTATAAATAGAAGCCTAAGTTCACCATTTTTGGTAAGCTTTGGTGGGAGAGTTACTCTGCATAACTCTCTTGGAATCAAGACTTCAAGATCATTTGGAGGCTCAAGAGGTGCATACAACACTTGGAAGAAGCTCGGAATCGTCTAAACGCCATCCATTGTGGATTATCGGTTTGATTGTTCCATTTCACCGATGATTACATATCTATCTTCTTTGATATATGTTGTTATGTTCAAGCTCAGTATGAGCTAAACTCTTTTTATCATCCTAATCGGATGAAACTTATGTAATTTGTGAGAAACTAATGGTGTGATAAATATTATGTTAATGTTATGGTGGTCTTGGGAAAACTATTGATGGGTAGCATCTACATTTGAACGGAAGTTATAATTTATGGTTTGTGATTGTGATCGTCATACAAAGTTGAAAAACCGTATGATTAACTTTCATTCGCGAAACCGGTCTTCATAATAAATCCATGGCTAATGAACTAGAAATGGTTATTAGAAATCATATCACTTTAACTTTCTGATCATTTGCGGGTTCCCTTTTATTAGTTCAGAACTTCAGTAATTGTTACGGTTTTCTAAAATTAATGGTATGTTAGGAAGGAACCTGATCAACTCTCTTTTTGACATTAAGTTATGTTCACAGAAATCATATGTCAAATAGGTCCACAAAAGATTTACCTACATTACTAGGGCTTTGATCTGAGCAGTAAAACTCAGCCTGACAGGATCAAGTCAATACGGCAGCAGGATAGACGAGAAACTGCTCCAGCTTATCTTTATAAACATTAACATAATTACATTAATCCATATCTGTAAATCACACCATCAATTCATCACGGTTACATAAGTGGAATCTAATTAGGATGATAACTTTTATTCCCTGGTTTTAAATCCAAACGCTTCAAATCTTAGTTTACTTTCTTTCTATTATTGTTAATTTTTAAATCCTAAAAATCTTCCAATGCAAATTATCATTTTGTTTAACAAAAACCAAATCTGATAGTCAAACGTCAAGTTTGTTGAGTAGGCTAGGTGTGTCCAACGGATTGATACTCGGTTCTTACCAACATTATATTACCACATAACAGGTACACTGCCTTTTGTGTGTGTGTTTTAGTATTAGTAATAACCAATTAAAACTAAATCTATGCAATAAATCTTTATCAAATATATACTATCCGCACACCCGTCAAGTTTTTGGCGCCGTTGCCGGGGACACACGACAGTTTGAAAGACAAACTATATTTTTGACTATCTTGTATATAACTTGTTAATATATTTTTGTTTAAACTTCATTTTTATTTTTAGGTAGCTTGCCCTAGTTAGTTTAGTTACTTTTGCCTGATTCATTTTAAGCCTTTGTTAGTTTATGCTTCTTTAAGTTAGTGTATGTCCGACTCGTCTAGTTCTGAACTTATTCCGCCTCTTTCGGAACCCGAATGACTTTTCCGTCAAAGATTGCGCAAAAGATCACAACAAGCAGCACCAGTCATTGAAGAAGACATTTTGGAAGATACACCATCCGAAGAAGATATGGCTAACCAAGACAAGGAAATGAAGATGACACACTATGCCACACCGTCAATAGATGGTTATGAGTCTAGTGTTGTCCAACCAGCAATAGCAGCCAACAATTTTGAGATTAAGTCTAGTATTATCCAACTCATAGAAACCTCTGTTCAGTTCCATGGGTTACAAGACAAAGATCCTAATGCTCACATATAATGATTCCTTCGTATATGTGCTACCTTCAAAATCAACAACTGTTCAGATGACGCCATTCGACTAAGACTTTTTCCATTTTCACTTCGAGGCCGAGCCATCGATTGGCTTGATTCACTTCTGCCTGGTTCTATCACCACATGGGCGGAAATGGCTGAACAATTCCTTTTGAAATACTTTCCACCCAATCGCACTGCCAAACTAAAAAGTAGCATCATAAGTTTTCGCCAAGACGACGATGAATCATTACACATAGCATGGGAGAGATATAAAAGTCTCCTTCGGAGAAGCCCACATCACGGACTTGATCTGTGGCTGCAGTGTCAAACCTTTTATGATGCAATCAGCGGAGCCCACAAGCAAGCGGTAGACCAAAATGCGGGAGGAGATTTTGGAAGTGTCACGCCAACAGAAGCATACCAAGCCTTAGAAAGAGCACCTAAGAAGAGCTTTGCTTACAATCCCTTAAGAACCAAACCTAGTTCTAAAGGTATTCATCAAGTAGACTCTGAAACCCTAATTGCAGCCCAATAGAAGCTCTAACCAAAAAATTCGAACAATTGCAAAGCGAGCTAAGGAAAACTCCAACACGATGCAACACATGTGGAAATTCACACAAGACCAACGAATGCCCACAAGGCATTATGATGGTTGAAGATGTTGACTACGTAGGGGGCCCAAACAATTCATACAACAACAACTCAAATTGGAGAAGCAACTCGAATTACAGAGATGCTGGTAATAACCAACAATCATTTGTATTCAACCGAAGGCCACCTTACCAACAACATAAACCACCATACCAAGGTCCAAGCAGTAGTAACCAAGACCGTGGAGCATCATCAATGGAAGACTTATTGCAGCAGTTGTTGTTAACCACACAAGCCACAATGAGTACATCTGGAAATCTGATCAAAGAAATGAGGAGAGGTTCCAAAGAAACGAAGCTGACATCAAAAGCAACAAAGCATCATTGCAAACCATAGAGCACCAAGTAGGTCAAATAGCACAACAGCTATCTGAAAACCTCAAGGAGCTTTGCCCACAACACTGTAACAACCTAATGCTCAAGTCAAAGCCATCACCACCAAGAGTGGCAAAACCACTCAAGGTGATGCCCCCACATTACAACCCATCCTTGAAGAGGTAGAAACTAAAACTCCAAGTAATGCGAGTGATAAGCAAAAGCAACCTGTTGTTATTGAAGAACCAGCCAAGAAATACATTCCACCACCACCTTATGTTCCACCACCTCCATATCCAGGTCGTTTGAGACAACAAAGAATGGAGGCATAATATGGAAATTCCTTGGGTGGTTCAAGCAACTCCACATCAATCTGCCCTTGGTGGAGGCCTTAGCACAAATGCCAAACTACGCTAAGTTTCGAAAAGGTGTCTTGTCAAACAAAAAGAAATTGGAAGAGTTATCACATGTAGTTTTGAATGAGGAATGCTCTGCAGTTCTTCAAAACAAACTACCTCAAAAGATGACTGATCCAGGAAGTTTCACCATACCTTGCCTAATAGGAAATCTTTTTGTTAGTAACACGTTAGCTGATTTAGGTGCAAGCATTAACCTTATGCCTTATGCGGTTTTCGAAAAATTAAACCTAGGTGAACCTAGACCTGTCCGTATGAGCATCCAGTTAGCTGACCGTTCTGTCAAATATCCGAGGGGCATCAATGAAAATCTCTTAGTTAAAATTGACAAATTTGTATTTCCTGTTGATTTTGTGATCCTTGACATGGATGAAGACAAAAAGTTCCACTTATCCTAGGTCGACCTTTCTTAGCGACTGCTCGAGCCCTTATTGATGTTTGTACAGGCAAACTCATGCTTAGAGTAGATGAGGAGGAAGTAACTTTCGATATAGGCCAATCCATGAAACACCCTCAACATCATGATGACTCACTCTATTACATTGATGCTTGCGATTCGATCATAAGTTGTCATTTGGAGAAAACTCTTCAAAATGAAACTTGCAACACTCAATTAATAGAAGTCCAAATCACCGAACCCATTTGTGAGAACCGAATCATTCAAGAACTTGAAGTTGATGAAACATCATTTCATCAAGAAGCATTTGAGATCATTGAGCAAGACCTAGAACCAAAAGCCAACCTTCTATAGAAGACCCTCCAGTTTTAGAGCTCAAAGAACTTCCATCTCATCTCAAATATGCTTTTCTTGAAAACACAACTCAACTTCCTGTCATAATCTCATCCGCCTTATCAATTGATGAGAAGAACAAGTTGCTCAATGTGCTTAAGGCACACAAACAAGCAATTGCATGGAAAATCATGGACATCAAGGAATCAATCCATCCTTTTGCACTCATAAATATTGATGGAGGAGAACTTCAAATCCGTCATTCAACCTCAAAGACGTTTAAACCTGAGCATTCAAGAGGTGGTGAAGAAAGAAGTAATCAAACTGCTAGATGCCAGTTTGATTTAACCTATTTCTGATTCACCTTGGGTCAGTCCCTCCAAGTTGTTCAAAAGAAAGGAGGAATGACTATTGTAACTAACAAGAAGAATGAGCTTATTCCTACTCGTACGGTTACCGGATGGAGAGTTTGCATAGACTATCGCAAACTCAATGACGCCACAAGGAAAGATCACTTCCCTCTTCCTTTCATTGACCAAATGCTTGAGCGATTATCAGGAAAAATGTTCTATTGTTTCCTGGATGGTTTCTCAGGTTATTTTCAAATCCCTATTGCTTCGAAGATCAAGAGAAGACGACATTCACCTGTCCATATGGCATATTTGCTTATCGGCGAATGCCCTTTGGATTGTGTAATGCTCCTGCTACATTTCAAAGATGCATGGTAGCAATTTTTCATGACATGATTGAACACTCAATGGAAGTTTTCATGGATAATTTCTCCATCTTTGGAAACTCATTTGAGCAATGTTTGAAAATCTAGAAAAGATGCTGGTTAGATGTGAAGATTCTAACCTTGTTTTAAACTGGGAAAAGTGCCACTTCATGGTTACGGAAGGAATGTGTTAGGACACAAAATCTCTCGAGCAGGGTTTGAAGTCGATCAAGCCAAAGTCGACACTATTTCTAAACTTCCACATCCACAACCGTGAAAGATATCAGAAGTTTCCTAGGTCATGCAGGATTCTACCGTCATTTCATCAAAGATTTCTCAAAAATCACTAGACCAATGACTCAACTTCTCGAGAAAGACGCTCAATTCGTATTTTGACGAATGCATTAGTGCATTCAAATTGCTTAAGAGAGGCTGGTTACCACTCCAATCAGGTTTCCCCAGATTGGACGCTACCATTTGAACTCATGTGCGACGCAAGCGATTTCGTGGTAGGAGCCGTATTAGGACAAAGGAAAGACAAGCAATTTCACCAATCATTATGCAAGCAAAACCCTAAACGACGCACAAGAAAACTACACCACCACCGAAAAAGAACTTCTTGCGGTAGTTTTCGCATTTGACAAATTACGCTCGTATCTCATCCTTTCAAAAACAATTGTTTACACCGATCATTCAGCCCTTCGTTATTTGTTCAACAAAAAAGATGCAAAGCCGAGATTGATTCGTTGGATCCTTCTGCTTCAAGAATTTAACATCGAAATTCGTGATAAGAAAGGAGCAGAAAATCTAGCGGCTGATCATCTCTTGCGTCTCGAGGATTCAAATCCTTCACAAACTGAGGAAGCCATAATAAACGACAACTTTCCTCACGGATTCCTTATGCACATTCAATCCTCAGTCGATGAACACCCTTGGTTTGCTGATTTTGCAAATTACTTAGCAAGCAGAATCCTTCTCAAAGGAATGACTTATCAACAAAAGAAGAAGTTCTTTACTGATATCAAACATTACTATTGGGAAGACCCGTATCTATTCAGAATCGGTGCAGACCAACTCATTAGAAGATGCGTATACGGAAGAGAAGCAGAACAAATTCTAAGGCACTGTCATGAAGGACCCACCGGAGGACACCATGGATCAACCTTAACAGCTAAGAAAGTATTTGACTCTAGATTTTACTGGCCCATGATCTTCAAAGATGCTCACAACATGGTACGCACCTGTGATGCATGTCAAAGGGCAACCAATATCTCAACACGGGATGAGATGCCTCAGAACCTAGTTCAAGTATGCGAGATATTTGATATATGGGGTATTGATTTCATGGGGCCATTCCCGGTGTCATTTGGCAATCGTTACATCTTGGTAGCATTGATTACGTTTCAAAATGGGCTGAAGCTCAAGCCCTGCCTACTAATGATGCCAGAAACGTTGTCAAATTCCTTAAAAAACTATTTTCTCGTTTCGGTGCCCCCAAAGCTCTAATTAGTGACCAAGGAACTCATTTCTGTAACAATCAGCTCGAACGAGCAATGGAGGTTATGGAGTTCACCATCACTTTACAACTACTTACCATCCACAAGCGAATGGGCAAGTTGAAGTCACTAACCGAGGCATCAAACGAATCCTTGAGAAAACTATAGGTCAAAACCACAAGGACTGGTCTATCAAGTTAGATGATGCATTATGGGCTTTTCGAATAGCCTATAAGACTCCCATCGGCACAACACCGTTTAAACTAGTTTATGGGAAGTCATGTCATCTACCTGTGGAACTAGAGCATAAGGCTTTTTGGGCACTTAAAGCAACAAACCTAGACCAAGACCTTGCAGGAAAGAATCGATTCCTACAAATTCACGAATTGGAGGAATTGAGAGAACAAGCGTACGAAAACGCTAGGGTTTACAAAGAAAAGAAAAGGAAATTCCATGATGCTCGATTAAAGAACACAAAATGATTTCATGTAGGAGAACATGTCATATTGTATAACTCTCGTTTACGTTTGTTTCTCGAAAAACTGAAATCACGTTGGTCTGGACCTTGTACGATCAAAAACGTGTTTCTGAATGGTGCCATTGAAATTTATAACCACGAAGGTTTAAGTTTCAAAGTAAATGGTCATCGTTTGAAACCGTATAATGATGGACCAATCAAAATTCCCTCGGAAGAATTACACCTCCATCCTGATGAAAACTAAGTGTGGGGAAGAGTCGTGCCGAAGACCTAAAACTTATAACGTGGCACCTGTACATAAATTTTTCTTACTTTTTAACAATTTTTAGGATCTCACAAGCACAAGCACGGGGCCGTGCCTCATCAAGCACGCCCCCGTGACTCTGACAAATTTCTTTCCACGATCTCTGCTGACGACTCTGGAACGTTGCAGGTCGAATTTAAGACGAATTCTGACAAGCACGGGGCCGTGCCTAGCCAAGCACACCCCCGTGTCCACTTTCCATGACCTGTATATAAATACCACACTTGTTCTATCCTTTCATCACACTCACTTCTGTTTATAAACATCTGAAAAATGAAAGAATCAAGTCACGGAAGTTCCAACTGGAATCCTACGAAAAAACTGCGTTCTGAAACACGAGAACCAACGACTCAAGAATATTTCTTCAAGCTGCATGAACTAATCAAGCCACTGACTGTAATGAACCTCGCTACATCCCAATGCTTAGCTGAACTTATCCAAAAAGTTCAACAGATGAGCGAGGAACTCATTTCCATTAACCGGCAGCTTGCGGAATAGAGCAACCGCACTTCTCACTATCCCATCCGAACCTTCCACACGAAATGTGTGGAGGTTTCTTTTAGAAGCATTTAGTGATGTGCTAAGTGCGTTGTTGCGCGTTAAAGAGTCTGGTTTTGCTGTTTCAGATTCTCGGCTTTTAACGTTTTATGTAACCGTAGGACCATAGGAAATGTAATTTTCATTTTGGCTTGTGTTATTTAACTCTAGGATTATTTCGTATCTTTTCTGACGATTTGGAAGTGATAAAACTTAACCGGGAAAATTACATAACGCGCGCGAAACTAAAAAAAGGAACAAGAAAAGACTGAAACCAACCAACAACACATTAACACGGCCCCGTGCTCAAGTAGGAACGCCCTCGTGTTCGACAAAAATGACACAAGCTGACATATTTCAGCCTTTTGTCTTGTTCCTCTTCAATTTTGCATGATAAATACCGACCTCAATTGCCTGCAAAGTCGTATCCACTCTCTTTTCATCTTGTTTTCCATTTTTCTTTCATCTTTTCAAGAGTTCTTTCAAGAGTGTTTGATCAAAAGGTTAGTATACTAATTCCTTTGATTATGAAAGTCATTTACATGTAGTTAGGTGATTAGGTCTCTGAACAACCGAAATCCTAGCAATTATGTGTAAAGACTTGTTCTTAAACATTTTATGGAATGATGAATGCTTTCAACCTACTTGTTCATGTATATTCTTGTAAGTAGATTAGTGTTAATTAGTATGTTTCATAGTTATTAGTTTGTTTAGTTAGTTAATTAGTTGTTTTCTTTATCATAACAAGACTATCTTCATATTCGTGGTGAAATATTTGTTAATCATGTTCAAGAGTTCCAAGTGGTATTAAACTAAAATATATTTTTGGGTATCTGAATTATTAACAAATGATTAAAATGTTTAAACGTACAATCTTTGATTTTTAAATCAATAAAATGTTAAACCCATGCTTAATCAACGATTTACAAACATAACCACGTGTGCTCGAGTCAAGATTCCATGCCTTACCATGTTTACCGCACCCCACGTTTCACAAAACGCACCATCATGTTCAAAAATTTTTCCTTGGATGATAATATTTTAACTATTTTTGAACATGAGTTGAATCATTATGATGTTATGTCTTGAAAAACACATGATTTTCACTAACATCATGAAACTGCTCAAGAAATTGGTTTTGTATAGATTAACATATTTTTAAAATTTCAGGATCATGAATCATCCCTACTTATGTTTTGAAGGGAGCCGCGAGAGATGGTGTCATGATAGACTTCAAAGACTGCTACAAAGGGTCGAAAGATCCCACTTACAAGCAAATGAAGAAACACTAGCGGCAGTCGGACAATAACAAGATACAATACATTACTGAGTGTCCAATGGAAGCGTTTATTCTCACAAAATAGACCTTCTGTTTATGAACTAACTCTTGAATTTTTAGCATCTTTCAATTTAGCATGAAAGACTTTGATCCTTGGGATAATATGCAGTTTCATTAGACTTGCTGGACATTGGCACAAAACATCCATTGCCTTGTTCGGGTCTATCTCGGGATCTACACGGAACAGGAAATAGAGGAGGAAGCAGTATCTGGAATGCCGGCATACCATACCTTCCCAGATGAGGAAAAGTAAAGGCGCAGAAAGTGGTGCAATGAGGAAAGAATTTTAGGAGGGGATTGGAACAGGAGGGTTCAACTCGAGTAAAACAAAAAGCAGTCAGATACGAGACCATTGTTGCGATACATTCATCGGTTACTTAGTCATTCCATAACAACTTGTGGTCAAAGCGAGGGAGTTGTTAGCTCTGAGGGACTTGGTTATTTTATATTGTATGGTTAATCAGTTGCCATGTAATATTGGGTATTTGTTTTGTAATCTTTTTGCCAGGAATGCGATTGCAGGTGCTCCAACACCTATGTTTGGAGGAAGCTGGATTTTGAACTTATACGAGAGCTATGGTTATAACACTAAGGGAACTGAAGGAGTGATGCCGGGACTGTTAGACTTGAGCATTTTCACAAGTATGTACATGGTGACAAGCCTACCAAATGGACAGCCAAGATTCATGGATAAGAAGGGACAAATCTGGGATCCGGCGGACCCCGAAGAAATAATTATGGATCTCGACATGCCAATACAACCGGAAGGAGCCGGAGCTGGATCTTCAAGTTCACGTACAAGGGAATTCCCGACCATGTTAGACCTTTACGAGTCAATACAAATAACCAGGGACCATGCAAGGCGATCATTGAATATGCCCAACAAGCCTTCAACCGAGTCGAAAGTCTGCATTCCGGGGCGATGACCTCAGCAACGATGTCACGTACATCAGGAACCAAATGTACCATGAGTGGGGGGATATTCCCCCACAAAGCCCTGAAAAAAGTATCATTTTCAGGGACCCGACACAGTTGTTTTGTGCCAATCTGTCTTTAATTATGTCGTTTTGTTTTAATTTGTGTGTTTAGGACTTAACGCTTTTAATAAATTGGTGACATTTCAGGTGATACCGAGGATTCTAACAACGCCGAGGCCAACCAAACACAACTGAAAATTTCATCATTTTTAGGGGAGTTATTTCATTACCCTTTCTCGATCTTGATTATGTTAATCACATTGAGGACAATGTGAATTTTAAGTGTGGGGATGGGAGTAATGCATTTGACTTTGCTAAAAAGGTCCAGTTTAAAACTTTTAAGAAAAGATCACTATACCAAGTAATTTTTGTGACAAGAAGCCAAAAAAAATTAAATTTTGATAAACCAAATTATAAATATACGTTTTCGGGAAATAAAGAAGTAAATTCATGACATCCAAATAAAATTGAAAATGTTTTTTTGTGATATCCTTAAAAGCAATAATCTATCTAGTAAAATATTTAATCATGTAAATGAAGCACTTGTACCCAGTTCCATCCATATGTGAGTTTATTTTTGAGCCTTAAACAGCTTTGCAAATTACAATTCTACTTTCATTCTGGATTTAATTGAGGGTGCCATATGATACGTGTGATTAGAACTTGCTTTGGGTATGTATTTCAAAACCTTAATTAGTATTTGTTGCATAAAAAGAGTTAGGCACTAGAAACCTTAACCATTCGAGCCCCAACCACTATCTTTAATTTTCCTTACCCGAACGTCAACCATAGTGAGCCCCGTTGAGCTAAACGTTTTATCTTTCAATCACCCAGCCACCAAGTCACTTAACCAAAGCCTTCAACAAAACCTGTTTTCGTTAAGACATGTTTTTGGCTTATAAATAAATAAATAAATAAATAATTTGGTTCTTTTACCGGCAACCTTAAAGAACTGGAATGCATTCTTTGATTTAACTTTCTTTGTTGCCTTCATCACGCAAACCGGGACTTCCCCGGGAATCCACGAACAGATTTTCAATCTCCACGTTTGACTCAAAAAAGAAATGGCGAAAAAAGGAACAATTCTGCCATTTTGTGGAATTTCAAAAGTGCTATAAAGAGACGGGCAAAATGATATGAAGACGCCCGAATTGTGGAAATTGGTCTCATAATGGAAAATGCAAAAGAATCAAACTGAATCTCAATACGAATACACAGACTAATCCGATTGGGTGCTATTAGCTTCAAGCCGAACGATCCTTAGAAAGAAAGTTTTGTGTATCTTCGGATAAAAGATGAAGTACGATTCTTGAAAGCAAAATACGGTCTTGATACTCTAACCTTAAACGATTCCTCAAACTAGCATATCCCTTCTAGCTTGAAGTATTGTATAAGGAACCTTTATGCTTTCCTTGTATTCATGTTAGAAAAATAAGCAAGACCGGTCATCTTTAGCAATTAACCACCTTTCCAAATATTCCATATACTCAGCCCGAGCCAATTACAACCCATCAAAGACCTAATGATTTTATGCAAAGTAATATCTAAGTAGGTGGAGATTTGATCCCTTAACAAGCATATGATTCACACGTACTCATACTACGCAATTGAGTGTATTAGTCTAATTAATCTTGATTATGACTCCATATATTGAGCCAAGTGTGAGTGAACCTTGTGAGAAGTGTGGATTTTTGCATGATTATAATCTTTACTAACCTATTGCTTGCTAGGATATCATTTTACATGTGCTTAGAATATTTATATTTGGATGAAAATAATGTTACTTGTTATTTCTCGAAGACATGTTTATAATTTGTTTTATTTATTTTTTGGTGATTTGTCGTTTTAAGTGATTTTTTTGCTTGAGGACAGCAAAGCTCAAGTGTGGGATGTTTGATGTGCTCCAAATTATACATAAAAATCCTATTAAAAGCACATCAATTACTCCTTAATATCTTCCTAAATTATGAAAATGTACTTGAAAGTCTAAATTGTGTTTTCAGGTGTTTAAAAGGGCAAGATGGACAAAAGAAGCATATTTAGCAAGAAATTGAAATAATCTGAGCTTTGGAGTCCAAGCATGGGGCCGTGCCTCTTTAAGCAGCCCCCATGCTTTGCCAGAAACACACCCCCGTGCTAAATTAACACACCCCCGTGTTTGAACATCTGACAAGGACAAAACTACTGTCCCCTAAAAGTAGACACGGGGTCGTGCCCCACCTCCAACACGAGGTCGTGCCCCATTTAGCACGGGGCCGTGTCTGACACAACCTGCATGTACGAGCCGACCAACTTTCGTAAGCATTGTACTAGCACGGGGCCGTGCTTAAACACTCTGGAAAGCCTAAATAGAAGCCTAAGTTCACCATTTCTGGTAAGCTTTGGTGGGAGAGTTACTCTGTAGAACTCTCTCGAGAATCAAGACTTCAAGATCATTTGGAGGCTCGAGAGGTGCATACAACACTTGGAAGAAGCTCAGAATCGTCTAACAAACGCCATCCATTGTGGATTATCGGTTTGATTGTTCCATTTCACCGATGATTACATATCTATCTTCTTTGTTATATGTTGTTATGTTCAGCTCATTGTAAGCTAAACTCTTTTTATCATCCTAATCGGATGAAACTTATGTAATTTGTAATGAACTAATGGTGTGATAAATATTATGTAATGTTATGGTGGTCTTGGGAAAACTATTGATGGGTAGCATCTTCATTTGAACGGGAAGTTATAAATTTATGGTTTGTGATTGTGATTTTCATACAAGGTTAAAAACCATCTGATTAACTTTCATTCGCAAAACCGGTCTTCATATAAATCCATGGCTAATGAACTAGAAATGGTTATAGAAATCATATAACTTTAACTTTCTAATCATTTGGGGTTCCCTTTTATTAGTTCGGAAACTTCATTAATTTGTTACGGTTTTTTAAAATTAATGGTATGTTAGAAGAACCTGATCAACTCTCTTTTTGACATTAGTTATGTTTTCAGAAATCGTATGTCAATAGGTCACAAAAGATTTACCTACATTACTAGGGCTTTGATCTGAGCAG
Organism: Flaveria trinervia; assembly: GCA_025506515.1. Lineage (NCBI taxonomy): Eukaryota > Viridiplantae > Streptophyta > Magnoliopsida > Asterales > Asteraceae > Flaveria > Flaveria trinervia. Next base: position 4,541,121 of record CM046458.1, on the reverse strand, counting down.
TAAAACTCAGCCTAACAGGATAAGTCACTACGGCAGCAGGATAGACGAGAAATCGCGCCAGCTCATCTTTATAACATTAACATAATACATTAATGCATATCTTTATATCACACTACCAATTCATCACGGTTACATAAGTGGAATCTAATTAGGATGATAACTTTTATTCCCTGGCTTTAAATCCAAACGCTTCAAATCTTAGTTTACTTTTTTTCTATTATTGTTTATTTTTAAATCCTAAAAATCTTTCCAATGTAAATTATCATTTTCTTAACAAAAACCAAATCTGATAGTCAAATATCAAGTTTGTTGAGTAGGTTAGGTGTGTCCACAAATTGATACTCGGTTCTTACCAACACTATATTACCACATGACAGGCACACTGCCTTTTGTGTGTGTGGTTTAGTATTAGTAATAACCAATTAAAACTGAATCTGTGCAATAAATCTTTATCAAAATATATACTATCCGCACACCCATCAACAATCATCATGGCTACATTCTTGAAAGTCCAAATCAATGTGGGGATCTAATAGTACTAGTATGATTTCCTAAACTTGCTAACGACTCTAGATGAAAAACAAGAATCGAGCATCAAAAGGTTTTGGTAACATGTCCCAAATGATTTGACGTACCTGTATGATTCCAAATTGAATCGGTCCACTTATGGTCAAAATGAATTGAAGCTGCCCTTTCAGGAAATGAATCTTTTAGATTTCCACTTAGAATTTCCACCTCACACAAAACCACAAAAACAAGTTTTAGTTTTGTATTTCAGTTCTAGTTCTTTTATTTTATTTAAATTTCGTCAATTTAGTTTGTTAAACATTGGATTATGCCATGGAATTCAATCGGGGAGTTAATCACCTAAAAAGGTCACATCTGAGGTGACCACACATGTTCTCAAATGTGAAATGGGTCACGTCTGAGGTGACAAAGTGTGTGTTTGTTTAAAAGGATCACGATTGAGGTGATCAAAAGTTTTCAAAATTCAAATGATCATGTCTGAGATAATTGAATGCTCATAATGTTTAATCAAAAGACAAAAGTGTGGAATGGTCATAAAGTCAAGATCATGATATGATCCATTCGCACGACTGGACCATGAGTATGATCCATTCGCACGACTGGACCATGAGTAGGACCAGTCGTACGATTGGAGGTTACAAATGAGCCCAATCGCACGATTTACCCACACGTATGGGACATACGTGCGATTAGACCATAAGCATGAATAAAATCACATGATTGGATCACAAAATGAACCAATCGCATGGATGAGAGTGACCGAATGACACAGTCGACGACTGATTTCTAGTCGCACGACTGAAGGTGACCGATTGTGCCAATCGCATGACTGATCTTCAGTCGCACTAATCAAATATGCGACTGGGCTTAGTCGTACGACTGAAGTAAACCCTAGTATAAATAGAGGGGGAGTCGGTCGCAGTCAATCATCACTCCCAAATCGCCCCCAAATCGCACGACTTACCTATACTCTACTCTACAATTTTCGTTTGACTGTTATTACACACTTATTATTGCATTCTGACGTTTCGAGTTGTTATACAGGTAATGTGCGGTGTGATTCACTCATCGATCCATTGATTCAGACCCTAACACGACCATTTTAACCCTAACAAGAATCGAAACTTAGTTGTCTAAGAAACTAATTAACCTAAGTACATGTTAAATTAAAGTTGTTAAGTGTTATATCACTCATTTGCGAGACTAATGAGCCAAACCAAGTCTAACATTAAAGTTTGCTCAAAAACTCAATTTGAATGAAACAGCAGTCTGTCATGCGAATGGGTAACCAGATCAACCTCAATCGCACGACTAAGACGAGCGTATGGTTCAGTCGCACGATTGCCCCATGCGAATGTGCTCGGTCGCACAACTGGTTCAATCGCATGGAATAGCATACGACTGACCCCAGTCACATGCTCAGTCGTACGAAAGAGCTCAATCGCATATCCAAATCTTAGTCGCACAGTTCATTCGCACGATAGAACCGAAGAGGTCAAGTTAAATTATTCAACTTGTTGCACATTGACACACACTAACGTTTATTTTCATTGTGTGACAGATGACGAGTTGTTGGCCAATGAGCACGGAGCATAATATTTGTGCTCATCTAGATCTGACCTCAAGGAATGCTGCAGACTTCTCTGGCATTATCACCTTTCTACGGAGATCGAGGATCTTCCATGCTATCTTGACACCATGCACTCCTTACCGCTCAGTCCAACAGGCTTTCTGGGAAAGCACTGTGGTAGACAGATTCTCAGAGCCCCATCGCATCAGGAGCTCGATATTTGGAGAGGCTATTGAAATCACAGAGGATGATCTTTGGACTATTCTAAAGTTCGGGGATGATGCTGACTGTCCCACTCGATTACACCCCCTTACTGTTCGAGGATGTTTCATGCGAGCTAAGTACTCTGGGGACATCAATGTAGGGGTGCTCAACGAGAACAACCTATGCCCTTAGTTCAAGTACCTCGATCATGTGCTGCTGAAGTGCATAGCTTCTCGGAAGGGAGGGTTCGACGAGCTCTCAGATCAGATTCAGAACGCTTACGCAGCGTTGGTGCTGAACCACCCGTTCAGCTTCTCCAAGATGATCTTCGCCTATCTGGTGGAGAACATTGAGGGGAAAGGGAAGGAGGGGTTTTGCATGTACCCACGATTCATCTAGATGATCATAGATCAGAAACTACCGTCCTTGCCTAAGGAAAAGGAGGACGTTGTAGTACTTGAGGTGATGGATGACACCACACTGGGTCGTATGAAGGTTTACAGGGGAAGCAGGTTAAGCCCCCTGTGAGGAGATTGTTCGGGCATCTGGCCCGAGAGGATTACGTGGCGCCAGCGAGGCGTAAATGGCGCCACGCAGACAGTGATTCTGATGTTGAGCAGCTTGTGCTCCCGGGCGATGATTCCGCTGATGATGATAGAGGTGATAGTGGAGATGTAGGGCCCACTCAATTGAGGGCCCCCACTGCTGATATAGCATCTCCAGCATCCACCCAAGATGGGACAAAGGTAGCTGGTTTCCATCAGGACTTTCGTCCTGATGAGGAGGAGGAGACAGACAGGAGCCCTTGACTCATACTGTGGGGAGCAGGCTGGTTGCCACTGACCGAGGTATTCGGGAGGCTGGAGGATGCCCTAGCGAGTCTGGGGAGACTACTACCGATCCCAGTTATACACCCGACCAGCCAACAGCATCCCAGAGGGAGCATCCACCTCGAGGGGTTCGAGGAAGAAATGGATGGCTCAACCCCACGGGATGAAGAAGAAGAGGAGGAGGATGACTTTTATCACCACCACCACTACTACCACCACTACCACCATTCCCCCTACCATCACTACTACCATTCCACCCACCACCACTACCACCACTCCACCTACCAACACTACTACCACTCCACCTACCACCACTACCACCATTCCACCCACCACCACTACCACCACTCCACCTACCTCCACCATTACCACTCCACCCATCATGACTACCCCACCATCCACACATATCTCACCACCCATCTTCTTTACATCCACCACTACCACCACTATTCATGGAGCCGGGACCTCATCATATGGTCCCACCTGCTTTTGGATCCTCTTACCATCTGTTGGGTTGGAGGAGCAGTTGGCTAACCTAACCAGTTAGTATTGAAGCTACTGGCAACGGATGACCAGAGAGCTACTCAGCTTAATCAGTTGATGGAGCTCAATGCCTCCCAAGCCCAGAGGATTGAGGCTCAGAGCCATGAGATCACAGAGCTGAGAGAGATGCAGACATCCTCTGTATAGAGGATACATGACTTAGAGGCTCAGAACAAGAAGCTCATGTTGAGGCTTAAAGGATCCAAAGATGAGTCTCTCAAGATACGAGAAGGAGACGATGATGATGATGAATAATGATGGTGAAGATGATGATGATGACGATGATGAGGCCAGTGAGAGGAAGAGACAAGGGAAGGGCAGAACAATGATGATGATGAAGAAGGAGATGCAGCTGCATCTACATCAGCTCAAGGTCAAGAGAGATGGACAAAGAGAACTCAAGACCAAGGAGCCTCATTCTCTGCCCCTCCTACTGACGTGCCAGCTATTCAAGGGAAAAGTAATGTCTAGATATTTATGTACTTGAAAGCTTTGTAATTGAATTTTGGATTAATGTTATGTATTAATATTTATGTATATATATTTTATGTTACTGCTTTGATTATTGACCAAGGTTGATGCGTTACATGTTTTAAATCAATCAATCCAAATTTTCAAGGAGATGAATACAACGTTGCTCCCCTTCAGCAGATCAAGACTCAACTCACAATATTTCTTGATCTGCAAGGGATAGTCAGGGATCTGTGAATTACACTCCTGAAGAGGGAGAAATAATCATGATCTCACTCATGAGCAATTGGCAGAAATGTTCCGACTCAATCCTGATGAGATCGTGGAAATGACAATGAGCTAAACGACATAGACGAGATAGAGATTAAGATGTCACGGTCTAACAGTATCCAGAGTATACTGACAACGAAGGAAATGTCGTTGCCAATCTGGGAGACACCCTTGTCAGTGATACATTAGAAACTCTGGATAAAATGGAGCAGGAGTCAAAGAAGGACAAAGAGAAAGCCCAAGCCACAGACGCTGATGTCAACATCAGAAAGGCTGAATGGGCAGCATGTTTTGCAGAACTCAGAGCCTAGCTGTAACACCCCAATTTTTTATTAAAACGAAAGGAAAAGAAAAGTAAATAGAAAGAAAGGATAATAAGCACAAGTGGAGGGGGATAAAGTGTACAAAGTACAAAACCTTATTACTTTAAGGTTTAAAGGGGCATGGTCGCCCATTCCTTCTTCATCTTCGTCAATCGGCTGAAAGGAAGAAAGAAGAGAGAGAAAGCCCTGGTTCTAGAGAGAGAAAGAGGAAGAAGCAGTTGCAAAGGTAAGTCTTCTCTTCTATGAGCTTCGTTTTAGCTGGGTTTCGAGTTCTTGACCAAGTTCTTGGTGTTTAGTGTTTGTTTTCGGGATTCAAGGGCTGAATCGAAGGTGGGTCTCGAACGGAAGTGTGTAGCTCAAAGGCTGCTCAAGGTGAGTTTCTAGAACCCATCTTTTACTGTTTTCAACTTGTTTGGGGCTATTATGCATACTAGTAAACATTTTGAAAGTAATCGTGGGTCTACAGCCTTATGTTCGAATATGATGTATGTATGTATGTTTAGTGTTGATTATGGGGTAGTGATGATGTTTAGCATGTTTATATGCCCTTGGTATGTTAGATCTGTGCTTGTATCATTAGAATGATGATTGAGTGATGTTGGTAGCATATTAAATATTTCAGAATGTTCTGATGAACATGAACAGTGGCCCATGCGCCTAATATATTGGCCAAACGCCTAATGTTGGCCATACGCCCAGAGGTGGTCCATGCGCCTAAACAGTGGCCCATGCGCCTAAGTGTTGGCCATGCGCCCAAGTGTGGCCATGCGCCTAAATTGTGCCCATGCACCCAGGTGTTGAAACAGCTAAGTGTTGGTGATGCGCCTGAACAGGTGCCATGCGCCAGCATAGTGCAAGGCGCATGAACAGGGCAGAAGCGCCCAAATAATGCCTATGCACTCAGATTGTTTTACACTTAGAATTTTTATGCTCATGCGCCTAGAAGGTCCCATGCGCCCAATTTGGACTTAAGGTTTTCTAAGTGGTTTTAAGGGGTATTATGGGGAGATAGGCCTAGTTATGATGTGATGGCTTATGTCTGATGTGTGTTATGTATGTATGATGTTGCCTGTATGGTGATGGTGTATGTTTATGATTATGTGTATGTTCCTTATTATGTATGTATGTATTCCCTTAGCTTTGCATCGAACGTTAATGAATGTAATGAAAGTATTACGTAACACAAAGTGGAAGATAATGAAAAGAGGAACGTAATGAATGAATGCATGCATGAATGAATGAACGAATGAAAGGCTTGCAAGCATATGTATGAGGTGAGCAACTCTGTGTCGCAACAGACTCGAAAGAGGTCCTTGTCGCGTACTCTGGTACTGTGTCAGACTTCGGACATGAGTCCGGGGTTTGGTTACAGGCCCCGGCACAGTATCAGTCTTCAGACATGAGTCAGGGGTATTGCATGAGATAGGTTCTGGATGAATAAGAAGAGGATCACATACTCCGGTACTATGTCAGTCTTCGGACATGAGTCGGGAGTTTGTGTTCAGACCCCGGCACAGTATCAGTCTTCGGACATGAGTCGGAGTAGTGCGTGAAATTGAGATGAGATGAAAGAGATCTTTTTTGTGTATCCCGATACTGTGTCAGTCTTCGGACATGAGTCGGGGGTTTGTTTATCAGGCCCCAGCACAGTATCAATCTTCGGGCATGAGTCGGGGGTATTGCATGAGACGAGATAATGAGGTGAGCGACTTTATGTTGCAACAAACTCGGATAGAGTTCAATCCCTGTGATTGACTCGAATGGGATCTTTTTCACGTATCCCAGTGTTGTGTCAGTCTTCAGATATGAGTCGGGGGTTTGTGAGCATGCCCGGATACAGCATCAGCTTTCGAGCATGAGTTGGGGATATTGCACGAGACAAGATTCAAGTAATAAAGAGTAATGAGCAAAGAGATGAATGAATGAATGAATGATAATGTATGAAAGAATGAACATATGAAATGAACGTTAATGAATTATCATAATAATGTACTAAACAGGATCTTTGTCATTCGACCTCAGTAATCGTGGCTGACTGCCACGAAAAGGGTAAAGTCTGACCGGATCTAGAAGAGAAGTGAACGATAATGTAATACGTTGAATGAATGGAAGTTAACGAACCTAATGATGAAGATAATAATGATATTATCTGTATGTACGTATGATGTATGATCACGAACGATTGTAAAGTATAGTATGCTTTTGAAAGAAAAGTAAAGAACAGTTTTAATGAAAGTAAAGTATTTTATTATAAAAACTAGAACTCACTCAGCGTCGCTGACTTTTGTATGCATGATAGTTGGCAGGTATTTGTTGATGCTGAGGAGTTGCAGGCATGGATGCATAAGCTACTAGGAGCATTTTGAGGCTGGCATCCATATTTTGACATGTCTTTGTATTTTGAGATGAAAACAAATGTTGTAAATGAATTAAATGACATGTTTTTAGTTATTAATGAAAGTTTTAAATTCCGCTGCAAAATAAATGTACGTTTTATAATGTTTTAAGTGCAATGAATGACCAACTGTAAGGTGCCTGGGAACGGGGCCTTACAAGTTGGTATCCGAGCAAAAGTTTAAGTGAATTGGGTAAATATTTTGAAAAACCTAATCTTAAACTAAGAATGGGACTAAAAGGAAAAAGGGATGCCATTCTTAGTAGCTACGTGCCTGCAGATAAAGTTTTATGTAAACATTTAAAGTAAGTTAACAGTAACCAGTATTATATGCGCATGTTATGTGGCTAGTGTGCTCTTAGTAGATTTAGATATTGATGTAGTCAGGATAGGAAATGCTCGAGGTATGAAGAGTAAAGTAAGTGGCTAATCATAACTGGCCACTGTAATTAGGGACTTACTATACTTGACATAAACTGAGTTATTACCTTGAATGACCGTGTTAGTGTTTGAATCTTATAGTGTGTTAGAAGATGGCTGGTGGTAGATCATCAAAAGCTTCACGAGGTGGAGGTGGAGGTGGACGTGGTGCTGAACCACGGTCACAAGAGGAAGGTCTAAGGCTGAAAGAGTAGTTTATGAAGAACCGAGACCCCTCATCAGGAGGGCGGTGATGAGAATGCTAATCAGAGAGCCTTGATGAAGAGGCATTCGTGGAGGAAGTGCATCAGGTCATGAAGACGATCCTATCGTCTGTGGTGACCAAAGTTATAAAGGCTATTAGAGATGGGGAGAGACAGGAAAGGGGTAGACCTTCAGGCGAAAGGAGACGACCCGAGACTGAAACGGTTTTCTTTGATGACGAAGAGGAAGAAGAGGAAGAGTCTGCGACGGAGGCAGTACGAGGCTGTAACTATGGGGCATTTCAACGATGCAAGCCCCCAACTTTTGATGGAACGGCATTGCTGCTACTGCTCACCAATGGGTGACAGAGATGGAAGCGGTATTGAATATCAGCGAGTGCCGGGAGGATCAGAAAGTAAAGTTTGCTGCCCATTCTTTTGTGGACTTGGCTCTGTGCTGGTGGGACAATATAGTCCAAGCCGAGGGTAGCAGAGCTATTGGGAGAATGAGATGGTCGGAGCTGAAGAAGATGGTTATTGAGGAGCTCTGTCCTCACTGAGAGATGGACAAGGTTGAGAGGGAGTTCCTGCAACTGGAGGTGGGAACCCTGACACATCAACAGTACACCACGAAGTTCAATGAGATGGCACGTCTGGTTCTGGATCAGGTGACGCCTCTTTCGTGAAAGATCAAGAGGTATATTCAGGGGCTTGCCGGCGGACATCCGTAGGCACATGATCGCTACCCGACCGAGCATGTTTAGGTCGATAGTTGACCTGGCGGGAAGGTTTTACGACGAGGGGGGGCGATGGCGATGACAGACGAAGGGGAGGAGCGAGCCTATGTTAAGAAGGGGAAAGGAAGGCGAGACAATGATGGTGGATTGGTGTATGAAGGTACGGCGTCGAGGGACGATGATCGGAAGAGAATAGAAAGAAAAGGAGAAGTATGCAAAAAGTGTGGTAGATGCCATGAGGGGAAATGCAAGTGGGGACTAAACGCTTGTTTCCAGTGCGGGAAGGAAGGCCACAGGGCGAGGGATTGTCGCACGGCTAAGTGCTACGACTGTGGCGAGACTGGACACCTGAGCAGGGATTGTAAGAAGTCGAAAGCAGGAAGCTCTGGTGCGAGGAAAGGGAATAGAGGGTGAAGGCAAGAGCTTTTGTCATGATCGAGAGGAGGCTGGAGTGGACTTCAACTTGACGTCAGGTACGTTTCTAGTAATTTAAAATTTTATGCATCTATGATTTGAATGCGATGCTAGTAGTAGTCTCGTTCCTACTACTTTCTGTTGTAAGTGGCATGTTAGGAGAAAGAACATCAATGAGCCCTTCGATGTAGAGATTGCTATTAATGAATCCACTAGGTTACCTAGATGCCCTAGAGGAATGCGTGATAGAATTGAGAGAGAGTACTTGTTCCTGCTAGACTGCTCAAGATAGGCATAGGTGAATAGATGTACATCTCCGGGTGAGTTGATCAGTAATCTACAACTCGAACCCCAAGTGTTGCAAGGAGATGGATTGATCAACCGTGCACAACCAGAGTTTGGTGTTGACCTACGACAATGAATTATGTTGAAGGCTTCGACCAGGAAAGCGGATTGCTTGGTTTGGAGCCGAGTAAAGCTAATACTAAAGTGTAAAGGGTCATTCCCAATTGTTGCTCAGGTAGGAGAAGTGACACATCGACTGGAGCTACCCGATGAGTTAAGTGGAATTCATCTGATGTTCCATGCATCTCGTCTAAGAAAGAGCTCAACTGATAAGGATATGATCATGCTACTAGAGAACACTGAGATGGACAAAGTATCCAACCATGAGAAGCAACGGTGGCCATTACTAATAAGAAAAAGAGAATAGGCTAATGAGCACAAGTGAAGGGATAAAGTGTACAAAGTACAAAACCTTATTACTTTAAGGTTTAAAGGGGCATGGTCGCCCATTCCTTCTTCATCTTCGTCAATCGGCTGAAAGGAAGAAAGAAGAGAGAGAAAGCCCTGGTTCTAGAGAGAGAAAGAGGAAGAAGCAGCTGCAAAGGTAAGTCTTCTCTTCTATGGGCTTGGTTTTAGCTGGGTTTCGAGTTCTTGACCAAGTTCTTGGTGTTTAGTGTTTGTTTCGGGATTCAAGGGTTGAATCGAAGGTGGGTCTCGAACGGGAAGTGTGTAGCTCAAAGGCTGCTCAAGGTGAGTTTCTAGAACCCATCTTTTACTGATTTTCAACTTGTTTGGGGCTATTATGCATACTAAGTAAACATTTTGAAAGTAACCGTGGGTCTACAGCCTTATGTTCGAATATGATGTATATATGTATGTTTTAGTGTTGATTATGGGGTAGTGATGATGTTTAGCATGTTTAGATGCCCTTAGTATGTTAGATCTGTGCTTGGGTATCATTAGAATGATGATCGGGTGATGCTGGTAGCATAGAAAATATTTTAGAATGTTCTAATGAACATGAACAGTGGCCCATGCACCCAGCATATTGACCAAACGCCTATGTGTTGGCCATGCGCCCAGAGGTGGTCCATGCGCCTAAATAGTGGCCCATGCGCCCTAAGTGTTGGCCATGCGCCCAAGTGTTGGCCATGTGCCTAAATAGTGCCCATGCACCTAGGTGTTGAAACGGCTAAGTGTTGGTGATGCGCCTGATCAGGTGCCATGCGCCTGAACAGGTGCCATACGCCTGCATAGTGGCAAAGCGCATGAACAGGGCAGAAACGCCCAAATAGTGCCCATGCGCCCAGACTGTTTTACACTTAGAATTTTTATGCTCATGCGCCAGGAAGGTCCCATGCGCCCAGTTTGGACTTAAGATTTTCTAAGTGGTTTTAAGGGGTATTATGGGGAGATAGGCATGGTTATGATATGATGGCTTATGTCTGATGTGTGTTATGTATGTATGATGTTGGTGTATGGTGATGGTGTATGTTTATGATTATGTGTATATTCCTTATTAGGTATGTATGTATTCCCTTAGCTTTGTGTCGAACGTTAATGAATGTAATGAAAGTATTATGTAACGCAAAGTGTAAGATAATGAAAAGAGGAACGTAATGAATGAATTCATGCATGAACGAATGAACGAATGAAAGGCTTGCAAGCATATGTATGAGGTGAGTGACTCTGTGTCGCAACAGACTCGAAAGTGGTCCTTGTCACGTACTCCTGTACTGTGTCAGTCTTCGGACATGAGTCGGGGGTTTGGTTACAGGCCCCGGCACAGTATCAGTCTTCGGACATGAGTCGGGGGAATTGCATGAGATAGGATCCGGATGAATAAGAAGAGGATCGCGTACTCCGGTACTGTGTTAGTCTTTGGACATGAGTCGAGGGTTTGTGTTTAGACCCCGGCACAGTATCAGTCTTCGGATATTAGTCGGGAGTAGTGCGTGAATTTCAGATGAGATGAAAGAGATCTTTGTCGCGTATCCCAGTACTGTGTCAGTCTTCGGACATGAGTCGGGGGTTTGTTTATCAGGCCCCAGCACAGTATCAGTCTTCGGGCATGAGTTGGGGGTATTGCACGAGACGAGATAATGAGGTGAGCGACTTTGTGTTGCAATAGACTCGGATAGAGTTCAATCCCTGTGATTGACTCGAATAGGATCTTTATCGCGTATCCCGGTGCTGTGTCAGTCTTCGGACATGAGTCGGGGGTTTGTGAGCAGGCCCCGGCACAACATCAGCTTTCGAGCATGAGTCGGGGATATTGCACCAGACAAGATTCGAGTAATAAAGAGTAATGAGCAAAGAGATGAATGAATGAACGAAAGATAATGTTTGAAAGAATGAACATATGAAATGAACATTAATGAATTATCATAATAATGTACTAAACATGGTCTTTGTCATTCGACCTCAGTAATCGTGGCTGAGTGCCACGAAGAGGGTAAAGTAGAGAAGTGAACGATAATGTAATACATTGAATGAACGGAAGTTAACGAACCTAATGACGAAGATAATAATGATATTATCTGTATGTACGTATGATGTATGATCACGAACGATTTTAAAGTATAGTATGCTTTTGAAAGAAAAGTAAAGAACGGTTTTAATGAAAGTAAAGTATTTTATTATAAAAACTAGAACTCACTCAGCGTCGCTGACTTTTGTATGCATGATAATTGGCGGGTATTGGTTGATGTTGAGGAGTTGCAGGCATGGATGCATAAGCTACTGGGAGCATTTTGAGGCTGGCATCCGTATTTTGACATGTCTTTGTATTTTGAGATGAAAACAAATGTTGTAAATGAATGAAATGACATGTTTTTAGTTATTAATGAAAGTTTTAAGTTCCGCTGCAAAAAAAATGTATGTTTTATAATGTTTTAAGTGCAATGAATGACCAACTGTGAGGTGCCCGGGAACGGGGCCATACACCAGTGCAGTGCTCCAAAGTCAAATGTCTACACCAAACTCTATAAAGTGAAGAAGCATAACAAAGTGTCAGGCAAAATTATAGCGTGGGCCTATTTTGAAGATCTTAAAGTTTATGCTGTTAGAAGAGAGAAGGGGATCGAGTACGTCAGATTCCCACACGATCTGAAGACTCTTTCAGGATTTGAGCTTAACCAGTTAGCAAAATTGAAATTGCTAGATGCTGACCCGCGTAAGATGTCAGGTTGGTTTGAAGTTGCTTTAAAGAGAGAGTACCACACTAGGTGGGTTAACTTCAAACCTCAACAACTAACAAGGTACATCAGGAGATCTGAAGTTGATGCCATTACTGGAAAACCAAAAATAGTGCTGAACTGAAGTCCTCCGCGCACAATGTCAAGAATACCTCTACGAGAAATGCCACAGGACTTCACTCCACATTTCAAGTGGTGGTACTACGATTGGAGAATAGGTGAGGCGGTCATAGTGCTGAAGAGAAATGGAAATATGGATATCAGGGTGTTTGACCCCATGTGGCTCACTAACTTGTCAGCTGATGATGTTTATACCTTATACAAGTGGCCACTGTTCTATGACGCGCAAGATATTGTACAAGCCCTCCAATTCCAAAACGTGATCAAACTCTGCTTTGCATTTGAAATACATGCAGGAGTTACAAGAGAGGAGAAGTACAAGAAATATGATGAGCTTATGAAGAATGTAAGACAATAGATTAAACTAGGTCCAAGGGGGAGTTTGTAGAAACATGTGTACCTAGTTTATGAACTTAATGTAATATGTCTTTATTGTCTTACACATATGTAATTGAATGGGTAGTTAATGAAATACAATGTGTGGTTGTGCTTATAATGTCTATTATTTCATTGATTAGTAGGTTAACGCTTATTGAACGGACTATATAGGTTTGTGGTTGTTTGAATTAATCTTAGTAATATAATGATTAATAAATATATTCAAACTTAGAAATATGAAGTTCTCATACGAGTAGCCCATGCTAATGGACCATACGCATGAACAACTTCATGCGAATGATTCAGTCGCACGACTGAACCAAGAGACTGGATTAGTCGCATGGTTGTAACATGAGATTGGCTCAGTCGCACGACTAAACACTCAGTTGTGCGAATGGATCAACCGCATGGCTCAATCGCACGACTGAACCATGATAATGGTTCAATCGCACGAATGAGAAACCCTAACCTATAAATACCACTTAAATCGTGGAAAAACACAACTCTTCGAATACATACGTACCTTAGCCGTCCAGAGACCTCTAAGAACCTGTTCCAAGTTCATAGATTGCACTAGATCGATTACCAATCGTTCTTAACGTTTAGATTCAATCTACAATTGTTTCTACGTGCGTTCTCACTGATTGGATCGCCAATCAAATAGAATTCCGCACTATTTGATTCGGTATACACGTATATCAGTTAGTACATCGTCCAATACACAATCCTAACAACAATCATCAATTATGAATTGGTTTTGGTTATCATTAAAACTTTTTGTATTCTTATGTTTGTAGTATTGATTCTAATCTATTCTTCTTAAACTCCACTGAAAAGATGTCGAGCCAATTTGCAATAGAGCACAATGTGTGTGCATTTCTTGATGCTGATGACCCTGTATCAAAAGGGTGTGGAGACATTATCAAGTATATGTGATGATCCAGGCTATTTTATGCTTTAACAGCAAAACATGTGATTCATCAATCGCACATAATTGATTTCTGGAACTCTGCACGAATAGAGGAGGATGGAGAATCAAAGGTCACTATAGCAGATATAAGAACTGAGCTCTTAAGGATGGATGAACATACTATTAGGAGGGTTCTAGAGTTTGGAGAACAAGAAGCTGGTCACCCTGATGTGTTCGAGAATGAATACATAAAGAAAGTATTTCTAATGATGGTGATTTTGAAAAAGGAAAAATAAAGAAAGAGAGATTATGCAAACCATACAGATTCTTATGTCACATGTACCTAAAGTGCATCTCCAACAGGAAGTCTGGGTTTGACAGATTCTCTAGGCACATTTCATCTGGGATTATTGGTATTTTTAAGGGAAGGACATACAATTACTCAAAGTACATTTTCAGTTGTCTATGTGACCATATCAGAATGTAGAATGCAAAATGCTAACAAGATGTATATGTTTCCAATGTTCTTGTAACTAATCATCAATGTTGATTTGTGGAATAGCTAGAGATGGTGATGTGCTTGTTCAGGCACATCTGGGAAGATCAGTATTGAAAAAGATCAGTGGGAGATATGAAGGAGGAGACATGCCCATGTTTGCTCATGTGGTGGATGCTAATGCCAACATTCCACAAGAACTGGTATTGGAAGACCAGCAAGGAAGTTCACATGGTAACTCTGTGGAAGCCTTCCATTCACCCCATGAATCACCCATATACTAACATCATCAATCACCTCAACATCACTCACCAGCCAGTCAAAACACCCTGCCCATTACACCCATCCAATCAGATAAATCTCAACAATCTCAAACAATTAGTCAAAACACCCATCTAATCTCTCTAATTCTACATCTATCACCCAATCATCAACACCATGAATCTCCTCAACCTCAATCACCTGAGAGTGTGCACACATAGCATGTCTCTGTTACTCAGTCTTAAAACTCTATTCACATTGATTAGATTGAGTTGGTTTCTCAAGCTAGCACCATCCCTCTCTCAATCACCAACTCCTAAAACACAATGTTGTCTAATCAAACTAAACCAGTTACACCAATCACTGATCTTCAGTAACAACTACAACAACCTCATCAAGAGAAAACAGATCATGTTGTCAATGATGATGAGACTACTGTTGATCATGAAGAATAAGAAGAAGAAGGCAACTATTTGATGTAATTGCCTATCATGAATATGATCTCAATGATAAGGACATCCCTGTTAACAAAAGTTATTTGGTGGCTGAATATAAAAAACTTGTTATCAAGTCAAACAAAAGAAAACAAAGAATTCAAAAGTTGAAGGGACTGCTAAAAGAAAAGGATGATGTGCTTATAAAGCAAGAATCAAGAATTGAAAGATTAAGAGAAGATGCACAATGCAACAATGAAGTGATTGATGCTTTTATTTAACAAGAAAAAGAGCTCAAAGAATCAGTGAGGTTGGAGAAAGCTAAAAATGAGAAGCTGATTTTGGGAATTGATCATGTAACCAACTCCCTCTCTACTTAATTTTCTCAGCCGAAAATAAAAGATGAGGAGAAAGAATCTGAAAAAGAAGTTAAGTAACATTGAATCTAGTGCTCCTGCAATAAAATAAACAAAAGAATCTACTGAGATCTCAAAGCAAATCATTCAATACTCAAGAAAGAGGAGATACTTGGGGCCTACAAAGAAAGAAGTGATTGATGTTGAAGAATCATCTAAAAGATCAAAACTCACATCACCTGAACACACTCCTTCAATAGATGTTTCCACATTGAAGCCAATTTCTCATGATAACATGGAAAGTGATGAATGTGATGAAGAATGGAAAGAACTTACTAAAGATGAGTCTTCCAAAGATAAAAAAGAAGCAAAGGCTGATGGCCTACTGACCACTAAAGACATACTTGAAGAAATGCTAGAATCTTTAATGTTTATGACCCTAATCAACCATGGGTTTCCATATGACTTGGTAGAGAGGCTAAATATGGATGAGAAGAAGAACATGCCGAAGGAATTCTAGCTAGCCATCTTCATAATCCCAAATTGCAACTATGAAACATTCACAACCTTTCAATCAATTCAGAGAATAAAGAAGGAGTTAGGTCATTGTGACACAGCCAAGCTTAACAATACAATATGACCTCTTGGCTGCAAGGTCATAACCAAAACATGCATGAACTTAAGGGAAGAACAGTTGGTGAGTTAGGGTGGATGATGGAACATGTGATGAAAATAGAGCTGGAAACTAGAGTAAAGTTCAGAACTGAAGCTCCAAACCTATCCTATGAGCAATAAAGCAAATTCCATGTTGATCCTATAACTGTTGAATCTAAATATCAGCACAAAAGGAAGGAAAAACTAATCAGAGAGCCATGTGCGGTTATTCCTGGCAAAGTGTAGCCACTGGGAACAACAGTTAGAGAGACCACTAAACAGAAGTCAACCCTGATAGACCATATCACAACTCCCAGTTCTGTGGAAGAAAACATAATTATGGCCTGGAAATATGATCCAGACTGGGATTGTGCAATCATTAAGAGAACATCTGGAAGAATCCAATACTTTCATGATGTAGAAGCATTACCGAGACTTCCTGAGAGAGATATAAATATTTGCAAAGCTTAATCATCTCTAACTATCCAATCCACCTAAGAGAACATCTAGAAAAATCCAATAATTTCATGATGTAGAAGCATTACTGAGTCTTCCTAAGAGAGATATTAAAGATTTGCAAAGCTTAATCATTTCTAACTATCCAATCCACCCAAGGGGAAGAGATTTTTCTGTGTTTATGGGTAGGCTGAAGACAAAATTCATAGATGATGTGCTCAAGGAGACTAGGAGGGAAGATGTTAAGCACAGAAAGAGAAATCAAAGAAAGAAAAGAGCATCATCCAACTCCTCTACTCTTGTAGAAGATGAATTGTTTAAGAGGTTGGATACAACAACATAAATTGAGCAAGTCTAATAACCTTTGAAGGAAATCAATAATATATCCCGTAACAGAATGAGGATATATTAATAAAACAAAAGAGTTGGTGCTACTGAGAATGCTTGAGGGAAGAAAGCTGATAAGATAAGAATTTTTGACCTAGCGGAGATCAAATTGCTTCACCCAAGCTATACATCATATCTACACGACAAATTCTTCCTAAACTAACTAATGAAAGAGCACAGAATGAACATGTCTATATGTTCATATGATTCAATTGATTGACAAATTGCATGCAAAGGCATACAAGAGAAGAAGACATGAAGCTGGACTGCTGAAAAGATCTACATTTGAAGAAGTTTCAGAACTGAGAATCTCAGAGGAAGATGAGCTCGAAATTGTGCACAATCAAAGTGTAGTGGAAACACTTAGTACTAAAGAAGATGTGTTGGATTGAGCTTTGACACACTTCAAAGGATATGCAGAATGGAGATCAAGTACAAGTACGATGATCAAAAGGATACAGTATCATACTTTAGCAAGAAAATGGTGTTCAGGATGAAGGAGCTCTCAGTGTTAAAGAACTTATCATAAGTGCTTAGCCTAAGGGGGAGTATTGTAAGATCTAGGAATGATAGATCTAGATCATTTTGTATATATAGGCTTAGAACTTGATTGATAATTGTAATGAATATTTGTAATTCATTATGTATGCATTATGTATATAGATTAACCCATATATAAGTGTTGATTTGTATGTATGATTGCAGGATCAACCATTAGACTTAGTTAATTTTTAAAATTGACTAAGTGTAAGAAACATCTACGGATGAACAAATTTGTTCTTCCGTAGATATGAATTGCATCCGAGGAATTCCTACTGAAGAAAACCAATGCAGACAAATCTGAAGATATCAAAGATCCACGGATAAACAACAATACAAAGACTTCAAGTGAAGATTCATATGGAAAGTACACTCCTGCGGAAGACGACTTTGCAGCGGAAGTCCAAACACTTGTATTTAAATAATACAAGTGTTACAAGTCAACTAGACAACTTCAAATCCTAAGAGATTCGGTGTTTTCTTAATAGAAACAATAAATGCTTATAAATATGGATCTTAGGTTTCACATCAAAGGGCGAACACACGAACAACCAGACGGCAAACACAAACATCAATTCACACCATCAATCGAACATAAAACCTACGAGCTGTCACAATAACATCAACACGTTCAAAGCATATATTGTTTATAGCATTCATTGTTTATTTATCTGTAATTATTTCTCAGTTTTAATGAAATAAGTTTGAATCAAATCATGTTTGCTTATTAATTGTGTTCATATCATTGTGTTCGTCATAATCATCATTCACTATATTTGATATTCATTAATCAAACAATTAAACAAGGTCAATGTTGATTCCGCAAACATTAACTTGATTTCCTTTAACACTGATAATTCCTGATTGCGATCATTGGATTCGCACATTTTATCAAAATAAGTGTATAATATAAACAAGCCGCACATATTGTCATCACACACATAATGCCCTACCAATCACTAATATCATTTTAAATGCTCATATCCTGCAACTTCATTATAGTACAAATAAACATGTGCGACATGTGATCCTCCCAAAGCACTACGATTTTCAAATATAGATCTTCTTTTTGGAACAATGGCAAACTTTAATTAATTACATAGCAAGTTGCTAAATATAGAACAAAGTGCTTAAAAAAGAGAACATATTATATATTATGAAGATTCAATGCCATTCTACCCCAAACATCCAATTCTATTTTTTCTGATCCCGACCTGTTCTTGATCCATATGAACATGTTGATTTTAATTTCCTCTACTATTCTATTGATTTGTTTATCCTTTGATTAAGAACTCTCTTATTTCCAACTCTCTTATTTCCAACTCTCTAGATTAACTAAAACATTACAACAATAATGGCCCTATGTACACCCTTAATCGGATTTAGAACATCAAGCTCAGTTGGTAGATTAAGCATGCCTAAAACAAAGTTTTTTGTTGTAACGGGAATGTTGATCCGTCTTCCGACTCCTTCCCATACTAGAGTAGTGAAATCATAATTAATCAATTGTTTTGATGTTGGTATCATAGCTTGAACATGACAATAACTCCATACTAACTCCTTTTATGTCGAAGTTACAAATGGTGGGAAATTTGTTGAGCACCGATCAACAACCAAAAAAGTCCACTTTTTTGGAATCCATTTCGACCATACATATGTATATATCTCTTACTAGTAGAGAACCCGCGCTATGCGGCGGTGACGATAACTTACAACACGATATTTGTTCACTTTAACTAATATTCAAATCGAGCATAATGATTCAGCCTCTGATGCCTCCATGACTATTGGTATAGCAAAGGGTCATGGAAACCTAAACTACTTACACATTATCTTTGATTTTCATATTATTTTTGCATATGGAACTATGTTAAGAATACGAAGCAGCCAAATGCTCCACCCTACCCTTTTTTGGATTAGCTACACCAATCTATAAAAAGTATAAAATTTGAAAGAACGTAGTTTGGTCCTTACAAACATCAAATCCAAGTAAGTGTGAGCTTAAGTACCGGTCA
This sequence comes from Flaveria trinervia, assembly GCA_025506515.1. NCBI lineage: Eukaryota > Viridiplantae > Streptophyta > Magnoliopsida > Asterales > Asteraceae > Flaveria > Flaveria trinervia. The sequence continues at coordinate 4,521,724 of CM046458.1, read as the reverse complement.
ATGAGCAAACCTACAACTCTCCCTTAACTTTGAAATCGAGTAAAGCTAAACAATCAACTTCATAAAAAAAATTATAACAATCATTTGCTACACATAGGCCCTTACATATAACATATAAAATGCACATGTATTCTTCATTTCTTTATCGATTATTAGTTCCATTAAATCAATAAATCACATGCAATTATAAACATTCACAGTATTCATGTGATCGTGAATCGTGATTATAGTTCATTCTATAACATTAAAAAACGGATTAAGGAAAGCAAATTGTGTTAATATATATTTAAAACAACAACCTAAGCATAAAAACTTAAACAATTCCGTTACTAAGGACACTGCTTCATGCGCTGATAATTCATAATGCTCAGCCACCTTTAAGATGATAATCCATGATGCTTAAGTATTCATTACAGAAGGTTTCATGTTATAAGTACCTCTTCATCATATGAAGTGCTAAGATCTTTTTTAATCATTCCAGCTATCTGCAAATACATATAAGTAAAATTAAAACAATTACAACTTCAGAACGCCATTTCTAGTTAAAGGTTGTCCATGTACAACGTTACAAATTGATCTCATTACATGATACCATTGTTTTTGGCACTTTGATTTTATTGAACACCATCAAAAGCTATACATTTAACCCCTGCAAAACTGCATAGCCTATTATTAATTTTAAATATTGTTAATCTATTATTAATTTTAACTCATAAAAGCTTGTAATATTTAAGTTATTCGTTTTCTATTATACTTCTGTTGTCTTTGTTTTTCTACATATTTGTATCATATTTATCAGAAGGTTTATCTGATCTGAATTTCCTTTTATTTGTGGTTTCTCTACCTAGAATTCAACCCTTAGATCAATAAGCCAGGCTTTAACCCAAGTCTGACCTGCTTATTGCTTGTTCTTTATACAAAATGTAAGCCTAACATGATATATTGCTTTTAGAATGACTAATAAAATGTAAGAAACTTACCTAAATCTAACAATCTACCAATGCCGTCAAAAATAATCCTTGAATAAGCATAGGCTCCATAAAGAGTGTAACCTGCATCAAGAATACATTAATCTTAATAAATTTTAAACCTTATTATCAGCTTTTTGACAAATTTATATATCTATTTCTTGACTTTGCTTCTTCACAACTCGAATTATAAGTAATATCTTTGTTATCCTTTGTGTGCATGTATGTACCTGCATAAATTGCATTCTTAATTTATTGAGGATCATTATATGATATGTGCATAATAGCAAAGTAAAAGAGTTGATCTTGAAAGAAATGCATCACTGCATATGCAGCATCAAATAAAAGTTAATAATAATAATAATATAATAATAATAATAATAATAATAATAATAAAGAATCGACTAATTAATATGATATTTGCATGATATCATATGTCAAATGGCATACTAAGTTCAGTCACAGGTCATTGACGAAAGTGATGAATAATTAATTTCGTTTGTAAAATTTTAATTTAATTGAAACTTTATGAATTTATATAAAATAGGATGTAAGCGTAGTTAATATAAATAAAAAATGTGAAAGACATAAAAGTGTTGATGGGTCATTCCAAGCCAAGCCAACTCATATTAGCCAACTCATATCAGCCCGTTGACAAAGTATTTGTAACAATAATGAGTTGTTAGTTGGACAGACGCAGAATCATGTTATGAGTGATTTTCTAGAATTTGTGAAATCTAATCTTTGACATTGTACTTTACATGCAGTAAATCATTTCAATTATACTTGTAACCATAGATGATATAACCTATAACTATACCTCAGTGCCTATCAATAGTCATGCAATAGATCAAAGTAGGTAGTCTTAAGCAATAAAAATAGTATTCACCAGTCTACATGTATAACTCAAATGTTTCAACCTTAGATTGCCAAAATAAAATTCTATTCCTTTTACCTGTAAATAGAAATAGATTTATAGTTTACCACAAAGCAATATATAGTGTAAAGAAAAGGGTATTGGATTGTAATTAACTTATTGTATTTAACAAACTATGTATCAGCTCATAATCAATGTTGTACTTAGTTTCTTCCATGTAGTCAAAACTTGATGTATTTAACAATGTATGCACCAAACCCCCCACCCCCAAATTTGTCACCAAGATGAAGATTTGGTAACCAACTATAATTTAAATATTCATTAACGACACAATTACTACTAAAATAATCAACTGAATATTATTGAAAGATCAACTGTATTGCAAACTAAAATCAACTGATACAGAATGCCAAAATTTCATAGAATACCCACGACTCATCACGTGAAATAAAGATGAAAATTATACAGATTTTGTGAGAACTTCAATGCAAATGAACTCAAGTTTGAAAGGCATGAACACCATAAAACAGTTTACAATAACAATAGGGATAAAAATAAGGCCAGCTAAGTGATTTCTCAATTAAAGAAATTAGAATCCTAACTCCAACTTATAATTCCTGAAATCAAAAGAAAGCTTAAACCAACTCATATTTCTGTTTTATGATAATGTCTTTTTGGTTTCTCCTTCCCATATGTCATAAAATACTTCACCTTGAGAAATAAGTTAAAATTAAAAGGATTTACTTTGAAAATATTGATAAAACACAACCAAATCTTTACTGTCTTTAATGAATAACTCCAAAATCAACACATATTAAGCTTAGAGAAGAAGATCAGAAGCATATCAAAGTCCGATGTTGAATAGACGACCAACACTTACCCGTAGTAGAAGTGGGGATGGAGACTTTGTAGAAAGAATCAACACATGTGAGGCAAATAAGAAGATGAAGGATCGATGTATCGATCGCAAGCGATAAAAGATGGAAGCTACACGTGTTGGGGAAGAAGACCATGATGAAACCGGTTGGAGAAGGAGGGGATGATCTTGGAACAATTCTGGCTGCCAAATCTGAGGTCACGAAACATGAGGGCACAACCTCTTTTGAATTTTGAATCCACCTTCTCCTTTAGAGTATGCTTTAGGTATTGTACCCAAAGCTTCAAGGGTTGTAAAACTCTTAAATTTAAGAGTTTTTGTGTAAAATGACATCCTTGCCCTCCCTATATGTATATTAATATAGTATTGATGAGTACAACTTTCCTTTTACGAGCAGCCTTTTTGAATTAAGAGAGAATCAACCTCCACCCCCGACACCCATTTGTCATATGATATTTTCCAAGCAATGGAGTTATAATAGAGGTGCAAAGGTTAAGCTCACCTACTTGACCTAATTCAAAGAATAAATACTAGATCTATTCTTTACCCCATAGGAAACTTGTGCATTTGATATCATTTAGCAACGAGTTTAAAGATGGCTTCTGCCCCTGAATACTGCATCGTTCGTTACGCTATGTTGTCAAGTTCATTTATGGAGAAAAAAGAAAGAAATTGGAAGGAAATAAAAGACAGTTATATTCCAGAGTTTTTTGTAAGGGAAGAAAAGTAAAAAATTGTATTTTCGAGTTCATTATAGAAGGGAAAAAAATAAATAGAAAAAAAATTAAAATCAATCCTTTTTAAATTGAAAGAAAGTCAAAAATAAAATAAAATTAAAAACTGTAACAAAAGATTTTTTAAAATTATCCAAAAACTTAAACAATTCTTTTTGTTATTTTTAAGGCGTTAACGTTTTTTTGTTGGTACTGTATATTCAGATTTTTTAATGCGTGTTGTTTTTACATAATTTTTATGATAACATATACCTAATTATTGCAAAAAGAAAAAAAATAAAAAAATTGAGATATTCAAATCGCTATCTATATTCATATTTGAAATTTCAAATATCCGAGTATTGGTAGTTATTTTTACTATCTGAAAATTTCAAACATCAAAATTTAAACACCTAACATGAAGGCGATAGGAATGAAGTGGAGTAAAAATATATTTAACTCATTGTAGGCATATACAATACTTAGATGCCACTCATGTGAAGGGTACATGCATGACTTAAGGATTATTTGGTAATTTTTGAATGATTAAATGCTAAACCAATAAAAAGTCTGAACCATTAAGTGTTGAATCATTAAGAAGTATGAACCATTAAAAACTAGTGTATCTTTTAATTATTAAAAATACAAATGTCTGACTAATTTAGATAAAAGGTATTAACCATTTATCATTACACATCTTAACCATTCAGCATTAGTATAATGATTAACCATTCAGAGACAAATATTTGAACCATTCAGACATTTGTTTACGAACCAAACAGTCTGAACCATTAAATGTTGAACCATCCAAGACATCTAAACCATTAAAAGACTAATTCAAATGCTATCAAACAACCTCTTAACTGTAAATTTTAACGAAGGTTAGTGTAAATGACAATATGTGTGCAAACTTTATATAAAAATACATACATTGTAATTATTAAAACTAAATGACATAACGTAATTACATGTATTAAAAAAAGGGAAAATGTCACAGAATAGTAACCAAGTTTTAAAAGTGTTCTAATTTAGTCACTCATACATATTTTTCTCAAATTGGACCTCCAAACGATCAAATCGAGTCATTACCAAATTTCATTATGACAAGAAAGTAATGATGGAAAAGACATTGGAGTTAAATTTTCAATATATAAACTTATATTAAAAATAAAAAAAAACATGTTAATTATGAAAAAAATAAAAAAAAAGTGCCTAAAATTTCGTCAACGTTCTATATCAGCATCAAAAGATAGAAAAAAATATTTTCTAACTGAATCCAAAAGTATAACATGGTAAAAAATATGTTATGACTATTAATTTGTATAAAATATAAAAATGAGTGATCTAATTGGAACACTTTTAAAACTTGAGTTATTTAATTGGAACACTTTTGAAAGTTGGTTACTATTTTATAAAGTTACCCCTTAAAAAATAATACAATTTGTAATTTACTTTTGAAAAAATAAAAAATATGTTTCAGACTTTCACCATGGTCGGTCACCTCTGTCATCATCCCCCAAATTCAAATCACCAACCGTAGAACACACACTACACACTACACTCTACACGCCGTGTGTGTATATATATATATATATACATCACTCCCACCATCTCCACCCACCCTCACACCCCCCACATCAATTCCCTCTGCAAATCCTCCATCAAAACCCCTAAAGTTCATCGACCATGAGAGAGATCTTGCACATCCAAGGGGGCCAATGCGGCAACCAAATCGGCTCAAAGTTCTGGGAAGTGATCTGCAACGAGCACGCCATCGACTCCTCCGGCCGCTTCACCGGATCCACACCCGACCTTCAACTCGAGCGAATCAACGTCTATTACAACGAATCCTCCGGTGGTCGCTACGTCCCCAGGTCCATCCTCATGGATCTCGAGCCTGGGACCATGGATAGCATCAGATCTGGTCCCTACGGTCAGATCTTCAGGCCCGATAACTTCGTCTTCGGCCAGTCTGGTGCCGGGAATAATTGGGCCAAGGGCCACTACACCGAAGGGGCGGAGTTGATCGATTCGGTGCTTGATGTTGTTCGTAAGGAGGCGGAGAACTGTGATCTCTTGCAAGGTATGGAAACTCACCGATTTTGATGATGATTCCGTCGTTTTTGTTGAACTTGTATTGGTTTGAGCATTGATCTGAATCTGATGATGTTATGTGAATATCTACCTGAATTGCACACTGTAATTGTATTGTGATTAACTGATTATCGATCTACTGATCTTATTGTATACTGATTGTCTGATGCTGCAAGTGTATGAACATCTGAGTTACAAACTCACTTGCGTCATTTTCGTTACATTTGTATTCGGATCGTATGTCTTTCCACGTTAGTTCTGTTAATTCGATTGGTGTTTTATGCGTCTGCGATGATCTGTACGTTAGAGCTATGTTGATGATTGCAGAGGCTGGATATAAGAAATCGCTGTGGATTTCGATGATACTTATCGAATTTGTATTGGTGTGATTAGTGATCTGTTCATTTGGAGTTTGCAAGTCTGATTCATTGTTCATAGGTTTAGTACTGGTCCAGTACAGGATCTAAGTGTTTATTCTCATATTGTATTCAATTTGATTTATTTTTCTTTCAACTTTAATTGTGTTAATTATATTGATGTTTTATACATCTCTGCTGATCTGTTCGTTAGGATTTCATAGATGATTGCAGGCTGTAAATAGAAATCATTACCGATTGTAAGGATATTTAACGAATCTGTATTGATGTGATTATTGATCTACTGGTCTGCAAATGTATGAGCACCTGAATTACAAACTCTCATACATCAGTTTGATTACATTTGGAATCGGATCATATTTCCTTCAACTTCAATTCCATTATTGTGATTGGTGTGTTATCCATATCTGCTGATCTGTTCGTTTGTGGCTTTTAGATTTGATTCAATGTTAACAGGTTTAGTATGTGTGGAGTATGAGATCTAAGTGTGCATTCTCGTTTCTCAGTTTGGATCCAATTTGATAAGTTGTTTTTTGAATATTTTGATGGGTTCTTGTTTTTTGTTTGTCGCAGGTTTTCAGGTTTGCCACTCGCTTGGTGGAGGTACAGGATCTGGAATGGGAACACTGTTGATATCAAAGATTAGAGAGGAATACCCTGACAGGATGATGCTTACATTTTCGGTTTTCCCTTCACCAAAGGTCTCGGACACTGTGGTTGAGCCCTATAATGCCACCCTTTCGATCCACCAGTTGGTTGAAAATGCTGATGAATGTATGGTTCTTGACAATGAGGCACTTTACGACATCTGTTTCAAGACCCTAAAGCTCACCACTCCGAGCTGTGAGTATCTTTGCCTTTGATTAACCTTGAAATTTATTAGATGTACAAGTTTCCACCCATGTTTATGAATGGGTCGATTTGGGTTAATGATTCATCTATAAGGATTCAAATAAGCCAGCATGATCGGTCCGATATGACTTGTGCAGAAAGGAATACATACTTCAAACAAAACGTGTTTTGACCCATTTTGTGAACCTCTAATCATTTTAAGATCAATATAATAAAATTTGACGTGTGTTTTTTGTGTTTCAGTTGGTGACCTGAACCACTTGATCTCTGCAACCATGAGCGGTGTAACATGCTGCTTGAGATTCCCTGGTCAACTGAACTCTGACCTCCGAAAGCTTGCAGTCAACCTTATCCCTTTCCCCCGTCTTCATTTCTTCATGGTCGGTTTTGCCCCCCTCACATCTCGTGGGTCCCAACAATACATCTCTCTTAGCGTTCCAGAGCTGACTCAGCAAATGTGGGAAGCCAAGAACATGATGTGTGCAGCGGACCCACGCCACGGCCGCTACCTCACAGCCTCAGCCATGTTCCGAGGCAAGATGAGCACCAAAGAAGTTGATGAACAGATGATGAATGTTCAAAACAAGAACTCATCTTACTTTGTCGAGTGGATACCAAACAACGTTAAATCAAGCGTTTGTGACATCCCACCAACCGGGCTGAAAATGGCTTCCACATTTATTGGAAACTCGACATCGATTCAGGAAATGTTTAGGCGGGTGAGTGAACAGTTTACGGCTATGTTTAGGAGAAAGGCGTTTTTGCATTGGTATACTGGTGAGGGAATGGATGAGATGGAGTTCACTGAGGCCGAGAGTAATATGAATGATTTGGTGGCGGAGTATCAACAGTATCAGGATGCTACGGTGGAGGACGAGGAGTACGATGAAGAAGAAGAAGCTGAAGGGGAGTATGAGGATTAATATGTTGTTTCTTTGTTTGTTTGATGTTTACTTTATATCTTCAGTAAACCTTGGAAGTTCCTCATGTGTGCTTGTTGATTCTCTATTTTTCTTTCTATGTATCATAACTTTTATGCATGTTTTAATCCAATCTTGTGTCAATGTTATGATGATGATTTTTGTCATATCGTTGCTATATATCCATGATTGACTATTTTAAAAGCGTAGAAAAATCAGTTTTTGTTCAAAAAGTTCTTAGAAGAGGTTGGCTATAAACAACAATGCTATGGTGGTTCTCTATGATAACGAAAGTGGGATTCACATTGCTACAAGCCTGTGTTTCCTGAGCAGTAAAAGATCAAATGTTCATCAAACCGTTGGTGGTTTAATGGATAAATGAATATGAACAAATGTTCTGTTTGTGTAATTAAATGGATAAATGAATATGAACAAATGTTCTGTTTGTGTAATTAAATGAACGAACGTGAACATGTATCATGCTGAAATGTTCTTTATGTTTGTGAAGATTTGTTCCATTTAGTTTTTTTATCTTTCACTCATTTATGTCTATTTTTGTTAGATATTTATTTAAATTTAATGGCTATTTCACAACATTGAACCAATAATTATTGTAACTGATTAATGGACTTTAAACTAATGTTAAACCAGTCTGAATACCTGTGTAAATGATTATTTTACTCCTCAACTCCTAACCACCCTTTAAGTATTATTCCTGCAACCTTAAAACCTTAATTATAGTAATACTAAGTGGCCATCATTTATATATTCATTAGCTTATGTTTATTTACGTTCTGACTTTGAAGCTTTGCTTGACTTAGTATTTGAGCCTAAAAATTTTGGACTATAATTTGAAAAGAAAATTCTTACAAACGGTAAGTAGCATTAGTGTCACATAACTATCAGTGGTCACCAATGCCAGAAAAATTCATATTTAATATATTAAAATAAAAATAAATAAATAATACCAAATGGAAGGTAGATGTATAACGGTTAGTGAAGGGTTCAAATACAAAGTCTTGTAAAACTAAAAGTATAAAAAATATTAACATGTTAACACGTGTCATTTTCATAAAAATTAGGTTAGTGGCAAAATTGGTAGTGGTCACCATTCTCAAATTTCACTATTTTTTTAAACATTCATATCTTTTACATACGACATTTAAAAAAAATATTACACCAAAAAACAAGCATTTTTAATCTTTAAAACACTTATAGTTTTTATATAAAAAACAAAGTTTTTTAACTTTCTTTTAACTCATTGTGTAATTTCCTCAGATCATTATGTAATTTTCTGAATTGATAAGGATTACACAATTATCTAATAAGTAATACATAATGAAGTTGAAACATAAAAAAGTTTACATTTCTCATTGTTATGTTATTCGAAAATCATAATTATAAAAAACACAATGCATAACACAATGATCAACATTAGACACCATAGCTAACACAATAACCAACATTATACTTGATTATTAGCAATAAACATAATGGGTTGCTTCATAATAATTACAGAATGACCTAATTAGAATTACACAATTAACTGAAAAAACATATAAATTTTACATTTTTAGCATTGTATTATTTGAAAATGACCATTTTAAAAAACATAATGCATAAACACAATAGTTAACATTAGACACAATAGGTAACACAATGACCAACACTAAACTCAACGATTAGCAATAGACCCAATGAGATGCTTGATGATGATTATAAAATACTTGATCATGATTACACAATGAATTGAAAAAACGTACAAAAGTTACATTTTCAACATTGTGTTATTTGAAAATCACTATCATAAAAAAATAATGCATAGCACGATAATCAACATTAAACACTATGGATAACACAATGACCAACACTAGACTCGACGATTAACAATGGACACATGCTTGATGATGATTATAAAATGATATGATCAAGATTACACAATGAACTGAAAAAATATAGAAAAAATTATATCTTCAACACTGTGTTTATTTGAAAATCATCATTTTAAAAATACAATAAATAATACAACAATCAACATCAGACACAATGGGTACAGAATGATCAATACTAGACTCAACGATTAGCAATAGACATAATGAGCTGCCTAATAAAGATTACAAAATGACCTGATCATGATTACACAATGAACTAGAAAAACTATAAAAAATTACATTTTTAGCATTGTGTAATATGAAAATTATAATTTTAAAAAACATAATTTATAACACAATAGTCAACATTAGAAACAATTGGTAACATAATGACTAACACTAGACTTGACAATTAATGAGCTGCTTGACGAGTGTTACAAAATGACCCGATAAGGATTACACATGAACTGAAAAAAACATTAATTTTTTCTTTACATTTTTAGCATTGTGTTATTTGAAAATTAACATTTCAAAAAAGACAATGCTTAACATTAGACACAATGGGTAACACGATGACTAGCACCAAACTTAGTGATTAACAATTGCATAATGAGCTGCTTAACGATGATTACAAAATTAACTAATCAGGATTACACAATTAATTGAAAAAACACGTATGAAATTTACATTTTTAGCATTGTGTTATATGAAAATCACCAATTTAAAAAGCAGAATGCATAATAAAATGATCAACATTAGGCACAATTATCTAACTACTATTGCACAATGACCTAATATTACACAATGAGTCAACAAATATTACACAATAAGCCGATGAATATTATACAATGAGCTGAAATAACGTAAAAAGTGTGTTTTTATGTATCAAAATTATAGGCGTTTTAAAGACTAAAAAACACTTGTTTTTATGGTGTAACTTACAAAAAAATATTGTATGTAAAAGTTACAAGCGTTTAAAAAATATAAAACTTGAAAATGCGTTTAAAACCAAAATACTGTTGGTCTATCATTTAAAGTTTAATTATTTACCATTATGCCATCGAATTTTTTTAACATTTGGATCTAAGATCTAATGAATAATAATGTTTCTCACCCTTTTTTGTTTTTTCTTACTTTTTACAATAACTTTACCCAAAAGGTTAAACCAGTCACGTAAAATATAAAACATTAAAAAAACAATACGAAGTTGATCTAGGACCCACATATTGTGACGGATCGTTAAATGAAAAAAAACAAACATAAAAACTTTAAACCACACGTGGGTCCTAATTTAGTTACTAATGCATATTTTTTTCAAATTGGACCACCAAACGATCAAATCGAGTTATTACCAAATTTTCTTATGACAAGAAAGTAACGATGGAAAAAACGTGGGAGTCAGAATTTTCAATTAATAAAATTATATTAGAAAATAAAAAAAACATGTTAATTATGAAAAAAGATAAAAAAAAGTGCCTAAAATTTACGTTAACGTTCCATATCAGCATCAAAAGATAGAAAAAAATATTTTCTAACTGAATCCAAAAATATAACATGCTAAAAAATATGTTATGACTTTTAATTTGTATAAAATATAAAAATTGAATGATTTAATTGGAACACTTTTAAAACTTGAGTTACATAATTAAAGCACTTTTGAAAGTTGGTTACTATTTTACAAAATTACTAAAATGAAAAAAATTAAATGGAAAAAACCCTAAAGTGGGTACGACAAAATGGTTAGATGTAAATCTTCGAAATTCTAAATTGCCAAGCTCGCGTATTCATTATTGGACTCAGCTAGCTAGTATCGCTAAAAGGATGAAGAAGTTAATTGAGGCTATTATTTTTTTGGTACGATGGATTCTTTGGAAATATACAAATGATGTTATTTTTTTGTTCTTTAGAGCATTCATACTAACTTCTTAATTTTCATTTGAATATTTACATTAAAAAAACTATTTTGTTACTCTCTCTTTCAGTTAAATAATATTTTTATATATATTTATTATTACTTTTTTTTCTAACTCCACTTACAACCACTTTAAAAAATATTAAGAAATTTATGAAGTTGTACTGTGTTTACCCCAATATATAAGAAATCACGGTACAATTCCCATAAATTATCTCTCTTTTTATTACAACTAGGCCCGGCAATAATGGCTCATTTCTCAATTTTTGGGCTATTATGGGTTAATATTATGATATATCGACTGGAACAAATAAAAAATGGGCCAGGATGGGCTAAATATATTCAAAGCAATACAATCTGCCTTCACCATCGTAAGAGCCAAGAAGCATCGACGTTCCCCAATTCACCATCAGCCTTCACCATCGCAATTCACCATCGCAATTCACCATCAGCCTTCACCATCGCAATTCACCATCGCAATTCACCATCAGCCTTCACCATCGCAATTCACCATCGCAATTCACCATCAGCCTTCACCATCGCAATTCACCATCGCAATTCACCATCAGCCTTCACCATCGCAATTCACCATCGCAATTCACCATCAGCCTTCACCATCGCAATTCACCATCGCAATTCACCATCAGCCTTCACCATCGCAATTCACCATCGCAATTCACCATCAGCCTTCACCATCGCAATTCACCATCGCAATTCACCATCAGCCTTCACCATCGCAATTCACCATCGCAATTCACCATCAGCCTTCACCATCGCAATTCACCATCGCAATTCACCATCAGCCTTCACCATCGCAATTCACCATCGCAATTCACCATCAGCCTTCACCATCACAATTCACCATCGCAATTCACCATCAGCCTTCACCATCGCAATTCACCATCGCAATTCACCATCAGCCTTCACCATCGCAATTCACCATCGCAATTCACCATCAGCCTTCACCATCGCAATTCACCATCGCAATTCACCATCAGCCTTCACCATCGCAATTCACCATCGTCCTTCCCCAATTCACTATCGTCCTTCCCCAATTCACCATCGCAAGAAGCAAGATCTGAAGAATTTCTGTTCACCATCGCAGATTCCCATCGCAGATTAACATCGCAGTTTCGTTCAGCATCGCAGATTCGTCAACAGCCCGATCGCCATCGCCATCATCATTAGCATCGATTTTTGTTCACAGTCCATCGCCATCTCTAAATTTGTAATGTTTGTCTTTTAATTTATAGTTAGTATTTCATTGTTCTTTTGATTTATATTTTATGGATGTTTAATTGTTTATGTGTGAGTTTATGTATAAAAATGTGGTGGATCTTGGTATTTGAATCAAGAAAACTGTTTAAATGTGTAAACTATTGAAATATGTAAACTATTAAAATGTGTAAACTGTTGAATTGAGCAAAAGTAGTGTATCATTTCTGTTGTAAAAGTATGCACACCAAGTGTTTGTTTAAATGCCTGTGTGGGTTCTTGGTAATTTTTACTCATTTAAATGCACATTTTCACTTCATGAACCTTGATTGAAGTTGTTTTTGCTTTTATATACCATTATTGATGGTTGAATTTGGGTGAATTAGGGGACATTTTGTGTTTCTAAATAGAGCATGTTAGTTGGAAAATTAGTGGACTTGTATCATTTCATAGAATTTAGATAAATTAGGTTTTTTGATGTGTGAATTTTGGTGAATTAGGGAACATTTTGTGTTTCTAAATATCCACATACATCTTGATTAATAACCTATAATTTAATACTCTTATTATTGTTCTAGATATGTTAAACTTTTATAATAGATATAGTATTATCAATGTTATGGTTTATATATTTGTAGGAGACATCGAATATGTCAAATAACACTGATTTTGATGAAGTAAGTTCTTTTAGTTCGAGTAAGAACCATTTTATAGTTTGGGATTATTTTGAAAAACTACCGATTGGAGCTGATGGGGATAAAAAAGCAATATGTTTCGGCTGTGAAAAAGTGTATAGTGCTTATCCAAAATCAGGGACATCTAACATGAAGCGACATATTTCAAAGTGTTTTGAGTTGATGAACCTGGTCAACCAAAAAAAACATGCCCCTCTAGATCAAGTGATGTATAGAGAGAAACTAGCATATTCGATCATCAAACATAACCACCCGTTCAGTTATGTTGAACACGAGGCAACAAGAGATTTGCTTAAGTTTTTGCATCGTGATGCGAATCCCATAACAAGAAACACTATGAAGTTAGATATCTTAAAAATTTATGATAGAGAGAAAGCGATTCTCAAAGATGAGTTACAAAAGATAACAAGTGGAATATGTCCGACTTTTGATTTATGGAGTTCTATAACAACAAATGGATTTATGGCACTAATGGCCCACTATGTCGATGAAAATTGGGTTTTGAGGAAAAAGTGTTGAACTTTCGACTTATACTGCCTCCACATAGTGGTTCAATTTTATCAGAGTACTTGATTATTTTTTTAGCAGATTGGGGCATTGAGAAAAATATTTTTACTATCACACTAGATAATGCCAAGTATAATGATGTTTTAGTAGAATATCTAAAAAGTCATTTGCGTCTAAATAACACTTTAGTTTGTGATGGAGATTTTACTCATGTGCATTGTTCTACACATGTATTAAATCTTATTCTTCAAGCCAGGTTGAAAGTAATTGAAGGAGCCATCGAGAAGGTTCGGGAGTCGGTAAAATATGTTCGAGGAAGTGCTTTCAGAAAGAATAAGTTCGTGGAATGCATACAACAACTTTCATTACAATGTGGGCAACATGTGTGGCAAGATGTCATAACAAGATGGAATTCAACATATCTTATGCTTGATAGCGCATTGACTTATAAACGGGCTTATGCTCGTTTAGCATTAATTGATTCAAATTATAAGACTTTTCTATCGGAGGATGAGTGGATAAGAGTGGAAAGAATCACAAGATTTTTGAAACCTTTTTTTGGCATCACGACATTATTTTCTGGAAGCTCCTATCCTACTTCCAACTTATATTTTCGTAATGTGTGACGAATTCAATATCTATTGAAGAGGAAATTCATAACACGGACCGTGTTATAAGTGAAATGGCAAAAGACATGAAAAATAAGTTTGAAAAATATTGGGAAAGTTATAGTGTGGTCTTGTCTTTTGCTATTATTTTAGATCCACGATATAAGTTTAAGATTGTTGAGTATTGTTTCTCAAAACTTAACATGACAAGTGACGTACGTGAGGAGATGTTAAAGAGCATTTATGATGGTATTCATAAGTTATATGATAAGGAGTATGATGTTCGTTTAAAGATGCACAATTCTTCATTGGCTGGAAGTTCGAATGTTTGTGTGATGTATTTGATGAGTTGGATGGGTTCAAGTCATTTGAAAGCCAATTTAAAAGTACTGAGAGAGAAAAGTCACACTTAACAATGTATCTCGAGGAACCTTCACTTGATAGAAAACAAGAACTTGATGTTTTACAATATTGAAAGGATAATCAAGGAAGGTATCCACGGTTGGTTATAATGGCTCGTGACATTTTAAGCATTACAATCACGACCGTTGCTTCAGAATCATCTTTTAGTATCAGTGGCCAAGTTATAAGTAAATATCGAAGTTCACTTGTATCTTCAAATGTCAAGGCGTTGTTATGCACACGTGTTTGGTTGTTTGATTTAGAAGGTATTATGGTTAATTTATTATATTTGAACTTTAGATTGCATATGCTTTCATGTTTATGTCTAATGTTAATAGTAAATCATACATTTTTTATTTTTCATATATTCAGATGAGAAGGAGAATGGAAACGAGATGGAAGAAGAAACTGTAAAAGATATTGAAGCATTGATTCGGACTTTTGATAATAACAACTTTTAGGTAATATCCATATCCATTCTTCATACAATTCAAATATTATTAATTCGTGTATTAAGGTTTCATTAATTTTCTTGATTATAGTATTGTCCATGGAGCTCCAAATGGGTATAGATGCATCAACAACCTTCATCTTTGATTTGAAGATATTTGAAGTGGTTATCAATAGTTAAAATTATGTCTTATGTTTCTTCTTAAACGTTACTAGTTTACATGGAGGTTTTAAATGTTCAATTAATGTTTGAAATAACTTCTATTTGTAGTTTATATGTTTTTATGGTTTGTGTTGAAAAATTGAGAATTTTAATATAATTGGATTTGACCCGTCCTGACCCGACCCATCCTGACTTGAACCCATTTTGACCCGAACCCATCCTGACCCCGTTTCTTACCCATTATGATCCGAACCCGTCCTAACCAGAACCCGTCCTGACCCGACACCTAACCCGACCCGACCCGCCCATTTTGCCATGCCTACTTACAACTGTTTACAACTATACCTTGTGTGTTCTCGATATGAACGGGAACAATGAGCGTCGATCTTAGGATTCATATTGATGATAATAAACTTGATGATTTGATGCTAAAATAATAAGAATGTTGAACACGATGAAGAACACAATCATGTTTAATGTTTGATGTTTATTGATATATTGTTGAAATCATCATCCATGAAGGATGATGATATGATGTTGTTGGTGATGGACCTAATTCACCCTAACAAGTGGTGAATTATTCACACTTTACAATGATAATATGTGCTAATATTTATACTAGTCTAGCAATAAAAATAATTACAATATAAACCCTAGACTAATATTTTTATTGATTTCGTGTTTCAAGTCTTCAACTTCAATAATATTGAAATCTTCAATTTCTTCAAAGGTAGAATACCCAACAATACTCCTCCTAAATTGTAGATTTCCAATGTGAATTGAAGCTTGATCTTGTTTTTGTTGAATAGTTGTCCAAAGTCAAGAAATTTGTTGTTGATGCGGAAGCGAGGTCTTCAAAACTTTGGAACAACTATATTATGTAACTCAATGTCACTTGTTTTTGTTGATGAGAGCCCGAATACGAACCCCAATTTTGTTTTGTTGATCATAAGCCTAATCTTCAACACTTGAGCCCAAGTCCAATTGATGTTTTTGTTTAATGATGGAGCCCAAGTAACAAAACCCAATGGTGTGCACGAGCCCATTTGCAACCCTAGGTTGCAAACCCTAATTCGGAAACCCTAATGTGGCCGCAAATGTCACTTTGGTTCGGCATCCCTGATTAGGGCGTCCCTAATGTGGCTGCAAAGGCCACTTACAACAGCCTCTTATTCGGCAAACCCTAATTAGGGCATCCCCATTCGGCCGCAAGAAGCCCTAATCGACAGCCTTCTTCGGCTCGCAAGAGCTACCTTCGGCAGCTTCTATTCGGCTCGCAAGAGCTGCCTTCGGCAGCTTCTATTTGGCTCGTAAGAGCTGCCTTCGGCAGCTTCTATTCGGCTCGCAAGAGTTGTCTTTGGCAGCTGCACATTGTAGCCTCGTCCATTCGCAAACCCTAGTGACGGCAGCCCTCAACTTGTTCGGAAGCAGCCCTAATCCGCAATTTTTTTATCCTTGAGGCTGCCGCAAACCCTAATTTGCAGCATCACTTTGGCAGCCA
Organism: Flaveria trinervia; assembly: GCA_025506515.1. NCBI lineage: Eukaryota > Viridiplantae > Streptophyta > Magnoliopsida > Asterales > Asteraceae > Flaveria > Flaveria trinervia. The sequence continues at coordinate 4,504,722 of CM046458.1, read as the reverse complement.
CAATTGGTTTGGAAGCAGCCCTAATCCGCATTTGTTTGATACTTGAAGAAGCCGCAAGCATGAATGTTGAATTGATTGTTGAATTGTTTTCTTTAGATCTTCAATAATTTCAACAATCTAACCATGAATTTTCTTCAAAATCAATATGAATCCATCAACTGGCTTGATGTTGTTTTCTTCACTGATTTGGCATCTTCAGAAGATTTCTGCTTTGGTTTTGACTTTTGCTTTTGATTTACCTTCTTTTGCTTTGAATCATCTTGACTTTCAGTAGATTGAGAGTCTGATTCTGTCATATCAGTTTTTGACTTCTTTGTGCTTTTGCTTTTGTTCTTTTGTTAAAAAAGCATTCTTGAGTTGAATGATTATTTTTGTTGCAAATAACACAGAATTTGTTGAAGTAACACTCTGAAGTCATGTGTTGTTCATATTGCATATGGAACAGTAACTGCTGAAGTAGCAGTCTTCTGTATTATGATTTGTCATATCACACCACTTGCAATACATTTTTTCAGATTCTTCTTCAGGCTCATCTTTCTTCTTTTTTTTTTGTTCAGTTTGGGAGCCTTCGTTTCCTCTTTTGAACAATTTGATTTGTTCTTGTTGTTCTTTGAAGTATCATCAATTGAATCTTTCTTGTCCTTTGATGACTTTTGTTGCTTCAGGTTCAACGTCTTTTGTTTGTTAACAGCTTCTCTTTTTGGTACCTTATCCATAGATTCGGCTTTCTTCTTCCGCAGAAGTTCTACGGATTCAGCAGACTTTGCTTTTCGCAGATCTTCTACTGAAGAAATTTTCTTTTGTTTAGTTGATACTTGTTTCTTCTTACCTTTATCTGCATGGGATAAAAGTACTTCTTCAGTTGATCCGCAACTATCAACCTTTTTGAAGATTCAGTTCTTGAAGTCCTTCATTGAGTTCATCAATTCTCTTGCAGATAGTTTTCAGCATGTTTCTCTGCTTTGGAGGATATTGCAGCTTTGATTCTTCAAGAACTTTTGGAATACCGGTTTTAATATGAACATTCTTACGAATGGACATTTGATCAACATCAAGTTCATCAGAATCATCCAAGTCATCACAATTATCATAATCAAATTCTTAATCATTTTGATTTAAAGATTCTGATTCAGAGGATTCAGTTTCACTCACCTCAGCTTTATTGTTAATGTTGATTTGAGTTGATTCTGTTTTAATCTTTGTGACATGCATAAAATGATTTGATAGAGTGTTGGTCATTGTTTCAGGTAGAGATGTGTAATTGTCATTTATAGGTGGTGCAACAGCATTATAACCCAACCCATACCTGTTTTTTGATTCAATATAAGAATTTAACAGCTTCTCATATTGCTGAGATGATAATTGAAACTTCCGAAGTTTCACTTTAGTTGAAGCATGATCAACCATAGATTTTGTTAAGAAAGTGGATAGATGCTCAACTTGGGCTTTTAGGCTATAGTTTTCAGAAACAAATTTTTCTAAATCCTTTTGCAAAGAGTTATTGATTTGATACAATTTATGTTCTCTAACATGGGATTCATTCAAAATCATAGTTTTTTTTTTACTTTGTCAGCCAACTATTGAGCATGGACTCTATAACGTTCAACTTCCTCAACACATGTTGATGAACACAACCTTTCTTTTACCTCTTTGGCCATTGGAGGAACTTTGTGTTCCATATGAGCCATCAATGCTTGATTCTCTTCCAAGACTTCTTTTTCATACATACTCCAGTCACACGTTCCATCTTGAAGTATGATCAACCCTGACTCTTTTGAGTTGCTTGGTCCAGCTGATTCATTGGTGGCTGGTGGGGATGTATTGATCAGTAGAGATTGTCTGTGCAGAGATCTTTGAGAGTTTGATTGTTGATGAGGTTCAGTCTGATGTTGCTGATGCTGCTGATGTTGTCTCATCTCTGGATATGACTGTTGATTACATTATCTAGAGAAATGTCCATAGAGATTGCACTTGAAGCATCTTACCTTTGATTTGTCATCACCAATCTTTGATGTTTTACTGGCTGCTGCCAAGTTTTTGTTTCTCCTGAGATATGGCTTTGCTCTATAAGCAATCATTGCCATCTGCCATTGTAGGTCCATTTCTTCCACTACATCAGGATGTAGTTCTTCTAAGTCTTGTTGGCAGATATTTGCTGACGTTAGAGAGCTTTCCAGATATGCTTGAAAACTAGAACTAAAGGTTGTCAAGGCTGCTTTTTGTTCTTCAGAATCCAATATCAGAGTGATTGGTTTTGACTGATTGTTTGATTGTGAAGACTTCGCTGTTGCTGCAGTTGTATCTTTTCTATGAGCAGTTCTTCCTTTATCCTTTTGATTTGTACTCTGAGATGATTTCTTTGAGGGTTTAGAAGCATAAAAGCTAACTTCCTCCTCATTATCACTCAAAGCACAAGAGTTATCACTTTCATTGTTTAAAATAAATGCACTTCCAGCATTATTTGTTTCTTTGAAGTGATAAGGTGAGACATGGGTTCTCACACTCTTGTTTCTTGATTTTTCATCCATTTCAAGAGCTTCCACTTTTGCAACTATGTATCTAGACCAGTTGACTTGAGATCTATGGTAGTCTTGAACATGGATATTGTTTGCTTCTAACTTTCTGGTAAAGTGTGGAGCATTTTCTTGTTTAATTCCTCATTGGTATATTTCAACTCTAACATATTCATCTTAGTTACCAACTGCATGAATCTATGAAGTTATTGAGGAATTGATTCACCCTCAATATGATGAAATGTTTCATATTGTGACCCGGGGGTGTCTCTCCTTATGCTTCTGATCTCATCACTTCCTTCGCAGAGAGTATGAAGTATCTTCCACAAGGAGTTTGTTGTTTTGTAGTTCTCACACCTGATCAATATCTCTTCAGTAAAGCCATACTAAGCAAACTGTATGCTTTGATATCAACTTTGACCTTTTTGATATCATCAGGTGATAGATCTTTGGTACTGATCGGTTGATTTTTTTCATTATAATCCGACCCAAGGGTGGGTAGAATATAAGGACCTTCAGTGATGGACTCCCACAAGTCAGGATCTGTGTAGTTCAAATGATTCCTGAACTTGATTTTTCAGGATTTGAAATCTGCTTTTGTTTCCAACTTCGGTGGTTGGTAAGACGATCCACTAAAGTTGCTCATGATGTTAATTGATGAGAATGATCAACAAGGTCTGCTATTCAATTGATTTGAATATAGATACGAGTTAATCTAATCGACTGTTGTTGAACGACAAACAAGTTTCACACAAAATTCTTTTAAAAATAGTAGATCTAATCAGTAAAAGCTAGCAAATCTACAGAATCCAAAGCAATTAACACAACTAACACTGATTGATCAATCGGTCTAAATGAATGAGCACTTGGCTCTGATACCAATTGTGTGTTCTCGATATGAACGGGAATAATGAGCTTGGATCTTAAGATTCATATTGATGATAATAAAACTTGATGATTCGATGCTAAAATAATAATAAAGTTGAACACGATGAAGAACACAAACGTGTTTAATGCTTGATGTTTATTGATATATTTTTGAAATCATTATCCATGAAGGATGATGATATGATGTGTTAGTGATGGACCTAATTCACCCTAACAAGTGGTGAATTATTCACACTTTACAATGATAATATGTGCTAATATTTATACTAGTCTAGCAATAAAAATAATTACAATATAAACCCTAGACTAATATTTTTATTGATTTCGTGTTTCAAGTCTTCAACTTCAATAATATGAAATCTTCAATTTCTTCAAAGGTAGAATACCCAACAATACTCCTCCTAATTGTAGATTTCCAATGTGAATTGAAGCTTGATCTTGTTTTTGTTGAATAGTTGTCCAAAGTCAAGAAATTTGTTGTTGATGCGGAAGCGAGGTCTTCAAAACTTTGGAACAACTATATTATGTAACTCAATGTCACTTGTTTTTGTTGATGAGAGCCCGAATACGAACCCCAATTTTGTTTTGTTGATCATAAGCCTAATCTTCAACACTTGAGCCCAAGTCCAATTGATGTTTTTGTTTAATGATGGAGCCCAAGTAACAAAACCCAATGGTGTGCACGAGCCCATTTGCAACCCTAGGTTGCAAACCCTAATTCGGAAACCCTAATGTGGCCGCAAATGTCACTTTGGTTCGGCATCCCTGATTAGGGCGTCCCTAATGTGGCTGCAAAGGCCACTTACAGCCCTAATTAGGGCATCCCCATTCGGCCGCAAGAAGCCCTAATCGGAAGCCCTTATTCGGCTCGCAAGAGCTGCCTTCGGCAGCTTCTATTCGGCTCGCAAGAGCTGTCTTTGGCAGTTGCACATTGCAGCCTCGTCCATTCGCAAACCCTAGTGACGGCAGCCCTCAACTTGTTCGCAAGCAGCCCTAATCTGTAGTTTTTTATCCTTGAGGCTGCCGCAAACCCTAATTTGCAGCATCACTTTTGCAGCCACAATTGGTTTGGAAGCAGCCCTAATCCGCATTTGTTTGATACTTGAAGAAGCCGCAAACATGAATGTTGAATTGATTGTTGAATTGTTTTCTTCAGATCTTCAATAATTTTAGCAATCTAACCATGAATTTTCATCAAAATCAATATGAATCCATCAACTATGACTCTAATACCAATTGTGTGTTCCCGATATGAACGGGAACAATGATCTTGGATCTTAGGATTCATATTGATGATAATAAAACTTGATGATTCGATGCTAAAATAATAATAATGTTGAACACGATGAAGAACACAAACGTGTTTAGTGTTTGATGTTTATTGATATATTGTTGGAATCATCATCCATGAAGGATGATGATATGATTTTGTTGGTGATGGACCTAATTCACCCTAACAAGTGGTGAATTATTCACACTTACAATGATAATATGTGCTAATAGTTATACTAGTCTAGCAATAAAAATAATTACAATATAAACCCTAGACTAATATTTTTGTTGATTTCGTGCTTCAAGTCTTCAACTTCAATAATGTTAAAATCTTCAATTTCTTCAAAGATAGAATACCCAACAATACTCCTCCTAAATTGTAGATTTCCAATGTGAATTGAAGCTTGATCTTGTTTTTGTTGAATAGTTGTCCAAAGTCAAGAAATTTGTTGTTGATGCGGAAGCGAGGTCTTCAAAACTTTGGAACAACTATATTATGTAACTCAATGTCACTTGTTTTTGTTGATGAGAGCCCGAATACGAACCCCAATTTTGTTTTGTTGATCATAAGCCTAATCTTCAACACTTGAGCCCAAGTCCAATTGATGTTTTTGTTTAATGATGGAGCCCAAGTAACAAAACCCAATGGTGTGCACGAGCCCATTTGCAACCCTAGGTTGCAAACCCTAATTCGGAAACCCTAATGTGGCCGCAAATGTCACTTTGGTTCGGCATCCCTGATTAGGGCGTCCCTAATGTGGCTGCAAAGGCCACTTACAGCCCTAATTAGGGCATCCCCATTCGGCCGCAAGAAGCCCTAATCGGAAGCCCTTATTCGGCTCGCAAGAGCTGCCTTCGGCAGCTTCTATTCGGCTCGCAAGAGCTGTCTTGGCAGTTGCACATTGCAGCCTCGTCCATTCGCAAACCCTAGTGACGGCAGCCCTCAACTTGTTCGCAAGCAGCCCTAATCTGTAGTTTTTTATCCTTGAGGCTGCCGCAACCCTAATTTGCAGCATCACTTTTGCAGCCACAATTGGTTTGGAAGCAGCCCTAATCCGCATTTGTTTGATACTTGAAGAAGCCGCAAACATGAATGTTGAATTGATTGTTGAATTGTTTTCTTCAGATCTTCAATAATTTTAGCAATCTAACCATGAATTTTCATCAAAATCAATATGAATCCATCAACTATGACTCTAATACCAATTGTGTGTTCCCGATATGAACGGGAACAATGATCTTGGATCTTAGGATTCATATTGATGATAATAAAACTTGATGATTCGATGCTAAAATAATAATAATGTTGAACACGATGAAGAACACAAACGTGTTTAGTGTTTGATGTTATTGATATATTGTTGGAATCATCATCCATGAAGGATGATGATATGATTTTGTTGGTGATGGACCTAATTCACCCTAACAAGTGGTGAATTATTCACACTTTACAATGATAATATGTGCTAATAGTTATACTAGTATAGCAATAAAAATAATTACAATATAAACCCTAGACTAATATTTTTGTTGATTTCGTGCTTCAAGTCTTCAACTTCAATAATGTTAAAATCTTCAATTTCTTCAAAGATAGAATACCCAACATACCTTATAATATAAAACATACACATCAAAATAAGACATATTTTTTTGAACAATACAGAAACAACATTCTAATTGAAATTACACCAAGATTCCCAATCTAAGCTAACACATCTCCTTCTAGTTTTAATCCAAAATGAAGGAAACCAATTTTACTTCTTCAAGGATCGCTTTATAATCTTTTGAATTATTGGCAAAAATCTGATTATTTTTAGTTTTCCAAATGCATCAAAGAGTAGACAAAAATATGGCATAGAGGAGATCCTTGTGTTCTTCTTCGAAGGGTGGTCTCAACTTGTAGATACACAAACATCCCTAACGGTGAAAATGAGATCTTTGGGGACCTTGCACCATTCAAACACCGCCCCTATACTTTACTCGCAACCTTACAATGAATAAGAATATAATCACTTGACTCTAATTCGGCACCTTAGGAAGCACACGAAGGTGGTATCTGGATTCCTTTGGAAATAATTACATCTTTTGAGGTAATGCAGTTCATCTCAGGACTCCAAGCAAAAACATAAACCTTAATGTAACCCATCTTGTCTAGTGGAAAACAAAAGATGCAGGAGTCAACATTTTTTATTCTATCTTCGATCTCACAACTTTAACCGCAAAATCGATCCCATTTTTTGTAACTTTGTCAACGATTGGTTTCAAGTTATTTATTAAACTCAAAGAAAAGTACCAATTTGACAATGTAGAATCCGAGAGAGCATTTTTGTAACCTCAAGATTGATCCCCGACGTAAATAATTTGCTTTTTCTGAAGCTAACTTTCGAACCAGAAGCAAGGTTAAACACATCTAACAATTGTTGTTTAGATCGTAATTCAGAATTGCTGTTTGATGCGATGGTTAGTATGTCATTTTTGTGGTTTTCTAGTTGTTATCATAGGATGAATTTTGGTTTGCTAAAGTAACTTAAAAATCCTCTACTTATCATGTAATTTTGTTCTTCTTTCCCGTTAAAGTTTTCTCTTAACTATTTCTTGTGTTGTTTTATAGCATGAATTCATAAAGAGAAAGTATGCTGTTAGAAGAAAAACATTGACACATGCGGTTTAGTAAAAAAAATAGTGAGATTGTCAGAGTGAGAGACCCACTTAAAAAGAGTATAAATCTTTTATAATCGGTTTTAATAGAATTGTAGATCGGTGGCAATTGGGTTTTTGACAAGTGGCATCCATGCAAAGGTCTGACAAGATATACATCCCTCAATTAATGTACTATTTTCATTTCAGTATGCCACCGAGTGTTTTTCTTCGTCATTCGGGAATCTTGGTTCTCGTTTAATTCTTTTTATTTAGCGACAATATTTTCTTGTGAGGCCATGAAAATCATCTCTAAAAACTGTAATGTTTTTAAAATGTTTTAGCTTAAGATTGTTTATTTGAATTGAAAAAATTTTTTAATAAAAAAACTTATTAACTTATGATTTATTAAAAGTAGTTTTTAAAATATATTTGGATTAGTTTGTAAACTAAAAGATTATAAAATGATAAAATAAGACACACTTTAAAATTGATGAGAGTTTATAGGAGACAATAAAAAGATATAATATGAAATTAGAATACAAGTAGTTTTCAAAAATCAATAAGTAATATTCCTCTTATTTTTCAAAACCTTATTTTTACCTAATATGAAAGGTTAGCTTTAATAATTCTTTTGGCTTTGCCAAATATTTTATTTTACTTATTAACTTCTCAAAAATTAATAAGTGAAAAGTAAGGAGAAAATAAACAACCCAAACATGCAATAACTTCTACTACTAGGCGATGATTTTATTAACTTATGAGCTTCATCTGTTTGGTAATTTATAGAGGTAAGTTTGATTTTACTCCTTAAGTTTAAAAAAAAATTTATTTTTGTTCCAAAATATTAAAACCTCCATTTACCTTGAAAAGTTTTATAAGTTGTTCAATGTTGTTCAAAATTCTAATTAATATTTTAACTTGAATCCAAACTAATGAAATTTTTGGACCGAGATTGAAACAAGTTAAAAAAAATTTGGAGGTAAATTAAAATTTTTAATCTTTTGTATGAAAATAGTTACTTTTTTCACGGGTGAAATTAATTTTAATATATATATATATATATAATTTCATTTTTATACAGAGTTATATTAAGATTTCAATCACACAGTCCACGCAAATCACTCGATTGTTTCTTAAATTTTTAAGTCAAACTGAAGTTTAAAGAAGCTCAAGTATAAGCAATTTATAATGCTTTAACAAAGTAGGTTTTACGTATCGGGGCTGCAAAAGAACTAAACGTTTAGCGAACAGTTCGTGAACCGTTCGGCGGAAAGTTCGTTTATGTTCGTTCGTTTGTGTTCGTTCGTTTAGTAAATGAACGAACTTGAACAAGAAAATTCTGTTCGTTTAGTTAAACGAACGAACATGAACACAAGTCGCGTTCGTTCATTTATGTTCATGAACGTTTGATAATGTGTTCGTTTATGTTCGTTAATGTTCGTTCGATAATGTGTTTGTTTATTTTCGTTAAGGTGTTCGTTTATATTCTTAATTATTGTGTCAGTTATTTTTATGACTATTATATCAAGTTTTTTTGGTATTTATATTAACTACTTATTTATTTTTATTGATTTTATGTAATGTTTGTAATAAAAATATAAATTTTATTCTAAAATAAATCTATAATAATTGTATTCGTTTGTGTTTATGAGTTTTTTTGCGTTCATCATGTTCATGAACAGTTGTTTGTGTTTGTTTGCTTTTGTTTGTATTTATTTACGTTTGTTAAGTGTTCGTGAACAGTTCGTGAATATGTTCGTTTTCTTAATGAACGAACACGAACAAGAAATCTCGTTCGATAAGTGTTCGTGAACAGTTCATGAACAAGTTTATTTCTTAACGAACGAACACGAACAAAGCCTTGTTTGTGTTCGTTCGGTTCGTTTGCATCCCTAGAAATTAATAAGTTTTGTTTGTTGATGCTTGTAATTTCTATTTTAATAATTAAAACTGACGACAAAGGTCGGTTCTCACTACAAACCTCAAAGATAAGATATATGATATATATGTATGTGTGTGTATATATATATATATATCCACACACCACCCACATCATAACATACACACACTATACCCAAGAAACAAACACACAAACTACACCAAAACACACAAACACATATGGGTTGGTTCACAAGAGAAGGAAGGTCCGAGCTAAGCTGGGTCGACCGGACCCTGGGTTCGACATCCGCACCACCGTTGCAGCTGGTAGCCTTTTTGGGTCTAGTCATATTGTTGATGTACATGTCTGCTAATTCCGAAGTGAAGGATCAAGTCGAAAGGGAGAAGACGGGCCTCAAGTTACTGTTGTACTTGTTGCCCGTTGCTTTTTTCATCGTAACGTACGTTACGATGAAGAACCGGTTGTCGTCGTCTGAACAGACGACAACCGAGTCGGGAAAGCAAGAGGGGTGTTCGCCGTGGGGGGTGGCGTTATTTGTCATGTTGGTGCTGGTTTTGGTTAAGTATCATTACTGAGTTGAATCATGATTGGTAGTTTTGAATGTGCTAAGTTGTTGATTGTAATCTTTTGAAATATTATGGAATTTGCTTTACTTTTGTTGATTTTTTTTTATAAATGTTTTGTTTTTTTGGATGGTTGTAATTTCTGTTTTAATATTTCAAGTGGAAAAGAGTGTGAAAAAGAGTGTGTGAAGGTGATTTTAGTCGAGAGTGGATCAAAAAGAAAAGCTTAGAGCTAACATAAAAGTTTTGAAGAAAAATTATTTAACTTAAATTCATTTGGGAACGAATGAATTAAACCTGAAAAAATTGAAACCGAATAAGTAGTTGACCTAATATCATTATTAATTGGTTACATATTATTATCATTACTAAAACTAATATATTCCTCTTAAATTTTCTTTAATAAAATTATTAATAAGTTTTTGTTTTTTATTTTTTTAAATACCATCTTTCACATATTTAATATATTTAGGTTTAACATCTCATGTCTATCATCTCCATTTCCACTCTCATACATTTATGCTTATGTTTGATACATCGTATATGCATACTAACTTGAACGTCAGAGTGCCTTCGGAGCTCCAGGGCCCTCTAATGAGTTATTTCTGTTTGTAACTTATATGTTCAAGAAGAAGAGAAATGAAGATATCACCCATGAGACGAGCCTAAACCAGATGGGTCACTCTATTGCATTGCTTTTTCGTCAACTTGCATCTAGATGAGGAATTTTGAGCAACAACTACGTAAATAGAACCATCCACAATCGAAATCAATCGGTTATAAAATTCTAACACTACTATATTTGTTATTGGTTCAGTTTTAACAACTATCAACCAGATCATCTCATACTTGTCCAAGTGTCAAACCTTATGTTAATAGGTTAAAACTAGAATCCTTTTAAGCTCCAACTTTGTTCTTTTTTCAATTGATCAAAGCTTCTGGATTGATGGCATTTTGAGTTGGAAGGTCAACCCATCATATGTGATTTCTCCCTGCAAGTACCTTCGACTAATTATTTCCTTTTATTTTCTTTCTTCTAATTGTACAACTGGTTTAAAAAACTCGTATACTACAAGGGATATATATATATATAGGATTTTCTTGAGAACTACTTTTTTTTATGAGAACTTTAAGAACCAATATAAGACATATATATTTTGTCACATGCAAATCACATGTCATTATCTCTCCCCTCGTTTTTTAAAATGTTTTTAACTCTTTTTCACAACATCATGTTTTTTAAAAAAAAATTCACCATAAAATTCGGTATTTTTATATTTCCAAAGCCTACTGTATTGATATACTTTTTTAAACATTCCACCCGTTATTTACATATGTATAGATCTGGTTATACATATGTGTAATATCGGATTTACACATGTGTAAATCCGATATTACACATGTGTAAAACGAATTTTGTAAAGAACGAGATTTTTTATTTATTTTTTATATTTTTTTACAAAAGAGGAAAACTAAGGAAACATTTTTGTTTTTTATCTTTTTTATTTTTGTTATTTTTCATTTTATAATTTTTTATTATGTTTGTGTTAATTATCATTTTGTCATTAAAAACTAATGGCTTAGATTGATTCCTATAATTCTCATAAAAAAGAATTCACATTTGATCTCTTATCTATATATATTATTAAATAGTTTAATGATAAAGATCTAAAATTATTACGTGTAAATAAAAATTTAATTAATAAAACAATAATATAAAAATGAAAGAAAAAAGTGGTTACTAAACTTAAGAATTTGCAATATATATAGGTGTTCCTACTAAATAAAGAATTGTTTATTCTTAATTGACATTTTTTAGTTAGGAAATAGAATACAAAGGAATGAAATAAGGGGGTCTTCAAGCGTGAACAGAATATTGGGATGGGATCACAAAATTATAATATGCAGCGTAACCAATTACTTATTAGATATATAAAAGATGAAGTTTTCATGGGTGAGTAGTAGTTAATGTTTTGCTAACCAATGGGTGAGTAGTAGTTAATGTTTTGTTAACCAAAACACTTTATGTTTTCCCCCTCAAAGTGATGATATTTGAGTACACCAACATTACATACCCAAAATTTCTAAAACAACATTTAGAAAGTCAAAAACATACAAATCCCTAAACACAAACGAATACAAATCTAAATAGAGAACCCGCCTAATAGACACTAACAAAATACTACAACCACTAGATAGATGTCTTTTTTTAGACGGCTATCGTATTTAATCAATTTCATTACTCAGGTTCAAAAGTTTGAGGCTCTAGGCTGTCATGTCCTTAAAATGAAGGTTGTATATGATAAGATACAAAATGCATACATAGACTAGGGTAAGCCTAATAGAATGACGAAACTTACAACTGAGGCTGTAACCGAAACATCGACATAATAAAATACATGATAAAGCGCCTAAATCAATTTTGACCTTCAAGATGGGAGCCCTAGGGATGCTCAAAATAACTACGTACCATACGCGCTCAACACCTAACAATACGGTTTCGGTTCCGATTCCTGTCCGCTAGGTACCATACCCGGTCAACACCTAATAATACGTATTGATTCCCGTGTTTTATTTTGTAGTCGGACCCAACTCGACCCTACCCGGGTATGTACATAAGTGTTAACTTAATTGGTCATGTTTGGTCGGCATTATAGAGCTTGCCGGAATGATATCTTTGTGTCATCGCTCATTGGGTATATCCAATTTATAACAAATGATGAAACATAAAGTTGCATTTGATCTTTTTCACTATCTACATACGGGAGACTAATTTTTTTTAGATTTTAGGTAAAGTAATAACAACTTTCATTTAGAAATATTTTTTTTCAATTGCATTTGATAATTTCTTACGCAATACCATAGATGATGAAAATCTAAATTTAAAATATAAACCCATTTGTAATGGTGCTTTTTTCATATATTATAATTTGGTGGTGCAAGATGTATCTATCATCCGTAAATTTAGTTGAGGAATTTATAACCGCTTTTAAATACAAATTACAAGATATTTTTTAAAAAGTAGAAAAACAAATTTAGAATATAAATGGTTATGTAAGGATACAAATTCTTTATATTTTGGTCCTAATTGAAACGTATCTATTTGGATGTAACTTGAGTTGTCATATGTTTAAATGTGTTTTAAAACAAAAAGATAGTCTAAAGGCGTTTCACAATAGTGTTACAAAAGATGTCAAGCCAAAAGATATCAAGACATATCATTTTGAGATGCCAGTTGGGATGGTATTTAACATGTCACCGATTTTTTGGTTTTTTTAAAAACTTGACTGCAAAATTATCAGGTGTTATAATCCTACTAGTAGTTGTGTTCTTTTAGAATTGTACTTAATGAATTTCAATCTTAAAACTTATGAAAATAAAAATGATATGTTTAGAGAAATGATACAACCAATGAAAGAAAAAGTTTAAAAATCTATTCAAGAACTTCCACATGTTTTTATTTGTCCGCCGCTTTAAATCTGTTTTAAATGTTACGGGAATATGACAATTTGGATTTGTAGGATGACGACCCAATTTTTTTAAGCGAGCCAAAGATACTTTTAACCATCATCTGATATCAATTTTTAATTTTCATTTAATAAAATACAGACCTAACACCAACTTAAACTTATCACAAGATCCGGGCTCAAGTAATCGCAGCTTGTCAAAAGACCCGCATAAAAGTACATTGAATATTGTTCAAGATATGACGCTTAAACGAAAAAGGAATAGGATCCAAACAAACAAGGTTGATAGGTTTAATAGAACATATTTGATATCCATTCTGACTAATAAGTTTTGATATTTTGGATTTCTAGAAAGAAAATGAAAAACAATATCCCATACTTCCATCATGACTTGTAATTTAACAACTTTTATGGTAGCTTTAGAATATGTTTTTTCTCCTAATGACATAGAGTCATCGTTAAAAAAAAGATTTTTCTAAAGTCTGCGGAGATTTGCATTTACATAAAGGATCATTTGATCGTGATAGATCATATATAAAACTTTCTTTGAAGACGAAGTGATTATTGAACAAAAAGTACATGATTAGGAAGTGAAAGATGAAATTTCTTCATGCATATGAGATGAAGATTTCGCATACGCTAAAAGAAGACAATAAATAAAGTTGGAATAATATTATATTTTTTAGAATAAATATGTATTTCTTAAATTTTACGTTTTGAAACATTTTTAAGATTAATAATAAATATATTTTATGTTTATCAAGTGTTTTATTGCTTTGATTATGTTATTTAATTTGATATTAAATTTTAATTTCTTCAATTGAATTTTAAAACTATAATGACTTAAAATACAACTTTTAACATGATATAAAGTTACAACTCATAACATAAAATCAAAATTACAGTAGCTAACTTAAAATAGAAATAAAAATTACAATTCCTAACTTAAAACTTATATTTGAACTCAAACAATTTCAAAATTAAAATTGAAATCAAACTAAAATAATTATTAAGTTAAAAAAATAAAAAATAACATTAAAAATCAAATCTGATGAAGAAGCTCAAAAATTTATTGGCAATCAAACGGCTTTCGTCATGCATATTCAACTAAGGATTGTACAAGTATTCTCTAAATATCAAGATCAACTAAATTGACTATCCTTCTCCGATAGATTGTGTTGAACTATACATAATAGACATTATTTTCCTCCAAATAACATCATTGTACTCTCCGAGTCCGAATAACCCATTTCCTAGTCAAATTTAACATTAAAGAACTCCTAGAAATTCGAATTAGCTGGTCGGTTTCGAATTCTAACGAAAACAATGGCGAACCTGTATTCCTCTTCATCGGACCAGAAACTTGGGCATTTTTTCAACGCGGGTAGTGCATTTGAATATTCTATTGTTGAAGAGAAGAATTTAGAAATTATTAGTTGTATATATAATGAAAAACCCACAACGGACGAATTTATAGACTGTTGAATCATAGTCGTTGGCAAATGTTTAATAATGTTTAAAACATACTCTAAACTCGGTTTCATACTCGACCCTACCCAACTGGGTATACCGAGTAAGTAATAGATACCCCACCTGGGTTACTGGGTATAGTTCCTACCCGATTTCGAGGTGTACCCGGGTCCAACAAAAACCTTTGAGCCTATACCCGATTCCGGGTATGGCCCAATAAACGATTGAGCATTAGAAAGGAGCCCATATTCAAAGTCCATTGCATTAAATTGGCGGCTGATCTTCCGGACCATCTTGAGAAGCCCCGAGGTAGCCAAACTTAGGCCCAACTAAATTACTTCCTATCTCATACACTTCTACGTAATAATTAGGTTAGAACCCATGTATTACATGGGTGGAATAAATAAAACATATTAAAATTATTAGTTTTGTAAATACTTTATATTCTAGATGTTATTATCCATAGTTAAAATAAAAATATAATGAATATTTAAAAGTTATAACATATAATGAATTAGAAATTATGCTTTATATTTAATATGTATTAATAAATTATTAAAATAACTACATTTATATTTTAGATGTTTAATAGTTTTATTTTTTTATTTACAATAATTATCATTTAATATCAGAGAGACAATAAACACAAATATAAATATTTTTTATTTTACATATTTTAGTTAAAAAAAAATTAAACTAATTGTTTTTATTATTTTGGTATTTATTATGAGAGAGAGGCGATAAAATAATTTTTTTGTTATGATAAAATGTTAACACGTGTTATTTGATATGCTAGAATGATGACATGTATTTTAAAAAACTATATTTATTATAGATTATAGATTAATCGATACGGTAATTCGATATCACCTTTGTCGGCTAAGCCCACAAGAGAGGATCTTTGGGTCTTTAATTAAAACAAAAGAAACCCAATGAGCCCATAAAAATTGGTGCTTTGGAGTTTGGCTAAATAAACCTATTGAGGATTATGATACATGATTAAACCAATTAGGAGGATACGTTAAAAAGTGTTATAAATGAATTGTATGTTTAGCGAATGATTTATATACTGTTTGGTGGGGAGTTTCTTCATATTCATCTAACCTAATAATACTTTACATGTGATGACATATGTCATTTCCACAAGTCCTCTCCCTTAATTTTCTCGCCCATACTATTTATTTTATTTTAAAAATTAATAATTAATTTCTGAAATTTTCTCTCTTTCTATATATAAATCCAAGTTCTTTTGTACTCATAATTTTTAAAATACTTTTTCATTAAAGTAAAACTAAGTATTTTGATTAAAAAAATATACTTTTTAAAAAACGTGAATTTTTTTCTAAAACAACGAAAAACTTTTTAATTATGAAATATTTTAAAATCAATATTTTTTAAAATAAAGTTTTTATATAAAAATAATTATTACAAGACAAACCTAGAGTTTTATAAACAATGAGATATTAATAAAAAATGAGCCTTTTTCAAAGCAAAAATCTTTATTTTTTCTAAATAGTAAAAATATTTTATCAGCTAATCAAAGTACTTTTATATTTAACGTTTTACAGTTTCTAACTTTTCATTAATAAATATATCATATTTTTCTTATTTAATCTGTGTATACATGGAGTTAATACACGGGGTTATAGCCTGGTGTTGTTTATATAAAAAAATAACATGTAACATGAATCAAACTATAGTATGCAACAAGAGCAATCAAACTAAATAATATGGACCATATTTGGTTGAGTGATCATAATAAACTGAAAGATCGTATGTTTCCCTTAATTCATCTTACGACATTGGTGAGATCCTTTAAGATTCCTTGCTTATGTAAATGGCGAGCTTTAAGTTTTTTCGGGAGTGAATTATTTGAAAATTTTCTTGCCTATGGTAGGATTAAAATTTTTTAAGTTAAAAATAATGAATGAGATTTTCTCGTTGACATGACGAGGGTAGGTGGATTTAGAAGCCAAACAATATGTGTGAAGGGTATTATTATTTTATGTGTGTTGAAGAGTATAATGTTAACAAATTTGCATATTTAAATTTAACTAAAAATTAGTTAATTGGACATTGGTTTGTCTTAATTGGGAGCGTATGGTTCGTTTTTTATTTATTTGCACTTAAATTATTTTCATCCTCTACATACTAGAAAATTATAATTTTTATTATACAATCCGGTGTAATACACGAGATAATAATCTAGTTTAATTGATAAAAGAACATGAATAGGAAGTTCTGATTGTTTAGTTAAACGAATGAACATGAAAAAATCCATGTTCGTTCGTGAAGGTTTGAAACAAACGAAACATAGATTTTTATGTTTTTTTCCAGCTTATTGTGTAATTCTGATCAGGTTATTGTATAATCATTGTCAAGCAACTCATTATGTCTATTGATAATTATCGAATCTAGTATTGGTCATTATGTTACCTATCGTGTCTAATGTTTACTATTGTGTTATGCGTTGTTTTTTTAAATTGATAATTTCGAATAACACAATGCTAAAAATATAATTTTTTAATGTGTTTCAGTTCATTATGTAATCATGGTCATGCTATTGTGTAATACTCGTTAAGTAAGTCATCGTGTCTATTGCTAATCTTCGAGTCTAGTGTGTGTATTTTTTTTAAAAAATGATGCATTTTCGAATAACACAATAATAAGATATATAAACTTTTATGTTTCAATTTCATTGTGTATTCCTAATTAGATAATTGTGTAATCTTCATCAATTTAGAAGATTACACAATGACTTAACAATAATACACAATGAGTTTCACAAAGCTTGTGTTTTTTTATATATACGCTATATACATTTTAAAGATTAAAAATGCTCGTTTTTATGGTGTTAATTGTAAAATATAATATTGTATGTAAATGTTATGAATGTTTAAAAAGAGGTCGAACTTGAAAAATGAAACATTACCAAATTTGGCCCCAACATAATTTTAATATATAGGAAACATCTCAATAACTTTATTCTTATTACACTTTTTAGTTTTAGAATATTTTGTATTTAAACATTTTCCAAATACATATTATGATTTCAAGCTCTATTATCCTTTAAAAGTTTATTAATATCGAACGAAGAGAGTTTTATAAAACAAAACCAAGATCATTTAATTATTCTACTTAGAACTTCGATGATAGCTAGTCTCCCCTCAAAATAAGAACCCATGTATAAAAGTGCTTAGATGTTGAAAGCATAGATGTAGGAAAAGAAGATAATATTTTGAAAATAGTATTGCCGAATATTTTATTTCAATTCATCTAAGATTTTGAACCTTGAAATATCATGAGTCATGACATAACTTCAAAAGAGACAACACTATTCTTGCCATAAAAAATATAATTTGTCTTCCATAAGGAACGATGTCATACCCCATCACATGTGATATGTAACCTTGGGATGTATAAAAAGTTGACTTTCATTAGACATTAGTGCACACCATGAAACACTTGGGCATTAAACTGCCAATCTGATGTCACTTTTATATACAAAAGGAGGGGTATAATTATGCTTTGTTACAAAAATGAATATGGAGATTTGTTATGAACTTTCACCTTCCTTTGATTAAGATTATTCAAACATTTTATGACGTAAAAATGGACATGTGTGAAGGGTTGGGAAGGATTAGAGGTAACGGGGTGGGGTGTTAAGAATCAAGCAGAGCAGCGGAACCAACACACGACACACGCACAAACGATTATCACGTGAAAACACAAAATAAACGACACAAGGATTTAACGTGGTTCGGTTCGTGTGACCTACGTCCACGGGCTGCAGCTAAGGTTTTCTTTATTTGCTCAATACAAAGATTATAGATATATGATAGGGTACATATGAAGACTAATTAGGGTTAACAACTTAATGAACAAGAAAACTACACATGAGTCCAAGCTCAAAGGTTTCACAAACCCAACATTGGGCAACATATAGTTAAATTTGTGGTCAAACTTCATAACAAAGATGTCATTCCTTTTTCTAGTTTGAAGAAAAAAGTAGGGAACATGAAATCTATTGTTTCTTCTTTACGTTCTAGAGTTTTAAGACTTTAAAATCTTAGATTGAAAAAAAAAAACTATTTTTTGAAAGATATGTGAATTAGATTCAGAAGTTTTGGATCACTTGTTAGTTTGTGAAAAAGGCTTGGTATGCTATAGTTGGATTGGTTAATTTGGATCTCTTGAATTCTAAAAGGCCTTGCAACTTGATTGAATAAACGAGCTATCGTTAACTAAATCAAGAAAGCTAATTCTTGAAGATATCATCATGATAACTTGGAGGGTGCTTTGGAGATTTAGAAAAAAAATTATATTTTTATAAGAATACGAAGATGAGATAAACCATTAATGCAGTTGATTGTTCATTTTTATGGTGTGTGTGCACACGTGAAAAGACCAAAATTAACTTTGTTGGGTTCTTAACAAACCCAATTATGTTTTGCAGTTGTATGGTTTCCTCGTATAATTTCTTGCTATCCGGGTCTTTTATATAATATCTCCAGCCACTCAAACAAATATAGGAATACAACATAATTACAAACAAATATTAATTATAAAACATCTAAATATAATCATAATAAACCTTAACTAATATATTCTTTCTCTAGCCCATTGAGCAGGACATTCAAACTTGATTAGAAAAAATAGTTATATAATAAACATACAACTTTTAGAAAAACTAAGAAAAAATTATAAAAACTTAAACAATAAGAAAGTATGTGGCAGCAATTGGCGGCATAAGATCTAAGGCCATAATGACAGACACAAGTACACACGACAACAAGGCTAGGGTTATTGAGCTATGACTATGGAGTGTTAACATTGACAAGATATACATATATATGTTATCTATTTGCGTATGTGTATGCGCATGCGCATGCTATGTGCATGTGTATGTGCATGTGTATGTGTGCATATGCATATGCATATGTATATGTATATGTTGCGTCCGTGAGGTAAGATTGGCGGAATAAGAGAAAAAAGGTCGTCAAACGCTCTACAGAGGAAGAGAGATGACGACCAACGAAAATTTGTCGGCAAAAACATTAAAGAAGGATAGGATCAGGAAGAGAAAAGAAGACATGAACTCTAAGACTATAAAACCATACAATAGTGAAAACCCTAAAAATTAGTATATACTTATAGAACGTAATAGTGAGAAAATGATTGACATACCCTCAAAGTGAGAAGAGCCATGCTTTATACACAATGTAGTTAAAAAGGGCATCATCAAGAATTTAAGGCAATACAAATTTGGTCCTTATATAAACATATTATTCAATTCTATCTAATATCCCTCTGCAAGCGAAGGGGTGGTGAACCGAGGCCACGTTTATGACGAAAAAACTCAAAAATGTTGTCTAGGTAGACTCTTCATGAAGATGTCCACCACCTGTAGCTTGGTAGAAATGAACCGAGTATGCAGCTTGCCAGATAAAACACGTTTCCTCATGAAGTGATAATCTAAGTCAATATGTTTGGCACGTTTGTGAGACACGGGATTTTGAGTTAATAATACAACACTCTTGTTGTCGCATAAAAGTGCAAGGTAGCCCGGAGGTAACGCAAACAACTCGCGCAATAAGTGGGTGATCCAAATGATTTCCGTAGCAGCATTCGCCATGGCACGATATTCAAATTTGCAACTTGAGCGGGACACAGTCGGCAACTTCTTAGCACTCCAAGAGACTAGATTTCCTCCTAAAAAGATGGAATACCCATACGTTGAGCGACGTGTTTCAA
This sequence comes from Flaveria trinervia, assembly GCA_025506515.1. NCBI lineage: Eukaryota > Viridiplantae > Streptophyta > Magnoliopsida > Asterales > Asteraceae > Flaveria > Flaveria trinervia. The sequence continues at coordinate 4,484,255 of CM046458.1, read as the reverse complement.
GGTACTTGGCCCAGTCAGCATCAGAATAGCCAATGATACATTGTTTACAACATCTTGAAAAAATGAGACCAAAGTCGGAAGTGCCTTTAACATAGCGAAGAATGCGTCTCACAATTTGAAAGTGGTGCACAGTTGGACTTCGCATGTATTGGCTAACCTGATTGACAACAAATGAGATATCTGGTCTGGTTATGGTCAGATATTGAAGAGCACCAACTAAGGAGCGATATAATGTCGGATTTGTGTATTCATTGCTAGCGGAGGACAAAAATTCTTTGGTAGAAAGAGGAGTGGACATAGGCTTTGAGTCAACCATGTTAGCTCAAGTAAGAATATCAAGAGCATACTTGGACTAACTCAAGAATAGACCATCGGAGGTGTAGGTAACCCCAAGCCCAAGGAAGTAACTTAAGTCGCTAAGATCTTTGATGGCAAATTCATTATGCAATTCTTTGATGAAACCATTCATGGTAGTGTCATGATTTCTGGTAAGAATTAAATCATCGACATATACAACTAAATACATTACACAAGAACCAGATTTGAAGATGAATAAGGACGTATCTACACGGCTACAGACAAATCTCTTCTTTAATAGAAACACACTTAATCGATGAAACCATGCATGTGCGACTTGTTTGAGCCCATACAAGGCTTTATGAAGCCTACATACATGGTTAGGAAACTGAGAATCAACGAAGCCTAGCAGTTGTTCCATATAAACAAGCTCAGAAAGATGCCCATGGAGAAACACATTATTTACATGGGCACGGTATCCACCATATGGGGTAGGAGCATGCTCAACTCATGATGTCAGGTGGAATAAGCCAAATGATTCCCACCATCTTGCTTGAGGTTCCAAAACTCGTCTTCCAGCTTCTGCAACTCACTCCTCGAACAAAACTTTTGGATCATTATATCCTTAAATTCTTCCCAAGGTAATGCCAAGGCAACTTCAGCCCCTCAATTCCTTTTCTCACAATTCCACCACGTCAGTGCCCGTTGTTGAAGAACACTTGTAGCATAGCGAATCTTGAATTCATCGGGACACTCACTAACAATAAACGTATTCTCCATACTTTCAAACCACTCGAGAAGTCCAGTGGCTCCTTCTTTACCGCTAAAGCTAGTGGGTTTACACGAGTTGAAATGCTTAAAGGTGCAAGTGTGATTGTTCCTGTTTTGGTTGTTGCTATTCTCCCCATGGGCATTGTTGTCACCACCACTATTGTTTCCATTAGTGTTGTTGTTTTTATTGGCCATTAAGGTACTGCTAAGTTCAGCAACCATTGACGGGAGCACAATAGCCATTTGCCGGCGATCATTGCAGCAAGTTTACAATCAGAACTTCCACGCTTTCCATGGTGACGAGACATGTTGAATACATAATGAGTTAGTCATGGGGATGTGGATATAAAAGGACAGTAATTTAAACATAGATAAACCAAGAGTTGTATGGCACGTGGAATGGTTCCATTTGGTAACACATTACTATTTAGAAACGTTGACACATCAAGGTGAATTGACCCATTTGACTTGGAAACTTGTGTATATTGACCATAGTTTATCACTCATCCCAGAAATCCCAGGTAAGCGTAACTAGTCCGTAGGATTTAGGCGAAATGCTTGCCTTAGCCGAAGGCCTTTTACCAGCAAAACCAGAATACATGTGTCTATGTGTCACATAATATTTCTTAGGTTCATGGAATCAAAACCTTGATGAGATTTCTATAGATTAGACATAAAGTCTAAACATTTAAACCATAGATATAAAGCGTGTGAAAACGCTGGATCGGTAGCGTGTTCTTGACGGAAGGAAACAAAACCAAAACCAAGAGACAAACAATAACACGAACTATAATAAAATGGTTTCATTGATAAAACCTAATAATTACAAGCTCGTTACAACATAATAATCAAGACTCTTGGCAAGGGGAGATCGAGCATGATCTCCCCTCTCATCCGGTAGCCCTTAGGCCCCGGGCACACTCCTACTAAACCCTTAATCTCTCTACACAATGAAACTGGTATTTATAGGCCTCATCTCATATCAGATGCGACTGGGCCCATTCGTTCGATTGGACCATGCGTATGGTTCAATCGTACGATTGGACCATGCGTATGGTTCAATCGTACGACTGGACCATACTTATGGTTCAGTCTTACGAATGCCCAATCACATCACTCAGTCGCACGAATGGTCCATTAGCATGGCTTAGTCATACGACTGAGTCTCATTCGCATATGCTTCTGCGAATGACCCAGTTTCATGTATTTACAACATATCAGGTGTATTACATTAAGCCTAGACTATTCGTCAAACGACTGACACACTATATATGACAGTATATGCTCCAACAAATTCCCCCTTGGATATTTCTTGCGAATAGTAGATAACACCTCTTACAATCTTCAGTCAATATTTGCTCTGGTTTCTAATAGAATCAAACGAAAAACCATATTAGCCAACGTTGCCGATCCGTCAGGTTGCTACAGTATCCCTAAAAATGAATTTAGGCACAATAGCTTTCGTTTACTTTACAGAACACCATCATCGCAACAAGATTCCCCATATGATTGATTTTTCCGGATAATGACATGAATAGTTTTCCATTGCTTCAATCTTCACACATGCTAACCTGATTAACATTAACACCTGTAGAAATTCCCCCTCAAATTCAGCATATCCCAATATATAAACGTTGTGCTCTCCTTGCGTCTTCATACGGTGTATTAGGCAAAAAGTATAAGGTTCTAATCCACAGCTGACAATCTCAAACAAATCAGCATGCACTCAGATTCATCATCAGAAACCGGCTCACATCATTACTTTCTGATTGCGTCTTCAATTTCTCTAAACATGGATTCACCCTAAGAATGAGAATCCTCTTTGTGTGGATAAATATAACTTGATTGGCCCATAAATAGTCAGATGCTCCTGACTATCCCACAAAATCAGCACCGACTGCTGACATCTTCTCTTCTCTCTTTCGTGTTCTAACTACATTCATCTATTCTGGAAGTCCAACGAATGATGGGGTATCCATCGAACTTATTTAACAAAAGAACCTCAGGATGAATGTGCTTTGCTCATCCTCAAATATGTGCAAGAAGCAGTTCCAGACTCTTTTTTGGTCTGGAACAAATGCGGATGAGTCAATGCGGATGGCTCAGTCATGCAATTGAACATACGACTGGTCCAGTCGCACGACTGAACATACGACTTGTCCAGTCTCACAACTGAACATACGACTGGTCCAATCTCATGGTCAAGTCGCACGAATGGTCCATTAGCATGGTCTAGTCGCACGAATGGTCCAGTCGCACGAACGGGTCTGCACGTAGATTTTCAGATCTGCAGCCGTCGTGGCTGCCAAAAACCCTGATCTTATGAATTTTACTTGAACTGAACCAAAATAGTCATCATAAGATTCGTAAGGGTGATCAAAACGTGGTTCCAGGTTTGATTTTAACCAGGAAACAACATACGTGACAAGATCTGAGCAAAACATGAAGAACACGAAGTGGGTTTAACGTCAAAGAACCTGAAATCGATCCAAAAATCAAGAGCTCGGGTTGCTAGTATGATTGTTAGATTATTCTAGCAGTAACCGGCTCTGATACCAATTGTGAAATCGCTGGATCAGTAGACATCCAAGCGTGTTCTTGATGGAAGGAAACAAAACCAAAACCAAGAGACAAACAATAACACGAACTATAATAAAATGGTTTCATTGACAAAACCTAATGATTGCAAGCTCGTTACAACATAAGAATCAAGACACTTGGCAAGGGGAGATCGAGCATGATCTCCCCTCTTATCCGGCAGCCCTTAGGCCCCGGGCACACTCCTACTATACCCTTAATCTCTCTACACAATGAAACTGGTATTTATAGGCCTCAGCCCATATCAAATGTGACTGGGCCCATTCGTGCAATTGGACCATGCGTATGGTTCAATCGTACGACTGGACCATGCGTATGGTTCAATCGTACGACTGGACCATGTGTATGGTTCAATCGTACGACTGGACCATACTTATGGTTCAGTCTTACGAATGCCCAGTCACATCACTCAGTCGCACGATTGGTCCATTAGCATGGCTCAGTCGTACGACTAAGTCTCATTCGCATATGCTCCTACGAATGACCCAGTTTCATGTGTTTACAACATATCAGGTGTATTACATTAAGCCTAGACTATTCGTCAAGCGACGGACACACTATATATGACAGTATATGCTCCAACAAAGCGTACGAACCCACGTGTCTTCGAGAATAAGTTTAAGAAGTTTCATTCGTCGGGGAGAATTAAAGAACCAAGAATAAGTCTAAGGGAGACAAGCAATAATGTTTAAGCATTTACAAGGCAATCTTATGCTAAGGCGTCAAGTTGCACATAAGAAGGCATAGCATTATGTAGCATGCAAACAATATATATAGTTACAAGAATATAAATATTATTCTATAAGGTTCATGCATAAACTATAGTCTAGGTCAGCATTTTTAATAACCTAAATCCCTATAGTTATGGGCTCTAATACCAATCTGTCACACCCCAATCATGACGGCAGAATCGTCGAGATGTGAGGGTTAAGATTGTTCACAACCACATAACGCTATTATTCAATCCAAATATTATAATCATAAGTTTCAAAAGTAAATTTCAAACATAAGTCTCAAATATGAAAATAAACATAGCATTAGATGTAAATAATCCAAGACAATTCGTTTATTAAGTTAGGTCCAATCCTAGATGTGGATAAACTTCAAAGAGAACATCAAACTTGGGTGTTTCCTGAAACATGTTAAAAATAAAAGGTCAACATAACATTTGTGAGATTTCCATAGTTTTCATACATACATATATAAAAGATAGCAATTCATATCATAAGTTAGTGAGCAAAGTAACTAGGGATGTGTGACAAATGTAACAATCAAACCTTGATAGTTTACAAGATTACAAGTTTACAAGATTATACAATTAGCTAAATGTACTTGGATTAACCAAGCAGGCTTGTCAGTCCCATAGATCTATAATGTCATCAGACTAGCAATAGTTAATGATTGTACATATAAAGTCATCACATAGTAATTACTAAAGTTCAACTAACCACAATAAACAAACTGAATTGCCCAAGTGTTTACAAGATTCAAACGAGTTACAAATGCAATAATCATACGGTAACATGTTTCACCCCAAAGTGTAAAAATAAGCAAAAGGGGTATGGAAAAACTCACATGATCAATAAACATATAATGATGATTAATAAGAAAGTAATAGTCGTCGTTCCAATGAAATCCTTCACTAAGTAACTTTAAAATATATATATATATATATATATATACAAGATTAAGCGTAATTTTAATAAGTTTAACGTTTTAACGAGAGCTAGGGTTTTAAGTGGAATTTAGGTATTTGGGTATTTTTATAAATACTTTAAAAACACAAATATATTCTTTATATGTTTTAATATAGAGAAAATGTAATTGAATCGTTTATAACAATTAATAAAGTTCAAATATAATATTTGAACTAATCATGATTTAAAGAATATTAAGTGAAAGAAAAACGTTTAGTCCAATAATAATTTATTAATTATTATTTACAATCTATTTTATTAGAAATTATCCAAAAAAAATTCTTTTTTTAATATGTTTTATTAACAAAATATATTTACTAAACTTAGAAAAAATACAGAAAATATTTAGTGGTTTAAAAAATATTTGAAATTTATAAAAGTAGTTTTTATATTTATTAGAAAAAATTTTGAAATATATTTTAAGGCTAAAAGCCTTTAAAAAAGATACATGAGGTTGCCCAGGTTCGAACCCGAGACCTCGTGAATGAGAGGCAAGTGTCTTAACCAGTGAACCAGGGTCGTGGCCTTGGTATCACTCGGTTTTTAAACCTTAAAAACCCTTATAACCAAATACCCCAAATCCTTAGAACCCTAAAATCGAATCGCATCAAATTGAGGCTTAATCTGATTCGATTAACCACAATAATCATGGGGCTTTTATTCCCCATAATTAAACACCAAGACTAATTTAATTACCCGATTGGTGAAGGATCGAAGATGAACAATGCGGAGGACAAGTCGCGGCTGAAAGGTGAGCAATCGATGTGATTTTGTTGATGATAATTCAATTAATTTTATGTGAAGCCTCGATTGATGTATTAGACCAAAAGCCCCTTATCAATTTCGAGTTTCAATGTTAAGACGATGGTATTTCAGTAAGTTGCAGGTCGCGATGACTGTGGTGATCGAATTCAATATTGATGTTTGTTTTAAGAGGAATTGAGAGTTACAAATAAGTAATATTAGTTAGATGATTGTTTAAGTTGATTTAATTAGATTATAATTATGATTAAGTGCTCGAACAACTGTAAGTTTTAATGTATTTCGGTTATGTAATCGATTAGGCTAGAAACCGATATTTAAACACAATTAAATCATGTATTCAATTTCGAAATGTGCATACGAAACGATTTGGGTTAGTTTTGGGTTTTGAAATCGAATAATTTTGGGTGTTTTGGCCGACGCTGGAGCTTCGTCGGAATACTTGCCGGATTTGTGGGGTTTGAAAAAAGGGAGGGGTTTGGGTTTTGAAATTTACACAAATGGTCCCCGTGGTTTGCATTTTGTTATTTCATGTTTAAAACTTTCTTTGAAGTTTCAAAATTGGCAATATAACCCCCCTCAAACCTAATTACTTTATATTTTTAAACATTTTTAAGATTAGTATTATTTTAGTAAATATTATTATTAGTACTATTACTATTATTTTGTGTAAATAGTATTATTAGTATTATTATTACTGTTATTAATATTATTAATTTTACTAATATTGTTATTATTATGAATATTATTATTATACATTATACTTAATTTAATGAAACTATTAACTTTCTAACTAATAAATGAACATAAGCAACCCATAATTTCATATATGGAAGCAATGGTCCTTACAAGAATAACGATGCTAAATTTTAATTAAACGAAACAAAATACAAGATGTTACAGCAAGAGACAGAACAACCCAAATAGTCGAGCATTTGACCACCGGACTAAACGTGTGAGAGTAGTCGAGCCCAGGATATTGGCTGAAACTCTGAGTACCATCAGTATGGTACTTGGTTCGAAACAACCATTTGGAGCCAACAATGTTGTGACCCTCTGGTCGGGAAACCAATGTCCACATGCCATTGTTCGATAAGGCAGTAAATTCTTTTTGCATAACATCTAGCCAGTGTGGGTGTTTAGTGGCGGATTTAAAACCCTTTGGGTCAGCAGAACTAGACGATATAGAAGTGGGCTTGTGATGGGCGGTTTGGGCAAGGTTGGCAGTGTGTTTGGGTTTGAAAATTCGACTTTGCCATAAGTAATCATGGGGTGAGTCGAAGTTGTGGCAGGTTGGTGTTGGTTTTGGGAAGGGAGGGGGTTGTTGGCATCTGATAATTGGTTGATATGCATGCACGTATCATAGTTAATATTACGTTTTTAATGTACTTTATGTATAGAATGGTATTACTTTGTTACATGTTTGAAATGTAGGTTAAATGAAGCTTAACGAACATTATTTGAGAAGAAAACAAAGGATAACAAGACTATGGCTTGAAAGGTGCTGAAAATGAAGAAAACTGTGTAAAGTGCAGGGAGGCCGTAAGCTACGGTCTGAGGCCGTAACTTACAGCCCTATTCTGAGTCTGTCTGTGAACCCCGTAAGATATGAGGTTAGGCCGTCTGGCTGAAGGAAGGCTGTAACCTACGGCCTATAGGCTGTAAGTTACAGTCTAACGTGATATTTTGAGGATTGTTTCAAAATTTAAAACTTATTTAATCCCTAACATTAGTGTTTCGAAGGGGACCTCTGCCTCCAACCCCAAGAACGAATCTTTGGACTATTTTGAGCCATTGGAACTCTCTCTAATCATCAATTGATCAAGGATTCATATGATCAAAGTGAAGATTGAAGAGATTATGATGAAGATAGAAGGCTAAACCATCCATGATGGGATGGTTTGTGATTTGATCATGCATGCTTGTGCTTTTACCTAGTCAAGACATAACCTTTGATCATTTAATAACTTGTCTTCGTTTATGTGTTTTAAATCATATGTTGATTAAAGATTCTTGATAGTGGATTTAATTATTGCTTATCAAGTTATCAGTTTTACATTGTTAACCATTGAGTAGTAATTAGGTTATTATCATCAATTGGTGATTGTAAATAAAGTTTCTAGATTGTGGCATTAGTTAGTTTACTAGTTAATTTACATAATCAGTTATCAAGTTGGTAATTACCTTTCAACATATGTGATAAACAAGTTATGTCTATGTGACTTTGAGATTAGGTAGAACATAAGTTGTGTATTCAATTACATTCCTGAACCCCGATTGTGATTTTTTTCATCTCAATAGTTCTAAAAAAAGTCCAAGTTTTTGTTTTATTTATTAAAGTGATTGTTTTTATCCAGTATAGTTAAAGTGACAATAGTCTAGTTTTAATTATTAAGTTAGTTAAATAATTAATGCTCCCCGTGGATACGATACCTAACTTACCATACCTACCTAGGTAAATTAGGTTTTTGTATGACCCCAACGACAGGTCATCAACATCAACGGGAGCAGTAGCATAGGATGATGAGGGGTCTTGTGGAGGTTCTAAAATAGGGGTGAAATGGAAGTATATGTTTCAAGAGGTGGAGAGGAGATAGGAGTGAGTGGAGGGGCAACCATCGATGCAGAAGTGGGCTCGGAAGGAGAGTTGGTATGTGTAATGGGCTTAGGTTGTGTGAAGGAGGATACTGGGCCTATTGTAGGGTTTGGGTCAGCAGTGGGTGAAGGCCTAGTAAGATCATCAAGTAGACCACAGTTGGGTTTATAGGTGGTCTGGGGCTAGGTAGTGGGTTGGGGAACATGATAGGGTGTGGAGTTAGTAATTTGGGGACAATTATATCTTCCTTAACCTGTTGTAAAGGAAGGAGATGAATGTGTGATGAAGAACTTGGTCCCTAAAATGGAAAACTATGTTTGTCAAACCGTGCATGCCCAGTGATATAGGTACGAGAGGTGGTTGTATCAATACATTTAAACCCTTTATATTGAGCATTGTACCCCATAAAGATACACGGGATGCTCTGAGGTGATAGTTTGTTAGTGCAATAATCTCGAGTATATGGATAGACGACAAGCAAAAGGATGAAAGTTTGAGTAATTTGGCTTGATAGAAAATAGTGTATCATATGGAGACAACCAATTCAATGTTTTTATGGTAACCGATTTATAGTGTGAACCACCATAGAGAAAGCCTCAACCCAATAAGACGACAGGGCATGAGCATTAAACATCATGGCAAGACCGGTTTCAACTATGTGTCAATGCTTGCGTTCCGCTCGACCATTTTGCTCAGGGGTGTAAGGACATGAGATACAATGAAAAGTACCATTAGAAATAATAATTCACGAACATGATTATTAAGGAATTCAGTGCCGCCATCACTTTGGAAGGTTTTATATAGTTGAAATTTGAGATTGAACAAGTGGTACAAAAACCGAGAGAACCTCATGGAATTCACTTTTTCGTCTTAAAGGGTAGAACCAAGTAAAATGAGAGTAGTCATCAATAAAAATGACATAATAACAATAGTGATCGATGGATAATGCCGGTGACAAGCCCTACAAGTCCAATGAATTAATTCTAATGGTGCGATCGCACGTTTGTCATTATTGTCAAAAGGCAACCTATGCATTTTAGAGAGTGCACAAGATGTGCAAACATCTAGTTTCGGAAGAGTGGATGTGATAGATAAGTATCCCATCTTATTTAAATGAGACAACACATCAAACGAAAAATGTCCCAAACGTCAATGCCATAATTCAAATGTAACACCCGGTTATTTTCTTTGAAGCCAAAGATAGAAGAAAAAGAAAGAAAAAGGAGAAAAAGGCATTTTACCCAAGTTGAGGGGTAAAATATGCCAAAAAGGAGAAAACTTTGAAAGAGTGGGTGTAAAAGGGGCATGGCTACCCACATCCCTCTCCCATACTTGTCTTCAATCGGCCAGAGAGAAAGAGAAGGGAGAAAAGGGCAAAAGCTTTCGGTTTTTGAAGAATCAAGGTGCAAAAGTCGAAGTCAAGCGGGTTTGTGGGAAACTCTACCCGAAGGGTTATCAAGGTGAGTTATAGGACCCCTCGTTTACACGATTTTGACTGATTTTAGGGTTCAAATGCATACATAAACTGTTTTTGGTTGTGTTGAGTGTTGAACCCGTTTGTGTGTGTTGTGTGTGTGGTGTGCGACCGGGTGGGGGTTCAGTTTTGGGCTGGCTATGTTGAGGATGATGTTATGGTTGTGTTTCTAAGGCTTAGGATGGTTGGTTTAAGCTTAGAACAGGTTAGAGAGGGTTTGGGGACCGAAAAATGCAGTTCAGGTTCGAAGAGACTGCATTCTACACCTAGCTAGGGCTCATGAGACTGGAAGACATGAGACCTAATGGTATACGACTGGAGGCCATACGGCCGAAAAGCATGCGACTGAAGGCCATACGGATGAAAGGCATGCGACTGGAGGTCATGCACCTGAAAGGCATGCGATTGGAGATCATTCGCCTGAAAGGCATGCTACTGGAGATCATGCGCCTAGAGGGCATGCGATTGAAGGTTATGCGACTGAAGGCCATACGGCCGAAGGTCATACAACTGAAGGTCACACGACTGCAAGTCATGCGACTGAAGGTCACACGACTGCAAGTCATGCGACTGAGGGTCCACACGCCCCATAGTGTTCATGTGTCTGGAAGCCCTCCATACGTATAAGTGTTCATTCGCCCCATAGTGTCCATGTGCCTTAGTGTTCTCATGTGCCTGGAAGGCCATGCGACTATATAGTGCCCATACGCCCAAATAGGGCTCATACACCCAAAAGGACTTAGAATATTTTCTGCTTTTAGGGAAAAGTGTAAAATGTAGGCTTTGACTTGAGGTGTTCCCGGGGGCTATATAAGTTGAATTTTTGGGGTCGTAGATGACGTGATGGGCGATGTATGATGTGATGTATGATTGATGCCTATGCATGAAGATGTGTGATTAATGATGTTTGATGACTATGTATAATTGTATGATTGTATGTTATGTTCCTTATTACGTATGACGATGTGACTTTACGTGGTGTGATATTAGTAATGAACGTAAAGTATTATCTTAACGAAGTGAAAGATTTAAGATAATGAAAGTGGAACATAATGAATGAACGAATGAAAAGCCTTGCAAGCAAATGAAAGGAGGTTCACAACTCATTAAGAGTTGTTAGCTCAACTGTGTGTGTCTACAGCGTGCGATTTTGGCTAACTCATAAGGGTTCATACACACAGTAAAAGTTCAGTCTTGGTGACTGCTCCAATACGTGCAATTTCCTAATTACTGTGTGTTATACATCGTGCGATTTTGGCTAACCCATAAGAGTTCACACACACAGGGGGAGTCAGTGTGCGATTTTGGCTAACCCATAAGAGTTCACACACGATGTGGCTAACCAAGCACAAGCAAACAACGATGTGGTGAATGGTACGTTAACTCACCTTTAACTTTTGTGATCCGATTCATTTCATACTTTACCTGTATCGTTAAATACCTTAAAAATTGAACAGGTATGTTCCTTATTAACAAAACTTATGCCTATGTCCTATTTGATTCTGGAGCCGATAAAAGTTTTGTTTCATTAGAGTTTGAACCCATAATTGCTAAGCCACATACGAAACTAGAAAGACCTCTTACTGTTGAAGTTGCCGATGGAGAACCGATCACCGTTGACGTTATCATTCGTGATTGCATCTTAAGTCTTGACACGCATGATTTTCTTATCGATCTTATCCCTATGAAACTTGGAAGCTTTGACGTCATCATTGGTATGGATTGGTTAGCCAAACACCATGCCGAGATCATTTGTTTCGAGAAGTGCATTCGTATACCGTTACCCTCTGGAGATACGTTGAAGGTGTTCGGTGAAAAATCTTCCAAAGGGCTTAAACTCATGTCTTGCACTCAAGCCCGAAAGTGCTTAAGCAAGAAGTATATGGCCTTCTTGGCTTACGTGGTCAACATGAAAGTCAAAGGGAAAGAACTTAAGGATGTCCCTATCGTACGAGACTTTCCTGAAGTATTTCCCGATGACCTTAGTGGTTTACCTCCCGTGCGTGAAGTCGAGTTTAAAATTGACTTGATACCGGGAGCAAACCCCGTGGCCAAGTCACCATATCGGCTTGCACCATCGGAAATGCAAGAACTCTCTAGTCAACTGCAAGAGCTGTCCGAGAAAGGCTTCATCCGTCCTAGTTCTTCGCCTTGGGGTGCACCTGTTCTTTTCGTGAAGAAGAAAGATGGATCGTTTCATATGTGCATCGACTATCGTGAGCTTAACAAGCTTACCATCAAGAACCGTTATCCTCTTCCTCGTATTGATGATTTGTTTGACCAACTTCAAGGAGCTGCTATTTTCTCGAAGATCGATTTACGTTCTGGCTATCATCAATTGCGAGTCCATGATGGTGATACCCCAAAGACCGCTTTCCGTACTCGTTATGGACACTATGAGTTTATGGTGATGCCTTTTGGTTTAACCAATGCTCCTGCGGTTTTCATGGATCTCATGAACCGGGTATGCAAGCCTTATCTAGACAAGTTTGTGATCGTCTTCATTGATGACATACTTATCTATTCCAAGTCCAACACCGATCATGAACTACATTTGAGATTGGTTCTTGAATTGTTGAAGAAAGAGCAATTGTACGCAAAGTTCTCGAAGTGTGACTTCTGGCTCGAGGAAGTTCAATTTCTAGGACACGTGGTGAATAGCCAAGGAATTCACGTTGATCCTGCAAAGGTGGAAGCTGTGAAAAATTGGTGCGTTCCTACAACTTCTACCGAAGTTTGTTCTTTTCTTGGTCTTGCTGGTTATTATCGGCGATTCATTGCCAATTTCTCGAGGATCGCAAAACCGCTCACTACTTTGACACAAAAGAATAAAGCATTCGAGTGGGGTTCCGAGCAAGAAGAAGCTTTTGAAGCGTTAAAGCATAAGTTATGCAATGCTCCTATCTTGACCCTACCCGATGGAAACGACGATTTCACCGTGTATTGTGATGCATCTAAACAAGGCCTTGGTTGTGTCTTATGCAACGAGGGAAGGTCATAGCTTACACATTGAGGCAATTGAAGGTTCACGAGGTGAATTACACAACTCATGATCTCGAGCTTGGTGCTGTTGTATTTGCTTTGAAGATTTGGAGGCACTACCTGTATGGTACGCAATGTATAGTCTACACCGATCACAAAAGCCTTCAACACGTGTTCAATCAAAAAGATCTCAAAATGAGACAACGTCGTTGGGTGGAGTTGATTAGTGACTATGATTGTGACATTCGTTATCATCCTGGTAAAGCAAACGTTGTAGCCGATGCACTAAGCCGAAAGATTCACAACAAGATGATCTCATTCCAAGAAATTCGCGATCGACGTCAATGGTTTGACACTTTGGGTGAGTTCGATACTGAGATCCGACTAGATGTCAACGAGACCACGGTACTACTACAAAACCTGAGAATAGATAGTGACATCGAGTCTAGCATCCTGGAGGCTCAACAAATGGTTCAACGAGAAGGAAGAATGAAGGATGAGTTGGAGCATAATCTTCTAACTCAATTGGAAACGAAACCCAATGGGTTGATGTACTTCGCCAATCGTATTTGGGTTCCAAATCGCGATAACATTCGTACCTTTATTATGAACGAAGCTCACCAAACTCGTTATTCTATTCATCCTGGTTCCGATAAGATGTACATGGACCTACGTGGTCAATATTGGTGGCCTGGAATGAAGAAAGACATAGTGACTTATGTAGTTAAGTGCCTCACATGTACGAAGGTTAAAGCCGAACATCAACGTCCAAGTGGATTACTTGAGCAACCCGAGATTCCTATGTGGAAATGGGAACACATATCCATGGACTTCATAACAAAGCTACCCCGAACCTCTAGAGGACATGATAGCATATGGGTGATCGTTGACCGTTTGACCAAGTCGGCACATTTTATACCCATACGTGACACTTACAAGACATCAAAGTTAGCTCGTATATACGTTGATGAGATTGTAAGTCGTCATGGGGTACCTCAGCACATCATATCCGACCGAGATGCTCGTTTCACTTCACATTTTTGGTCGTCTATGCAAGAACTCTTGGGTACACAATTAGATCTAAGCACGGCTTACCATCCTCAAACTGATGGTCAAACCGAGCGAACGATCCAAACTTGGAGGATTCGCTACGTCTCTGTGTTCTTGACTTTGGTGGCGATTGGGATACGCATCTACCGCTCGCGGAATTTTCGTATAACAATAGTTACCACTCGAGTATCAAGATGGCACCGTTTGAAGCACTTTATGGTCAAAAATGTCGTTCACCGATCTGTTGGACCCACATTGGTGAAAACTTCATCACTGGTCCTGAACTTATACAAGAGACGACCGATAAAGTTTCTATTATTCGCAAGAACCTTGAAGTGGCGAGAAGTCGTCAAAAGAGTTATGCTGACAAGCGGCATAAGCCATTGGAATTCCAAGTTGGGGAGATGGTTCTTCTCAAGGTTTCACCGTGGAAAGGTGTGGTTCTCTTTGGAAAGAAGGGCAAACTGGCTCCAAGATTTGTAGGACCTTTCAAAATCCTGAAAAGGATTGGGAAAGTGGCTTATAAGCTAGAGTTACCTTCCGACCTTAGTGGAATTCATCCTGTGTTCCACGTCTCAAATTTGAGAAAGTGTTTGGCTGATGAAAGTCTGTATGTTCCGCTGGAAGACATTCAGATCAACGAGTCCTTGCATTTCGTCGAGAAACCTGTTGAAATCATGGATCGTATAATGAAGAAGACTAGAACCACGACAACCCCAATCGTCAAGGTTCGTTGGGAAAATAAACGTGGCGCTGAATTTACTTGGGAACGTGAGGAGCACATGAAGAAGAGATACCCATTCTTATTTGTATAGTT
Source organism: Flaveria trinervia (assembly GCA_025506515.1). Taxonomy (NCBI): domain Eukaryota; kingdom Viridiplantae; phylum Streptophyta; class Magnoliopsida; order Asterales; family Asteraceae; genus Flaveria; species Flaveria trinervia. The sequence goes on along the minus strand of CM046458.1, from coordinate 4,469,211 downwards.
TCTTTTCTTTTAATTCGGGACGAAATTCTTTTAAGTTGGGGAGACTGTAACATCTTGTATTTTTGTTAGCTAAAAGTTAATTTCGTTTATTCTTACTAAGGTTATATTTGTCAATTTTGAAACTTGCGTGTTGTTTGTGCTTATTCCTTATTATCATTGGGTTTTTATGAAATGTTAAGTATAATTAATAATAATAATGTTAATATTAATAAAAGTAACAATAATAATAAGTAATAATAATGAATAATAGTATTAGTAATAATAAGATTACTTTTAATATGGTTATTTATAATTTATAAGGGTTATTAAACTTAGTCATATTTAAAACCTAAACTTAAATTAAGTTTGAGGGTTTTATTTGTCAATTTGGAAACTTAAAATGGAACTTTTAAGCATAAAATGTAAATAATAAACTAGAGGGACTAATTGTGTAATTAATTAAAACCCAACCCAAAACCATTTTCTCTCTCCCCGATTTTCCGGCAACGGCCGGCGAAACTCCGGCGCGGCGCCGGCGAGGTTCCAAAACCCGTAAAAATTCATCCGTTTTATTCCCAAATTATACCAATCGCTTCGTGAACACAATTCGAACCTCGTTATGAACTTTTAAGGCGTTTATCAACCGGTTACGAACTCCATTCGAAGGTATAACCGAAGCACGTTAAGATCCATAACCGTTTGAGCATTAAACTCTAATCATAACCCAATTAACTGAACCAAATCGAGCGTTTATCTGATTCTAATCGATTGCAATCATCAATTTCACCTGAAATAAACAAAAACATATCATTCGATTCTCTCTGTTGATCACGAACTGCAACATACTCGAACGCTATCTTCCGAACATCAAGATTTGAAATCGATAAGGGGCTTTGGATCTAGTTTGTCATACGAAGCTATACACAAGGTTAATTGTGTTATCATCAACGTTTACATCGTTTCTGCATCTCCTTCGACCGCGACTTGTACATCGTTGGGTTCACCTTCAATTCGAACTTGTTCGGGTAAATTACATACATGAATATGCTCGTTTTAGCATGGGGAACAAAAGCCCCATGATTACAAGCTTTTACATTAACGAATTCGGGTTCAATTTTGAGGATTGTGGAATTAGGGTTCTTAGAGATTTGGGGAAACTTTTTTTAAACGGGTTATAATAATTCGAAACCAATATGAACCGCGGCTGAGGCCTTGGTTCATTGGTTAAGACATTGCATTCTCAATATGAGGTCCCGGGTTCGAACCCGGGCACCCTCATGTATATTTTTAAAACCTTTTTTTAGCCTTAAATTAATTATAGAAAATTTATATAGTTATAAAAATGAATTTTATAAACCCTAAATATTTTTAAAGTCATCTAATTATTTCTTAAAAATTTTCTTGTAAAACTTTGTAATATTTTAATATAAAATTATTTACAAGTGTAATAATTAAATATTTTTATTATTAGATTGTTATATAATACTTAAAAGTATTAAATTAATATTAGACCTTATGTTTATGGATTTATCATGATATTTATAGAATTTAAATATAATTGTATAAATGAAATCACAAGTTATTTACAAAGGATCAATTTCCTTAAAAATAAATTTATAAATTTCATAAATAGTATTTTTATATATAAATAAATTATTAACTTTATACAAATCCTCAAAATTCTAATACCCTAGTTCATGTTAACTCGTTAATCTTATTATTAACCTAAATTTTATAATATTTATATATTTAGGTGCCTTGTGACGTTTTATCTTGGAACGGCATATTTTATTCTTATTAATCTTCATTATATACTCATTTGACAAGTGAGTTTTTCTTGCCCCTTTTTCATATTTTCACACTAATTTGGGGTGAAACATGATAGTTTATACTTGATACACTTATACTCATTTGAGACTTGTAAATCACATGCAATTCAACTTATTATTTTGTCATGGTAATTTGTGTAATGTAAGTGATTATATGAGATACATAGTTTGTTTACAATCATTAACTATTGCTAGCCTGGCGACGTCTTAGATCTTTGGGCCTGACAAGCCTATTTGGTGCTAAAGTCGAGGTATTGCCGGCTCCTGATGACGTATGCTTGTTCATCATGGGAACCAAATACACTTAGCCAATCTTCTATACTTGTAATCAAGTCGAGGTTTGGTTGTAACGATATGTGTTCTATAACCTTACCTACTTATGACCTATGACATGAATTGCTACTTGTAACCTTTTTCATATTATGTATAAAAACCTTGGAAACTCACCAACTATTTTTAGTTGACTCTTATTTTTATCATGTTTCAGGTCAACCTCAAGTTTAAAATGATCCCTTTGAAGCATGCAATAATCTAGGACTTGGACCTAGATAATGAAATAAAAAGTTTACATTATGTTATGTTTTGTTACGTTTGAACTTAATACTTGTTTGGGACTTATGATTGTATTTCATTTCATTTCAAGACTTATGATATCAATACTTACATTTTAATATAGCGTTATGTGGCTGTGAACAATCTTAACCCTCACATCTCGACGTTTCCGCCGTCAAGGTTGGGGTGTGACACCGCCCATTCAGCCTTTTTGATGTCAACATTGGCGTTTGAGGCTTGGGCTTGACCCCCATTCTTCTCAGACTCTTTCTCCATCTGATCCAGCTTGTCAAATGTATCACTGACGAGAGTATCACCCAAGTTGGGGACTACATTTCCCTCTCTATCAGCGTACTCTAGATAATGGTCAGCATTGACATCCTCTATCTTGATTTCATCTATGTCATTGAGCTCATCGTCACTTGTAACTTCAAAAGTAGGAGCGTCCTTAACAATCTCGTTCGGGTTGAGCCGGAATATCTCAGCAAATTGTTCATTAGTAAGGTCATGAATGATTTCTCCTTCTTCAGGAGTATAGCTTACAGACCTTCTGACTATCCCTTGCAAATCAAGAATCATTGTAAGTTGAGACTTGATTTGCTGAAGGGGAGTAACATCATACTCATCTTGCTGAGATGATTAATTTACTTGATTTAAACATGTAACACATCAATTGTTAGTAATTAATCAAGACATTCAAACATTTGATAAAGATATATAAACATTAATTACATAATATTAATACAAGATTCAAGTACAAAGCTTTCACAAATACATAAACTTCTAAGCATTACTTTTGTCTTATATGGTTGGCTTCTCAGCAGATGGGGCAGAAGATGAGGCTCCTTGGTCTTGATTTCTCTTTGTACGTCTCTCTTGACCCTGAGTTGAGGCAGATGCAGCTGCATCTCCTTCTTCATCATTCTGCCTTCCCCTTGTCCCTTCATCTTCACTGGCCTCATCATCATCACTATCATCATCATCATCATCATCATCATCATCATCATCATCATCATCATCATCATCATTATCATCATCATCATCATCATTATCATCATCATCATCATCATCTCCTTCTCTGATTTTGAGGGGCTCATCTTTGGAGCCTTTTAATTTTAGCATGATAGTCTTGTTAGAGGCCTCCAACTCCTCTATTCTCTTTTCTGATTGGACGTTATGCTCCTGGAGTTGGGCAATTTGCTGAGCTTGCTGTGAGATTTGATGTGCTTAGGTAGCTTTTAGGTCCACAAGCTGACGTAGTTGGGCAGCCTTCTCTTCATCAGCGGCTAACAGCTTCAACACCATACGGTTAAGTGCTGCCAGCTGTTCCTCTACCCCCAATGGAGGGTAGAGATGGTCCTGCGGTGAATGTCGGGTGGGATGATAATAGTGATGATGATGAGGCCAGTGAAGATGAAGGGACAATGGGAAGGCAAAATGATGATGATGATGATGAAGGAGATGCAGCTGCATCTGCTTCAGCTCAGGGTCAAGAGAGACGTATAAAGAGAAATTAAGACCAAGGAGCCTCATCTTCTGCCCCATCTGCTGAGAAGCCAAAAAAACTTGAACTTTTAGATCTGGAGACACTAAAAAACACTGTTTTACTCAAAAAGATAGTGTTTTTGAATGAAAAACATGATTTTTACACCAAAACGATCGAATCACACGCAAAATCAAGAGCCAAAGCTCTGATACCACTTGTTAGGACTGTTGACGTACGGAGTACTAACTGATTCTACGTGTATACCAACTCAAATAGTGCGGAATCCTATTTGATTGGTGATCCAATTAGGGAGAACACAGTTAAGATCAATCTAACGATTAATGAAATGTTACGAATGATTAGAACACGATCAACTGTGATCTATAAACTTGGAACAAGTTTTCTTGAGTCTCTGGACGGCTAGGGTATGATTATGTGCGTAGGTATTCGAATTGTTACGTCTTTCCACGAATTAGGTGGTATTTATAGGTTAGGGTTTTCTATTCGTACGATTGAAGCATACGATTGATCCATCCGCACGACTGAAGGTCCAGTCGTGTGACTGAGTCAATCTTATGTCTCAATCGGGCGACTGATCCAGTCTCCTGGTTCAATCATGCGACTGGTCCATTAGCATGAAGTATTCATGCGTATGATCCATTAGCATGGTCCATTCGCATGAGATTTCACATGATTAAGTTTGAACATGTTTCTCGATCATTATTGACTAAGAACTATGTACAATAACCTCAAACCTATATAGTTAGTTCAGTATACTTTATTACACAATATGCAATGAAATATTAAACATTATATGCATCAACCATACATTGCATTTCATTCATATCCATTCAATTACATATATGTAAGACATGATAGACATTTTACATTAAGTTCCTAAACTAGGTACATATGTATCAACAGATTCGTTTGATAACGCCTAACGGGAGTGTGGTGATGGTTTATGGTGATCGGGTCACTACGATTCTGAAGGTAATTTCAATGGCGGTGGTGGGAAAGTGCATGAGGCGTGGATGTAGTGCCTACTTGGCCTGTGTAAAGGATGTGGATACACTAACACCACAACTATCCGATGCACCGATTGTGTGTGACTTTCCAGATGAATTTCCCGAAGACTTACCAGGAGTGCCACCTAACCGAGAGATCGAGTTTCAGATCGACTTGATACCAGGTGCCCAACCTGTTACTAAGGTGTCGTATCGTTTGGCTCCGACTGAGATGAAGGAGTTGATGGAGCAACTACAAAAGCTGCTTGATAAGGGGTTCATTAGACCGAGTATCTCTCCTTGGTGTGCTCCAGTCTTATTCGTGAAGAAGAAAGACGGTAGCATGAGGATGTGTATCGACTACCATGAGTTGAATAAGCTGACAGTGAAGAATCGATACCCGTTACCGAGGGTTGATGACTTGTTTGATCAGCTCCAAGGTACCAGTTGGTTTTCGAGGATAGATCTTCGATCTGGCTACCATCAGTTAAAGGTGAAAGAGCAGGATATCCCTAAAACAGCTTTTCGCACGCGTTATGGTCACTACGAGTTTCTCGTTATGTCATTTGGTTTGACCAACACGCCAGCTGCTTTTATGGACTTGATGCATCGAGTGTGTCGGCCGATGTTGGATAAATTAGTGATTGTGTTTATAGATGATATCTTGATTTATTCCAAGAGTGATAAGGAGCATGCCGGTCACATTCGAGAGGTGCTGGAGACGTTGAGAATGGAGAAATTGTATGCTAAATTCTCCAAGTGCACATTCTGGTTACGTGAGGTACAGTTCTTGGGTCACGTGGTGAATCCTGACGTAATTATGGTGGACCCGAATAAAGTAGAGGCGGTGATGCAATGGAAGTCTCCAAAGACGCCATCCGAGATTCGTAGTTTCTTGGGCTTGGCTTTATTCAAGACTTCTCTAAGATTGCTTATCCACTAACCAAGTTGACCCATAAGGATGTGAAGTTTGTGTGGGGTCAAGCTCAAGAAAAGGCGTTTGAGGAGTTAAAGGTGAGATTGAGTAAATCTCCTGTTTTGTCGTTATCTAATGGAAATGAAGATCTGGTGGTTTATTCTGACGCGTCCTACTCGGGGTTGGGATGCGTGTTAATGCAGAGAGGAAAGGTTATAGCCTATGCATCCCGACAGTTGAAAGTTCATGAGGTTAGTTATCCTACTCATGACTTGGAGCTAGCAGGCGTGGTCTTCGCGTTAAAGATTTGGAGGCACTACCTGTATGGGACGAAGTGCACCATATACACTGACCACAAGAGCTTGAAGTACTTCTTCGAGTAGAAAGATTTGAACATGAGGCAAAGGAGATGGTTGGAGCTCATAAAGGACTATGATTGCGAGATCCATTACCATCCAGGCAAAGCCAACGTGGTAGCGGATGCCCTTAGCCGAAAAGAGAGACTCGAGCCGATTCGGGTGAAATCTTACCAGTTGATCATGACCTCGAATGTGATGAAACAAGTTAAGGAGTTTCAGAATGAGGCATGAAAGAAAATCATCTTAACTCCGAAAGAATGAGAGGTCTGGTTGCGGAGTTGGGTGAAAACACACTCGGTGTTAGAACCCGATTCGGGCGAATGTGGATTCCTCATTTTAGGGATCTACGCGTGAAGATTGCGGATGAAGCTCATAAGACTCGATACTTTATTCATCCCGGTGCTACCAATATGTATCAAGACATGAAGAAAGGCTATTGGTGGCCGGGTATGAAGCGTGATGTGGTGGAGTATGTGAGTAAATACCTTACTTGTTTACAAGTGAAGGCCGAGCACCAAAAGCCGTATGGAAAGATCCAACCGTTGGATATACCGGAGTGAAAGTGGGAGCACATCACCATGGATTTTATTACAAAGTTACCGCGTACCACGCGAGGGTACGATGCCATATGGGTCATAGTTGATTGTTTAACAAAGAGTGCTTACTTCCTACCAATTCGCGAGACTTATTCATCTGAGAGGTTGGCGGGTTTGTTCATTAAAGAGATTGTAACTCGTCATGGTGTGCCGGTGTCTATTGTGTTCGATCGTGACACCCGGTTTACATCCAAATTTTGGAAGAAATTCCAGGATGCGATGGGGACGAGGTTACATATTAGCACGGCTTATCATCCTCAAATGGATGGTCAGTTGGAAGGATGATTCAGACGCTGGAAGATATGCTTCGGGCATGCGTCATTGATTTCGGAGGAAGTTGGGATGACCACTTACCGTTAGTTGAGTTCTCATATAACAATAGTTACCATGCCAGCATTGGTATGCCTCCTTATGAGATGCTATACGGTAGGATATGCAGAAATCTCGTGTGTTGGGGCGATATCGGCCATAAAGAGTTAGGGAGCGTCAAAGTGGTCGAGGCTACGATTGAGAAGCTGGAAAGGATCAAGGCCTTCATGAAGATAGCTAAAGACAGTCAGAAGTCGTATGCTGATAAACGATGTAAACCGATTGAGTTCCAGGTGGCTGATAGGGTTATCTTGAAAGTCTCACCTTGGAAAGGTATCATTCGGTTCAGAAAGCGGGGCAAGTTGAGCCCAAGGTACATAGGGCCTTTCCGAATCATTGCTTGAGTAGGAGAGGTGGCCTATAGACTGGAGTTACCAGAGGAGTTAAGTGAATTCATCCAACATTGCATGTATCTCATCTGAGAAAGTGTTTAGCAGACGAGGATATGATTGCTCCACTAGAGGATATCGAGGTAGATGAACGGCTTAATTATGTGGAGCAACCAGTGACGATCATTGACCGTAAAGAGAAGAGGTTGAGGAATAAGGTGGTTTCACTTGTGCACGTACAATGGAAGCACAGAAAGGGATCTGACTCTACGTGGGAGACTAAAGAAGAGATGAGACAGCATTACCCACGTTTGTTCGAGGAATAACAAGTTTCAGGGACGAAAGCTATATAAGGGGGGTGGACTTTTAACACCCGGTTATTTTCTTTGAAGCCAAAGAAAGAAGAAAAAGAAAGGAAAAGGAGAAAAAGTCATTTTACCCAAGTTTAGGGGTAAAATGTGCCAAAAAGGGGAAAACTTTGGAAGAGTGGGTGTAAAAGGGGCATGACTGCTCACACCCCTCTCCCATACGTGTCTTCAATTGGCCTGAATGAAAGAAAAGGGAGAAAAGGGCAAAAGCTTCGGGTTTTTGAAGAATCAAGGTGCAAAATTCGAAGTCAAGCGGGTTTGTGGGAAACTCTACCCGAAGAGGCTGTCAAAGTGAGTTCAAGGACCCCTCTTTTACACGATTTTGACTGATTTTGGGGCTGGAATGCATACATAAATTTTTTTTGGTTGTGTTGAGTGTTGAACCCGTTTATATGTGTTGTGTGTGTGGTGTGCGAACGGGTGGGGGTTCGGTTTTGGGTTGGCTATGCTGAGGATGATGTTATGGTTGTGTTTCTAAGGCTTAGGATGGTTGGTTTAAGCTTAGAACAGGTTAGAGAGGGTTTGGGGACCGAAAACTGTAGTTTAGGTTAGAAGAGACTGCATTCTGCATCCGGCTAGGGCTCATGCGACTGGAAGACATGAGACCGAATTGTATACGACTGGAGGCCATACGGCCGAAAAGCATGCGACTGAAGGCCATACGGCTGAAAGGCATGTGACTGGAGGTCATGCGGCTGAAAGACATGCGACTGGAGGTCATGCGCCTAGAGGGCATGCGATTGAAGGTTATGCGACTGAAGGCCATACGGCCGAAGTTCATGCGACTGAAGGTCACACGATTGGAAGTCATGCGACTGAAGGTCATGCGACTGAGGCTCCATTGCCCCATAGTGTTCATGCGTCTGGAAGCCCTCCATACACCTAAGTGTTCATTCACCCCATAGTGTCCATGCGCCTAAGTGTTCTCATGCGCTTGGAAGGCCATGCGACTGTATAGTGCCGATACGCCCAAATAGGGCTCATACACCTTAAAAGACATAGAATATTTTCTACTTCTGGGGAAAAATTTAAAATGTAGGCTTTGACTTGAGGTGTTCCCGGGGGCTATATAAGTTGACTTTTTGAGGTCATAGATGACGTGATGGGCGATGTATGATGTGATGTATGATTGTTGCCTATGCATGATGATGTGTGATTGATGATGTTTCATGACTATGTATAATTGTATGATTGTATGTTATGTTCCTTATTACGTATGACGATGTGACTTTACGTGGTGTGATATTGTTAGCTCAACTGTGTGTGTCTACAGTGTGCGATTTTGGATAACTCATAAGGGTTCATACACACAGTAAGAGTTCAGTCTTGGTGACTGCACCGATACGTGTGATTTCCTAATTACCGTGTGTTATACAGCGTGCGATTTTGGCTAACCAATAAGAGTTCACACACCAGGGGAGTCAGTCCTGGTGACTACTCCATACGTGCGATATGGGGTCCATGTCGCTTAACCCTAGATGAATTGCTTGGTGCTCTAGAGGGGGGTTAAGCACATGACAGAACCTAGATAGAAGTGAAAGATTATAAATGTACGAAAAGTGCGATAGTACAAAATGTGCGAAACGTGCGAAATGTACGAAACGAACGATGACAAAGATAATAATTATTACCTTGATGTATGTACTATGTGTGATCATGTGCGATAGTAATGAAAATGTTTTAACGAATGGAAGGTAATGTAATGTTTTTATAAAACTATAGCTCACTCAGTAACGCTGACCTTTTATGCATTTTTCAGTTGGCAGGTGAGCATTGCTGAGGATCGCGCGGGCGGCTACTTGGCTCATTTTGGATGGCATCCATTTCTATAATACTTTTGTGATGTAATGCAACAAGTATTTTGTAATTCGATAACGATGTATTATTTTGCAAAACCTTTTATAATGAAATGGAGTGTTTGTTTTATTGTTTCCGCTGCAATGTTTCTTTAAGTTAATGAAAATATATGTTTTGTATGCGACAATTGACCAGCTGTGAGCGTCCCGGGAACGGGGCCTTACATCAAAAGATACTTTAGGAGAAAAATTAGAGGTAGCGACCAAAGCATGCAGACCTATTTCAAGAACATAAAGGCCCCTTTCACACCGACCTTGAGCGAGAACCACCTTCGTGCTTCGATCCTATATATAAAACTGAGAGCGGGAAAACAAGAAATCCAAAGCATTGTCAGAGGTAAGTTTACTTATAGAAAGCAAATTCTTTTGTAAATGGGGAAGAACAAGAACATTATTTAAGTGAATGTGATCATGAATGGTGGTGTGGCCGATGTGAGAGACAGAAAGGGAGTTACCATTACCAAAAGTGACGCAAGAGTTACCGGAGTGAGGAGTTGACTTGTCAAGAGTATCAATGGAGGCAACCATGTGATCCGAGGCACCAGAGTCAACAAACCAATCGGGTTTGGAGTTAGTAACATGACATTATGCATGGAAGGCATTGGCTAAGGCAGCTTCGGTAGTGTTTGGTTGAGTACTATAGTTTGGGAGAGATGGGAATTGACTAGCATAATGTCCTTCCCTTCTGCATAGTTGACAATAGGGGGGACGACGACCCCGACCACGGGCACCAGGAGGAGTTCCACGATAAGACCGGCCACTGCGACCTCGAGTTACAGGGGTCCGATCATGGGCTGCCGAGAAGGCAACGGGAGAGGAAGAGGACCCATGGATAGACTGCAAGAAAAGCTCATGACTCTCGGCTTGGATTAATAAATCATGGAAGGAAGGCGGCGGTCTAGTGGTGCGAACAACATTGGAGAAGGTTTCAAAGGAGGAACCGATGCGACAAAGGAACCCGTGGACTTTGTCCATGTCTTCCATCGGATGGCCAACCACAGAAAGTTGATCACGGATCCGTTTGAATTTGCGACCAAATTCAGCCACAGTGGAAGTCCCTTTAGCAAGGTGGCGAAGTTGGTCCCGTAGATTATTAACACGTTCGATCGACGTGTTACTGTATGCATTTTCAAGCGTGAGCCAAATCTCACGAGCAAAGGAGAGACCAAGAACCTCGGCCATGGCCTCCTCTGAAAAAGATGCATTCAGAATCATAGTAGCTTTTCGATCATTTGCAACCCAAGATGAGAAAAAGGGGTTGAGGATGGACTTATCACCTTCAAGAAGAACAGGAGGGGGAGAATCAATAGATCCATCGATGTGGGAGATCAGAATTGAAGGGAGAGAAGAGGGTCATCTGATTCCTCCAAACAAGGTAATTAGAGGAGGAGAGTTTGATGGGAAGCATATGCAGGATAGTATTCAAAGGGATGGTGCCATCATTGTTGGAGGAGGAAGCGACCATGGTAGGGGGAAGGGAAAGAGTAAGGGAAGATGAAGAAGAATGGGTGAGGAAATAGGGATTGACTAGGATTATGATACCATATAGAAAGTAATGGTGAGAAAATGATTGGCATACCCTTAAAGTAAGAAGAGTCATGCTTTATACAAATGTAGTTACAGAGGCATAGATCAAGAATAGAGGCGATACAAATTTGGTCCTTATACAAACATATATATTCAGTTCTATCTAATAATATTATTAAACAACTAGTAATAGGATTACATTTAAGATAATCATGAAAGAAACAAAATTAAAGTATATATTCTAATTATAGTAAAGATAATTAAATAAATCCTAACTTATATATTCTATCTAATACTCATTAATATTTAGAGCTTGAGGAAATCAGACACTCGGATCAAAGCGATAATTGATGAATATGTTGACATAAGAAGATCATACAATATAAAAAACCTACAAATGTAAATGTAAGAAAGTTTGTGGTGGCGGATGGCGATGATGTATCCACTAAAATTGAGACGGTATAGCTATGTTAAGGCTATGATGATGATAGAAGAAAAATAAGTAAAACCAAATCTTTATACATATGCAACACTCTCGATGCACGCTGAGTAAGGACTCACAATCAACAATGACCTCACACCAAAAGTAAAAGAAAATGATAAAATGAGGAAACAAAAAATGACATAAACAATAAAACTTGATACAAAATGCTTGTAAGATAAAGGGAGTGAGTTCTCACTTCTAAATCCATCCTTAAAGTTGGTTTACTAATTAAGTAACTTCATTTGTAGGTAGATGTTGATATTTTATAATCATATTTTGGTATTTTAAAATTTACGATCTTTTTGTAGGAAAACTTACTCAGAATCTTACTACTCTAATAAAAAGATAAATGGGAATGCTATGTGTCAGCACCACAATTATTCTTATCAAATTTTTCTCGCATCTCTCTCCTATTAAATAATTATCTTAATTACTAATTATATAATTTAATACATTTTAATATATAATAAAGAAATAAAAAAATCTATTTATTAAGATTATTTCTAAATAAATTGATATTTTTAATAAGTCAATTTTTTAAAACAAAAATTAATCAAATTTGGGAGTTGTAATAAGAAAATTTTTAAAAATTACATTTTTATACGGTTTGTTTTATAATAAAATATTTATTTTAAATTAATTTTAAAAAGTTGATATCATTATTTTATTATTTATAGTCACTTCTTATACGTAATTTCAGTCATATCATATCTTAAAATATTATTTTATAATTAATATATATATATATATATACATATTATATTATATCAATATTTTAATTATTCAACATATGTAATGCACAGGTTTACTAAAACTAGTAGATATATAAGAGTAAAAATATTGATCTTTGAAATTTTTAAATAAAAGGAAAACAGTTAAAACTATTAAACCGGTTAATGGTTTAGCAAGTTTGGCCGACCGAATCGTTCTGATTCTTTTACTTTAATTTCTTTCTGTCACTAAGATTACAAATTGATTTTCTTTATTTTTTCCCATAATACTAAGATCATCGGTAGATACTTTAATTAATACGATTACCAATCTGGTTAAGATTTTATTGATCCCAAATAACTGACTAAACAAATAGCAACGACGCCTCAAATAAAACTTTTATTTGGGGATTTTTCTCATAAAGAATTTAGCATAGTCATCCCTTTTTTTGCCATCCGTCACCGTTATACTACGTCGGTGACCAATCATTTGGTTATAATAATTGGTAAGGAATGTAAGAAAATATAATCATATGGTTCAACGGTAGGAATTCTCCATGAAAATTTCATGCACACAATCTGGGTTCTACTTAACGTTTTCAGAACCGGATCGGACGGTAAATCGAACATTTAGTTGTTCACTTGTCGGACCGGATATAAGAATCGAAAAAATTTATAATTAATATATATATTTATGTAAAAAATACTTAAAAGATATATATATGTGTGTGTGTGTGTGTGTGTGTGTGTGAAAAACCGGTTTGACCACTGGTTCAATCGGTCCGGTTACTGGTCCAACCATCGATTCAATGCGAAAACAGTTGTAAACATCAGACCTGACCAGATTGGAGTACGGTTCCTGATTCAACCAGTTGTACTGGCCGATTCGATCCGGTTTTTTTACTCTATTGCCAACGATTCTTGCCATTTATCTTTTTTCGTTTGTTTTCTAAATTTAATTTATAATCTTTTTAAAGGCCCTAAACCTTTCACGCTCATGGTTGTATTTTATTACTTTTTCCTTTTCACATTTAATTCCACCATCTATTCAATATGAATTTTCTTTTTTCTTTTTAATATTTTAAATTCAATATAATATTTTCTTTTCTTGAATAATTTAAATTCAATACGCACTTCTTTTTTCTTTTAATACTAAACATTTATTCTTATATAGTTTTATTAATTAATATATAATATTTTCTTACATTTCAACTTTATTGTTACGTGGTTATTTTTTTATTTTTATATATGTGTCAACATAAAATTTATTTAAAATCAAGTCGAGACAAATATGAAAATATTCTCATTTAATTATTTTATCTAGTTAATTATTTTTCATTTTTAAAGCTCATTTTATAACGAATAACTTCCCATCACACCCTTACGACAAATTTTGTTCATTATCATACGCTTATGTTTATGTATCTGTCCACGTCATTGTCGTCGCCGCAACGCATGCGATGTATCATTACTGAGTTTATTTCAATAGACATAGAATACCATCTCACGTAAATAAGGATCAATATAAAATTCAAATCTCCCTAATTATAAAATGATAACTAAAAGAACACGTGTCAGTATCACATCCCTACTATCAAATTTTTCTGCTTCTCTATACTATTAAATAGTATTATTAATTATCAATAATATTATTTAATTATTATTTAGATTAAATAGTTTTTTAATAAATTAAAAAGTGATCTTTTTATTGATGTTATTTATAAAGAAACAAACTTTTATAAAATAAGTAAATTTTCAAAAACATCAAATCTTTTAAATTACAAAATATAGTACATTGTTGTTTTTAAAAAAAGAAACTTTTTATAAACAAAAATATTTATTATTTGAGTTATAATAAGAAAGTTTTTAAATGATATGTTTTAAATACATTTGTTTTGACGCAAAATATTCATTCTATTATAATAACAAAAATTCATTTATATCTTATATTAATAAAATTCTCATTATATTTAATATTTTTATATAATCCATGTAATACACATGTTTATATAAATACTATAAAATATATATGTCATCCTATATTATTAAGCAAATCTATAATAACCTATAATAAAAGAAGGTTTTTTATGTCATATGTCAACATATTAAGTATTCTCGTTTTCATTTTCTTGTCTCTCTCTCTAATAAATGATAAAAATACATATAGTAATTATATTATTTAAAAAAAATTTAAATAAAAAGTTTGATATTGTAGAATTTTAAAAACTTGATATTATAATGAAAAATACACTTTAAAAATATATGACACTATTAAGTTTAAGAAATAAAATACACTTTAAAGATTTTAATACCATTTTTTCTAAGTTTCATAGCATAATTATATTTTCAAACAAAATAAAACAAAAAAAAATAGAATGTTTAAGAAAACAATTAAAAAACACAATCTTATTATAATTTTATCTTAACTCATCATATCTTACGAATATCATTTATAATTTTAAAATTTTATTACAAATTATTTCACATATTATTTAATCAACCTGTGTGTTACACAGGATACTATCCTATACAATCAATATAAGAAAGTACTTATAAACAAGCGCGTTTCTCATATAGTTTATTTTTGAAGTAAAAAAAAGTGATAAAAAAATAAACGTTCCGACTTCCGTAAAAGTTTAAAAGGCAAGCCTTTGCTTATTCTTACATCAACGTTGAAGCACACCTTAGAAATAGTTTTTCAAGAAAACAAAAACCACACGTGAAAAAAATATAATATAAATTTATTATCATGTCAAATCATTTAAATTTTTAAATGCAGTTCAAAAATTATTAATTTTCAAATGCATTACTCTTTACAAAAAATAACAATATTACGCAACACTGATAATAATATATTACTTCAACTCTTGTTTTGTCATTTATATATAGAGGAAAATAATAACGGTTAATTAACTCCATAGTTTGTCCAATGTTTTTTGTTTTGAATGATAAATGTACGATCCTGCTTCGAATAATAGGTGTTATTTTAATCGGGTCCACCTATCCGTTTTCCAACCGGGACCGCACCCTCAACCCCACAAAAGAAAACTCATAGCTGAGAAAACTTCTTACTTCAACTCTGAGCATTTTGTTTAGAGTTAGTATATGTATCTTCTATGTTTTGTTAAAAATATTTTTAACATTTATTATAATGATATATGATGATGATTATGCATGTGTATGTGAATGCTAATTAAATGTGCTCTATAATTATTTACGTCATTTTTTCCAAAGAATATACAAATAATCTTTGATAAGTATACAATTCATGCCCAATCAGTCTTGAGTCATGACATTAATTTAGTAGACTTTATGAATGTCCGGATATAATAACTTCAACTGATATATAATAAAATGATGCTTTAGTTATTTAGGTTGAAAGGACCGCCCTAATTTTTACCTAAAAGTGCACTAAGCATCAACAAATGTTATTTTATTTGAATCTAAAATTACCTTATTTATTCTAAGAGTTGTAAGATATATCTTTTAGTAATAAGTCATAACACATAAATAATGAAAAAAAAGATATAGAAAACATGATTTTCAATAATAAATAAAAATACATAAACAATATGGTTGCATAAGGTCCATCTGTCTGCTTTTTCAACGGGTTAGTGAACCCGATTTTCTCTCCTGCAATTCGAAGCCGCATCACCTACAACGTTGTTTTCGATTTACTTGCTCCAACACGAGGGCGAAACCGCTAGATGCAACGAACACTTTATCATTAATAAGTAATAACATCTCAAAAGTAGCAAATATAAAAATAATTGGCCGAAAACAAGGTCAAATATTCTAAAGATAAACGTGAGAGAAAAACCAAAACCTAATGAGAACAAGCTAAATTGGATGGATAAGTTCTAAAATTAATTATAATTTTTTGGCGGGTATGAAACATGTGTGATTTTAGGTGACATCATCTAACTATATTGAAAATGGTTTCATTTAACCTCATTATGCTAAATATATTAATATTATTATGTATATATTAAAGAAATATACAAATAATATTCAAAAAGTTATTTGCAACTTTAAATTAAAAATATAATAAAATTGTTAAAAGAACATTTAGCCTGATGATATTCTTATGTGTTAAACGATATCCTATCTTACAAAATTTAAGAGTTTTAGTTTTATGATAGAATATGAATTTGAAATAAAGTTAAAAATAGATTAAATGGATATATAAGTTATTATTTTATGAAAATAAAATTATTCGAAATATACTCAGCATATGATCTTTCAAATTGTTTCACTATGAATTCGTGAAACATCACATCTTGGTTACAATTGACGTGTCACTTTTATAGTCATCAAATTACAAACATAATTTCATAATGATTAAGAAGTAACGTAAGTTGTCGTGCAACATAAATTAATTAAGTATTATTTTTGTCCTTACGTTTTGTTGAATTTATTATTTCAATTTAAAATTTTTATTTTTTTTATTTCAATCACTATAATTTATAAAATGTTGTAATTTTCATCTACTTCACTAACATCGTTAAATTTTTTGTTGAAATTGAGGGTGTGTGTTAATCTTTTCAAGTATCTAATTATCCAATTAAAACAAATCAACCAATTAAAATTTAATCAAAACTAAAAAAACACATGAAGCGACTAGTGAGACTGGGTGCTTTGATTAACCACAATCATGTTGTTCGATTAAGGTCTTTTGTGGGATTTCAGATAATCTTTACACTTCTGTTCAAATGGGTATCATTGTTCGATTGAGTTCTGTTTTGAAAAAACAATCACCTTTTATTCATACAGACTTTTTAATAGCTTGACATAATGTTACCACCTTTAAAGGAGCGTTTAGTTGGAAGGAATTGAATGTAATTGAGAAACTAGTATAATTTCAAGAAAAATTATGTATAAATGGGTAATGAAATGTAAACCTAAAAGAATGTTTCATCTTAAATTCCATTGGTTGTGGGATTTTAAATTATCTCTCTACGTGGAAAGATTTTAAAATCTCACAACCAAAGAAGTTTGAGGTGAAACATTCCATTGGGTCTATATTCATTACTCACTCAAATGAATTTAACTTGAAAATTATACTAGTTCTCAATTTCATTTTATTTCATTTTATTTCATTCCATTCATTCCAACCAAACACTTCCTTAATGAATAAGAGAATAAATGAATCATTACATTCTATTGTCCTGTTTGGTTGGCCTTTAGTAATAAATAAAGCATACCTTTGTTTTATTTGTTAGGTATTAAAAACGAAACAATGAAATGTAAAAGTAGTTATGATGGTGATGGCGAGCGGGGGTGGTGCCCGGCGGTGGTTTCCAACGGGCGTAGTGGCCAGCGGTGGTTTCTGACGGCAGTGGTGGCCGAAGGTGGTTTCTGGAGGCTTCAGTGGTTTCTTGCGGTAGTGGTTCCCAGTGGCGGTGGTAGCCTTCGGAGGTGGTTTTCTTGCGGTGGTGGTTCCCGGTGGCGGTGGTGGCCTTCGGAGGTGGTTTTCTTGCGGTGGTGGTCCAGGTGGCGGTGGTGGCCTTCGGAGGTGGTTTCTTGCGGTGGTGGTTCCCGGTGGCGGTGGTGGCCTTCGGAGGTGGTTTCTTGCGGTGGTGGTTCCCGGTGGCGGTGGTGGCCTTTGGAGGTATTTTCTTGCGGTGGTGGTTCCCGGTGGCGGTGGTGGCCTTCGGAGGTGGTTTCCGGCAGCGACGGTGGCCAACGATGTTTCCAACGGCGGTGGTTTCCGGCGGCGACCGTGGCTAGTGGTGGTGTCCTTCGGTGGTTTCCAGCGCCCTCCGTGGCTGGTGGTGGTGGCCTTTGGTGGTTTTCGGCGACGATGATGGTGTCCGATGATGGTGTACGACGATGGTGTCCGATGATGGTGTCCGACGATGGTGTTCCTGAGGTAGTTGTGGCCGGCCGCGGTGGTGGCCGGTGTTGGTTGCTGGCGACAAGCGATCTTGGTGATCGGTGGTGGTTGTTGTGGCGGATGGTGTTGGTGACTAATGATGGAAGAAGGTATGGAATGAAAAAAAAGGTGAGTGGATGGAATGAATTTGAGGGAATGGAATCAACTACGTAATGGTTCATGCCATTACCTTCACTAATCAAACATGTTTTAATTCATTCATACTCAATGGTTCATTCCATTCAGCCCCTCATTCATGTACCAAACGTTATAAGTCTTGTTTTGGTCATAAACTTTGTTCAACATAATATCACTTAGGGGTTGGTGGCGGCGGCGGTGATTTTTGGCGGCGGTGGTTTCAGCGGCGGTGGTGGCCGACAGTTTCCTGCGACGGTGGTGGCCGGAGATGGTTTCCAGAGGCAACGGTGGCCTTCGGTGGTTTCTTGCGGTGGTGGTTCCCGGTGGAGGTGGTGGCCTTCGGAGGTGGTGGCCTTCGGAGGTGGTTTCTTGCGATGGTGGTTCCCGACAGCGAAGGTGGTTTCCGACGGTGGTTTCCGGCGCCGGCCGTGGCCGATGGTGGTGGCCTTCAGTGTTTTTTGGCGGCAGCGGTGGTGTCCGACGATAGTTTTCCCGAGGTAGTGGTGGCTGGCGTGGTGGTGGCCGGTGGTGGTTGCTGGTGACGAGTGATCTGGTGGTCGGTGGTGGTTATTGTGGCGGGTGGTATTGGTGACTAATGATAGATTGAAAAAAGAAGCGGGAGTGGATGGAATGAATTTGAGGAAATGGAATCAACTACGTAATGGTTCATTCCATTATCTCCACCAACCAAACATGTCTTTATTCATTCACACTCAATGGTAAATTCCATTCCGCCCCTTATTTCTGCATACCAAACGCTACCTTAATTTTTGTTTATATGGAATGATTACAAGGGTTAGGCTTATAGTCGTGGTATCTTCGGATTTGCTTTTTATAATAAAAAAATGTTAATAACCAAAAATGTGTTTTATAGAAAGGGTATAGAATACTTGCCATATTCATGAAAATCAACAACTTTTTATCACACTTTCCTTTGTTTTCTTATAAAATAAAAACATAAAGGATCTGTTAAATCCCTTATCGGATACCCAAAATATCATCTTACAAAGAGACAAATTGACCTTAGATTTCTCAAAACTTTCGTCGGATATTCCAAGATAATTCCACGTGTCGGTCACCTATTTTAGCTTATCCGGTTTCTCCGGTTGCTAATGTTCGTTACAATTTCACAGGTTTAAATATGTCATAACATTACAGCTTTTTTTAGTCCTTTAATTTTACAAAAAAGGTCTTTTACTTTACACGGGTTTGCAAAGTTGACCTTTTTTCTTGAAACTAACACTCCATGTTACTCTAAAAGTCAATCAATAATACATTATTTATCATTTTTTATATCACAATTTAGAGAAACTATAAATATTATATACCATACACAATCTTAATTAAAGATAAAAAACTAGCTACGAAAAGTTTGAAAAATTTCATGTGTGGATATTAAAACGTTTGTTTTAAATAATAGATACATGATTATAGAATACAACAAACTCATTATTTACATGCTCGAAGATGTGGCTACATAAAATATTATGTATAATTTCATTTTGTATAAAGTTGAAAAAATTCAATTTGAAAAATTGCAAAAGGCCTATTTTGATCTCTAGTTTGGTCAAAGAAGGTATAAATAGAAAGAGAAAAAAGATTTTATCAAAAGTATGAAAAATGCGATTGATGAACTAATTGCTAGAGATGAAACTGGATGTGGTATTAATAAATGGTAATATCAGACTCATGCTTGATTATAAAAACGCATCTCATACAATGTTCTATATCCGTCTTGTACTCTTTAATCATTACATACTCGATCACACACCCCTTTGTATGCTTTATGTCTCACTAGATCCATGCATTTCTATCACTCCTAATATTTTATATAAGAAGCCAATCATAGTAAATGTCAATAACAATCATGTATGGAAACATTATTATTTTCTAAAATCGACTTTAATGATTTAAGCATACTAAGATAACACATAACATTCCTAATATCATTCGTAATCAACCCAACTGAAAACTAAAACACATGTTATTAGCAAAAGGCTTGTGGTCTTGTGAGACTAAGGTGTTGAGTTCAAGTCCAATAAAAAATATACATCTAATTATTTAAGAGTACGATTAGAGTTCGCGTAAGTTTTCCGTCAAAGAAAACACATGTGGGCCGAATGTGCAAACCTTGCAAAGATCAGGGTTCATTTCACAACTCTCTTGTTTAATGTCCTATATATGTAGGCCTGTTGAGTAGAGGGTCACCTTCTTTCATTGTGAATTAAGTATACTCATTTGATCCCCCATTTGTTAAGTTTGGTGATGGTGTCCTCAATGCCCCTTTTCTAGGTTTCGTCGATTTCTTTCATCTACCAACTTTAAAAGGTTTGATTCTTCTTCCCTTTCAATTCTCAAATGATTTAAGATATGGGTTTCGTTCAATGTTTTGATTCTTTGTCGTTCAAGATTCAATTTTTAGGGTTCTTGCATTATGTATGGTAGTTGATACATGATATTACTTGTAGGTTTCTGTGAATATGTTCTTAAAGTTCGGAAACAAGTATTGATTGATTTCTTGAATTGGGTGTTTGATCTTCTTGTTTGATCCAATGTGGAAAATGTAAATTTTTAGGAAGATGTGTTCATGGTGCATCTAAAGTAAATTGCTTTAGTTGTTTACTTTGATTGTGATGTTTGACCAGATCTGAATTTGAAGATTTTCTTTTGTTTGCTTTTTGGAATTTTGACTTTTAGTATGCTGCTTTAGGAAGAAAGATCATACACCCTTCTATGCATACTTAATTTTTTGTACATATGATGAAACAGTGAATTTTTCTATTATTTTTTAAGGGCAAACACACATCCGAAGAATTTACTCTTAAAATCCACCTATTGCTCGCTTAGTGAAACTTGAATCAACATCAATTTGGTGAGGATAAACACAAGTTTAGATGTGCATTTTAAATTGATTGTAAGAATTGGGGAATAAAAACTAGAATCATTCCCTTAAAGCTAAGGATTAATTGGCGATTCTATATTTGCTTTAAAACCTTGATTATCAAAAGCTGATTATTTTGACCCTAAATGGTTAAAAAGTTCAAGAATCGTTATCATTTTAGCCAAACACTTGAAACTGATTATTGCAACTTCAAATCACAATAGTTGGTTTAGAATGCACTTTGAAGCCAAGTAATGTTGGTGCTTGAAGGTTGACTTTTGGTCTGACTACTTTACGGTTGTTAAAGATTGCTACCATGTTCATTTGAGTCATTATGTTAAACAATTGAAGTACTAGTTTGTGTTTTTATGTTAAAAGATTGAAGATTGTGACATTTGACTTCATTGCTTACATGCTTCATATTGTTTTATGAAAACTACAGATATTTTTTAAAACGTTTATAAAGAATGGCTCCATCAACGGTAGAAGGGCCTTCAAATGGTTCAGTGAAGCCAAAAGAGGAAGAAGGAAGCGCACCTGTGTTTGAAATTGATGACTCTGATCTTTCAAGATTACTAGAAAAACCAAGGCCACTTAACATAGAGAGAAA
Organism: Flaveria trinervia; assembly: GCA_025506515.1. NCBI lineage: Eukaryota > Viridiplantae > Streptophyta > Magnoliopsida > Asterales > Asteraceae > Flaveria > Flaveria trinervia. The sequence goes on along the minus strand of CM046458.1, from coordinate 4,447,340 downwards.
AAGGTCATTTGATGAAAGATCGTTTAGTGAAATGTCGATTACTATGTCACCACCACGCAATAATAATTTTTATAGAACGAGTGATAATTCATCACGTGGTTTTGATAATCTTGATGGTGTTTATTCCCCTGGGAGATGGACGGGGACTCCAAGAAGTGGTTATTTGAGCCTCATCCAATTGTAGGAGAAGCTTGGGAGGCGTTGAGACGATCCTTGGTCAACTTTCGTGGTCAACCTGTTGGGACTATTGCTGCACTTGATAATTCTTCAGAGGAACTTAACTATGATCAGGTGAAGTCGGTTTATCTTCTTCTGTAAAGTCTCTAAGCTGTCCCTCATTCGGTTATTTTTACTCTTTGCATGATATCGAGTTGCAATCTGTTCAAGTTAACTGGATGACTCGGGCTGTAATTTTTATCATGTGTAAAACATAAAAAGTAGCTAAAGATGAAACGGGTCAAACAAGTTAAACATGTCGAAACTAGTCTAACTTGTATGCAAATGCTTATTATGTCCTAAAAATACCATATTTAAAACAGATTATATTGTCTTTTAAATACAAAACTGAATATAAATGGACAAAACATGTTGCCCAATGCGTTTTGGCCCGCAGATAAAAAGTACCGATGTTGGCATGCCTGTTTGTCTGAATTTGTTAGAGCTTTGAGTCCTCCATGATCTTTAGAACCCTGAATTATTTTATCTCCTACGGCAGGTTTTTGTAAGAGATTTTGTGCCTAGTGCTTTGGCCTTCTTGATGAACGGAGAGCCCGACATAGTAAAGAATTTTCTCTTAAAAACCGTTTTCCTCCAATCCCGAGAAAAGAAGGTAGACAATTTCAAGTTAGGAGAAGGGGTGATGCCAGCAAGTTTTAAAGTGCTTCACGACCCGGTTAGGAACACAGAGACCATATTGGCTGATTATGGTGAAAGTGCCATTGGTCGAGTGGCTCCTGTTGATTCGGGCTTTTGGTGGATTATTTTGCTTCGGGCCTATACAAAGTCAACTGGCGATTCTTCTTTGTCTGAAATGCCTGAAATCCAAAGGGGTATTCGTCTTATTATGACTTTGTGTCTTTCTGAGGGGTTTGATACGTTTCCGACACTGCTATGTGCTGACGGGTGTTGTATGATTGATCGTAGAATGGTTAGTATCATCAGCAAATCTGGTCCTTTCATGTTTAGAAAGTCAAAAGTTATCGCCTTTTGTGCAAACATTTTGAAATTGTTTATGAACAGTTGGTGTGTCAAACATATTTAGAAGTTATTATATTGCAATTTTGACTCTCTTTTTTTCCTTCCAGGGGGTATATGGGTACCCGATTGAAATACAAGCATTGTTCTTCATGGCTCTAAGATGTGCGTTGCTGCTTCTAAAGCGTGATGCTGAGGGTAACGAGTGCATTGACCGAATAGTCAAACGCCTTCATGCTCTAAGCTTTCACATGAGAAGTTATTTTTGGCTTGACATTAAGCAACTAAACGACATATACCGTTACAAAACAGAAGAATACTCGCATACAGCTGTCAACAAATTCAATGTCATTCCAGACTCACTCCCCGATTGGGTTTTCGATTTCATGCCAACCCGAGGTGGTTACTTTATCGGGAACGTGAGTCCTGCAAAAATGGATTTCAGGTGGTTTTGTTTGGGCAATTGTGTGGCTATATTATCATCTTTAGCCACCCCTGAGCAGAGCTCCGCTATAATGGATCTTATTGAATCACGTTGGCATGAACTCGTTGGTGAAATGCCATTGAAGATTTGTTATCCGACTATGGAAAGTCACGAGTGGAGAATTGTTACGGGCTGTGATCCGAAAAATACCAGCTGGAGTTATCATAATGGTGGATCTTGGCCAGGTGAAAACTCTCCTATATATGTGTGTGTATATATATATATATATAATATATATATATATATATATATATATATATATATATATATATATATATATATATATATATATATACGTATGCAAGTATGACTAGAGTCGGCTAATTCAGATTGTTGAGCAGGTTGGGTCGGGTCATGTTGACCCGAAACAATTTTTGTCCAGATTTTTCTAAATTTTATTATAAATAACTTGTGTAACTTTCCACCTGTTCTACACATTTAGGCTCGAGCTCGGGCTCTAGCTTGTATAAGTTGGGCTCGATTCCAGGTTTTTTGAGTAGCTCAGTCTGTTTACACCCTTATCTAGGATTTGAGGGACATGCATAAAACTAACTGACCTCTTGTCTTTTATTTTTTAAACTGTATATAACTTCGAATCTAATTTTAGTGATAAATCTTGGTTTTGCAGTTCTCATATGGCTTCTCACGGCTGCATGCATCAAGGCAGGAAGACCCCAGATCGCAAAACGTGCAGTTGAATTAGTCGAAACCCGATTGTTGAAGGATGGTTGGCCTGAATACTATGACGGAAAGCACGGGCGGTACATCGGTAAGCAGGCTCGTAAGAACCAGACATGGTCCATAGCCGGTTACTTGGTGGCTAAAATGTTGCTTGAAGATCCATCACACTTTGGTATGATAGCACTTGAGGAAGACAAACAGATGAAGCCTCAAATGAAAAGATCTGCTTCATGGGCTTGCTGATCACTTCAACATATGTTATTTTTCACTTCCGTTTTTTTTCTTATTGTTTTCGGTTTTAATACCCGTATTATACGAGCATGCCCATTGATCACACGGACAATGCAACTTGATGAAATTTGTTAGCAGTTTGGTGATGTTCGGTTTAAATAATGATTTTGTACTTGGAAATTTTGCAATTCAATGGTCCAAGACGGGAATTATTTGTATGAGCATAGATAACGTTATAAGGTAGTGTTTGGTATATGAAATTAACCGTAGAAAATGCTATAGGTGGTGTTTGGTAGAAAAAACAGTTGTATAAAATGTTATATAGATGTTGAAAATGTTATATGTTGAGGTAGAATTAGTCGTGGTGGTTGGCATTCCCTAGCAAAATGATCAAGCTTTTAACAGTTATAACACTTGAACTTAGACTTGTTAAGAATCTTTTCGTTCTTAATGTTAATAATCCCATGTGTTGTATTATATTCATTTGTTCAATATCATTAGGGTGACAATCTTTAGCAAAGAATTCATAGTGTTGAACCAACATCTCTTCTCTATTCATCAATATGTCTAGTGTTCCTTTCAATTTTGCACATAAGTTGTTGTCACATGTCTTTAGCACTTTTACAATGCACGAGTCCTTGATAGATCACATTTTCGGACTACTTTGATTCTTCTTATAGAATTGAAATCCGATGGAGTGGTCATGGGAATACGAGGACCCCGATTTGATTAATTTACGCATATTATAATCATAAACTTTGGTGAAGCTCAAATCTATTCTTCCATATGATAATTGGATTTTACCAATATTGGAGGTTTTTTGATAGAATTGCTATTGAGTGCATATACAAAAGCTGACATTGGTGTAAACAAAAAGCTTCATGTAACTTGATAAAATAAAATAATAGAATTTCAAATCAATTAATCGTTAGATTAACGTGCTTTTAATAGCACTTGTAAGGATTGATTGAGTTCTACTTCTATCGATTTGTAACGACATAATTTTAATAAATAAACTTGAAGATGATCAAGGACAAAAAGAACGCAAGAACTTAATAATAAACATTATTCTCATTAATTGGCAATAATTACATCACTAGAATCTCTATATACACTCTAGGACTTAATTCACCCTATTGTTACACTTGATTACATGATGATCAATATAAACTATTAAAGTACAAAAATATTCTAGTAAACTGATATATTGTATTACAATGCTTAGATTAATTCAAGTCGTTGGCATCATCATCTATGTCAACTTGTATCGGTATTTTGGGCTTATTTTTAGCGTTCTTTGGTAGACAAAACATCACTACCATATCGTAAATTTCAAAGTATAATTTTCTTGACATACTGATTTTTTCTAACAACAAGAAAACACTACATTAAACAACAAACGAAAACTCCAACATAGAAACTGAAGAATACAAAAGTGTAAGAAAAACAAATCAGAACCAATGCCTAAAACTAAACATGAACAAAGCATACAAAACATGAGAATAGAGATCAAACTTCTATCACAAAGACAATGATCAGGTAAAAATGTGATGGAAGATCAAAAGAGAGGAAGATGATAACACCTTGAACTTAACGAAGTGAAAGACAAACATGAATTGGAAGTATCCTATACCACCACACTTTTATGAACACCATACTCACACCACACCCCCTAGTATAGGTAATATTCGCGGTTGTATATCTTGAAACATGTATATGACGGCGGTGTTACAATTTGTAAACACTTTGCTAGTGTCGATAATCAGTTGTTTAGTTTATTGAAAAAAGATTTTCTTTAATGAAACATGTGAAGATGGAGTTACGTAAGCGAATAACTGATGGATACATAAATGGTTCTTGCATCTGTTTTCACATTGAAAAAAATTCTTTCAATAAGCTTATATCGAAGATGTAATGCTAACATTTTGAAAAATGAACTCATAGGAAACAACTAGGGGATGTTTAATATCAATTCGTAAAGATCATATTTTTTATATTTTGTGTTTTTATTATATGACTAACTTGATCTGACTTGAACCGACCCAACAATTTTTATATCCGCTTATTTGTATTGAAACATTTAAAAAAGTGTCTCAATTAAAATGAATTCCTAAATCCACCACGGGAAATAGATGATCAATTATTTAACGGGGTTCACTTAACCAGTAACTCTAGCCTCCAAATTATTAATAAACCTTGAACTAATTATATCTAAAACATATAAAACAAATTCTTCTTAAAAAAGCCAACAGCCTACCTTGATCCATTGTTCAATACATCAAATCACACTTAACAAGTCACTCGAGCCTTCAAGTTGTTAGAAAAACCTTTAAACTAATTGTGCATGTTAAAAGAGTTGTGGGTGCACTTTTAGCTTCAAAAATCAATATAAATGAACTTGATTAAAATAACGATAATTATTTAGCCAATGTGGAGCTAGTCCATTTGGAAGAGGCTTTGCCTCTTAAAGATAAGCCTGTCGATTTTACCCGTACCCGATTAACTCGCCCGACCCGAGCTCACCCGTACCCAAAGAAACCCGACCTGAACAACCCGTTATTCGAACAACCCGAAAATCGATTAAACCGATTCTTATTCGGGTCGGGTTTCGGATAAACTTTCAAATCTCAAAAAGCCAAATAACCCGAACTGATTAACCTGAAATCCGAATAATCCAATCACCCATATTATAATTAAGTAAATTATATGATACACTTGTTTATATTGCCCAAATTAATTAAATTGTTTGTATAAATATATATTTAAGCCCATTTTATAAATTATAAAAGAAAATTAATTTAAGTCCACTAGTATTATAAGATTTCAAATGAAAAATCACTAAAACATACTAAATTGAGTCTATTGTGTTAATACCCGAATCACAACCCTAACAACCCGAAACTGATTAAACCGAACTTTATTCGGGTCGGGTTTCGAGTAGACTTTCGACTCTGAAAAACCTGAACAACCGGAACTGATTAACCCGAAACCCGATTAACTTACCCGATCAACACCTGTACTTAAAGAGGAGGTCCTGGGTTCAAACCCATGTATAATGTAACTTAATATAATTTATGAGTAGGAGTAAGATATATTTGCCGTTAAAAAAAGACTACTAATTATATATATTAGAGTAAATTACCATTTGCATCCCTGATGTTTGTTCATTTTAACTATTGTATCCCTATGGTTTTAAAATTGTCATCCGACTTCCAACGTTTCATGTTATCTTCATTTGAGTATATGTTTTATTTTTATTTTCATTTAAGTACAGATGACTAACACCATTAGTTTTCGTGTTAAAATTATTGTTAAAAAAACTAAACTACCCTTCATCACCACCATGACAACTAACCATCACCACTTTCACAGCCCCTCATCACCACCATCGCAACCCCTATCACCGCCACCACTGCAGCCCCTCATCACCACCACTGTAGCCCCTCATCACCACCATCGCAGCCCCCCATCACCACCACCGCAGCCCCATCACCACCACCACTGCAACCCCCATCACCACCACCACCGCAGCCCCATCACCACCACCACCGCAGCCCCTCATCACCACTACCACAGCCCCTATCACCACCACCACAACCCCCCATCACCACCACCGCAACCTCTATCATCACCACCACCGCAGCCCCATCACCACCATCGCAACCCCATCACCACCACCGCAGCCCCATCACCACCATCGCAACCCCATCACCACCACTGTAGCCCCATCACCACCATCGCAACCACCATCACTATCACCATCACCACCACAGCCCCCATCATCATCACCTCCGGCTAAACTGCAGCGGCGGCGACAGCACGTTGCAGGGGTCCCACACCTTTATCAACGGCGGAAGCCGCGGCGTCCCGAACGACGATGGCTGAGGAGACAACAACGATGCCGATGCGTGACAAGGTAACAACTCTGGCTCCTGCTCCACCGCTTTCTTCATCAAATTATCATCTTCCGCCATTAATGTTCTCGAATCATCATCGTGGTCGTGATTGTTCCGATCTTCTGCTTCGATTTCTTCATCGTCGTCTTCGGCTACTTGTATAGATTCAGATGCACCCATTTCAACTGCAGCTCTAGAATAATACCCATTTCACCCTACCACCACTAGATCTGCTTCGATTTCTTTATCGTCGTCGTGATTGTTCCGATCTTCTGCACCCATTTCAACCCTACCACACTAGATCTGCTTCTCTAGAATAATAATTTCACATCTTGGTGGTTGTGGTCAACACATATACACAAAGAAAAGAATAGAAGAAAAGAGATAGGGGTGGTCGTGGATCTACTGGTCGTTGAGGTGCGGTGGTGGTGCGACGACAGTGGCGAGGCGACGACGGTGGTGGTGCGGCAACCGCGGTGGTTGCGGTGGTTGTGGTGGTGGACATAAAGCAGGAGAAGAGTGAGAAACATAGAGAGAAGATAAAAGGGGTGGGATGTGAATGAAAAGTATTAAATAAGGGTATTTTTTTCATTTCATTAAACTTAACTGAAAATCTAATGTCGTTAGTGTGTTGAACTCAAATGAAAATAAATGTCAGGAGCCGGATGACAATTTTAAAACCATAAGAATGCAAATAGTTAAAATGAATAAACGTTAGAGATACAAATAACAATTACTTTATATATTAAAGTAACTCCTCTCAAGCACAATTTTCAACCATCTTATACAACATAAGGGAATTAAGGGCCCCGCCACCAACGTTCTCCTCTCTTCAGTGACAGAGAGAAAGAAAAATGGTGATAATAATAATGAGTTGAAAAAGTTAGAATTTACAGTTGAAGGAAAAGTTAATTTATTTTTTTCATTTTACTCTTTTTCTTAATTCAACTAATTGTGTAAATGATTTCTGTTTTAAATTTTTATCATTTTTTCATAATTTATACACCATGAAAAAATTATTCATTTAAAAATAGAATGTTCTCTAATATGAACTAAATAATTTTCATTTTATATACTAAAATATACATTACATTATTTTTAGTATAATTTTTTTAATTTGATTTTATTATAGCCTGAATAATATGTGAGATTGCATACAACATAGCTGAACATTCCTTTTTTACGTTTTGAATTTGTTCACATTTCGATGTAATTTGTTTAAATAAAGTAACGTGTAACTTGAGTTAATTTATATTTTGACGTAATTTTGTTTGAAAACATGTCAGGTCAATTGTAATGTATATTTTTCACACAACGGTAATGACCCACTCGAGACCGACTCGCTAAAAGTTTTAAATAAGTTAAGTTTAAACAAGCTCGAACTTATTTTACGACTCATATGTCGAGATTGAGTTTCATATATCGAGATCGAACCGATTCGCAAGATGAAACTAGCGTTGTATGTATATTATGTTTATTTTATCTTTTATGTATATCTATACTTATTAATGAAATAATATCTTTTGTATCACGTGTCATTTTTAAGCCTCTATTTATTTGATTTCCAGCCTAAAAATGTATAATCTTTATTCTTAGTAATAGTTCATTTGAATAAATTCAACTATTGCTATAATTACAAATGATTTTTTTAAAATAATGTATATAGAAAATTATTTAACAAAATAGATGTTTAAAAAAATGTTTAAGAGAAACGAGTAACGTTTGTAGCTGGCAGTACCTCCATTTTTGCATATTGTACCTGTCTTTCTTGCTGTCATCGCCACCTGTCTACCTCACTTTCCTTTTTTTTCCTTTTTTTAGTGTTATGAGGAGAGGTACTATAGCTAACAATACCTCCCTCTGATGCATAGTGTAGAACTGTGTTTTGCGACCGTCTGTTTTGTCTTTTTTTCTTCCGGTCAACGCCATCGGCACCGCAACGGCCGTCACCGCAGCCACTAGCCGGTTAATGATACTATTGGAGTCCTATTTTCTTTTCGGTTGCCTTCAACACCACCAACTTGCTTCTCCGGCCTCCGAGGGTGGTTGACGAGCGGCAGGAGATGGTAACTTGACACCAAAAACCCACCGCAGATCCAATTCTAAGTGAAACAAAGAGAAATAGAGAGATAGATAGAGAGAGAGAGCGTGCGCAAGAGAGAGGGTGGAGGGGTGAATGATGGAGTTTCGTAAGCTACGTCTGGGATCGTGGGCATCGTGAGCGGCGGCCTTGGTGGTGAACAACGTACGATGCGATTTGACGGAGAAGTGTGCAGGTGTTGGTATCACCGAATAGTGGTAGAGAAACACATATATTGACGTTGATTTATGTGCACTTTTATTGTAGATATATAAATTGGTTCATTGTAAGTCTGAAATCCATGAAGTGATCTGCATGATATCTCCGTCACCACATTATGAATAAAGGGTGACAATACGCAGTTTGATGTTGCCGGAAGTGGTGGCGGGGATGTGGCGGCGGTAAAAGCGTGTGTGTGTGTGAGAGAGAGAGAGGGGGGATTCTGAGGGTGCCGGTGGTGTGATGATGATAGTGTTATGGTGGTTGAAATAGTTGAGACTTGGGAAGAAGGGATCTGGTTTTTTCAATAAACTCAACCTTTTTATTTTCCTAGATTCAAATTACGTTTTTTATTTGTTAGAAAAAAAATTAGAAGATGACAAGTGATGCATTATAATTACCTGCTCTACGTCCTAGAAATTTTCAACTTTTAAAAATCTTTTACAATTTTAGATTTTTGTTTATTTGCTTTATAATAAAATAATATTAAATCTAATCTTTTATGCTATAATCTTTTATGTTGTTTTATATCTTTAAACATTATCAATATTAATCTAATGTTCCTCTACACAACAATAATAACATATTAACTTTACGCAAGTAATAGAATATTTGATTTAGTTTTGTTGTTTTATATAACATTTTTACTATATTTTTAAGAATATGTTTTCATCATATGAACACGTTATTTGAAGAATAATTTTCATTTATCTTAGGTAATATTTTAATGTTATGGTTTCCTAACTACGTAAATATAATTTTTCATTACCTTATTTTGTAATAAAATACACCTTTTAGTTACACTACATGTTTTATTTTCAAATATCTTTAATATTTGGATTATTTTGTAGCATTTAGTTGTTTTAAATAGTATAAACTCAAATTAATTTATTTTTTATTATAAATTTAATTTGTAAGCGAGTCGAATCAATTGTATTATATACTTTGTTACGTCGTGTAACGCGCGGCAGGTATTAACTAGTTATTTGATTAATGAGTAGTATACATCTGGTTCAAGTTGTCTAAGATGACGTGTGAGAACATGAAAGGCCGATAAACATCATCACATAATGGGGCCGGCATTTATTTTTAATTTTTTATGGTTGGTAACTTCGAATAACAATTTTATATTTAATGATTGTTTTTGTCATTTGATTGAACTTTGTTTTATAAACATAGTTGCAAACGAGTTGAATTGATCGAAAGTTATTTAAAATAAACTTGTAAAATCCTCTAATTCAACAAAGTCTAAACAGACTTAAGCGTAAAACAAAACCATTTTATAATAAGCTGAACTCAAGTGTTATATATCAACTATATCAGGCGTAAATGAAACTATAACTTAAAGAATACTTTTTATACAAAAACCCCATAAGTTATAATAAATAAACAATATATTAGAAAATTAAAAGTACCAAACAAATACATAAATTAACCAACTTATTATTTAATAATAAACGAGTCTAGCCGGTTGGTAAAAAATTTCTTATAGCCACCTGCATATTCTTAAACTTTCTACCTTCAAAAGTCATAACACAAAATTTTCACAAATCATATAAGTAATAATTTACTCAATTGTCAAATTACTATCCAAGTTAATTATAAATTTAACCAATAATTTTTAGTAGAGATGCAGTCACAAATAATTACAAATGAGGTAGGCTTTAAGTTTGAGTTTATTCGAAACAAAAATACTCTTTGGTTTCCTCTTGAGAAGGTGTGAGGTAGAGGTTTTTAAAAATATCCGAATCTGAAACCGAATCTGAAATATTCAAAAATTTAAAATTTGGATATCCGAAACTTTGGATTCGGATAGTGATTTGAAATTTTTTGGATATTTTGAATATTCGAAATTTATAAAAAAAATTTTAAATATTAGATATAAATTAATATTTCGGATATCTAAAAAAAGTTCAACAAAAATTATTATATTTTTATACAACTTTTTTTGAAAGGATATTTGAATCCTAATCAAAATTTCAGATTCAAATTCAAATAGTAAAAGCTATCGAAAATCTTTGCATATTTAAACTTCAAATATTTGAATTTGAATACCCAAAATACATCCTGACTAAGAGAATTCACAACTTATTCTTTTATTATTATGCATATAATTACATTAAAAATCACTATTTTTTCTCATTCATTTTTAACTTTATCATTATTTTTTTTCTCTTCTTCACTCACAACCACTTAAAATATATTAAAATCATTATATGGTTTTGAACAGTGATTCCTCAAAATACAAATTGATCAGTAAATTTATCATATCCTTCATTTACAACCGTTTATAACCATACCATATAATATATGAAACATACTTACAGAAATATAGGGAATGGGCTGTGAATGCTCTAAGGTGCAAGTTGTTTATTTAAAGGTAAAATGTCCGTAGTCTACGAATCATATCCGCAAACATCTATAGAATAATAGGTGGATCAAACCTGTGCAGTCTACAAAAAAAAGTCTGTTTGGTTTTTATCGTTTGTAAACTGTTAAAATAAGTTGGTGGTAGTGTACGGTGGTGGTGGACGTTAGAGGCGGACAGTGGTGGCGGCGGACAATGGTGGTGGACGTTAGAGGCGGACAGTGGTGGCGGCGGACAGTGGTGGTGGACGTTAGAGGCGGACAGTGGTGGCGGCGGACAGTGGTGGTGGCGGCGGAAAGTGGTGGCGGCGGCGGACAGTGGTGGCGGCGGACAGTGGAGGTGGACGACTAGACGATGGTGGTGGTGATGGTGGATAATGGATGGTGGTGGAGGTGGATGATGGTTGTGGTGGTGGTGAAGGATGGATGGTGGTGATGGTGGATGTTGGTTGTGGACGGCGGTGGTGTTGGACAAGGGTGACGGTGTTTAACCATCTACAGACTTTAAAAGATTTTTAAAGTGGTTAGATAAAATCTGCATTAAAAGAAGTACATACGTTTTTTAATAAAACATTTTTAAAAAGACAAACAATTTACAAATGAAAAAACACACGCCTGCTTATGGTTTGCACGATGCAACCAGAAGAAAAAACAAACACCAGGCAAGGCAAGGCAAGGCAAGGCAAGGAAGATACAAAAACGACTTAGTTTTTGAAAAAAAGTTATAAGTTATAAATTTATTAATGAAAAAGAAAAACAGAAACGTATGCCAAAGTTTCCGACCAGAAAAACCCTTTTGTCCATCTGTATCATACACAAATTCCCATAGAGAAAGAAGGAACAAGTTAGAAATCTATCTATATCTATCTATATCCATCTTAATCTACATCTATCTTGTCGATCGAGAGAAAGAGGATGAAGGGGTCGACGAAGAAGATGATCCAGGTGGTCCGTACATGGGTACGGAGGCAACCACCGAAGATCAAGGTTCTCCTCGCCTTCACCATCGCCATCGCCGCCCTCGTCTTCATCCGCATGGTCGTTTACGACCACGATAACCTCTTCATTGCCGCCGAGGCCGTTCACGCCCTCGGTATCTCTGTTCTTATCTACAAACTCGCCACCGAGAAAACCTGCGCCGGTACAATCATCATCATACTTTCAAAATTCCTCCACTTTTTTTTTTTTTTTTTTTGTTTTTTTTTTGTTTTACGTGTGTTATTGTTTCAATCGTTTTGTTGAATGAATCGGTTCTTGCGTTGTGGGGATTTTGTGAACTTGAATTGGGTTTATTTGGTAGGTTTAGGGGTTTGATTTTTTGTATGGTATCGAACGGAGAACAGAGATATTGGGATTTAGCTAAATTGTTATTCTATTACCTTCGATGTTCAATTGGTGTGGTTTGTTGTGAGGTTTTGATGATTTAATTTTTTTTTCTTTATAAAAAGTCTAAGAATTGATGTTCAATTTGTTTGTTTTTTTGTAAGGTTTGATGTTTTTGCAGCAATTTGGTTGTTTTCACCTTTTGAAAGGAGGAACCTTTATCAGTTTCTCCAATAATTTGAGCTACAATATATATTTGTATAACATATAGTGCTAATCTTGGTTTTAAAAAGCACTTGTGCAATGTGGGTCAAAATTTGAGTAATTAGGAGGCTGATATGTAAAAACAGCCAAAGGAATGGAGAAATTATGAATGATTTTACTTGATAAAAAGGCTGACATGTAAAAAGAGATGAGGGACACACAGCTCTAGTTGTACGCATAGCTTATTTGCTTTTACATAGAACAACATCTCGAGTACGTAAGGCTAACACCTCTGGCCTCAGTTTTTGGGACCTAAACGCCTTAAAGCGCCTCACACTTTCTAAAACCAAGTTGCTAATCGGATATGATCCAAAGTTAGATTTAAAACCAGTTTTTATTCTTCTGTTTCACATGAGTTTCTTTCTTTGTGGTGTTTATATTAGTATGTCTATGGTTTGTTTATCATGTAGGTTTTTGTTAAGTTAAATTTGGTGTCGGTTTATTAATCGGTGTTTTACTGCAGGTCTTTCACTGAAGTCCCAGGAACTTACAGCTATATTCTTAGGCTCTAGACTCTATTGCAGTTTTGTAATGGAATATGATGTTCACACCTTACTAGATTTGGCTACACTAGCCGCTACCATCTGGGTTATCTACATGATGCGTTTTAACCTAAAATCTAGTTATATGCGTGAGAAAGACAATGTTCCTATACAATATGTGGTAAGTTCTCGGTTTTCTAAATAAACTCAATGGTAGTATCTTCAAACATTTTATTAGCTTCTAATCATATTGCGAACCCTCAAATTTATGGTGGGGATGTAGGTGATTCCTTGTGCTGTACTGTCACTACTGGTTCATCCTACAACGCATCATCACATTATAAACAGGATTTTATGGGCGTTTTGTGTTTATATGGAAGCTGTTTCAGTACTGCCACAGCTACGTGTTATGCAAAATACCAAGGTCGATATATTTTTACTATTGTGGCTCTGTTTTGCTGGAAATTTGTAATTTTTGTACTAACTTTAACTTTGTTTTTTATTAGATTGTTGAACCGTTCACAGCACATTATGTTTTTGCTTTAGGGGTTGCAAGGTTTCTAAGTTGCGCCCATTGGATTCTCCAGGTAAATGCAAAGCCAACATCTCGGAATTTAATCGCCATGATACGTAATGTGTTGAATTTAGCAGATTGAATTTAGCAGATTACTGGGACTTTTAGTTCCAATAATCACATTTTATTTAGTTAAATCCAATAATCACATTTGAATTTTCGATTGAAATTACAGACTAGGCTTATGATTGTTTTAAATTAGTTTTTTACTAGCTGCAACACAAAATAATTGGTTGTTTAAAGCCAAGGGTAAATGAGATAATCTAATTCCTCTTCTTTTAACCTAATTCAAGAGTTTTACTCTCATCTTAGAAGTCATATCTTTTTTTTCCCTCACAAATATGCCCCTTTTGGTCATCCTATATGTCTAAACTCAAAATTGCTATTTGATGATTGCAGCTTTAAACAACAAAACACATCCAAACATTATCCCTTGTAGCCTGTTTGTTACATCTGATTATTTGATTCTGAGTATTAGTTATCACATTTTTTTAAAACACACATCCAAGCACCCCCTAAGGCATGATATTATCTCTGCTTTGCTGATACTTTATGCACTGTAAGCCGGTTGTTCATGTGTTTACATTCATTGAACCAAATTTGTCACTTTGACAGGTGCTGGATACCAAGGGAGGTTTGTTGACAGCTTTGGGTTACGGATTATGGCCTCCAATAGTTCTCCTTTCAGAAATCATCCAAACATTTATCCTTGCTGACTTCTGCTATTACTATGTTCAAAGGTTCGTTTTCATCTTCATCATTTCTTGGATTTTTCTTCCTACTTTCTTCCATTTTGTGATGATAATATGATCGATTATGATTCAATTTCTTGTGGTTGCAGTGTTATGGGTGGTCAGCTTGTTTTACGCCTTCCGTCTGGTGTGGTTTGAGTCGGATATCAGGTCAAACACGAGCAGGGCTTGGGGGATTAATGACTCCCTTTGATAGATATAGTAGACAACTTGTTCTTGTTTATGTTTTTCTCACTTTCTAGTTTTTGCATGCACCTTATATAGTTTAGCATGGGGCTGTAGGAGGTATTATTACCCTGCTAAGTTTATGTTAACGTTTTATTTATTTCTGTTTGTTTATAGATTTTTTACGAGTTTTTATTTTTGCATGCATCTTATGTAGTTAATCATGGGACTATAGGAAGGTATAACAGGTCATATCACTATAGTTGACTATAGTTGTCCTAAAGTCATGGCTATTAAAGTAAAAATGACTTTCATGTTTTATTTTATTTTAGTTATCATGCCATGTTTTGTTAATAATGTTCACAAGTTTTAATATTTGTCTTAACAAGGTATTACCTTGTTTACTCTTTCGTTCTATATATATTAAACTTATGGGTATTAGACTGTCCGTAATGAATGACGTCCTTTTTATAAACAGTCCCAGTTAGTATGTCGTATCAGTTTCTCATTAACTTTTATCTATTCTTTTCACAATCAACTTTTATCCTTAACATCATCTTTTTCACAAACACATTAAAAACCCATTATAAAAACAAAGCAACACGCAATTAGTTATGCGGGCCCCACAAAATCTGTCCATGGAGTGCTTTGGTGAAGGGCGGGTGAAGGATGGATGGGGCTGCACAATACAGCCTTTCTGAAGGGCGGCGTGAACGGGGCTATGGACGAGTTTTGCGGAAGGTATTAGTCGTGAGCAAACTTCACAATATACAATGTGTTTCGACAAAACATGTTGGGCAAACCAACTACCACATGATAACAGAAGGTGCTTTGTCCACCACCATCACTAGTCAATGACATACTGACTTTAGGTAATCAAATACTTCGTGTGTAGTTATGGTGCGTCTTATCTTGTTGCAACAAATCTAACGTCAACATGATTATGTTTTAAAAAATTATTGTGTGAATGTAAAAATAAAGTACTACCACATAGGTGTCACTTTGATAGGAGTAGTTATGCCCTGCACCCACTAAGGTGCTAAAAATCATTTGAACACGAGTCACCTTTTTAACAGGAAAATTACCAATATGATTATTTGATTATTATTATTTTTAAAATAGCAGTTTAATTAAAACAATTTTAAATATAATCATTGTATCACCTTCATGACGTTATAAAAAAGTCCATTGTTTATACCGGAGATGTGCCGGTCATACAGGTCCACATGGTATTGCCGAGATAGTTCTTTTATCCGGGGATACACCACTTATTCCATATCACCCACTTTTTTTATAAGATAAAAATACGAATTTTGATTTTATTTTAAAATAATTCATTAAGCAAATACAAAAAAAATTAAATCATAAAAAACTTATTTTTTTAATATATATATATTAAAAAATAAGTTTTTTATGATTTAAATTTTTTGTATTTGCTTAATGAATTATTTTAAACAATTTTTTGATTATAATTTTTTTAAATATATTTTTGTTAATTATAATTTTGTTATTGAGAACTAGTGGTTGTGATTGGTTTCTAAAGTTTTCACAAAAAGAACTAGTTCTCATTTATATATATATATATATATATATATAATATATATATATAAGAAATAAAATGAGAAGTCACTTTTTTTGTAAACTTTAAATACTAATCTCAGTCACAAGTTTTCAATGGCAAAATGGTAATTACATAATAAATAAATTATAAGACGAAAAATAACAAAAAAATAAAAAAAGTAAAAACACAAAAGTGTTTCCCTTGTTCACCTCTATCATTAAGAAAAATAAAAAGATTTTATAAAAAATTAAACAAATTTCGTTTTTTTACGAACGTCATTTTTCACATATGTAATACCTGAAATTACACATATGTAAAACATGGTTTACACATATGTAATGAATAATTCATATAACGGGTGGACGATTTTTTTAAAAGTATATTAATACGGTAGGCATTGGAAGAATAAAATAATACTGAAATTAATGGTACATTTTTTTTGAGAAAATAATGTCGTGAAAAAAAGTTACGAATGTTTAAAAAAAAGACGCAAGTAGCATGTGATTTGAATGTGAATTAAATGTGTGGTTCATATTGGTTTATTCTCATAAAAAGGTGGTTATTAAGATAACCATATATATATATACATATATATATATATATATATATATATATATAATATATGTGTGTGTGTGTGTGTGTGTATGTATATATATATATATATATCAATAGTGTTCAATGTGACATCCGGTAAATTTTCGTTACCAAACTCCGTTAGTTCCGTTAAGTCTTGCATACACGTGTCGTGAACACACACTAGTTGTCGTTTAACGTTGGTGACCTAATAATAATTTATAATGTTACGTTATTGATAATCTAATTGATTATGTGATTATTGTGTTATGCTTATGTGTTTACACAATTTAAACGTTAACAGTGAATTTTATCGCATAACGTGGAAACGTGTATGTTTAAATTGCCTATCTTGTGAGTTGTGGAAATAATGTAAATATTATTATTGTTGATTAATAATGTTGGTATTATAAATTTAAAACCTTTCAAAAAGTATTTAAAAGAATAGTTTTTATAAAATATAAAATAAAGGGGGTTAAGTGTAATTATCTAAAACTAAAACTTAACAAAATTAACAAACCCTAATCCCCCCAAACCCCAAATCGGCCGCAAACCATCACCCTCACCTCTCCAATTGCAATTTCAACCTAGAACTAACCTTCAAGCCAAGATTTTGATCGATTTCAAGCAATACAACTCGTGGTAATCATCAATTGCAAGCTATAACACGTTTAAAGGTTAGATTTTTCATGTTTTTGTGGGTTCTTGTTGAGGGCCGAACCCTAGTTGTGAAATTGGTCTTCATGGGGTCGAATTTGATGTTGTTTGATGATGTTAATATGTTAGTTGGATTGATTACATGTTGTTTAACGTTGATTATGCATGAATTGTATGTTTTTAGTGGATTGATCATGAACTTTGATTATAAGCAAACCCTAATTCGAAAATGGCATGATTATGTGAAGTTGATGATTGTTTGATGAGTGTATGATGACTGTTTGATGAATGTATGATGATTAGTAGGTTGTATGAATGCTAGGTTACATTGAATTTGCAAGAAATCGATGAATTGATGTTGTTGTTCATAGCTTGCCAAAAGTAGAAACTTTTGTTCATGAAGATTGTTAGATTATGGTGATTAGGTATTGTTGATCATGTCTAGATATTGTTATGAACTTGAATTGGTATATTAATGATGAATTCATGAATGCATAGGATGTTTGATAGATTTTGGGATGTGCTTTCCCAAAAGGGAAACTTTATTTATGCAAAATGTGAAAGATGATAGTTTGATCATGTTTGAGATGTTAGGAGCATGTTAGTAAGTTCATGGATGAATTCTAATGTGATAAAACATGTTAAATTAGTTGTATGGGATGTTTGGATAATCATGGGTGATGTTTGGACTTTGATGATCATGTATGATGTTGATGTTTATTAGTAGTTAGGACATCATGTTTGGGACTGGAAATTGATTGTTGTGATGTTTGTTGAATACAATGGACATGGTTAATGAATATGGTTATGATCATCATACACGCGTGCATTAGCTTGCTTGTCATAGGAGCACTGCATGGTTCACTTGCATTCTAAGACTCGGTTCTCAAGACAATTTTAGTATTTTAATGATTAATGTTACTCTTTTGGGTTGGCACATGTTTTGCCATAGTTATACTTTTATTTCTTTAGGTTGTTTTCAAAACGCTTCCGCACAGTTTAAAGTTTGTACTTTGGTTGATTTTATTTAAATTATGGCATATAGAGTCGTTCTGATTAACTGTTGACTGTGATCCTGGTTTGTTCACACGCCTCGCGGTAAAACTCCGCAAGTGGATTTTAAGGGTGTGACATTCAATGACAAAATTGTAATTAAAAAAACATATTAAAAAAATAACATAAAAACAAAAAAATAAAACCACAAATATATTTCTTTCGTTTCCCTCTTTCATAATAAAAATAAAAAATAATGTTTTTTTTTATGAAATTCATTTTACATATGTGTAATAATAGATTTACACATGTGTATAACCAGATATACATATGTGTAATTAATGGCGGGATAAATTTTTAAAAAATATATATCAATATGTATATATACGTGTATATATATATATATATGTGTGTGTGTGTGTATATATATATATGTATATATTTATATATTTATGTATATACTTGTAGGAAACTCGTGCGATGCAACGGCAGCAACACTCGTTACATGTTAGTTTATAAATCCTATTGTTGACATATTGTATGGTAAAAGATATCTTTAAACAATAATTTACAATACAATATATTTGGAAGCCAATATACCTGCAAGCAAAAAATAGAACCAAGATTTGGATAAAGTAATTAAAGAGTAAAGAGTAATCCGGACAATTAGAAGCAAAGACTAAATTAGAAAGTCTAATGGGATAGTAACTTATTATTAAATAGACCAGTTAACGTGTAAGTGCATGCCATCACTTTGTTTATGAACAGACTGAAGTAAGCTAAAATTTGTAGCGTAAAAAGAACACATCGATGTGTTCTACGGTACTGAAATCATCCTGTTAATCCCAAACCTTAGTTTCAAATTTTGTTTTTGCAGTTAAACATTTTAGCTTGTGACAAATGTACAGTTACAAATTTGCAATGCAAACTAATTGTGATTGACAAATATATGACAACTTATATCATACAAATATATGACAACTTATATGACAAATAGAAGCTCACCAGTTGACTTACACTTTCCTTGACCTCCATCTATTCCCATCATACAAAGGAGACGTACAAAGCAGTACGACGAACAACATGTCCAGCTAATGTCATATAAAACTGATTTTCATTACAACTTAGTGCCACTTAACAATCGATTAGATCATTAATTCCCCCAAGTTATTACATCTAGGGATAGTTAGGTGGTTCTATTTTTAACCTCATAAATCAAATTCTTCTTAAAACTGTCTAAACGAAGAGAAACAACCATAAACACAACCTTAGAATCAACATCTGAACCGAGACAAACATTTAACTACACCCCAAATAACAAATAAAATTGAACAAAACCTCAACCAAATAAAAAAAAATGAAGCAATAGGGTCATTTCAAGAAAGATCATTTCTAAAACATATGATGAATAAAAAAAAGGAAAATCAAGAAACTAAATATTCAAGAAACCAATTTTAAATTCGCATTGTTATTCTATTCTAGAGTTCCCATGGCGATATTACCAATTAGTCCTCTTCACCAAAGAAACACACATTGAACATCTTTGTTCTTCCCACAACATACACATGAATTAAACCTGCATAGCAAAGAGCATATGTAATCAAGAATTAAACCTGCATGGCATTAAGGATTAGAATGTCAAAAATTAAAGCATCAAGGACGTGAATATCTTTATGGTACATATCAGATATTAAATTTTAGTCTTTTTATGTGTGAAGCTGATAACATATCTTTAGACAGACTATTACATGTGTATCTACTGACTATTGTACAATTAGTCTCTTTATGAACATGTTAAATAGTAATTGTTTTATTAAATAGTTCAAAATTAACCTTAACTGACTTTGAGACCCTGTTTTGCTTACTTAAAAGGAGATGCTAGAAGTTTTATCCTTTCATAAGGTCATGTTCAGCACATCATAGTGGTTTATTTGGACTTCTGAGCTCCTGTATGTTTAAAGTTGGGTAGGTTTTATAGTTTGGGATATTATTAACATATTTATATGCTCATGTTATAACTGTGATGATGACTTGCTAGCAGCTAAATAATATCAGTAAGCAATTTTACTTTCTAATCAACCGTACCGACTTAATAAATTCCAATAGACATAATCGTTTATAGGAACCAACATACTAACCGACATAAAAATCAAAGAAACTAGATCAATGAGTAAGATTTTACAAGACGATGAAGCAAACCTAATGCATTTACGATGATGCAAACCTAATGCATTTACGATGATGTCGGTATAATAGTTAAGAATTTACCCTTGTCAATAG